>CM066034.1:927725553-928325553 GCA_033557465.1 Ichthyophis bannanicus
CACCTTCCTGGGGTTCTACTCTATTTGCAGATTTTGGTATCATCCGCAAAGGAGGCAAACCTTATCGGGACCAAGCCCGTACGCTATAGTCACTAACAAAGATGTTAAAAAGAAATGGACCAAGGACAGATCCCGGGGGAACACCACTGGTAAAATCCTTCTCCTCAGAGTTGAGCTCAATTTACTTGTACTCCTTGTGCGACCGACCACCCAAACCAATTTCTTAACACAAAGCAGTAACGTTAGGGTCCATCCCTAGGGTGCTCAGTTTGGTTTATAAGGCGCCTGTGAGGAACAGTTGGCAAAGGCTTTAACTGTAAATTCTAAATTACAACAACATTTAGAGTATTCCATCAATCGGTCCCAACTCAATGGTCACCCAGTCAACGAAATCAAATCAGATTTGTCTGCCACAAAAGACCTGCCTTCTGGTGAATCCATGCTGCCGTGGATTATTGTAATGCCGCTTGGAATCCAGAAAAACTACAAACTATTTTCTCTTTCAGCCAGCGTTTTTCCAATAAATTTAATCACCACCGAAGTTAAACTAACCGGACTGTAGTTTTCAACAATCATCCTATCCTTCACGCTTTTGTGTAAAGGCACCCACATGAGCCTCTCTCCCGTCCTTTGGCACCCACTCCCGAACCTCCAACGAGGCATTGAAAAGGTCATGTCAGTTGAGGTTGCTAGAACGTCCACAAGTTCCCTCAGTATTCTAGGGTGTATCCCATCCGGTCCCCATTGCTTTGTCCCGACTTTAAGTGGCAGCTAGTTTCTCACGAAAAAAACACAAGTCTTCTGGAAAATTGTTCAAAGATGTCCGCCTCGCTTCTGGTTCCTTATTGGTGGGTGTTTTCTGAGGGTCCTGCGCATGGGTTCGTTCATCTGTGAAACACAGGAACAAAAAGAGTTGTTAAGCTATTCCGCTTTATTCATATCCAGCTTTTACATATTCCACCCCCCTGGCACCCTTGAGTCTGACAAATATTTATTTATTAAATTTATTACAGGCTCTTATATACCGCACTATTTAGTATCCCCCAGCGCGGTTTTACAGTATACAACAAAAGACCATAGCAACAAAGCTGTTTGGTTTTACATAGGACAGGTTTTACAACGAACAGGTTATGAGCAACTTGGAGTCTATACATGGGGGACATTGTTAACGGAAACCATTTACATGCTTGTATATACATGTATGTACAGTAGGAATTATTCGTAGTTTGAAATTTAAAGTCTTGTAGAACAGGAGGTCAAAAAGGTGGATGGTCAATCAGGTCGGTGGTTGACTGGTATGCGTAGTATTGTGGGACACAGGGGAGATTGAGTCCTTTTCTGAATAGAGTTAGATCGTGTGAGGCGCCTCGAATCTCAGGTGGTTAAAGAGTTCCAGCACTTGGGGGCATAGAAGCAGAAAGCCCTGTTAGACGTCGCTAGTGTGCATTTGGTGGCTGTCTTAGGGGATTACTAGCGCGTTTTGTAGATGTCATACTCCTAAAGATCTGTTAGGTGGAACTGGTCTGAATGATGTTCTATTAGTGATGGGGGAGGTGGATGCCCGTAATGGCCATATTGATAGGTGCAGTACCAAGGTCTTGAATAAACCAGTCTTCCAATGGGATGTGGTGAGCCCAGTGAAGATGATTTTAGAAGAATCGGGTGTTTACATGGATCCCTTTTTTGATGCTGTCATAGAGGGACTCTGGCTGCGGGTGTTTCATGGCAAGTTGAAAGGGTTTAAGGTGGGACTGAGGGAGGGGTGTGGGGGTCCGGGAAGAGATGGACATCTCGCATAGTCTAGGTGCGGTTAAGGTTAAAGGCTTGGAAAAATTCAGTCCGGGAAATCGTCTGGAACTCAAGTAGGGAGCGAAAGGTGTCGGAGTGGGGGGGGGGGAGGGGGGGGGGGGGGGGGTTTTCAGATCTTGAAGTAGGATCGCTCTGACTACAGTTGGTTATGTGTAATTTCAAATCAAGGCGTTGGTCCAAAGTAACCACCAAGGTTATCGAATTGAAGGTTTTTTGTTTGGAGATCAGCTTCTTTCACCTTATCTGAGGTGGGGGGATGAATGAGCGGGTCCCTAGGGATGAAGAGAAACCTCAGTTTTCTTATGTTGAATACGGAGGTTCTGTTTTTTCCGTATTTTTTCTCTGAGGATTGTGAAGGCCATTCGGGACACAGCCTCAAAAAACACTTGGTTATCGGGGACAGATCCATAGTGAACTTGTGGAGTGAAAGGCACGATTAGAAAGGATTGTCATCCCGTGGTTTGATATCAAAGCATTCGACCTTGGAAGACCTGGAATGATGTTTGCAGATGGGCTGTATGTATGACCCGGTTGAAAAAAAGGCGGGGATATACAATACAGTAAAATAAATAAATAAATGTTATATGTTTGAATCACGAGCCGAAGTTCTGATGAAAGCGGATAGGACCACTTTGTGGTACGCCCATGACTTTGATGGAAAGGGGGTGGATTGCTTGCCGCTCCTGAAGTTACATACTGCCATCTCTGACTCTAGGTATGACCTGCAACCAATCGAGGAGCAGTTACCGTTGGATGCCCTTTTCTTTGTATGCCCCGCCATAGTAATAAGATACGTGATGTACAGAGTCAAAGGCAGCGGCAAATGTCTAGTAAAATATAAGAACAAAGCCTTGGCGTCATGTTGTTCGATGCCTCTGATTAATGCTGTTGCAGAGCGGTGTCGGTAAGGAGTATTTCTACCCCCGTGGAACTCCCCTGAAACCATGCTGGCATTGAGTCTAGGAGGGGAGGCGAAATAGTCAATCTGATCTTGTAATTGCCTTTATGAGCTTCCTTTTCATATTATGTTAGCTAGAAAGTGGGTTATGCTAAGCTATACGGTCTATAAGATTCGACCTTTTGTAGGTCGAGTTAAGGGTTTTTTCAAGGCAGGGTGGTCTAATGGATGGTTGCTCTTGAAGAGCTGATGGGAAAGGAAAACAAGATGTAAAGGATTCAATTCATCATTTTAATGATTGAAGAGGTGCTTGAGATCACAGCGTAAGCTCCTTTATCCAATAGGATGGGCAGGGGTCGGTTTGTGCAGTAGTAGTAGTGGTGTTGCGGGCAGCAAGAGAGATGGTGTTCTCAACATGTTTTTTAGATGGTTTGGTGGAGAAAATTTAGATAGGTCGATAGGGGGGCAACTGGTGTCTTGAGCAGGGACTGTTGTGATGTTATCAGCCCACATTTGTGCAGCAGCTTGGATTGCTAGATTACTCAGCCGGGAAAGCTCTTGTTCTTTCTTCCTGGGAATAAGTTCCGGTTGTTCAGACGAAGGTTCCTTGGAGAAGGATTTGGACTAGATTTGAAGAGATCACGTGGTTTGTTTAGTGATCCTTTAAGGGGGTGTATCGGTATGATATTGTTTCATTTTAGCCATGATTGACTCTCGTGTGGGGCAGTCCAGATGTAATTTGTAAGCTGTCTGGTCCTCCGTAGAGCTCGTGATCGGCGCCATCCGTTTTTTCCAGTCTGATTAGGGTGTATGACGGGAAGCTCATTAATTCCGGGGAGAAATACCAAGGAGAAGGTGTTCTTTTCTTTGTGTTAATTACTTGGGTTTGGTTGCAGTTGCCAATTGGTTGCTGACGCGGCTATTCCAGGCAGGCGATCAGGTTTTCCAGGTTGAGGGATGTGTATGCATTGAAAGGGATGAGGATAGTGGTTTCACGCACAGAAATATGTTCTTTTGTTGAAAAGCTCGTGAACCTCTGAGAACAGTTATTTTTGTTGATGGTTGCTTGGTGGATCGTTATTATTGTGAAGTGATGGGGTTTTTTGTGCTCTGATGGGAATGTGGGAAAGTGATTAATGTTGTGGTCTGCACCAAGGGTACCGGAAGACCACAGAAGTGTCTAGATTATTGTTAGAGTTAAGGGGCTGTTAGAGGGGCAAAGATCATGTCACGGATGTTTCCTTTTTTGTGTGTGGGATCTTTAACGATTTGCTTGTAGCCCAGATCATTGATTGCTTCTAGGAAGGCTGAGGCGTGGCTGGGGTGTAGTGTAGGGAGATTGAAGTCTCCTAGTATCCAATTAGGAATGTGGGGTTTGTGTGTGTTAGCTGCTAGGTCTAAAATGTTAGGTAGGTCGTCCGGAGAGGATGAGGGTGCTCTGTATATCAAATTGATGGAGCAATGCTCGTTTTCAATGGATAATGACGTCCATGTTGATTGAGCTTGTGGAGTCAACGGTATGGAAATGTAGATCTGCCTTGGTAAAGAAATGAGAGTACCTCCTCCTCTCTTGGTTGTCTCTATGCTGGGAATGGCGGAGAAGTTGGAGGGTACGAGTTGGTTAATGATTACATTATCTCCGTCAGATAACCAGGTTTCAGTTATCATAAAAAATATCCAGATTGTGGGAAGAAATTATGTCAGCGATAACTGGCCATTTCTTGCGGATAGACCTTGCGTTTATGAGAGCACATTTTAGTACATGGGGTAAGGGGGTTCGGCTTGTTTGTTCTTTGTGGAGTGTTGAAGGGCTATGTGTATTAGGTGAGAGTGGCGCGCATGGGGGTTTCGACCTCTAGGATTAAGATAAGGAGCTTCTGCCCATCTTTTTCCATGGCTCTGGAGTATTGGAATCTGATGAGCTGTGTGGTGCAGGGCAAGAGATTCGTGTTTAAGCCAGCCTCAGGAGAAAGCGGATGCAGCTGACCAGGGCATTGATTGTAGAGCCATTTGTGGATTCCGGTTGATTGGATGAGGCACTTTCTGAGGGGAATTGAAAATAAAGTTAAACTTGCCTACTCAGGCCCTGTCACACACCTGAAAGAGAGGACTCAAAGTGGTATTTGCCCTTCCTCTTCTCACTAATATATCTGAAAAATGTCTTATCCCCCCATATAGAAACATAGAAGAAGAACACATGATGACAGAAAAAGACCACATGGTGTCTTTGCTCTGTAGGGTAAAATGTAGGTGTTTTGGGCATGTTTGGACGTTAATCTGCAATAAAGGTTCTGTCTGTATATAGCACGTTGTAGTAGTGGGTAAAATATGGGAATTGGGTTGGCAGTAGCCCCAGCTGGGACTTGAACTTGTGACCTTCTGCTCTTGAACACACTGTCTGTGTGCATTACGCCACCATGTTGCCACAAATATGATGCATTCCCTGGGGAGTCCATGACTGTACATTCTGACAGGGCCTGTCTGTTGCAGTGGGCGGCACCCACCTACACAGACTGTGCCTGGACAGCTGTGGGCAGCTGCCACTGCCCCCTCCACCACCAGTACCCCTCTGCAACTATGCTGACATGCCCTTCTGCTGGTGGTGCTGGTGCTGCGCAGTCTCAGGCCATGCCGTGTGCGGGTAGGCGGCTGCCTATGGTGCGGGTTCTGGGGTAGGGGTGCCTGCATATCTGTCCACGCGTCCCCCAAGCGCCGCATGCCAATGTTCGTGCCCTTGGGGGTACCTGCTGGGTACTATCCCCAGTGACACTGTGGGAAATACACTCATGCCCATGTTGGACCCTCATCAGTTGCTGTCTGGCTGCTGTACAGTTTCAGCTTTCCTATGGGCCACCTAGGCATCACCCTAGTCCACACTGTGGCTCAGCTGCACCACAGCATGTGCCACCTGCAGCCCTCTGTGTCCCCTTTTCCGGCATCTGTCCAGTTGCCTGTTCCGATATGCCCACCCTGATCAGTGCTATTTCTGTGGGATCATTCACCTTGTATGGGGACGGAGCGTAGACCCTTCCAAAATTCATATTTATTTTTTGGGGCTTCCTTGGGAGGGGTTTTTGATGTTTCCCATTACTATCACTATTGCCCAGCTTGATTATAATTTTTTTTATTTTGTTCGGGTCCTTTTCAATGTTTATTTGTACTTTTGTTCTGTGCACATGTATCACACTTATCACGTTTTGTAAGTTTCCCTGGTTTTCAGGTACATTGCTGACGGAAATGGTTTTCTTTTCCCTTTAAATGCTCTCTTGCGCGCGAGGTTTTCACTTGCGGTATTTTTTTGCCTGATATTTCACTGCGCTAGTGTGCAGGGAGCCTCTCCCCTCCCACTATCCTCCCCTTGACCTCTTCTCTCCGCCCCTGGGGAGCCTTATACGGACCTTCCTCCGCCCTCCCAATGCCTTTCCCCGCCTTCCGCGCTCGTGTGCACCGCGGCGCACATGAGCGCACACTAATGCACATTTGTGCCCCGTAACGCATCAGTAGCGTGCGCTAAGGTACCTTAGCGCACGCTACTGCGCGCCGCGCACATTAGCACAGTTTAGTAAACATACCCCATAGTCTTAAAATGGGGCCTACACCTTAACATGAAGAAGACAAAGATCCTGACAATTGGTAAAATTAATAAGTTCATCCTTGATGGAGAAGAAACAGAAATAATTTAATAAGTTCATCCTTGATGGAGAAGAAACAGAAATAATGGACAACTTTAACCTGCTTGGATCAATCAATAAAGAAACGGCAAGCAGTCAAGAAAGCCAACAATGCATTACTCTTGGCAGAATGACTATGAAAGACCTAGACAAGATTCTCACATGCAGAGATGCACCTTTCCATACAAAGGTTCAACTTGTCCAAGCCATGGTATTTTTAATAACGAAACAAAGCTCGGTCTGACCACTTCTAAAAAGCACGAACCTCAACAGCACTGTTCTGAGCTCATATAGGCCAATCTCCAGTATCCTATTTATTTCAAAAATAATTGAAAAAACAGTACAGACGCAACTCCAAAATTACATTAATGATCATGCCCTCCCTGGACCATTTCAGCATGGGTTCAGACAGAAACCATGGCATCAAAACTCTGTTTACATCCCTGCTTAACACAGTACTTACTGGCACCCAAAACACCACCCCATATTTTCCTTCTCTTATTTCTTTGACATCTTATCTGTTTTTGATTCCCTCCCCCATCATCAGCTCTACAAAGACTCCATGACATTGGACTCCGAGATACTACAATAGACTGGTTCCACTCCTACCTAGAAGCCCGCAACCAACAAGTAAGAATCGGACACAAAACCTCACACCCATTTAGTCAACAAGGAATACTTCAAGGCTCAAGCCTCTCAGCCCTTCTTTTCAAACATCTTCCTTCAGCACCTATGCACCATATTCAAAGAATACAAACTACATTACCAGATATATGCTGACGATATCATGTTCTTCAACCCATTCAATACCTCAAAACCAGACTTTACCAGTATATAGAAATGCTTCTCAGATGTGAGGCAGTGGCTTCAAACTCAAAACCTGTTCATTAATCAAGAAAAGATGGAGGCTCTCCACATCTTTACCGACCCATCCTTTTTTCCACCACAACTCCTTTGAATCAAAACCTTTGTCATCCAAGTGAAATCTGAAGTCAAATACCTTGGCGTCATAGTAGACCAGAAGCTAAACTTCCAATCTCTAATTAAGAGAATGACTGACTCCACCTATCACAAATTAAGAGCACTAAAGATTCTCCACCCCTCCTAAGTCCAGACTTATTCCGCACAGTGTGCCAAGCCCTAATTACACCCATCCTAGACTACTGCAATATTATTTCCCTTGACCTCCCCAAAACATAACCTATACCCCCTCCAAATGGCCCAGAAAACTGTGGCAAGAATAATACACAAAGCTCCTCGACAAGTATACATCACATCCATATTAAGGCAGCTCCACTGGCTCCTTATACATGCAATAATAAGATACAAAGCACTATCCACAAAATTCTAAGTCATACATAACAAATCAGCAACATGTCTATAACCCCTTCTATCAAGACCCAAGAACACCAGGCTCAGAAGGCATAGTTTGCGTAATCTCCTCTCTATCCCAACTCAAAAGACTAAGGGGTATGTTTACTGAACTGCGCTCAAGTGCGTGGCGCACAATAGCGTGCGCTAAGGTACCTTAGCGCATGCTAATGATGCGTTTTTGTGCCCCGCACACGTGCGCGCCGCACTAAAGTGCCCGCTCATGTGCGCGGCGTGCTGATGTGCGATAAAGGCATGGAAAGGCTCTCGGAGGGCGGAGGAAGGCTCCCCAGGGGCGGAGAGACGGGGTCAATGGGTGGAGAGTGGGAGGGGAGAGGCTCCCCGCACACGAGCGGGGCTGAAATTCAAGCAAAAAAAATACCGCGAGTGAAAACCTCGCGGTAGAGCCGATTGAAAGGGAAGAGAAAACATTTCTGTCAGCAATGTACAGCAAAACCAAGGAAACCTACAAAACGTGAGCAGTGTGATACATCTGCACGGAACAAAAGGGCAAATAAACATTAAAAATGACCCCAACAAAATATAAAAAAATCATAAGCAAGCTGGGCAATACTGAGAGTAATGGGAAACATCAAAAAGCACTCCCAACAAAGCTCCAAAAAATAAATATGAATTTTAGAAGGGTCTACGCTCCGTCCCCATACAAGGTGAATGATCCCGCAGTGAAATAATGCTGATCAGGGTTTCCCTCTCCATTGGACAGGTTACCTATGGCATGCACATGTTCCACAACAGCAGGGCGGGCAGGTCGGAATGGGCAACTGGACAGATGCTGGGAAAGGGGATTCAGAGGGCTGCAGGCGGCACATGCTGTGGTGCAGCTGGGGCACAGTGCGGACTAGGCAGATGCCTAGATGGCACTTAGGAATGCTGAAACTGAACAGCAGCCAGACAGCAACTGATGAGGGCCCAACATGGGCACGAGAGTGTTTAGCACAGTGTCACAGGGGACAGTACCCAGCAGGTTCCCCCAAGGGCACAGAAATTGACAGGCAGTGATTGGGGGACATGCGGACAGATATGCAGGCACCCCTACCCCAGAACCCGCACCATAGGCAGCCGCCTACCCGCACACAGGATGGCCTGAGACTGTGTACCACCAGCACCACCAGCAGAAGGGCATGTCAGCATGGTGGCACAGGGGTACTGGAGGTGAAGGGGGGCAGTGGCAGCTGCCCAGAGCAGACCATGGCCTAGCCCTGTGTAGGTGGGTGCAATACACTGCAACAGACAGGCCCTGCCAGACAAACAGTCATGGTATCATCAGGGAATGCACTGTCTCTGTGGCAACACGGTGGTGCAGTGCACACAACCAGTGTGTTTGGAGACAGAAGGTCACAGATTCAAGCCCCAGCTGGGGCTCCTGCCAATCCAGTCCCCATATTTTACCCACAACTATATCATGATAGTAAAGACGAACCTTTATTGCAGAGAACATACGCATGGTTAATACACCTATATTTTACCCCACCGAGCACAGACACCATAAACAGGCGCATTACCTAGAGCAGAGTCTCCCAAATGCAGTCCTTGAGGGCCAAACACCATTCAGGTTCCATGCTGCCTCTAATAAAGATGCCTGTGCTGCATATCTATGCACCACCCGCATGGTATGCAGATGTATCTCATGCATATTCATGAGGGACAGCATGAAAACCCGAACAGTGTTTTGCACACCAGGACTGGAGTTGGGAACCTCTGCCGTAAAGCAGCAGCCAACAGGGGCAGACACACCCACACCCACAGGCCCCATTGGCCAATCCCTCCTGGAGAGGCAGGACATTGGGCCCTGCGTGCATCTCCCAATACTAGCACTTGCATACCTTAGCAATGCCACCCTACACCTGGGTATACGGTACACAGCTATCAAACGTTTGCTATGATTACTGGCAGATAGCAATTCCTACGTTAAGCACAGTTTGCTGATTGAGCTCCATCATAACAACCTTTCTGATGTCTGTGCTGTGTGCTTCAGGTCTGGTCTCTGACAGTGTTTACCATCCTGGGAGTGACCCCCAACAGTATTGCGTACCATATCCATGCCTGTACTGTGCCCAGGACTGGTGTGGTGGCCAGGGCTGCTAAGCTCCTCTATAGTAGCACAATGCTGGCATAGGTGTGGGGGTGTCTGTCTGTCTATCCAGTGTGTAGTGGCTGCAAACACCCTCCACAGCCCACACTGTGAGCATTGTTGCCAGTATTGGCCTGCCAATGTGCATAATGAGGAGCAAGGTACCATGGGTATAGCCCGGACAGGATGCAGCCTTTTGAAGCTGCGGTCTACAGAATTGCACACTGTACCCCACATGAGTTTGCACCAATGACATATACAGAGGCAGTGTCCCTTCCTGTGTATCTGCTAACAATACCTCTCTGTATGCACCCAAGCAGCCCCTTAGCTTTTGGCGTCACCTTTCCAAACTGGTCATCTACATTAGGGTCGGCAGACACAACCACGCCTAGGTCCCGCTCGTCTACAGTGGCCAAAGGTACTGCACCCCCTATACTATCTTGCTCCCCTGGTTTGCCGCGCAGCCCAAATGCTTGACCTTACATATGCAAACATGAACTCCCAGCTACAAAGGTCCAGAACATTCATCCAGCTTAGCTAGACCCTCCTCATGTTATCTAGTGCTTCCTGGGTGTCTACTCCAGTACAGATTGAGTCTGTGAAGCTAAGACACACAAGACAAGGGTTAGTTGTATGGATTGGCAATAACATCAATGGTAAATAACATACAAATGCTAGCAGACAATTAACCAGCATCACAGGTGGATGTGAAGGGCACCAACCCCCCCCCCCCCCACACACACACACACATCACATGTGGGCAGATGCCACACACACACACAAGGAGGGATCCAACACCAGGACAGACATTTGCACACATGCGTAGTCACATGAACACCATGTGCATGTTATAATCTGGAAATACCCACCCAGCAATATACAGTCCGCATACCGGCCTGCCTCAAATTGTCTGAATAGTGCTGAGTGATGCAGGATATAGGAGTCATGGGTGGACCCTGCAAACCTAGGGACCACATTCAGAATATGCAGATTTGCATCACATACAACCTGAACATTCAGGGAATGATAGTGTTTACGGTTGCGGAACACTACCTCACTGTCTCTAGGCGGGACCAGGGCAACATGTGTGCAATCAATAGCTCCCATCACATGTGGTATCCCGGCTAATGCCTCAAAAGCCTGGTTCAGGGTCCCCCACTGTTGCATAGTGTGGGGAAGGGCTATGTAATTCCCCACCCGGCTGACCATGGCATGCAGTACTTGGTGGAGACAGCGTGAGAAGGTGGGGCAGCTCATGCCACCCACTGCGGCCACAGATGACTGAAAACAGCCAGAGGCAAAGAAATGTAAGGCAGCAAGGAGCTTGACTAAACCTGGTATGGCATGGGACCGATCAGTCAGGGGCTCGAGGTCAGGTCTTAGATCCTCATAGAGCTCCCTAATAGCTCCTGTGCTCAGTCGGTAGAGGGAGATGATCTGGTCCTCATGCATGCCCTGGAGCTGGGCCCTGGGCCTGTAGAGGCGAGGCTGCCAAGCCTGCACCTCAGCACACCTCCTGTGCCGTGCACACACAGCACCTGCCTGGCCTGCTCCCACAGCTGCAGGTCTGATTTGCAGTGGGACTACACCCATGCTCTGTGCCTGAGCCCCATAGACACCATCTCCCCTGTCCGGCAACCGCAGCAGCTGCCCACCTCCCAGTGCAGCTGCAGAAAAAAAAAAATGCCATAAACTCCACCCGTCCGGCTCCCCTAACACAGTCAAACTCACACAAGAACTTCCCTAACCAGGGCACACACCTTACAAACCACACACAACCACACACACACACAATACACCCAACATCAATCACAATCCCAGACACACTCCACCTGCTTTGACTCTCTCCGTTCCTCACTCCCAACACACACCTTCTCTCCCTCACCTACGAAACACCCCTCAACGTGGACCAGGTGTGCAGGCTGATTTATAGTTGCATTTAACGTTGCGCATGCGCAGTTGTGTGAGCGCGGAGCGTGTGCGCGCCGCGCATGTTCAACTCGTTGCACAGGTGCGTTTGGATGTGCGCGCCGCGCATGTGCAACTTGTTGCACATGGGCGTTTGGATGCGCTTCCAAACCCCCATGTGCAACGAGTTGCACATGCGCGGCACGCACATCCAAATGCACATGCGCAGAGTTGCACATGCGCGGCGCACACATGCAAATGCCCATGCGCAACTGCGCGGCGAGTTGCACATGCGTGGCGTGCACACGCACCGCGCTCGCACAACTGCGCATGCGCAACAGGCGCTACGTAAAAAAACCTATAAATCAGCTTGCACACCTGGTCCACGTTGAGGGGTGTTTCGTAGGCGAGGTGTGTGGTGAGTGTAGTAGAGGTAGTGTGTTGCGTTTGGCAGTGTCAGAGGCTGGTTTGTGTAGGTGAGGTGTGGGACAAAGCAGGGTAGACAGAGAGGAGGGCAGGCAAGGAGCAAGTGAGGGAGAAAGGGGGTGAGGTGAGGTGAGGTGAGGTGAGGTGAGGGGCAAACAGCAGGGAGAGGCGGGAGGTGTGAGGTGCAGGAAGGAGTGACAGGGTGGGACAGGGCACAGACGGCACGGACATGGAGCAATAGGCCATGCCAGGAGTGCAGAGGGAGACGGAGAGGGTGATGGAGAGGGTGAGGGAGGGGGAGGAGGGGGCCCCACCTGTTAGTGAGGGCACACATAGGGCAGGGACAGCTGGCCGTATGGTGGCAGAGGCAGGCACATCGGGTGGGCCACAGCCCACACAGTGTATCCACACTGGTAAGAGAAAGCGTATACCGGTGCCTGCCCCACAAAGGAGGAGGGCTAGAAGGTTCAGTGCACAGGAGAACCACATCCTGCTGTCATGTGTACTTGAACACTATGAGGTCCTGTATGGGAGGCTCAGTAGCCGCACAACTGTGGCCACACAAACAGAGCTGTGGGAGGAGGTGCGGGTGGCAGTTGCCGAGGCAGGGGGCCCACACAGGGACCTCGACAGCCTAAGAAAGAGATTTAATGATATAAAAAGAGGTGTGAGGCAACACATGGCTGCAGAGCGGCTACATGTGATGGGCACTGGTGGGGGTGGCCCCTTCACCCCAGCCCTCACGCCCCTGGAACAGGAGCTGGCCGAACATTTAGGGCCAATTTACCTGTTTGGTCTGCCAGAGGCCCTGGACACCGCCCATCCTCAGGCAGGTATGTATGCTATGTACACCTTTCAGCTATCAGGCCATGCCTGCAATCCCCATTGTGTAGACATCAGCCATCTGCAACCACCCTCCCATACCTGTCTCTCGAGCCCCACCATGTAACTATCCTTGGGGCACATGGGTGTGCTGTACCCTTGCACACCCTGTTTGGTTGCCATGTTACTGGCCCCATTCCACATGTGGCCCTCATCCCATCCCTCTCCCCATCTGCCCCAAATATGTCCCCACACACCTGATACTACCCTACCCTCACACCTGTTATTGCCATCCCCTGCAGGATTGTGAGGGCCTTTGATTAGGGCATGTTTGTTTGACATACTATCTGCACAGTGCTGCATGTGCTTGGCAGTGGCTAACAGGTGCTGAATATTCGTAGTCCTCTGCGTAGTGGGTATTCTATGCAGCACACATGCAGGGCCCCCCCCCTATCATATGTGTGGTGGCTGTTGTACACACGTATATATAGGTGGAGTGTCTAAACATATGTGTGCTATCTCTGGCTTTTCCCAATACAGGTGACTGCAGTATCATGGGGGCTCATGAGGAGGAGGAGGAAGTGCCTGGGCCTCAGGGTGTGGAGGAGCCTGAGGCTGCAGTCTCTGGGGGCAGCACAAGTGGGTCTGAGAACATGAATCTAGACTATGAGGTGGCTGGGCCACAGGAGCAACCCATCAACAGCAGGGCGACAGTGGGGGATGCAGCCAGCATCTCACAGGCTGGTGTGAGTCCTGGAGTGAAGGCCAACCAACGCCCCATGCAAGCACCTGGATTGTCAGGCGCACATCCCACAGGCACGGATACCATTTTGGCAGAGCTGAGGGCCCACACTGCATCGGCACGGCACAATGCTGAAGGTGGGTAACAACATACTGTCACAACCACAACGCCCAAACCAATAGTCTCTAGTTGGTGTGGGCGTGGTGGTTGTGGCAACATTCCTTCCTCAGCTGTTATATGTATGGTTCAAGTAGAAGGGATGTATTTGAGCAAACACAAGGGTATGGCTTATGACAGATAATGTTTATGTTACGCACACACCAGAACAGCCCAGGGTCAGGTACCATCTACAGATGCAGACATATGAGGAATGTTGCGTAAAGTGCAGCACGTTGTCAGCCAAACAAACAGAACGCAGTCATTGCCCTTGAAACAGTCAGCCTCATGGCAGACGCCCAGCCTTCTCACAGAGAACAGGATGCCACCTGTCCTATAGTCATTGGACAACCAGAGCAAACAAAACATAAACCTAAGCATCCTATGTCAATTAATGTCACTCTGCCTCCATTCCCTCTAGTCTGCATCTCCAGGTGAAAAACAAACCTAGGATATCAAATTAGCAGTCAAAATGTGTCAACAAACTCATATACCAGGATTCACAGAGATTACAGGATCAAAGCACATATGTCTATGGCAGCCAATTAGATGTCTGCCTGTGCAGAGGGTAAACACAACTGCCACAACAGCACGAATTATAGCATTGCACACAACCATATGTTGCAGTAATGTCCCCTCTCAAACCACACAGAAATGTACCTCCTCACTGCTTATGCTCTAAACATGGTTTGGGAGAAGAACAGATCCCTCAGGGCTGCCTGTACGTCAACAACTCAGATCGACAGCTGGGCATACAGACAAAGCCATCAACATGTCCCCTTCCTGTAGCTCTGACACTGAGTCTCCCAATTGCATTTGTTTGGGACTCACCCACTCGATCACACAGGTCAGCTTACAACCTCTGTGGTGTCCTGAAAGACTGGCCACCTCCCAGCTGCCACCCCTGTTGCCAACCTGACTCAGGGAAATCACCTTCCCAGCTCTGGGTATCGCAGCCCTTCCCCAGGGGTTAGCACCTGCTGTGGATTCCTCAGCATAACATTGTCCATGCTGTTCTGGAGTCTGTGCACCTCTGCTGCATCCTCTGTTGCTCCCCCTGCTCTGTCCAAACACTCCATATGTTTACCAAGGTGTATATGCACTGGTATCCAACCCCATCCCTTTCTTCCCAAGGTGTTTGTAAACCCCTCTGCTGTCAGAAACGTGATGCAGCAGTGCACTTGCGCAAGTAAGGGTTGATATCCTTGTGCTTCCACTCCCTCCCTCTGACTCTATAGCACATCTCCTGTAACCTGTCCCAGCTGCATTTATCCCACCTTTGAAAGGTGGTCATGCCCTTCTGACCCTGCACACCTCACAGAGGCCCCGTGAACAGGGTGACTCCCTTATGCTGTTCACCTACCCCATGATCAGATTGGCAGACTTCGCCACAATACACACTGATCCCCATGGGTGTCGGTGCGACAACCACATTTTGGATGGCAACATATGTGATTGTGGATGATGTGGAGGGTCAGGTGCCACTGTCACAACCCCACACCCGGCCAGGGCACAGAGGTTTGGGCTGCCATAATGTTTTGTAAGCAGAAGGTGAGAGAAACCCTGTTGCCTCCCGGTAGGCCAGCTGGGAGTGGTAGTTCCTCTGCCCAGTGACACAGAATAGTCGTGAGTTGAGTGGGAAGGCAAAATGATCAGATGTGTATCATGCAAAACCAAAAAGGTCAGTGTAGAGGAAGACAGGTGTTTGCTGGAGGGTATGTACAGAAATTAACGTTACTGCATTGTCACACTCTTTGCACCACAAATGTGCAGCATGTATCATGGGTAGGAAACAGAGCAAAACAAAGCAGCTTTGTCTCCCCAAAGAAAAACACCTGCTCTATGTTCTGCTCTCACCCATCTATCTTCTATAGGTTTAGCAAAGTGACTCTATATGATCTGCCAAGCAGAGCGTGCAATCCATAGGACCTCTCCTGGGGCACTCTCATTAACATCCAATTGCATGTCTGCAAACCCATGGCCACCTGAGTGTTGCGTCAAGCTGTCATCACAGGGTGTAAGGGACCCTCCCGCTAAGAATTTGGCTGTTCCCCCTGGACACAGGTCTACACGGTAAGGTTTAGAAAACCCTGTGTCTGTGGAGACCCCTCTCTGGCTTTCAGCTAACCCTCTCCAGCTGTCCCGACATGCTTTCTGATTCTCTGGTTGCAGTCCCTGTCTGGAGCACTGCCCTGGAACTCTGTTCCAGGTTGAGCATATGTAACACCGTGCCCTAGTGCTGGTTTCCCACCTGCGCAGACACTGAGGCCCGTGTATCTGGCAATGGAGTCCGAGGGTTTCCCTGTTCTCTCTCTCAAAGCAGGTGTCTATCAACAATTTGTACCCTCCCTCCGTCTGCTCTGCTGGCTGCAATTCCACAAATGCAGCTAGGTCCCTTACATGGTCCCCAACTTGCTGAAGTCTGTGAGACTCTCCAACCATGTCCCCTCCCCTCTGGAGCTCATGTCCGTCTCACGGACACTGCTCCTGTCGTCCCCTCTGGAGCCCCTATCTGTATTTGGTATGTCTTTTCCCTGAGGCCTGGCTATGCCTCCCTGAGCAGGTGTGAGTAATCAGGATCCAAGCTTGCTACCATGTTAGTGCTTGGGTGTGTCAGCTCAGCTCATGTCTCCCTCTGCTTGCCTCTCTCATGCACACACTGGGACGTGGGTGCTGGCTGACTGTCAGTCTCTCAAGAGGTACAATCATCTCTTCTCTCTATCTCCATAGGCTCTGTTTGGGCCTCTACATCACACCATGTGCCATCTGTGCACCACCCTCCCGTGGTGTGTTTTGCCAGTGTACAGCATGTGTGTGTGGCTCCAACACAAACATACTGTGCATGGCCATATACCCCAGGTGATCAGACAACGGCACCCATGGGAACCACTGGCACGGGCCCCCCAGACACCCCGGCCTAGCGGCAGCCCGCCATGGATATTGTCAGAGTCTGCCAACATGATCTGCAATGTGCCCCAGCATTGCATTGAGGTATGGGACACATATATGGATAGGACTGTGTGTGCAGTTACCCCTTACACTCCCTGTCCCCCCTGAGACAACCAGTGTGCATAGCAGACATCACCAGATCAACCTGCCAAACTGACATATTGTGGGCTATGTGGGTCACATGAGCCCTCGTCGGGACACTGTCCAGGCATGCGATTGGTTCATGGGACACACATGTCGAACCCTGGCCATGCATATGCATGTGTGGCAAGCAGGAGTGTCCTGCATACTGTCATACTCCGCCCCCTGCCCTAGGCTTGGTGGGCTGGGGTAGCCAGTAGTACTCGCTAGTGATGGTTCCATCAAACACCCTCCCCTTGCAATGCATGGTGGGAAATGTAGTCTTCCCTCTGATAACAAATAGTCATGGAGTCAGAGTTACAGACAAGGATGTGACAAGGTTTATTCCGCCACCCAACGAAAAGGTACAAAATCACTGCACCGGTATAACTATCCAGCAGTGCCTAAGACGGTTCTATACACAAGTGTGCTGGCAGAGGTTACATTCATTCAATCCAAAAGCAGCTGTTTGCCACGTATACAAAAAAACAACCAAACATGGCAGCGTCCTTTAGCAAAGCAAAGATATTTGGTTATTTGGGTATCACTCAGCTTATCTCACTCAGCTTCGCAGAGGCTTCCCATACTATCTGAAAAGCACAACGTACAATCCATAGGTTGGTCAGTCTCAGAGGATGCACTCCCCTTACAGTACACCTGCATTACTGCAGGTACCTGTGCTGAACTGCCCTGCTGCACACGACTGGCAAATGCCTCAGGGTGTTTCCCACCTTAAACCCCCTGTGCGTTGTCTCCACACACTACTAGTGAATAGGGATAGGCAGTACCTGGCCCGGAAAACACCCCTCTCTGCAGTTTTGTGGCTAGCTCATGCCAGCTCTGAGGACACAGTCCCCTGCTGTATAGCCTACGTTACTCCCTGGAGCTCTGCCACGGATCCCCAATCAAGGCTGTGTCGTGCAGACCTCTGCACTGGGTCGTGGGCACCCACCTCTGGACTCCCTGAAGCTGGTTCCATCAGTGCTCGGGTTTGATGGTTGCCATTCTCACCCTCCCTGTGCACCCCAGACCACCTTTGTGTCCCCTCCCACTCTGCCTCACTTGCTTCAGTCCCTTTCCCCCATGAGGCTGCCTAACTCCAGTTACTGTGTGCCCTCCAACTGTGCCCCCTCTTGGGCTGCTTCTCCTCGACCTTCCTGTGATCGCCACTGCTGCTCTCTAGCCGTGGATGATGTCTCTGGTTCCTGCTCAACCTCCAGGACTGTCTAGACATGTGTTTCTTATTGGTCCACGAGCCTGTTGCTATGTCTGCAAGACGTGTGTGTGTCAGGGCAGCTTGTGGATCTCTGTGTTTGCTCTCCCCAGAGAACTGCTGGACCATGTGCTGTGCAGGGCTGTGACCTTTCCTAATGTTTGAATGATGACTTTCACCTCTATCCATGTGTCTACTAGAGTCTGCCCTATCACAATAACATTCTGGTGGTATATGTGTGACATGTGTCTGTGTGACGGTTGATTACTGGAGAGGTATCTCACATAACACCCTGTGTCCCACCCACAGGCACTCGGCAGGCACTCCAGAACATCTACAGGGCGATGGGGGAGAATACAAGTGAGCTGAGGCTGATCCGGGAGGAGATTCGTTCGGGGCCGTTCACCCGCATTGCTGATGCCCTGGAGGGCATCCTGGCCCTAATGCATCAGGCAGTACCAGCACAAGCACCATAGGCACCAGGAGAGGGTGCAGCACCGTGGGGGGAGTTGGCCCATGGGAGGCGTGGCCGTCCACACAGGAGGTGACGTGCACAATAAACAGCTGTGACCCACAACATGCAACGTGTGTTTCCAATGTGTGTCTCTGTGGTCCCTTATGAAGTATGCAAATGCATGTCATGTCCCTGACCATATGACTTGCACCCAGGCCCCTCGCTTGTGGGGTGTCTGCACTGCCAGGTATTACTGCACAGATGCCATCACATGCCGTGTGTGCCATGCACAGTGTGTGGTCACTGCCCCTGGGCTGCAGTGTGGCGGTTTACACAGCCACCTGGGTTGCAACAGGGGGACTGTCCTGCGGTCACATGTTCAGTGTTGTGGTCCATCACCATTTCCCTCCACTCATACCCCCAACATTGGACGCATATGTGTGACCGTTGCCCCTGCCTGCAACACTGCTGACGTGTCTGGCCCCCCCCCCATAGGCATGCATGTGGCACAGGCAGACATGGGTGGCTTGCGTAGGTTGGCTGCTGCTTCCCACAAATGCATTTGGTCACACTACGCCCATCCCTGTGACAAGGATTTTCCGGGGACGCCCTCTACATTGCAACATCTCATGCGCCACCCTGGACTCACACCCCTACACACATGGTCAGCCCCCACGACTGCATGTGGAGCCCGTCCACATATGATATCCATATCTTCCTTTACTGCACATACCTGTCCACACACATATCCCATGCTTGCATCCAGAGTGAGTCGGTAAGGAAAACACGTGACTATTGTGTCTTGCAAAAACAACAACAGTTTACTGTCAACCAACATAACAATGTGTGACATCGCAACCCATCCCCTGCTGCATCTCCATTGGTGGAATACAGGACAGCACAGGGCACATGTGTGGGCGTCACAGGTGCCATCACTCACGCCTGTGACGCCCTTCAGGGGATGGCCATCGACAGGGCAGCCACTCCACCTCATCGGCCACCCGCTGAACAGCTCCCGTCAGCCACTGGCAGGTGTGCAGCAGAAGATGGAGGGTGCGCTCCATGCCATTCAGTGCCACAGACACGTCATGCACACACATGCCACCACACACACACATAGTGCCAGGGGTCTGTGTGGTGGCATGTGCATGTGATGTGTGTGTGGCCCTGGATGGCGTATCCACACTCCGCCACCCATCTTCTGCAGACACCTGCAGTGGCTGGCGGGAACCCACAGTGCCCTGTGCAGCCCTGTGTTCCCCACCACCCTCCCCCCACCATGCACCCCCCTCCACCCCCTGCCACCTCCCACCCACCCACCACACCATCCTCCACCCCTCCCCCACCCCCACATCAGTCACACCCTCCCCCTCCCGTGGCACCCCGCCCCCCACAGCCACCATGGCCCCATCATCCCCCTCCTCAGGGGAGAACACTGCTGCCTCCTCCTCGGCCTCACCCTCCTCCTCCTCCTCGGGGTCCTCCACCACCACCACCTCCACCTCCCTCGCATGGTGGGTAGGGGGCGCCTCAGGGCATAGGCGGACGTGGTTGGGTCCTCACCATTGTCATCGCCCCCTGTGGAAGATGACAGTCATTAGCACACTATCATGTGTGTCACATAACACATGTACATATGCAGCCACCACACAGGCTGGTGGGCCAATGTGACCTTTGTACCTGGGGCAGCAGGCTCGGCAATACTCACCATCACGGTGTGACTCCGCACCCCTCTGGAAGCGAGCAAGGTACACAGGTTGGTGCTGACGCAGCTCCCGCCCCTTCTTCCTCAGATCCTCTACCTGGGGATATGCAAACAATGGATGGGGTCATCAGTGACCAGTTATCTCTGGTGGGTGGCCAACAAAAACATACATCTGTGGGGGCAGCATCTTGCTGCTTCTGCTCCACCGTGGTGTGTGGCATGTACAGCATAGTTACCCACCTGTAACAGGTGATCTCTGGGAACTGCGGGAATAGGTCTGCACATGTGTGTAGTGCCAGTACTAACGGAGCCTGTGCGGGAACGCCCCGCACCGTCCATTAAGAACGCATTTCGCAGCATCGCACAGCGCCTGCGTGCTGTCCTCCCCCATTTCACAAATGCCTCTCTCCACTTGAGTGTAAAGCTGAGGCAATCAGAGAGGGAGAGAGAGAGAGAGAGAGACAGGGAAGGGGAGATGGAGAGAGACATCCCCTAGGGGAGATGGCTTGGGTGTGAGGACCTATCACTGCTGTTCCGGGACATCAACTGGTACAGGTGGGTAACTATGCGATCCCCGCAAACAGGCAGGAATTAGTCTTCACATGTTAGTACCCCCTAGTCATAGATGCCAGGGAAGGGTCCCCAGAGTGGTGGGGTCCTGTGCAGGGGTGCCACTACCTCCCATGGATCTATGGCATCCCTTATGGGAGGCGGGTTGCAGTTGGGTACGTATGGGAGAGGTGTTGGAGAGCAGCCTGAACAAACATAGCATCCCTGTGGGAGGCTCTATCTGAGCCGTGAAGGTGTGAACCGAGGACCAGGTAGCTGCTCGTCAGATGTCGTTCACACAGGCGGAATGGAGGTGAGCCCTAGAAGCTGCCATGGCTATCACATTGTGAGCGGTGACATGGGCCTACAGTGAACGTTGTTTGCCATGATAGATGTACCAGTAGGATAGAGCTCTTTGAGAAGCTGCTGTACCCACATGGGTCAGATCAGAGTGTAGGGATAGCTGAGCGGACCTTCTGTGTTGCTGGGTCCCCTGCAGATAGAAAGCCAGAGCTCCTCTACATTCCACAGTATCATGAGTCATCTCTGCATCTGGGGCATGAGGCTATGGGACGAATACAGGTAGATGTACCTGTTTGTTCAAATGAAAGTACGCCACCACCTTAGGCATGATGTGTGGATGTGTCCGTAGGACGACCTTATCATGGTGAAACCTTGTGTATGGTGGATCAGCCACTAGAGCTTGCAATTCACTGATACGCCTTGCTGATGTGATTGCAAGAATGAATAGTAACGTCCAGGACAGAAACATCATGGACGTAGTGGGTACGGGCTCAAAAGGCGGCAGCATAATCTGGCCTACAACCAGATTGCGACCCCATGCCACTTGAGGTGGTTTCAGGGGAGGTGTCCTTAGAGGCAGGCCTTCCCCACATCAGGGTTTGAGCGGGTGGTAGGAAATGGTTTGGCCATTGATGCGTGGAGATGATGCAGCAATGGCACGCCAATGGGCTCTGACTGACTTACGTTGGAGACCAGTGTTTGATAGATAACGGAGGTAACCCACCAATGCTTCTCTGGGGATGGCACGAGGGTTGACGTCCTTTTGTGGACACCAACTGGAGTCTCTCTTCCACTTGAACACATGAGACCGCCTTGTGGGAGGTTTCCTGGAAGCATAAAGGACATCTCGCACTTCTGGGGGGGGGGGGCCACAACCTTTTCAGCCTTCCGTAGCCAGGCTCTGGGGTGCACAGACTGGGGGTTTGGATGCCATAGTGTCCCCTCCTCCTGCGACAGGAGGTCTGTGGCAGACAAAATGTCCAGGTGTGGGACCTGAGACAGCTGTGGATGCAGAGGATACCACACATGGTGTTGCCATCGTGGGGCTATGAGGATCAGGTTGCCTCTGTCCCCCTGGAGTTTGCATAGGGTCTGGCCTATCAAGGGAATGGCAGTAGAGGCATATAGGGATTCATGCCCCCAGGTGGGGAGAAAGCATCCCTTGCTCGGCTGCCATGAGCCGGAATCGGTGGACAGAACCGTGTATGTGTGGCAGTTGACAGACTTGCAAAGCGCTCTATATCTGAGGTTCCCTAGAGTTGAAATAGTCTGGAGAGGTGGTCCATGTATAGGGACCATTTGTGCGGAAGCAGAACACTACTGAGTCTGTCTGGCCAATATCTCTGATTGCCAGGGAGATGGGCCGCCAGGAGATAGGTCTGATGCTGTCTTGCAAACGCCCACAGTTGAGGAGCTTCATTGCAAAAGGACAGAGAGCCTGTTCCTCCTTGTTTGTCCACCTAGGACATGGCTACCTGATTATCTGTGTAAACTAGTACTCTGTTGCCCTGTCAAGGGTGATGGAATACCTGAGGGGACAGGTGCATTGCTCAGAGCTCCAAAGACTTTATGCTGAAATGACTCCCCTGGACCTCCAGGTGGCTGGGGGGAGGTGTCCAGTAGATGAGCACCCCACCCCACTTTGGCAGCATCTGTTATTATGGTGATCAGAGGTGGGGGTTGCAGGACAGGTGGCCCCTCCAACCGGTTGGGTGCTGAATGCCACCAGTCCAGGGACTGGGTAAGGCGGTCTGAGATCATTCTGAGATCTGAGAGACAGCCTGTTGCATGAGTCCACTGGGGGAGGCGGGACAATTGGGCTGCTCTCCTGTGGAGACGTGTGTAGGGGACCACATGCACCATAGATGCCATGTGCCCCAGCAGCTGGAGCATCTCTCGAGCCAAGAGATGAGTTGTTTGTAGTGCTTAAGATACCAGTTGCACAATGCACGGACAGCGAGTCTGCAGCAGATACGTCGTTGCCAGTCTGCTATCTGGCCTTGCTCCTCTGAACTCCAGCGATTGCGTGGGAGTCAGAAAGGATTCCCAGAGATCTCTGAGACAGCCTAGATATTGGCGTACAAGCAGTGTGTAAGAGGGAGAGAGGCCTGGGCTTCTGTCTGTGACTCTGTCCGGATGGCCCACTCGTTCAGGTAGGGGTGGACACATATTCCCCTGGTACGAAGGAAAGCAGCTCCCACAGCCATGCTCTTTGTGCATACTTTGGGTGCTGAGGCAAGGCCGAAGGGAAGACCTTTGTAGTGATAGTGCCTTCCTTGATAGCGGAACCAAAGGAACCTATGGGGTGACTGGTGGCTGTGAACATGGGTGTAGGCATCCTTGTGACCTGGGAAACACAGTCAGTCCTGGCTGTGGAGGTAAGGTAGTAAGGTTCCTACTTAAATCATTTTTTATTTCACCCTGAGACATAACCTGTCCAGTCCTCTGGGATATCAAATGGGTCTGTGACCTCCTGTTGTCTTTGTTATGAGGGAATAGGGGGAGTAGAACCCGGAACCATGATGATGAGTTACCTCTTGTATTCCTCCTGACCTAGGATACGTTTTACCTCTGGATTCAGTTGGGGTGCGGTTGTGAGAACTGACCTTCCTTAATATTGTAGGAGGAGGCAGGCTTTGGGAATGAGGCCTGTACCACCTTCTATGATGGACAGAGTCCAGGGTTCTTATGTTCTGTCCCTCCATCCGTGGATGAGGTGACATAAACTTCCTGAGATTGTTGATGTTTGTTTTCCATGGATGGCCTGGGAGGGCATGTACTCTATCAGGGACTCAAAGGCCCTGTGGGGGCTGCCACTGCTGGGTCTGCTGCAACTGGGTAGCTCTCAGCTTTATTGGCTTAGTAGATTGTTGACCCTTTCTATCAGTGTAGCCTGAGGGTGGTACATGCTGAGCATAGGACTGCTAGTATCCGTTCTTTTTGGACAGGGACGGCTCTTTGACAGCTTTCCTCTTTGCAGGATCTAAGATCTCTGAAAGCCTGGTCAAGGTGGACCTGTCAGCATCCAATTCTTTGGATGTTTGCTGCCACTTTGTCCCTGACAGGTTTCAACCAGTACAGGGGATGTTGGCCAGTTTATCCTGTAACCAGTGTTCCAGGTTAGAGGCTTACAGCCAGGCAAGTGTCCTTGACACAATGGCAATGGCAGAGACTCTGCCTATGCCCTCAAAACAGTCCAATGCTACCCTGCTGACAGCTTTAGACTTGTTCTGGGCATGCTTGACAGGTGATACATACTCCTCTCCTCTGTCATCTGGGAGAGGTGGACTTAGCAGTTCTAGATCTCCTGCGACCTCCGTCAATAACATTCCCATGTACAGGATATTAGAAGCCATCATGGCTGACAGCATGGATGCACGGCAGACACGGCAACCCAAAGCATCTAAGGTCATACACCCCTACCAGGAGGGTTGGAGGCATGTCGTCTGTGACATTAAATTATCATCATAGCAGACTCCACCACAATGGATTGCTGAGGGGGCTATGTTGTTTGAGGACCAGGGGACGGAGGGCACAGAGTACATAGTATACAGCTAGTGGGAATATGGGGAGGTGGTGAGAGGTGTCTCCCATCTTTTCAGGAGAGGATCCTGTATGATCTGATGTATTGGCAGGGTGGCTGCCTCCTTTGGAGCTTGGGGATATTGTGGATTCTCTAGCTCCTGTGGCCTGTGCTCAGATTCAGTTGCCACTGAGATGGATTGGCCCTTGACTACATGTCTGAGGAAATCCTGGAGGGACATATCCTCAGGCGAGGACAGTCTCCTCTTGGGGGATGCAGGCCCCTTCTGGAGAGGTACATTAGTACCCTCTGAGCTGTCACAGTCACCAGACTCCTCAAAGGATTGGACGTATCTTCTCACAGGGTGCTCTGGTTTAGTGCGGTTTTGTTACCGATTGGCGTGGGTACAGGAGTGACCTGGTACCGGTGTGTCGGAAACGGCACCCATCAGCACTGATGGTGCAGTTGCCCATGCCAGGACCCCAATCTGTGTGGATACCGGTGATGCAATGTGAGGAGTCTGGGGTGGTAATGAGGGCTTTGATGCCACAAGGATATCCGGCAGACTGTGTTTGATGGCCAGGAACCTCTGGTCCAGTGACACTGCCTATGCGTGTGTATCGGTACCGGCCAAAGCCAGTACCCCAACGCATGGCCCATGGAGTTCAGACGAGGTTGCGGCCTCCAGAACTTGCTGTAGGGCCAAAGTGGCTCTGGAGGCCGGGGAATCCCACCAGGGCTGTTTGGTCAGAGTGCATTCCTCAGGGGCAATGCCGGGACATCCCGATGTTTGGAGGGGGATGTACCCTTTGAGGAACGGCCAGATTTCTGTTTGTTTACATGCGATCCACGGGAGGAAGGGAAATCCCCTGAGGACATGGATGCCACCATGGCCACGTCGGAGGGGAGGAGGGTACTGAGCTTGGCTGCTCTGTTCTGCCGA
Organism: Ichthyophis bannanicus; assembly: GCA_033557465.1. Classification (NCBI taxonomy): domain Eukaryota; kingdom Metazoa; phylum Chordata; class Amphibia; order Gymnophiona; family Ichthyophiidae; genus Ichthyophis; species Ichthyophis bannanicus. The sequence goes on from CM066034.1 coordinate 927,751,208, forward strand.
CCCCTCTTGGATAACATCCCACAGGCCAAACATTCAGACATGGAGTGAGTGGGCCCTAAGCATTCGAGACACCAAGCAAGGTTGTCAGTGACAGAGGAGGTACCGGCACATTTTCAGCATGTCTTCAAACCCGAGGAGTGATTTTCCATGATGGAAGTGGGATTAGGGCCTATGCACAAACCGAGGGGAGACCTACAGAGGAGCTTTTCACTCTTCCTCTGGTAGTTTGTTTGTGTGAGGTAAACACAACTTTGAGAGACAGGAATTAAAACACACCTGTGTTACCGGTAATGAAAACGTAGGCAGACGCTGCCACAGGAGTGCCAATAGCATAGAGGTGTTCTGCGCAGACAGGAATGATGACCTGCTGGCTCTGTGGAACATGATGAACTGGAGAGCAGCATTTGGGAAAGGCATCAGGGCAGCATGCAGGCACTGTGGGATGCTCCCATATGCTGTCCTATTGGACGCTGGGAAGCGGTCACACGCAGGCTGCGACAGTGCAGACAATACCCACATGTGACAACTAATTCATGCTTGTTCCTGAGAATTAACTGTTCCCAGTGCCACCTGGATGCATAGCTGTGGGTCTGGGCATGTGTGCATTGACACCTATGTGCAGTGTGCGTGGCACCCTGAACACACCATTCCATTCCCCTGTGGCCCCCTTGCATGACATGGCACAACCATACCACGTTTGGGTTGGCAATGATGGTGTCCAGGGTACCCCCCTAACCCTGTATGTGGTCTGTTGCACACATTTGTGTTGTCATGATCTACACATGTCATCCAAACCAACCCCACTGTCAACAGGATATCCCAACACACATGGGTGATGTGTCCATACATGGGACATTGGGTGGCTGGCCCTATGCACCTTACCAGGGGCCTCTTCCATGACATTTGGCTTTCTACAAGGCCCTGGATAGAAATGCTTGACCCACTACAAGCATTGTGTAACCTATCTGTCTTGGGGATACTGGTAGGTATGTCTGACCTAGATTGGCCACTGTTGCAAAGGGCATACTGGTCTTGATGGACTTGCGTCTGTCCCATTCTGGCCTATCTGATGTTGTTATGTTCCTATGACCTGGGCCTTGTATGGTTAGGGCAGGTGTACCTGCCAACACCAGGGGCAGGGGCCATTGCACGTGTATAGGCTATTGCCACCTGTGCTCATGTCTGGGTCTCAGGCTGTGGTGTGCAACCCCAACAGGTGCATGTATCCTTCCAACAGCATCTGTAATGTTCATCTGCAAACAGGTGTGGGATTCCTGGCGGGTGGGCAGATGTGTGACCTGACTCAGCATACAGTTCTGGGGACATGTCTCTGTCACAGGCCTTCATAATCTGATCTCATAGCTCATAGGGGTGAGGTGTTTCTACGCACATACACATCTGCGCCTACCATATCATCTGGATACATCAACGGTGTGTGTGATGAGGTGTGGATCCCATGGACTAGGGGAGATGTGCAACCTACCCACCATACCCTAACACAATATCTGACTGACATACCCACCGTTGCAATCAGGTCTCAGGCCCCCTGGGGTTTGGGTGTCCTAGTACACAGCATCAGCAACATACAGCATAGCAACAGGGTGACTGCCAGGACACCATACGCAGGTCTCAGGACCCCTGGGGATAGGGAGAATGTATTGAACAGCATAGGCACACACAGCCCCATATCACCAGGGTGACTGACAGCCCACTCTGATGGGCTCTCAGGACTCCTGGGGATAGGGGGGATGTATTGAACAGCATTGGCACACACAACCCCATATCACCAGGGTGACTGACAGCCCACTCTGATGGGCTCTCAGGACTCCTGGGGATAGGGGGGATGTATTGAACAGCATTGGCACACACAACCCCATATCACCAGGGTGACTGACAGCCCACTCTGATGGGCTCTCAGGACTCCTGGGGATAGGGGGGATGTATTGAACAGCATTGGCACACACAACCCCATATCACCAGGGTGACTGACAGCCCACTCTGATGGGCTCTCAGGACTCCTGGGGATAGGGAGAATGTATTGAACTGCATTGGCACACGACCCCATATCACCAGGGTGACTGACAGCCCACTCTGATGGGCTCTCAGGACTCCTGGGGATAGGGAGAATGTATTGAACTGCATTGGCACACGACCCCATATCACCAGGGTGACTGACAGCCCACTCTGATGGGCTCTCAGGACTCCTGGGGATAGGGAGAATGTATTGAACTGCATTGGCACACGACCCCATATCACCAGGGTGACTGACAGCCCACTCTGATGGGCTCTCAGGACTCCTGGGGATAGGGAGAATGTATTGAACTGCATTGGCACACGACCCCATATCACCAGGGTGACTGACAACCCACTCTGATGGGCTCTCAGGACTCCTGGGGATAGGGGGGATGTATTGAACAGCATTCTCACACACAACCCCATATCACCAGGGTGACTGACAGCCCATCCTGATGGGCTCTCAGGACTCCTGGGGATAGGGGAGATGTATTGAACAGCATTGGCACACACAACCCCATATTACCAGGGTGACTGACAGCCCACTCTGATGGGCTCTCAGGACTCCTGGGATAGGGAGAATGTATTGAACTGCATTGGCACACGACCCCATATCACCAGGGTGACTGACAGCCCACTCTGATGGGCTCTCAGGACTCCTGGGGATAGGGGGGATGTATTGAACTGCATTGGCACATGACCCCATATCACCAGGGTGACTGACAACCCACTCTGATGGGCTCTCAGGACTCCTGGGGATAGGGGGGATGTATTGAACAGCATTCTCACACACAACCCCATATCACCAGGGTGACTGACAGCCCATCCTGATGGGCTCTCAGGACTCCTGGGGATAGGGGGGATGTATTGAACAGCATTGGCACACACAACCCCATATTACCAGGGTGACTGACAGCCCACTCTGATGGGCTCTCAGGACTCCTGGGGATAGGGAGAATGTATTGAACTGCATTGGCACACGACCCCATATCACCAGGGTGACTGACAGCCCACTCTGATGGGCTCTCAGGACTCTTGGGGATAGGGAGAATGTATTGAACTGCATTGGCACATGACCCCATATCACCAGGGTGACTGACAGCCCACTCTGATGGGCTCTCAGGACTCCTGGGGATAGGGAGAATGTATTGAACTGCATTGGCACATGACCCCATATCACCAGGGTGACTGACAGCCCACTCTGATGGGCTCTCAGGACTCCTGGGGATAGGGAGAATGTATTGAACTGCATTGGCTCACGACCCCATATCACCAGGGTGACTGACAGCCCACTCTGATGGGCTCTCAGGACTCCTGGGGATAGGTGGGGTGTATTGAACAGCATTGGCACACACAACCCCATATCACCAGGGTGACTGACAGCCCACTCTGATGGGCTCTCAGGACTCCTGGGGATAGGGGGGATGTATTGAACTGCATTGGCACACGACCCCATAGCACCAGGGTGACTGACAGCCCACTCTGATGGGCTGTCAGGACTCCAGGGGATAGGGAGGATGTATTGAACAGCATTGGCACACAACCCCATATCACCAGGGTGACTGACATACCATTTGGGCCATGTTTCACGACTCCTGGGAGTGGGCAAGATGTGTTACCCTGCAAATGCAGATCCCACCATAGCCGCATGATGTTTCGGAGAGCCCCTTAGGCAGATCTATGGGCTAGCTGTGTTACATGGTGTTGTAGCACATCAACAGCAGCAGCTGCCATGACACCAGGATGGCATTAGAACCTCTGTGACCACGTCCCTCGCCACCTGGGTACAGGGCAAATCACTCAGATGTGATACAAAGACATTATGGCATATGGGTTCACCTGCTATACATTACTGAGATAGACTACCTGAACACAGCAGCATGGACAGCTGCAATCAACACTGGCTGTGTATATGGATCTACTGACCTGTCCCCATACACTTACCTCCTGTGGGTAGTCTGCCACACGATTGAAGCGGTGTGTGACCCTTTCCCAGGCCCTGCGGACTTTGCCCATGTCGTGGCGCCTGGAGGCCCCAGGGAACAGCTTGTGCTGCTTCCCTCCAATTAATTGAGCCAGGTAGCGCAGCTCACGGCTGTTGAAGGTTGGCTTCCTTGACCTGGTCGCCATTTTGCTGACTGCCCAGATGAACACACGCACGCACGCTCCGCAATTCACGCGCATGCGCCTCGCAATTCGCGCGCATGCGCACCGCAATTCGCACATGTGCGCCGCAACTCGCACATGCGTGCTTCTTTCTGCCGCACACGATATGGTGTCGCCAAGTAATTCTATGGATCTCTGCTGCAGACGCACATTGCACTGCTGTGTCTCACATTCAAAAAAACCCCACTTAGATTATTAGGACTTTTTCTTGTTTACACACTTGGGTCTCGAACCTATCAACACTTCCCCACTGGCTCCTAGGGCATTGTATGATGCAGTGTGCTATGCCTTTCACATAACAGTGACTGCCAAGAGAGTTACAACAAGGGGTCCTGACAGCCCATCAGTGTGGGCTGTCAGTCACCCTGGTGATATAGGGTTGTGTGTGCCAATGGAGTATGTTCAGTAGTTCATCTCAATGTGAGCCCAGCAATGATGTGCAGGATGCCATAAGGGGGGGGGGGGGGCTTCTGATCTAGACATAGGACATGCACAATAGGTTGCGTAGTGCACATGATGAGGCGATGGAGGTAGGCATGCCACGTTAATGCACGTTAATCGTAAGTATGTGTGCTGACATACAGACATAGTGGCAGAGGTGTAGCACATTGGTTGACAGACCGCCTTATGGTACAGGAGTCATGGGTTCATTCACCCAGTGTGGCTATTGCATATGACTGCATTGGACATTACTCTTTGATATCAGCAGTGGTTTGTGCGGCTTTTTTTTTTTATTATTTGTTCTGCAAGCAAACACACTCTCACAGTGCCATAACCTAAGGTGCCACATCATGCACCCTATGAGGCACTCCAGAGGACACATTCTGAGGTGCACTGTCCGCCACAGCACCTTATAATGTTCCCTATAGGGCACCTTCTCAGGCATATTTGAGAGCGCTTTCAAGACACCTTCAGGCTACAGCACTGAGGGTGTTTTTGCTGGCAGCACTCATTTATATTATGAAAGAGAAAAGCCTCAGCCACGCCTGTCAAATATCCCCACTGTGGTATCAAACCCATGACCTCGGGCTCCACAGACAGTGATGTCACCAGTGTGCTACATCTCCATAGCTGCTGGCTAGCTCCTGGCCAACACACAAACTGTCTGCTTTGGTTACCAGGATAGGGTTCACCACAAATACTCATGATGCACTGCACATGCAAATCAGCAGTCTACAGATAGCCACAGGATGGGGTATGGACCCCCACAGCACCTCAGCCTGGAAGGGGGTACTGACCATGTGTGTGTTACTGGCACAGAGTAGCTACTGACCATCACACTGTGCGGGTCATGTGCTCACCCTGAGGCTGAGGTGGGCTGCACAGCACCATGTCCACAGCACCTGGCTTAGCTGAGATAGGCTATGCTGTAGGTCCCCATCAGTGCCAGTGTGTGCTAGGTAGATCTTGAAGATACACTTCAGAAAACACCTGTGTCCATCTCTCTTTCCCAGTCAGGTTTCGCCCTTGAGGACCATGATCAACCCACAATAGTGCATATCCTGTGTGGGTGCCATGGCCACATGAACGAGGGAGGGAGGGAGGGAGGGAGGGAGGGGAGGGGTGGTGGGCGGCGGGGGAGGGGAGGGGGGGAGGGAGGGAGGGAGGGGGAGGGGAGAGTGGGGAGGGAGGGGGAGGGGAGGGGGGGGAGGGAGGGAGGGGGAGGGGAGGGGGAGGGAGGGAGGGAGGGAGGGAGGGGGAGGGGAGAGTGGGGAGGGTGGGGAGGGAGGGGGAGGGGAGGGGGGGAGGGAGGGAGGGGGAGGGGAGGGGGGAGGGAGGGAGGGGGAGGGGAGAGTGGGGAGGGTGGGGAGGGAGGGGGGAGGGGAGGGGGGAGGGAGGGAGGGGGAGGGGAGAGTGGGGAGGGTGGGGAGGGAGGGGGGAGGGGAGGGGGGAGGGTTGGGAGGGGGGAGGGAGGGGGGAGGGGGGAGGGTTGGGAGGGAGGGGGGAGGGGGGGAGGGAGCGGCCCTGTTTGGACCCATAGGCAGGTGATGTAGTACCACCCAAACGGCCCTCTGGAGCTCAGGATCTCCCACCAACAGAACCACATTCTACATCACTGCAATGGTGGCAGGGGCGGACAACATCAACCTCAGTCCAGCTGGGGGACAGACAACATAGAGGGCAGTCCATGCAGTTCTGTACACATCCATAAGGTAATATGAACAGTCAGGCGGCCTGGAAATGCTTAGCTACCCCTCACCACTATCTGACATTCTACAGCAGCGAGCACAGTGGATTTGCAACCGCTGCACGGTGTTCCAGCCATACACATACTAACTGCAGTCTGCTAGCTAGTCCATAGTGCACATTACTGGAGGAAATGTGTGCACCCATAACTGGGATGTGAGCGCACACACACCAAGCAGATAGATCAGTGATTGGGCCCCAGAAAAGGGAACGCATATACATCACTTGAGAGAAAACCTACATAGCACTGTGGGGGACCTAGCCATGCCATGGTCACTGCACAGTCAGGATGAGAGTGACCTCCCAGCATGACATGCTGTGGCCACCCTGTCCGTGCAGGTGATGGCCAGCCACCACAATGTCCCTGCCATTGCCCTATGGCCTGTGCTCATGCATCCTGCCCATGCCACCCTGTCCGAGCTGTACCCACAGTACCTTGCTCCTCATTATGCACATTGGCAAGCTCACAGTGGACACAATGGAAACAGTGTGGGCTGTGTAAGATGTTGGCAACCACCACACACTGGATGGACGGACACACACTCCCACACCTATGCCAGCATTGTGCAAATATAGAGGCTTTTGGCAGCCCTGGCCACCTCACCAGTCCTGGGCACAGTGTAGGCATGGCTATGGTATGTAGTACTGTTGGAGTCACTCCCCAGGGTAGTGTACACTGTCAGACACCAGACCTGAAACACACTCCACAGACATCAGAGACATTGGTATGATAGAGCTCTATGAGCATATTGTGCTTAACATACGGATTGCTATCTGCCAGTAATCATAGCAAACTTTTGATATATGTGTACCGTGGTCCCAGGTTTAGGGTGGCATTGCTAAGGTATGCATGTACTAGTATTGGGGGATGCACACAGGGCTGGATATCCTGCCTCTCCATGAGGCTTTGGATAATGGAGCCTGTGGGTGCGGTTGTTTCTGCTCCTGTTGGCCGCTGCTCTAGGGCAGAGGTTCCCAACTCCAGTCCTGGTGGGCCAAACACTGTTCATGTTTTCATGCTGTCCCTAATGAATATGCATGAGATACATCTGCATACCATGTTGGCGGCGCATGGAAATGCAGCACACATGTTTTTTAGAGAAAGCATATGACCTGAAGGATTTCTGGCCCTCTAGGACTGCATTTGGGGGACTCTGCTGTAGGTAATGCGCATGTTTATGGTGTGTGTGCTGTGTATGCTAAAATATAAGCGTTTGACCCATGCTTATGTTCTCAGCAATAAAGGTTGAGTCTTTACTACCACATTTTCTTAGTGGGAAAATTATGGGGACTGGGTTGGCAGGAGCCACAGCTGGGATTTGAACCTGTGACCTTTTGCTCTTGGACACACAGTCTGTGTGCACTGTGCCACCGTGTTGCCACAGATATGGTGCATTCCCTGGGGTGTCCATGACTGTACATCCGACAGGGCCTGTCTGTTGCAGTGCACGGCACTCACCTGGACAGGACTAGGCCACTGTCTGCTGTGGTCAGTAGCCACTGCCCCCTCCACCACCAGTACCACTCCGCCACCATGCTGACATGTCCTTCTATTGGAGACAGCATAACACCTGACGGATTTGTGGCCCTCCGGGACTGCATCTGGGGGACTCTGCTGTAGGTAATGCGCATGTTTATGGTGTGTGTGCTGTGTAGGCTAAAATATAAGCGTTTGACCCATGCTTATGTTCTCAGCAATAAAGGATGAGTCTTTACTACCATATTTTCTTAGTGGGAAAATTATGGGGACTGGGTTCGCAGGAGCCACAGCTGGGATTTGAACCTGTGACCTTCTGCTCTTGGACACACTGGCTGTGTGCACTGTGCCACCATGTTGCCACAGATATGGTGCATTCCCTGGGGTGTCCATGACTGTACATCCAACAGGTCCTGTCTGTTGCAGTGCACGGCACCCACCTGGACAGGGTTAGGCCACTGTCTGCTGTGGTCAGCAGCCACTGCCCCCTCCACCACCAGTACCACTCTGCCACCATGCTGACATGCCCTTCTGCTGGTGGAGTTGGTGCTGCGCCATCTAGGGCCATCCAGTGTGTGGGTAGGCGGCTGCCTATGGTGCGGGCTCAGGGGTGGGGGTGCCTGCATAGCTGTCCACGCATCCCCCCAGCACCGTCTGCCAATGTTCCGTGCCCTTGGGGGTACCTGCTGGGTACTATCCCCAGTGACACTATGGGAAACACACTCATGCCCATGTTGAGCCCTCATCAGTTGCTGTCTGGCTGCTGTACAGTTTCAGCATTCCTATGGACCACCTAGGCATCACCCTAGTCCGCACTGCGGCCCAGCTGCAGTACAGCATGTGCCGTCTGCAGCCCTCTGTGTCCCCTTTCCCAGCATCTGTCCAGTTGCCCGTTCTGACATGCCCGCCCTGCTGTTGTGGAACATGTGCACACCATAGGAGACCTGTCCAATGGAGAGGGAAACCCTGATCAGCGCTATTTCACTGTGGGATCATTCACCTTGTATGGGTACGGAGCGTCGACCCTTCCATGATTCATTTTTTTTTTTTTGAGCTTTCTGGGGAGTATGCTTTGATGTTTCCCATTAAGATCACTTTTTCCCAGCTTGGTTATGTTTTTTAAATATTTTGTTGAGGTCCTTTTCACTGTTTATTTGCCCTTTTGTTCCGTGCACATGTATCACACTTATCACTTTTTGTAGGTTTCCCTGGTTTTGCTGTACATTGCAGACGGAAATGGTTTCTTTTCCCTTTAAATCGGCTGTAACGCGAGCGTTTCTCTGGCGATATTTTTTTGCCTCGGATTTCACAGTGTTAGTGTGCGGGGAGCCTCTCCCCTCCCACTCTCCACCCATTGACCCCTTCTCTCCGCCCCTGGGGAGCCTTTCTCCGCCCTCCGGGAGCCTTTGCCCACCTTCATCGCTCGTTTTCGCCGCGGCGCGCATTATCGTGTGATAACGTACCTGTGCGCCGCAAGATGCGACGTCGCAGAGCGCACTTTAAGATGGTTTAGTAAACATACCCCTAAAAATAGATAAAGCCATGGGTCTGGATGGGATATATTCAAGAATAGTAAGGGAACTTGGGGACGTTCTAGCAGCTCCACTATCTGACCTTTTCAATGCCTCTTTGGAGTCAGGAGTGGTGCCAGAAGACTGGAGAAAGGCATATGTGGTCCCTTTACACAAACATGGATGTAAGGAAGACATTCAGAACTACAGGCTGGTTAGTCTAACCTCTGTGGTTAGTAAATTATTGAAAAGGCTACTAAAAGAGAAAATAGTGAGGTTTCTGGAGTCCAATGGATTGCAGGATCCGAGGCAGCATGTATTCACCAGAAGCAGGTCTTGTCAGACAAATCTGATTGATTTCTTTGACTGGGTGACCAGGATGTTGGACTGAGGGAGAGACCTAGATGTGGTATATTTGAATTTCAATAAAGCCTTTGACATCGTTCCACACAGGTGACTTCTAAACAAACTGAGAACCCTAGGGGTGGACCCTAAAGTTACTGATTGTGTTAGAAATTGATTGAGACGGAGGTGACAAAGGGTACAGGTAAATGGAGCTGACTCTGAGGAGAAGGAGGTTACCAGTGGTGTGGCGCAGGGATCTGTTCTTGGTCCGATTCTTTTTAACATCTTTTTTAGTGATATTGCGGAAGGCCTGTCTGGTAAGGTTTGCATGTTTGCGAATGATACCAAAATCTGCAATAGAGTAGACACCCAGGAAGGAGTAGATAACATGAGGAGGGATCTAGCTAAATTTGAAGAATGGTCTAGAATTTGCCAGCTGAAATTTAATACTAACAAACTCAGAGTCATGCACTTAGGCTGCAAACATCCAAAGGAGCGGTATAGTGTAGGGGGTGAGGTAGTTCTGTCCACAAAAGAAGAGCGGGACCTGGGCATAATTGTGTCTGGCAATCTTAAAGTAGCTAAACAGGTAGAAAAGGCGACTGCGAAAGTCAGAAGGGTGCTTGGGTGTATAGGGAAAGGAATGGCCAGCAGAAAAAAGGAGGTGATAATGCCTCTGTATAAGTCTCTGGTGTGACCTCATTTGGAGCACTGCACACAATTTTGGAGACCCCATCTTCAAAAGGATGTAAGCAAGTTGGAGTCAGTGCAGAGGGTGGCTACTTAAATGGTTAGAGGTCTTTGTTATGAAGCATATGAGGACAGACTTAAAGATCTTAATATGTATACTTTAGAGGAAAGGCAGGATAAGGGCAATATGATAGAGACATTTAAATACCTCCGTGGCATAAATGCACAGGAAGGTCTCTTTCAATTGAAGGCAAGCTCTGCTATGAGGGGGACATAGGATGAGAGTGAAAGGGGTTAGACTCAGGAGTAATATGCCGAAATATTTCTTTACAGAAAGAGTGGTAGTTGCATGGAATAGTCTCCCAGTGGAGGTGGTGGATACGAGGACAGTATCTGAATTCAAAAAAGCATGGGACAAACACAGAGGATCTCTAAAGATAAAAAGGGGACTATTGTAGCTGATATGGAAGGGCAGACTAGATAGGCCATGTGGTCCTTTTCTGCTGTCATGTTTCTGTGTTTCTTACATCTGTCTGCTGGTAGTTTCTCCCACTCTTCAACTGCAATTTGTTCCAGTTTATGAATGTTTCCAGGATTCCTTTTACCAGTGGCAGATTTGAGCTCTTTCCAAAGGTTCTCAATTGGACTGAGATCAAGGCTCATTGCTGGCTATTTTAAAACAGTCCATTTTTTCCTTTTCAACCATTCTTTTATACTTTTGGATGTATGTTTTGCGTCATTGTCCTGCTGGAGGACCTTTGCCCAGACCTAGCTTTCTGACACTAGGTAGCACATTTCACTCCAAAATACCTTGATAGTCCTCTGACTTCATGATTCCTTTAATACTGCATTCCAGGTTCCGGTTCCTGAGGCCGCAAAAGAGCCCCAAAACATTATAGAACCTTCACCATATGTTATAGTAGGGAGTGTTTTTTCCTTATAAGCTTCATTTCTCGGCTGTAAATGTATCGTAGGTCTATATTGCCAAAGAGCTCAAATTTGGTTTCATCTGTCCACAGAACATTTTTCCAAAAGGATTGAGGTTTTTCAAGGTGGGCTTGGGTAAAGATCAGACGTGCCTTTTTATGTCTGTCTTTGAGCAGTAAGATCCTCCTTGGCCTTCGCCCATGACGTCCTTCTTTGTTTAGTGCACTGTGTTTGCGGGTTGAAACCATCACTGCTCCAGGTCAGCCTTAACTTCTTTGGATGTTGTATGTGGTGTTTTTCCAACAGTTTGCACTAACTTTTGACAACTTCTGGAATTAATTGTCCTCTTCCCACCACGTCCTGAGAAGTTCTTGACAGTTCTGTGAGCATAAAACTTCTTAATAACACTGCAAACTGTAAACACAGGAATCCCAAGGTCTTTGGAGATGGCCTTGTACCCCTTTGAAGTTTGATGTTCGGTGATAATGACTTTTCTGATGGTCTTAGGCAGCTCTCTTGTCTTCACCATTGTAAAAATAAAATATGGAGTGAATATGGCCATTTTAAACATTAGAGCCAACTTTCATTGGTTGATTCAAGTCATGTGAGTATTGATGATCACAGGGGCATCTAATTTTACTGCAGTGGGAATGTGGTTCTTCTGTTCAAACTGATTTGAATTGTTTATAAAGGCACCAATAATCATGTCCTGGCAATGTCCCAGTTTGTATACTATTTCATGTTTTCTTTTTTAATTGGTCTTGTTTTATTTGATTCTTCTATGTGTCAAATATGTGTGCATATATAGTCCAAAGCCATTTCACTGGCCACTTATTTTTAGGAGATATTGGATATTAAGGGGTTGAACTAGAAGGTGCCAATAATGTTGACCACAACTATATTAGATTTTCAGGCTGCATAATTAAGTTACTACAAATTTTGCTCCATATAAACAACATTTCAAAGATTTGTTTTTTAAATTATATAGCTTGGGCAGCCAGCTGACCAGTGTTTGGGGTGTGGGGATGCCCCTGCTCCTTGACTAGAACTCTGAGGAGGGCGCTCCATTTTGGGGGTGAGGGGGAGGTGCAGCAGTTCATCTGTCGCCACAGGCAGCAAATTGCCTTGAGCCATCCCTGTGTGCGCTGCATGTCTGATGTGCAGTGCATGCATGAGCAATGTCCTGCATTGATTTTTAGGGGTCTTTAAGCGGTCAGTGGCACTTCCTGCACCACGATGCCATTCGACTCTCTGAATGGTAGAGCCATGCAGGGCAGCAAGCTCGCACTGATCTTGCAATTTGAAGATCAATCTGAACTTCCTGTCCCTCGTTGCTCCACTGTTCAGAGAGCTAATCACAAATGCAGGAAGCTGCTGAGCCACAGCAGTCTGGAGAAGCACAAATTGTAGAATGGAAAAGAGGATGCTGGGGGAAGGGGGAATGAAAGAGAGAGAGAGAGAGAAATAGAGGCTGGACTGGAGGAAGGCTGGGAAGTTATGTGAGAGAGACAAGGGAAAATGTAGTTGTGGTCAGGGTTATCAGAGACACTGGGTGAAGCCTAATGGGACCTAAAGGGACAAAATACAGGCTAGGGGAAGGCTGAGGAGAGGGGGTATGAGAGAGAAAGAAGCATCCTGAAGGATTATGAGAATGAGAGAAACAGACTGGGGGATAGCTGGGAGATCATGTGAGGGAGAGAGACGGCTTCTGACACTCTGCAGGGCTTGCGCACGCGCACACACACACATACACAGCCTCTGACACTCTGTATGACCGACATGCTCACACAGCTTCTGATACTCTGCAACACTGACACACACACACACACACAGAGCCCTGACACTCCCCATAACACACATGCACGCAACCCCAAAAAACTGCCTTTTACACACACACACACACACACCCCTACATGAAGCACTTGAGGCTCCCCTTGACATACTCATGTAGGATGCCCTCGACACTCCCCATGATGCACACACACACACACATGAAGCCCGCAACACACCCCATGACACAAACATACACATACATGACCATAACACTCCCTATAACACATGCACGCTCACACATATCTACGTATCCTCCAACATGCCCCAATGATGCATGCATACATACATACATGGAGATGCTGAGCTCTGAAGGAATGACAGAGAGGAAAATGCTGGATTCTGAGAGGTGGACAGTGACGGTGTACATTGCTGATGTCTGTGTTTTTGTTCAGAGAAGAGGAAATGCGTTTCTAGTTTTATTTCTCTGGTGTTGCCATAAATGCAGTTTGGTTTCCTGGGGTTCCCAGTTCAATTATTGTCTTTATATTTCTAATTTGTGGTCATTTGTTTTTGTTTATGGTGAGGTACTATCTGTGATTTATATGGATGACTGAGCTACCACATTCTTTTTTTTTTAATCCTTTATTTATTCATTCAACAGTGAGAACATAGAATTTCCCTACAATTCAGGGGTAATGAGTAACCGAGAAAAATAATGCATTCAATATAACTCAGGACCAACATGGTCGTTACAAACCCTTCTTCTTCGCCTCATTAAAGTCTGAAGAATATCCGCTTCTGGTTATTTTCTGATCCAGGGATAGGGTTTGCTTCTACATCCTCTGCCACTGTTATTTTCAATTTTCTCCCCCTTCCCTCAACCCTACCCCTCTTCCTCCCCATTGTCATCATTCAACCCACAGTCACTCTTCCATGCACACTCTCATACATTCTCCCTGTCCTTTGCTCGTCTAGCTAAATACCTACCCTTGTGTTGGACGTCTATCAGCAGAGTTCCCTCTGGACCTTCTGATGTTTATGTTGCGAGGCATGCTTGTTGTATTTCAATGACAGAGGAAAAAGAGAGGAGGAAAGAACAGGAAAGAAGGCAAAAGGCTTGTCCTCCCTACCCTTATCCCCCCTCAGGTGTGGACGATACATTGGAGGGAAGCTCACTCGTCTGCCTGTGTCAAAATTATGAACTAAGGTACGGCATTCTCTTAGTATGTAGTTTCTGTGTAGAGATCTCTAGAATGGTTGGAACTGTTTTCTAGTAGGAGGTCGGGAGGTTATGTGTCTGGCCATGAAGTTGACCATCAGGGCTTTGGAGACTGGAGCTTGAGGGAGGTTGGTTCTTTCAAGTGTGAGATAGATGCCAGCGGGGTGAAGTGCATGTGTGTGGTGGGCATGCAGGATATTCTGAATTCACTGGCATGAACATATGCAATACACAGAATACTACATACATTGTACTTTCCCTGTAAAAGCATGCTAGTGTGTTTCTACTGTTGTATGTATGTTAGAAATTAATAAAAAAAAACCTGAAAAATATATTTGACATATATTGGGTGATATAGCTGAAGTTGAGATTATTTTTATTTCTTGCTTTTATATACCACACTCTTTAAAATCAGTGTGGTTTACATTTAACATTTCTGCACATAACAGACATACTGCTGTGCACTTACAATGAACGGGTACATACAACTTGGTTCAACTGGGTAACTATCTACATCTTTTTACAGTTATATACAAACTTGACATGGCAAGGTGTATGATTGGTGGTGTTAAATTACTGGGTTGAGAGTAGTGTAGGAGAAAGAGGTGATGCTTTAGTGCTTTTCTGAATTGGGCGAGATCTGTGATAGCTCTGATGGTGGTTGGGAGTGCATTCCAACAGCTGGGGGCATAGAATTTGAAAGCTCGTTTTTTTGTTGCCTAGGTACATTTTGTTATTTCGTTGGGGGTCTGAAGGGTGTTGGTGGCGAATGTTCTCCTTGCTCTGTTCACTGGAGTGGGGTGGAGGAGGTCCGATAGGGAGGTGACTGACGTCTTGTTAATGGCCTTGAAGGTCATCATGACTATTTTATAGGTGAGACGGCAGTAGATTGGGAGCCAGTGTAAGTCTTTTAAGATGGGGGTGATGTGATCTCTTCTAGAGGATCCATGTAGGAAGCGTGCTGCAGCGTTCATTGCCAGCTGTAATGGGTTTAGCGTGTGTTACGGCAGGCCCAGGAGCTAGAGTATTTGAGAGCATGCTTTGATACCTGCGTGGGCAGGAATTTCCTGCCATTTCGCCGGGCGCAGGAGCTACGACAGTTGATACGGCAGGTCCTGAAGAGGGCAAGACCATCAGCGTGGCATTATCTGCAGCTTTCGGGGACCATGGCGGCCACTCCCGAGCTAGTCCCATGGGAAAGGGTGCATATGCAATTGCTGTAGAGGGCTCTGCTCCGTCGATGGTCCCATCAGAGTCAACCCCTTCCCACGGAGCGCCAGGAGAGCCCTCAGTTGGTGGCTGCATGTGGAAGGAGTCCTTGGTGTGGGTTCCTCAGATGACTAGCCAGACAGGTTGGAAAGCCCATTGTGAAGGACGCTTTGTTCAGGGACAAGAGCTGGCAGGAGGCCCTGTGGTCGATCAACAGGCTCGAGATGCAAGCGGTGACCTTGGCGCTAGAAAGTTTCAAGCCATGATTGCATGGGAAGGTGATCCAAGTCCTCTCAGACAATGTGACCATGGTGGCTTACATCAACCAGCAAGGAGGCATGGGCAGTGCAGCCCCGGAGGAGGAGGCCAAAGGTCTGTTCGGATGGGCAGCGATTCGTCTCCAGGCATTATCAGCAGCGCACATAGCAGGAGTTGACAGCGTGGTGGCAGACTACCTCAGCCAAGTGCGCATGGACCTCAGAGAGTGGCAGCTCAATCATGAGGTGTTTGAGCAGGTGGTCCGCCGATAGGGCACACTGGTCATGGACCTAATGGCAATGTTCGAGTCGGCCAAGGCCTGCCGGTTTTTCAGTAGAAGAAGTCCAAGGGCCTGGATGCTCTAATTCAGCAGTGGCTCGAAGAGAGTCTTCTCTGTTTTTCCCTGTGGGCACTCATAGGCTGGTTAGTGCAATGGCTAGAGGCGCTCCAGGGATTTGTGATTCTGGTGGCACCAGACTGGCCGAGGTGCCCGTGGTATGCTGACTTGATTCGGATACTGGCGGACTGACTGTGGTGGCTTCCGGTTCGGAACGACCTTTTGATGTAGAAGCCGCTTCGCATGCCCCAGGTGGATCAATTCTCATTTACGGCATGGCTTGTGAAAGGGCGAGGTTGAAGAAGAAAGGATAATCAGGCTCGGGGATAGCGACCTTGCTACAGGCCCAGAGGTGGTCTACAAACCTGTTGTGCATCTGCGTAGGATGCATCTTTGAATCATGGCGCGGAGAGAGGCAGCCGCGCCCTTCCACTGCCTCCGTCCCAGACACCTTGGCGTTCTTGCAATTCAGTTTTGATAAGGGTCCAGCTGCCAGTTCCTTGAGGATGCAACTGGCGGTGATTTTCCAGTTATCGCAGGAAAGTCCATGGGGTGCCATTGGGTACACACCCAGACGTGCTGAGCTTTCTAGGGGTGGTGACCTACCTCCGTCTGCCAAAGAGGGCAGTGGTACCGCCTTGGAATCTCAATCTGGTGCTGTCTGTTTAGCTCTGAAAATGGTATTCCTGGTGGCGATTTGCTCGGCACGCAGGATTTCGGAGCTTCGGACCCTGTCATGCCAGGAGCCATTCCTTTCCTTCTCCAAGGAGAAAGTTGTCCTGCGCCCAGTACCTTCAGTTTTGCCAAGGTGGTGTCAGCATTTCATGTAGATCAGGCCGTTTCCTTACCAGCTCTGGCGAGCGCGGATGTGTGCAAGAGCGGGTATGTGCCGTGCCACTCCACAGCTGTGCCACCTGGATGGTAAGAGAGTCCTGTGAAGGTATGTGAAAACGGCATTGTCCTTTCGGAGATTGGACAGTCTGTTGGTTCTGTTTGGCAGGTCGCGCAAAAGTGAGGCGGCAGCTAAGCCTCCATTTCCAGATGGATCAGTGAGGCAATCACGTCGGCATACATCTTGAAGGGTAGAACAGTGCCGGCGGGTTTGCAGACGCATTCCATGAGGGCTCAGGCAGCCTCATGGGCAGAGCATACTTTAGTTCCGCCGGTGGAGATCTGTAGGGTGGCATACTTCTCTGAACATTTTTGCCTGGATGTCCAGATGGCGGGGGATGCTCATTTTGGATCAGCAGTGCTTCAGGCTGGTTGTGTGGGTCCCTACCATTAGTTTAACTGCTCTGATACATCCCAGAGGTGTGGGACTGGACTGGAGGGACGATAAGGAAAGAGAAATTAGACTTACCTGCTAATTGTTGTTCCTTGAGGAACTCCAGTCCAGTCCCAGAACCCTCCCCGAGTGCTTCCTGTGATGATCTGTTCACACCCCGGTCCTGAAGCTGGTTCCCTTGGTGGAGGAAGTGGCCAGGAGGAGCTGGGGAGGGGTGTGTAATCAGTGTTTGGGGGAGGGGCGGACCAGAGGAGCTGTCAGTTGCTTGCTTCCTGCTGGTTGGAGGTGCTCAGGCGCTCAACAGGTAGGCCTCTTCATCCTGGAGGGGGAACGGGGTATCCTTCCCAGGGAATGGAGGGGGTACTATCTTATTTAGATGTAGAAGTGTTTTTTGCATGTTTAACTACTTATTTGTTGCTCCTCTGAGTCTGCTTTGTCAATAGGTACTGGGACTGGTGGGCGGTGCCAGCTGCATATGTACACTAGTGCCATCAAAAAGATGACAGGCTCAGCCTCCAAGCTGCTGGAAGAGGTACACTACCCAGAGATGTGGGACTGGACTGGAGGGACAATAAGGAACACACACTTATACTGAGACTCTGACTCCAGTGTCTTAGGTTGGAATAATAAATTACTGTTGTTGTACTTAGATCTCTTACAAGCTCAATGAATCACTTATTCAAAAATTGTGCCCTCATGGTCTGAGATTGAACTTGCAACTCTTCTTTCATGGTACACAAACGTGAGTCTCAAAAACGAACCCAATGGAATATTCTCTTTCAGATGATGGGAGTGTGAGCTCCCAAAATTCAACAAACTGTTGTAGTTGGTGCTTTACGAAAAATTGATGTCACAAATCCTGTTGATGTTCTAGAAATTCCTTTAATTGATCTTCCATCCATAACATAAAAATGTCAAAGTGATTGGCACGTCAGGAGCAACAACTCATTTGGGATTAAATAATGAGGTGATTTCTTTAAGAAGAGGCCTCCTACATTCACTTTTTTACTCATGCATGGCATTTGGAATTTGCAGTCCGCCATGATGTATTAATAAGTTGCTACAAGCAAATAATATTTTAGTAGTTTTAGGATCTGTTCACAATAATACCTTTTTTCCGTAGTAATCCCTGATGAAACTGGAGGGTGAAACCTGAGGCTATGGGTTGGGAAGTTCATGAGAGGATGTTTGTACAAGCAGAATTGAAGAGATTTTCAAGGATAGTGTATATCAGTGTGGCATTTGTGTCGTTTATGGAGACTTATTGGTGACGTCATCAACTTTCACAGATAAGTGCTTTTTACCTCTAAGAAAGAGTACAATGAAATTGTGAATGAACTTTATTTTTTTGCATAAAAAGGCAATAACATAAAACATGTTTTTGCTAGTGGGGAGCGATGATGAGTCAGATATGTACACCCTAGAGTTTTGTTTGGGTGTGTGGTGCTGAGCTCCCTATTTTCGCCAATTGTTGTTTGAATGATCCTGTGATTATAAATAAATTGGTGGATGCTAGTAATAAATAGGTGGGTTACCTCATCTTTTGAAGTTATTTTGTAAAAAAAAAAGTCTTTTGAAGGAATCTTTCCAAAAAATAGAAATTACACTTAACTGGTAATTGTCGTTCCTTAAGTGACGACAGTTTAGTCCTCCATCACTGGGTAGTGTAGCTCTTCCTGCAGCTTGGAGACTGGACAAGTCAAAACTGTGACATCACTGTATGTAACCTGCTGGTAACTCCCATCAGCCCAAGTGAACTATTGACAAAGCACACTCAAAGGAGCAACAAATAAGTAGCTTTAATAAACTTCAACCGTATCAACAAACTTGTGTGAACGCTAACTGTAAAACCCATTAACTATCAAGAATAATGTTCCATTATGCTTTATCTTATATTAAAGATTATTCATTGCTACGATCTCGGATCCCCTTATTCTTTATTCTCCCTGCTTCCCCCACTAACGACTGAAAAGAACAGGGAAAGACAACAGCACTGATATCCATACTCACTGTGATCCAGAGACTGCAAAAATCTCATTCACTCTTCGATACTGAACCTCCTCCGCACCTAGAAGGAAACTCTGAACTGAATACCCCCCGGGCGGGCATGAGGACTAAACTGTCATCACTCAAGGAACGACAATTATCAGGAAAGTGTAATTTCTATTTTCTTATCGTTCCTCCAGTTTAGTCCTCCACCATTGGGATGTATCAGAGCAGTAATCATTGGGAGGGACCTTTCAATCCTGATCGCAACACCGCCAACCCGAAGCAGGCATTGCTAGCTGCTAGAATGTCGAGTCGATAGTGTTTACTGAAAGTATGCAGTGACGACCAAGTGGCCGCCCTGTAGATTTCCACCAGCGGAACCAAACAATGTTCCGCCCAAGACGTTGCTTGTGCTCTAGTAGAGTGAGCTCGTAACCCCTCAGGAACCCGACGTCCTTGTAAAATATATGCTGACGCAATAGCCTCCCGAACCCACCTGGAAATTGAGGCCTTCGCCGCCGTTTCCCCTTTACGGGGTCCTCCGAACAGTACAAAAAGCCATTCGGACTTGTGAAACGCCTTTGAAACCTTTAGATATTGACGCAATGCCCTCTTTATATCGAAGCGCTTTAAACTACGGTCCAATCTGCTGTCAGCTGCCGAGTCCAATACCGGCAACGACACCAACTGGTTCAAATGAAATGGAGAAACTATCTTGGGAAGAAAAGACGGAACCGGCCGCAACACCACTTTTTCTCTGGAAAATCCCAAGAACGGCTCTCAACAAGACAACGTTTGAAGCTCCAAAACCCGTCTTGCTGAACAAATAGCCACCAAAAACAGTTTTAAAAGTCGTCCTTTACAGAAGCCTGATGCAAGGGCTCAAAGGGTTTTCTAGTCAACGCCCCTAGCACTAGATTGAGGTCCCACGGCGGCACCAAAATTCTGCACGCAGGCCAAAGCCTAGATACAGCCCTAAGAAAACAGAGAACATCGCTGTGCGCGCCCAGGGCCACCCCTTGCACCTTACCTCTATAACAAGCTAGGGCCGCCAGCTGAACTTGTAAGGAACTAGCCGCGAGACCCTTTTCAAAACCGTCTTGTAGGAAGCTTAATATGACAGGGACAGAGGCAATCGCTGCGCGGATCTGATGTCGCGAACACCAGCCTCAAAAATACACCAGACACGAACATAAGCTAAGGAAGTGGACCTTTTCCGGGCTTGGAGTAATGTAGCGATGCCTGCTCCTGAGTAGCCCTTTCTCTTTAACCTTGCCCTTTCAATGGCCAGACCATAAGCGAGAATCGATCCACCTAAGGCATTCGCAGTGGACCCTGACACAACAGATCCTCTGTTGACGGTAGTCTCCATGGATCGCCTTCTAGCAACCGAACTAGGTCCGCATGCCACGGGTGTCTCGGCCAATCTGGAGCCACCAATAGCACCCTTCCTCGATGGGCCTCGATGTGCTGAACCACTCATCCGATGAGAGCCCAAGGAGGGAAAACATAGAGAAGACCTGGCGACGGCCAATTCTGAATGAGCGTGTCAATCCCTTCCGACATCCGCTCTCGGTGTCTGCTGAAGAAACGACTCACCTTTGCCGACTGAAAGGTCTCCATGAGATCCATAATAGGGCGTCCCCATCTATAGACTATTTGGGCAAACACTTGTGGATGAAGCTCCCATTCTCCGGCATCCACCTTGACCCTGCTGAGATAGTCTGCCGTCACATTGTCTTTTCCTGCAATGTGCGCTGCCGATATTGCCTGCAGCCGGGGCTCTACCCACCGGAACAACACTTCCGCCTCCTCTTCCCTGGCTACGCTTCCTGTTCTGCCTTGCTGGTTGAGGTAAGCCACCGTCGCGGCATTGTCCGAAGCATTCGGACCGTGCGGTGCTGCACCGTGGCTTTGAATGACTGCAGCGCCAGAGCTACTGCTCGAAGCTCGAGCCGATTGATGGACCATTGGCTCTCTTGAGCCGTCCAAGTGCTTTGCGCAAACAGATGTTCGCACTGCGCTCCCCAACCTGTGAGACTGGCGTCTGTCACCAGCGGAAGCAACTGCGGCTGTTCCAAGGGCAGGCCCGCCTCCAGATGTTCTGGATCCAACCACCACTCAAGGGACTTCCTGACTTGGAGAGGACAGGAAAGGCGCTTGCTTAACGAATCTCTCTGATGCGACCAGCAGCGGAGGAGAGCCCTCTGCAGGGGGCGCATATGACACTTGGCCCAGAGCACCACTTCTAGGGTTACATAAGAACATAAGATATGCCATACTGGGTCAGACCAAGGTCCATCAAGCCCAGTATTCTGTTTCCAACAGTGGCCAAGCTATATGTACCTAGCCGTTTCCCCAAGGGACACAGGTTCCACAATGCTTGTATTGGTTCAAGCATTGATATCCTGGGTCTCTTCTTAATAATGGTTTATGGACCTTTCCTCCAGGAACTTGTTCAAACCTTTTTTAAACCCAGCTACACTAACAGCCTTTACTACATCTTCCGGTAACAAATTCCAGAGTTTGATTACACGTTGAGTGAAAAAATATTTTCTTTTATTAGTCTTAAATAGTTTACCCTGTAGCTTCATTGCATGTCCCCTAGTCTTTCTATATTCTGATAAGGTAAACAATCGATCTACGTTTACCCGTTCGACTCCACTTATTAATTTATAGACTTCTATCATATCTCCCCTCAGCCGTCTCTTTTCCAGGTTAAAGAGCCCTAACCTTTTTAGCCTTTCTTCATAGGAGTATCCTTCCATCCCCTTTACCATTTTGGTGGCTCTTCTCTGAACCTTTTCTAAAATCGCTATATCCTTTTTAAGATACGGCAACCAGAACTGCACACAATATTCAAGGTGCGGTCTCACCATGGAACAATATAGAGGCATTATAATATCTTTTGTTTTATTTTCCATTCCTTTCCTTATCATACCTAGCATTCTATTTGCTCTCTTGGCCGCTGCTGCACACTGGGCCGAGGGTTTTAACATAGTATCCACAATGACGCCTAAATCTTTTTCCTGGGTGGTGGTTCCTAATGTGGAACCTTGCATCGTGTAACCATAGTTTGGGTTGTTCTTCCCTAGGTGCATAACCTTGCACTTGTCCACATTAAATTTCATCTGCCATTTTGATGCCCAGTCTTCCAATTTATCAAGATCCTCTTGCAATTTTCCACAATTCTCTTGGGTTTTAACAACTTTGCCGCCATTAGTCCCAGTATCCGTAGATAACACCATGCCGACGGGGCTGGAGTGGCCAGGAACTGGCAGACTGATTGATGAAGAACCTGAGCTCGATGACCCGGTAAAAACATGGCTCCTGTTTGAGTGTCGAAACGTACCCCCAAATATTCGAGATTCTGAGATGGCACCAAATGGCTCTTGGCTGAGTTGACCACCCATCCTAGATCCTGCAAAAACGCTACCACCCTGTTCGTCACCCGAACACTCTCTGCTTCGGATTTTGCCCGAATCAACCAGTCGTCGAGATAAGGGTGTACTAGGATGCCTTCCTTTCGCAACGCCGCAGTCACCACCACCATGATTTTGGTGAAAGTGCACGGAGCTGCTGCTAGGCCGAATGGCAATGCCCGAAAATGAAAATGCCCCCAAGGAAGGGTGAACCTTAAGAACGTTTGATGGGCTGCTCTGATGGGGATATGCAGGTACGTTTCCGTGAGGTCAAGAGATGTCAGGAACTCCCCTTGTCGAACAGCTACGATTACCGAACGCAACGTCTCCATCCGGAAGTGAGGTACTCGAAGACAGCGATTTACACCTTTGAGAATCAGAATAGGCCAGAGAGAGCCGTCTTTCTTTGGCACCACGAAATATATGGAATACCAACCCATGCCGTACTCCTCTGTAGGCACTGGGGATACCGCTCCCAAATTTAGAAGGCGATCTAGCGTTTTCCTTACTGCTAACGTTTTCTGCTGACCTCTGCAGGGTGAAAGTACGAAGGAGTCAAGAACTGGATGTGCCAATTCCAGTGCATATCCATCTCAAACTATTTTCAGCACCCACTGATCGGACGTTATTAGGGTCCAGGCTGGAAGAAACCCTCAAAGATGCCCTCCTATTGGTTGGCTTCCTTCCCGGACCCGCCTCGCTTCATTGTTGTTTTCGAGTGGCTGCTGCTGAGGCAGTCGTGAAGCCCCTACCTGCCCCACGAAAGCCCCAAAACCCCTGGGCTCTTGACGCAAATCTGCCTCTCTGAAAACCTCCCAGGCGAGAAGCCCGAAATCTCCTAGCAAACCAAAGAAATTAATTGAAATATTTAAACAAAATTGAATCTAACTATCAGCTCCTTATATGTTCCTCTAGTGAGCCCAGCACCTAGGCTCACTACGTCTTCCTGCTGCATGGAGACTGGACACACTGGGGCTGATGGGAGTTACCAGCAGGTTACATACAGTGATGTGACGGTTTTCACTTGTCCCGTCTCCAAGCTGCAGGAAGAGGTACACTACCCAGTGGTGGAGGACTAAACTGGAGGAACGATAAGGAATATTAGATTTGCTCAATTTGCCATATTTTTTTGGAAGAGATTGGATTATCTATCTATATCCTCATGTTTTCAGTACATTTTGCCCCTTAATTGGACTGGCCCTTCTAGCATTTGCCAGAATATCAGTCTGGGCCTGCCAGAAACCTAGAGCTAGGACAAAGAATAACAAACCAATGCAGTATAGTGACTTGTACCAAGGAAAAGATCTTGGAGCCATGGCAAGGAGAGTGATTTAAGACTCGGTTGAGGCCTCTGCCATCCATGCCAATGTTACATTTTATAAAGCAGATTTGCTGAGAAAGAGAACAGGTTCTTTGGATCTGTTAGTGAAATATATTGTGACTATGTATATTTCTGGATAGGCAAAGGCGGATAAGACAAAGAGCTATATTTATTACTAACAAGGGAGAACTGGCGACTCTGACTACAACAAGAAACGCCAGGGACCGGGAGACTGTTTGACCTGCAGCTGGTCTCTTTATTATAAAGTTGAAGTTCTATTTTGCTGTCCTCCTGTTACAGATGCTTTCATTACAGACCCGTTTATTCGCATCACATGAATTTACAGTAAGATGCATTACTATATAGGATGCGTTACAAATGGATGTCTCCCTCGTCAAAAGTGCAATAAAACCTATTTAGACAAATATGTAATAAATAAAAACAGCTGTAGTAATACAATGTGGATGAAAAAATAGATCAAGAAAACGGAATCTACAAAGCATAATTTGATGAGGCACTCTCAGGAATATGTAGCGATCATAAGCAGTTAAGAAACGAAATGTTATTTCTGCTACGGTCAGATGTGTCGTAGCCATAAACTGCAGCTTGTCAGTTCCTTCCGAAGCTTCATTCAAGCATCACCCATGTAACCTTTTGTTTTTCTCGTTTTAAAATCGAACTGGCACTGTTTTTTTCAAAGGACGCAACCTTTAGCCTTCTCCATGAAAAAACAGCGGCGCATCCGGCCGCCTACACAAGCCTTTTGAAGGTGGTCCTCCGTGCCCCCTCTTCGTCCTACAAGGCCGAGCCATCGCCCCTTTAAAAGGAGGCCGGCCGGGGCCCGGGGCACGTGACGTCGGCAGGGAAGGAGGAGACGAGCTCAAGAGCGGAGTCGGTGTCGGACGTGGTCAGTACTCGGCAGTTCAGCCCGGATAGAAGGAGCGCCATTGTCGCCGCAGACTCCGTCTTCCGAGGCAGCCGGGGAGCAGGACCGCTCGCGGCTCTCCCTCCCTTCCGGCCCTCGAGGTAGCCACTGGATAACCCCCAGCGGGGAAAGCGAGCAGAAGCGGAGGAGAAGGCGGCGGTGGGGGAAGGGCTGGAGGCTCGCACCCCTGCCTCGAAGCTCCAGCCGCGCGCGCGCCCTTCCCACGGGAGTTAAGGAACAAGATGGCTGATGACAAGCAATGAGGAGAAGAAGGGCCGCGGGCATCTTACCCCTTTAAGAGCCAGAGGCGGCCGCTAACCGTCGGCGCGAGCCGGGCTCGGAGCTAGGGGGAGAGAGCGCGGCCGGCCGATTGGCAGCTGACCCCCGCCCCCGCAGGAAGAGAGCGCAGGACTCGGCCGGAACCCTCCCCCTCCCTTTTTCTCCCGGGGCTCTTCAGTCAATAAACAGCGAAGTGCTGAGGAGGCTGCGTGAGGCCCTTTATTGTCGGCTCAGGGAGCAAAACAAGGGACGTTGGGAACCTTTTCTTCCTCCGTTCCCCGTCACTTTTACGTTCAAAACATTAAAAACGAATCGATTCGGAATAATAGATTTGATTTATGACCAAGCTGGCGGATTGGCCTTTTTGTGTTTTTCGCCTTTATTTTATTTGTATTAATGGGGGGGTGATGGTGTGAGTCGTCTTTGCACTGCTCATACTGTGGCGACGAGACCTTGTTTGCTCGCTGGGCAGAGAGGAGATAAAAACTCAAGCGGACAGGGGGCATAAATCGTGATCTGTCAAATATTTTTTTTATTGGAAGGGGAGGGGGAAAGAACGGACTTCTATTTTTATGAGAAAAAATGGATTAAAAAAACAAGATGGCTGAAGGTGGCTGTGATGAGCGTGTTGCGTTTTTTTGATCTGATGATAAAAGGCCAAAAAAGGCACAGCAGCTGTGGGCTCAGTTTGAAGTTTCCCTTCATTGAGCTGAGGCGGAGCTAATACAGAGGAGAGGCACATACTTCTGTGGGTGGGTGCTAGCATTCGATTTGTTTTAAATTAAATCTATATTTTAATATATGCACATATACGCACACTTGTTTTTATATACAGCAGACTCAAAATGGCTGTGTGACTAGATCTGCTGGAATTACACTTCGCTGGTGGTTTTTCCACCCTTTCTCAGCCCCCTCCGCCACTGGCTGTAAAAAGCAGAACTAGCTTTCATGTCAGGGGGGAGAGAAGAAAAGCAAAGGGGGGAAGGGTTCTGATTAGCAGCTAAGAAATTCCTTTTCAGTTTGATCAAGGAATGCTTGTTTTCCTGTCAGAGGAGCAGTGTAATGGGTTTTGTTTTTGCGTGAACCTTTTTAGTTTTTGTTTGTTTTTCCTTTTAGAAACCACAGTTTGAAGGAAACCAGGACCTGAACTGATTATATTTTTTTACGATCAACAACATTTGAAAAGGAGCTTTTATATTCTCAGCATTTGCTTGGGTTTTTTTCTTTCTCATTTACGAAACGAGGAAGGAGTGGGAGGACTTGTGTTTTTTTTTTTTTTTTTTCTCTCCTCTTTTTGCTCAAGGCTGGAATTTGATCTGAGTGACTGACCTGTTTTACAGAACTGTGTCCCCAGCACATTGTGAGGCAACGGAAGAAAAACTTGCCCCCCACCCTTGAATTAAATCTGTAAGCACGTATTCAGCTTTCATAAAGAAACCCTTTTTGCCTATCCACTGGATCCGAGCGCTTTGATCATTTTCCAAGGCAAATGATTTCCCCTTCAGAGAGAGAAGGAGCTCCAAGGAAGTCTAAGCTTGATGGAAATGGGAAAAGGATATAGAAGCTGTTTTGTGAACAGAGAAAGCTACTGAATGTTAGATTGTGTTTAAATCCCAAACTGCAGAGGCTTATGTGGAGCCTGGACTACTTTTTGTTTTTTCACTACCAGCCTTGCGTAGTTTTTGATTTCTTTATCTGGAATCAGAGGAAGCAGTGGTTAAAATTGTGGTTTTGAGCCAGAAAGCTTCTTGGGTTATGTGCTTTTTTTTTCTTTCCTCCTGAGCTTTTAACATAACTCTTTACTGAACCCTATTTTTTTTAACAGCTCGGTTGTTGGGGGTTTATTTTTTCTCTGAAATCTGACTACATTTTTAAACTTCATTTTGTTGGGGGGCATCTTAAACATCCATATCATTTACAAAAGTTTTGAAAGACAGTAAAATGGCTGAGAATTGGAAAAACTGTTTTGAGGAAGAGCTTATTTGTCCAATCTGCCTGCATGTCTTTGTGGAACCTGTTCAACTCCCATGTAAGCACAATTTCTGCAGGGGCTGCATAGGGGAGGCCTGGGCTAAAGAAACCGGGCTAGTCCGTTGTCCTGAGTGCAATCAAGCCTACAATCAGAAACCTAACTTGGAGAAGAACTTAAAGCTCACAAACATTGTAGAAAAGTTCAATTCACTTAGTGTGGAAAAGGCTCCCTCTGTCTTGCACTGTGTATTCTGTCGTAGGGGCCCACCTCTGCCTGCCCAGAAGATTTGCCTCAGATGTGAAGCCCCCTGCTGCCAGTCCCATGTACAAACTCACCTGCAGCAGCCTTCTACAGCCCGCGGGCACCTCTTGGTAGAGGCCGAAGATGTGAGGGCATGGAGCTGCCCACAGCACAATGCCTACAGACTGTACCACTGTGAAGCAGAGCAGGTGGCAGTATGCCAATTCTGTTGCTACTATAGCGGGGCCCATCAGGGACATTCAGTCTGTGATGTAGAGATTCGAAGAAATGAAATAAGAGTAAGTATAATTTTCTTATCTCGCTATGCTAAAGTTAAACTAGTTTGGCTGGCTGGTTTTCCTTGCTGCTGCTTTATTCTATGGTGTGATATAGAATAGGTGATACCCATTACCTCTTACTCGATGGAAACTTAGGACCAAAAATCCATTGTCCTTTGCTAAATTTGAATAATAAATGACAGGCAAAAGTTTTTAGAATGAGTTGTTGGAAAAACTCAGATAACTCATCGGATTGCTAGGGAGTTTAATCATTTAGAAACTTTGTAGTTTCCCTCACACTACCATCCCTAGGAGTAAAGAGCAGATTGAACTGCTTTGAGGTCTGCTGGAAAGAATTTCAGTATTGAGTGCAAGTTAGGTGTGTCGGTGAAACCACCTCCCACCGCCAGAGGGAAAGGAGGGCTAAAACTATATAGTTTTTTTTTTTTTTTTTTTTTTTAAAGAATTTTCAAAAACATCAATGCTTTGGAGGTGCCTGTTCTTGATTGTAACAGTGGAAAGATCCCAGAGGCAGTATGCTTTGTAAAGTTTAGTGTGTGTTTTGCTCATAAGAGATGGTCCTTTTTTTCTTTTTAAAGTGAATTTAATTTTGCAATAGGAGCTCTGCTCAGACACCTACCTCTTTGTTGAAAGACCATGTATTAGTCTTTACAGCTGTTACTGGGAGAGAATTCCACTAATGACACTAGTATTTTTATCTGTGGTAGGGTCCTAGGTATTAGATTAGATGCTATTTGGAATGTTTTGAAAGAGCTTTGTTGCTGTTGAGGCTTTGATTTCTTTAGAGATGTTTTGGCCTACTTCAAAATACCACTGCCATTTTAGCCTTTAATAGTAGCCCCTAGAATCTTGTAAGCAGTTACTGGTGGAGATGCTGTGAATAAATTAGCAGCTTTGTGAGGGGATGTGTATCCACTGTCTGCCTGATATTTCTATCCATTTTCATTTGCATGGATGCCAGAGTTAACACAAGTTGTTACACCTAGAATCCCTCGTCTAATTATTGTTTGCATTCTTTTAAAAACAAGACTGTTAGTTTAGCAGTGACAAAACAAATATTTGATTAACAAAAATTGACAGGTTGGTAATGTTTTGTTCTCAGCAGTTTCTCCAGATGGGTTAGTTATGCACATATCATGATCCTCGCTTCTTAAGCCAGGGTATGTGGAGTATCTAAGTAGTGAGATCTAGTGCGGTATGAGTAAAAAGACTGGAAACGGTAGGAAGACAACCAAAATGATTTGGAGCCTGTGTCAGAAGACCTAAATATGTACACTGTGGAGGAGAGGAGGAGGGAAGGGGAAATGTGATTCAGACCTTTAAATACTTAAGAGTATTAATAAACGAACAAACAAACCTCTTCCAAAGATGGGGAAGCTATAAAGCTAGAGGCTGCAAGGGGGTAAACTGAAAGGCAATATCAGGAAATACTTTTTTTTTACTGAAAGGGTGGTGGATGCTTGGAATGCCCTCCCGATGGAAGTGGTGGGGGCAAACATAGTGACAGAATTCAAAATGGCATGGGACAGACACTGGATCCCTTTATAGTAACAGGATAAAATCAGAGTAAACATAACTATCTTGTATATCTCAACAAATAGGGGTGACCTGCACGGAGCGATTTAA
This sequence comes from Ichthyophis bannanicus, assembly GCA_033557465.1. NCBI lineage: Eukaryota > Metazoa > Chordata > Amphibia > Gymnophiona > Ichthyophiidae > Ichthyophis > Ichthyophis bannanicus. The sequence continues at coordinate 927,780,678 of CM066034.1, forward strand.
ACAAAGGCATGGAGAGGGGTGACCTGCATGGAGTGGCAGGTGCAGCTAGTCTTGCACTAGATGGACCATGCTAGTCTTTATCTGCTGTCATATACTACGTATGCTACTATGTACTTTAACGTTTATGTGGTGGATGCTGTATTTTTGCATATGTTGGAAGTTGGGCTTCCTGCAGGAGGAGGATACTCAGACTTTTCCTGTTTGCGAGTTCTGTAGCCAGTTAAAACTGAGCTGTTAATCCAGACTGAGTATATGGTTTATAGATCAGTTGAGGCTCCCTGTTATTTAACAGAATGATATAGTAACAGATAATTTATACATGTCTTAAATGACTTTTTTTGGTAAGGAGGGAGATAGGACAGGAAGGAAACCCTAGGCAAGCTGCATTCTGTTGGTCTGGTGATTGGCATGGAAGCCTGAGAAATCAGGTTTGGAACTGATAGTGCTATTTACACAGTGTTCAGCCTCAGGAGGGAGCTACCAGATGGTGCTCTCTAGTGGTGCCTACTAGTTGCATTTGCACAGACTGCATCCAAAGCTCTGAAGAGTGTTATCAATCTGTTTCTCAAATGTTTTAGATTGACATGTTACAAAGAAAGAGGGTTTCAAACTCCCCTAGCCAACCCCCCCCCCACTCCCCGAAGATAACAATGAATTTGACTTAAATTGTCTGTACAGTGCTGCATATGCCTTATGGTGTTTTATAAATATTTAGTAGTAGTATAGTGTGTGTACTGCAAGTGTGGGGCACCTCCCTACCGCCCAGTTTAGAAAACTTTTCTAGGTCAGGATTAGGCAGAAAGAGTGGTGCACCTAGTCGGCCCAGTTAAAATTCTTTTCTGGTTTTCTACTATTTTGGATAGATTAGCATACAAATTTGCACCAGTGTCTTTTTCTGCCTGAGCTCTCACTTACTATCACTTCTAACGGCTGGACTCCAGTACTACCTGGCAGGCCAATTGCAGGACACCTGAAGCTGTCTCCCATATCTTTTTTTTTTCATCAAGTTTTGCAATATTTAGACAGTTACCAAAACTCCCCAATTATGTGAAAAAATAAGAGGCTTGGTTGTATACTCAGTTATTTGAAAGTTGTTAATAAGGAGAGAGTTTGGAGGAAATTTCTTTTTTAATTTTTATGGCAAGCTTTTAGATATTTTTTAAATATTTGTATGAATTTTTACTTCTCTTAGATAAGCAAGTGTAAACAAATAATGAGGCTATTTTATTTAACATTTATATATCTCCTTTCATGATATCAAGGCAGATTACATTGAACAGGGCATTATAACTTGGAGAACCTTCCATTGCCCATGTTCCCTGTAAAATAGTTAAGTGGCTTGCCCAAGACCACAAGGAGCACCTGTGGGACTAGAAACCCCAGTCCTGGCCCAAGGTTGCTGTCCTCTAGTGGGATTTGAATCCCCGTCCTTCTGGCCTGAGGTAACTTGCCCCAACCACTAGCCTTTTTGGAAATCTGTCCTCCAGAGCTCTAAATAAGCTAGTTTTCAGTTTATACATGATAAGCACTTAGCAGACACATTTACTTACATTTGGCATAAACGCTACTAATTTCCATAGTTTTAGTTGTTTGCGGTTCATTAGGACTATTCTATTCGAGGTTTGATTAGGTAGAGATAACTGGCCTGTGGACATTAGAGTGGCAGATCTATAAGGAAAAATAGTCCTGCAATTGCTTTAAATCATCTCTGATTTTAGTTAGGAGTGAGCTCAGGAGAGAGGTCAAGGATATATTTGGATGGAAGATTTTTGCAGTAGCTCTAAAGGGAAAAGCAATGCGCTGGAACGGTAAACCACTTTATAAACCATCCTAAAGAGATGTTTTTGGTGTTATCTGTAGACTCTGGTTTAAAATATTCACCTTCCCAGTGCATTTCTTGGATTTGATTTTGGGCTGTCAATTCTGTCAATAGAAACACTAAGGGCAGCTGGAGAGTTTAAATCTGAAACATTGTTAATTCCATCAAATCTAACACTTGGGTCACTTCTTAAAGCAGCTGTACTGGTTAAACTGTGTGTGTGCTTTTATACTGACTCCTGGTGACCCACCCCCTGGGCTTTTGTGGCAAGGTGCAACGAAGTAGACTGCCAGGCCGGCCTTACATGCAGGAAATCTACAGCACCTTGTATTCCAAGGTGGTCTCTCATTCAGGTACTAAGCAGGCCCAACCTTGCTTAGCTTCTGAGATCAGACGAGAGGGGCTCATTCAGGGTGGCAAAGCTGTAGTCATTGGTCCGAGTACTGTGTCAACTAATCTTGTTTTCACCCTGAAATATTGAATTTTCAATGTTTCTTTCAGAATAAGAGGCAGGGCCACATCCTGTTCAAATGCTTGACAGCTGGTTGTGCTGTGTTCATGTTTTAAATGTCAGGGTGACATTTACATAGGAATCTGAAGGGAATTTTCACAGAAGTACAGTGTACTTAATCTTATGGTGGGAATGACTTTAAGGAGAGAATTGAGAGCATAAAGCAGTAATATCTCCTTCAGAATGAAATATAAAATCAGAGAAAATCGGGCTGCTTAATGATTTTGGAATATGTTTACTAAGCCCCATTCTAGTGACTTGAGTTTTGGCTGCATTTAATAGTGTGGGGCACTGCACTAGATGCATGGGGGTGGGGACAGCTATCCCTTCAAGATTTAGCACAGCCTGGGAGTAACTACCACCTCCCATTGTACTGGTGGTAGTTGTTTCCCAAGCGCCCACAGCATGGGCTTTCAAGGCCTGTGCTAGCAGTGCTGTAGTGAGAACGCATACTCTATGCCTTATTTAACAGGTTTATATACCACTTCAATCAAAGCGGTTTACATTGAAACTAAAACTTTGTAATGTACATTAAACAGGGACATTGATAACTTGGGATTTTTCTGAGGCAATGGAGGGTTAAGTGACTTGCCCAAGGCCACAAGGAGTGCTAGTGGGAATCAAACCCTAGTCTTTGGGTTCCCAAGCCAGTGCTCTAACCATTAAGCGGCTACTCCACTCCTTGCCCAGATGCACGCTATCCAGGTAGTGTGGAGGGCCCTGTGCTTAAACATCCACTTCTTTTGTAGCACAATGCCAAAAACATATGCTACCCCTACAGTACTGGGGTAGCCGCTTTAGTGAGCATGCCCCTTTATCTACTAACTGAATTATTAGCAAAAAAATGTGCTCTAGTTTTGCTTAAACCAGATTTAGTGAGAAACTTAATTTTTCAAATTCAAACTCCTATGATCTAGGGGTTTCAGATGTTGACCGTTTTTTTAGACTGACATCCATGAAAATGAAGTGCAACTCTGATGTACAGATGGAGACTCCCTCTTGTGGTTGCTCTTGGCATGCTCTTGATTATGGATTGACTGACTTAATTTATTTTCCTTCAGTTTTCCGTTTAAACCAAAAAGTAATTGATCCATTTGATTGCTGTGTTCTGACTTCTGGTTTGAGTGTGAGAGTTGTACTGGGGCAACTTAATTTTTTATAGTGGGTGTTTGAGATAAAGAAATTCCTCTTGGTCTTTGAAGTTCATTCAAGGAATGAGCATAGCTTAATGCTTCACTCAAGAATTTGATACTTCTGATTATGGTGTCCACAGAAGGCAAGGACCTTCTCTGGGGACAAGGGAAATTCATTGGAAATGTGTGGGTTTTGTGTGTGTGTGTGTGGGAGGGGGGGGGTTAGTCCTACGCCTTTGTTATCCATATTATCTGTCTGGTTTCATTGTCAATCTTCTAGAAAACAATTTATTCATATCACTTGTTTTTGAAGCTCTTTTCAGTTCAGTAGTCCTCATATAGTAGTAATTGTTTACTGGAGTAGGTTGCAGTTAATCCATTTGCAGTTGTAGAGAACACAATAAATGAAAATAAAAAGCTTTAATTAGTCCTTTTCCCGGTTTTACTTTCTTGGTACTCTACCTCTGCTCCTTTTTCAGACATGACTGGCAAGTTTTGGGACTTTCATCAGCCTGAGGACTTTGGTGGGGTGCCCTCTCTGAGATGAGCTGTTGTGGGCTACCACAATGAGGGCAGTTGTATTCTCTCCTCCTCTGCCCTAAGCATGCCATCTGTGTAGCCAGCTGAGGCATGAATAACCCTAATGGGTGGGAGCTTTCAAAGCTGGATCCCCTGAATTGCAGGATTATGGCCTGAACCTTGGTATTAGCCTATTATTTAAAATGATTTGTAGCCTGCACAAACAGAGGCAGGTAACAAACATACACAGTACATAATATTAGAACTTGCATGCATTTTTGTGGTTGTGAGTCTTCTGACTGTTGCATCAAAAAGCAAAACGAGATTGCAGACCTGCTATTAGTAATCTGTGAACTATCATTAAAATCATCTCTAATACCTGAAGATTGGAGGATCGCCAATGTAACACCAATTTTTAAAAAGGGTTCCAGCGGTGATCCGGGAAACTAAAGACCGGTGAGCCTCACGTCAGTACCGGGGAAAAATGATAGAAACCATCATAAAGAATAAAATTACTCAGCATGTAGATAGTCATGGCCTAATGGGAGACAGCCAACATGGCTTTAGACAAGGAAGATCTTGTCTTACTAATCTGTTATGTTTTGAAAGTGTGAATAAACAGGTAGACAAAGGTGAGTTGGTTGATATAGTGTATCTGGACTTTCAGAAAGCCTTTGACAAGGTCCCTCATCAGAGACTTTTGGCAAAACCTAAAGAGTCATGGGATAGGAGGCAGTGTACTATTGTGGATCAGGAACTGGTTAAAAGATAGAAAGCAGAGGGTAGGGCTAAATGGCCAATTTTCCCAATGGAGAAAGGTGAATAGTGGTGTACCCCAGGGATCTGTGCTGGGTCCGCTGCTTTTTGACATATTCATAAATGACCTGGAAAGTGGAATAACGAGTGAGGTTATCAAATTTGCAGATGACACAAAACTAAAGTTCTTAAAACCCAAGAGGATTGTGGAAAATTTGCAAGAGGATCTTGATAAATTGGAAGACTGGGCATCAAAATGGCAGATGAAATTTAATGTGGACAAGTGCAAAGTTATGCACCTAGGGAAGAACAACCCAAACTATGGTTACACAATGCAAGGTTCCACATTAGGAACCACCACCCAGGAAAAAGATTTAGGCGTCATAGTGGATAACATGTTAAAACCCTCGGCCCAGTGTGCAGCGGCAGCCAAGAGAGCAAATAGAATGCTAGGTATGATAAGGAAAGGAATGGAAAATAAAACAAAAGATATTATAATGCCTCTATACTGTTCCATGGTGAGACCGCACCTTGAATATTGTGTGCAATTCTGGTCATCGTATCTTAAAAAGGATATAGTGTTATTAGAAAAGGTTCAGAGAAGAGCCACCAAAATGGTAAAGGGGATGGAAGGATACTCCTATGAGGAAAGGCTAAAAAGGTAAGGGCTCTTTAACCTGGAAAAGAGACGGCTGAGGGGAGATATGACAGAAGTCTATAAATTAATAAATGGAGTGGAACGGGTAAACGTAGATTGATTGTTTACGTTATCAGAATATAGAAAGACTAGGACATGCAATGAAGCTACAAGGTAAACTATTTAAGACTAATAAAAAGAAAATATTTTTTCATTCAACGTGTAATCAAACTCTGGAATTTGTTACCTGAGGATGTAGTAAAGGCTGTTAGTGTAGCTGGGTTTAAAAAAGGTTTGGACAAGTTCCTGGAGGAAAGGTCCATAAACCATTATTAAGAAGGGACCCAGGATATCAGTGCTTGACCCAGTACAAGCATTGCAGAACCTGTGTCTTTTGGGGAAACTGCTAGGTATGTATGGACCTTGGTCTGACCCAGTATGGCATATCTTATGTTCTTATGTAAAATGAGAATAATCAAACAGATTACTTGTCTGAAAAACTGTAACTGCTTTGTGTGCTTAAATAAAGTCATGACTAATTTCCTATGGTTTCACGGAGTGTTCAGTGTTGGTCATCTCTGCTGTATCATTTATGATGGGAAGTCAGTTTGTAAAATTTATTTTGAATGACTTGAGCCAGGCAGAAAGACTCTGGATATTTCCCTGTACAACTTGGTTAATCATGCCTTCATTTTGTGCAGCAGCATCCCGATACACTTCCCTATGTGACATCAAACCTTTTCTACATTAGCAGGCTGGTGCTGTATTGGGTGGTCCAACCTGCACTGTAGTAGAGGCTAATCTGAAACCTACAACCACATTTTGTTCACAATGAGCCTTTGAGCTTTTGTCTACAGTTTTCATTCTTCAGACAGGTCTGAGCTAGTATTGCTTCAGTTTGGTTTGCTGATATGGGTGTATGCACAGTCTATAGAATGGAAGGGGTAGAGTACTTTGTTAAAGGTGCCTCTTATCATAAATCTCAGTATCCTGGCTCTATCAAGTCTTAGCAAGAAGAGGCAATCTGGCTTTCCAAGGATGGGTAGGGGGGAACAAGGAAGAACGAATGAATAATTTCATGGAGAATAAAAGATGTATTCTTTTATTAGTGAAATAGGGATGCTGTCTGAGCAGATTTTTCATATGCTTGGATGCTAGTGCATTAGAAGGCTGTACAATTACTGTTCAGTATTTCATAAATTAGCATACCAATTAATATTACTCTTGCATCAATTAAACATATTCAGTCATTTTGATGCTAACCATCTAGTCTTTACTTACTCTGAATCTTTGCAAGCGCTGGATTTGGTTAGCGAGTTATGGCACCAATCCAAATAGCTCATGATATTTAGGTAATTTGGGGTGGGGAGATTTTAGATGTTAAACAGTGATTTGGGTAGTAATTTTGCCGGAGGGAACACATTAACATATGCTCTGCGTATAATGCCATAGAATAGTTGGGGAATTGGAGGAAATCTTTTTGCAACACTATTGGTAAGTTCCCTTTTAAGGCTGATACAAGGTTTCCATGGCTAACAGAACACATTTTGGTGGTAGTTCTGTGGAGCTGAAGCTTTGGAGTTGCTTAGGAAGGTGCCAAAAAGAACAGAAATGGGCCTTGTCTTTGCTGGATAGGTGCCAGTAGAGCTGGTAGAAATTGTGATGGGCATCAGAAAACAAAGGTTTTATCTGCTTTCGGGTCTCTATTTTGGATTTCCTTATCGTCACTCCAGTCCAGTCCCTTACTTCTGGGTTGCGTAACCCTTCCAGCAGCTTGGAGGCTGAGTCTATCCTTTTGAGGATGGGACAGGATAAATACCACTGGCACCACCCACTGATCCCAGTATTCTCAATTTTCTAACCTCCTAAAAAACTTACATTTGTGCAGCAAATCTCTTATGAAAGTTGCAGGCAAGCTTTTATGCTGGTGAAGTAGAGCTGCCACTCTTCTCTCGCCTCAAATGCTGTTGGTTGTGTATTTAGTTGGCCACAATATGGTCATTGTGGGTGGGGGTGACCAGATGTATCGTAGTAATAATAAGTTGGAACAATCACAGGTAAGTATGTTGTACATAATCGTTGAAATGCAGATTTGGAGGCATTTCTGGACATGATAGTTGAGATGACATTGATTTGATCAAATGTCTGAACTCCTGATAGAGGACAGAGAGAACCAGCATTCTTGGGCTGTGGAGTGGAACAGTTAACACTTGGTAAATGAGAGCAGCTGAAACAGTATACAAATTACAGCTATCATGTACAGATCTTTGGCCTATATAATTGGCAAGGAATCTAGCATACTCCATATGCATTTGATTTTAATTCTACCAATATCAAAATTACCAAACCATGTAAACTTTCTATTACAATCTTTTGTCAGAAGAAGCCAAAGGAGGAAGGAAAAAAAGATGTCCAACCACACCAGACTCCTCATTCCATTTTAATCATTTTCTACGTTTTATATATAGACTTCCAAAACTTATCTGTATCAGTGAATTTTGCTGTTCACCATATTTCCTTGATCTTGCTATGAGGATTTATGAAATATGGTGAACAGCAAAATTCACTGATACAGATAAGTTTTGGAAGTCTATATATAAAAAGTAGAAAATGATTAAAATGGAATGAGGAGTCTGGTGTGGTTGGACATCTTTTTTTCCTTCCTCCTTTGGCTTCTTCTGACAAAAGATTGTAATAGAAAGTTTACATGGTTTGGTAATTGTTTTGATATTAGTATATATTGTTGCCAAATGTAGAGGGTTTATTTTGAGTGGTTTAATTCTACCAAGGCAGGATCTTCCTTCCTTATCCTGCCAGATCAGTGGGTTATGTTCCCTTGTCAGCAGGTAAAGGCAGACTTGAGCATCTTGCAGCGAGGTCATTGGTGGTTAGAACCATTAGTGCAGCACTGAAATAAGCCAGCAATTGCCTGCCTCCAGCTGATGGCAAGGTGTGGACTGGTACAGTAGAGCACATTGGCCCAACGTTTGGTCCAAATAAGGTGCAGTGGCCTTAAGTTTGAGTTCACAAGGCCCCAACAATGCTTGGAGTGAGTGAAGGTGTAGCCTTGACTCCTTGAGCTGATTAGCTGCCCAGGGTCTAGCTCGGTTTCCTGTGGGCTGACAAGCAGGAGGACCCTATGGGGCCCCTGAAGGGGACCGGCAAGTTGGACTCTGGCCTCCCTACCTTCTTGCTGTCCTTTATCTGCTTGCTAGATGTGTTTTCTTAATTCTGTCTTTTTAAATATTGTCCATGGACTTAAATTGGGATTTAATTGGCTCTTTGGTGTATATAGCAGCTTAAATAAGAGATCAGGCCTTTTTTGGCAGCGAGGCCTCCTGAGCTTGTGTAGGGCTTTAGAGAAGCCCAGATTTGTTTCTCTGGTCTTTGGGAGTTCCTATGCCTGAATCAGGATTCACATTTTGCTGTGGCTCACCAGGAAAAAGATACTGAACCATTTTCATGGTTATCTCATGGTCTCTTTTGCACTTTTGTTTTCCCCTCGCAGCCATGTGGAGAGCCAGGTAAGCTTGCCATGTGCCTGTTACTATGCCACATATGGCATTCAAAGGGTGAGTTCTGCTGTGCTCCTTTTCCCCCAGTGTGATGGAAATGTAAAGACCTATAACTTTTTATGGCATCATTTTGACCCTCCCCTATTGGGTGGCCAAGGCCCTTCTCCTGCAGTGTGGGAGTGCCTCACAGGTGCCTTGAGGAGGGCTGAGGATGTCCCAGGCTTAGGCCAGCAGGCAGCTTCTCTGCTGTTTTTCACTTATTTTTTTTTAGCTGCATGGCAATCCTTTTTTAGGGGTCCTGGAGCCTAACCTCCCCAAGGTTGGCTTCAAACATCATTTGATCAGCATTCCACTAGAAGTCCCAGATTGGGTGTTTCTTACCATTAATGCGAACCTGAGACTGAGGAGCTTATTATCTATACCAGAGGGGGGGGGGTTGGGCCCCTTAGGAGTCCCCTGGCTGATCAGTCTAGCCCTAACTTCAGACCTGTCTTCTCAAACAGTGCCACAGTGAGTGCTGTATGTCAATGAGCGAAGAGGAACTCCAAGAAAGCACTATCATTAGCTGCACCACAACTGTGGAACACCCTGCCTCAGGATATCTGTTCCACCAAAGACATCAGACTTCTGGAAAAGACTCAACACCTATTCACAGAGCACTATGGGCACATCACATAACACAACAGCCACACTGAACCTAACAAATGACTCTTAACATACCATAAACATGATAACCCACTCTGACAGCAGCAGAACCATTGTAAATATGTTAAACATGTAAATTGTTACTACCCTTTTATCACCCCAAGTTTAATGTACCCAAGTTGAGTTCGAGTTTCTTGTAAACTGCTTTGATTACAGGGTAAGGTGGTATAAAAAAAGTTTAAATAAATAAACTTAAAGTACTGGGGTGGCATTGCAGGTGACAATCCTGTGCTGTGGGGTAGAGGAGTACCTATGTTAAGTGTTTTTAGGCAGACTTTGAGTCTGAACATAGTAGATCCCAGGGAATAGGAGTTGAGCCCCCATGCATTCACACTCAGGTGGCTGCCAGAAGAACTTCAGTTGCCAAAGGGACCTGCAAGTGGTGAGCTTGGATGCCCTGCTCCATGTGTGGCTCAGAAGCAGATTCTCTTGTCTTCTCTCCATGACCCCTGGTGAGCTGCCATCTCCTCATGATTTGGACTCGTCCAGACCTGGTGATCCTGGTAGCTCTAAGACTGTCCATGTAAACTGTGATATGCTGATCTAATGGGGCTGTTAGTGGGGTCCTTTGCCTCTGGCTCCTGTAGAAGGGCATTTTTTATCAAGAGCCCCTAATAATGGAGATCCTCTCTCCCTTTTTGCGTATGGCTTGGCCCATGAAAGGCATAAGCTCTACAAGAGGCTACCCTGGTGTGGGAGTTGAATGCTGTACTCAAGATCCATAGGGCTTCAACCTCCTCAACCTGTTCGAGAATTTGGAGTTTTGAGACGTGGTGGTTGTCTTATATTCACTTTCTCTGCCAAAAGGGTCTAAGTAACATGATCATCTTGCAAGTGGCTTGGACCAAGAGTTAGCCTTAAACTCTTTAAGGTTCAGGTAGCAGCCTTAGCATGCTACCAGGGGCATATTCAGGGGTTGCCCTTGGTAGTCCATCCTGATGTTTCTTGCATCCTTGGTGGGGTTAAGCAGATTCACTCTCCTGTGTGTCCAGTAGAGCTTTTCATTAATGTCTGAGGCACATCCATAAGGCCTCCCTTAAATATCTGATTCTTAAGGCAGTGTTTCTAGTGACTCTTGCTTCCACCAGATGGGTCTTGGAGCTGCAGATCCTGGCTTGCTGTGAAATTTTTTTTTGGTGATCTCAATGGCTTCTGTCACATTGCAAATGTTGCCATCTTCCCTTCTAAAGGTGATTTCCTCTTTATTATTGGAGGTGAAAAGTCTTTCTGCTACCTTGTTGTGTCTTGATCTAGAAAAGATTTACCACTAATCATTTGTCATGCTACTAGGCATACGCAGTGCTGTACAAATACACATAATAGCCCCTGCTCCACAGATATTACAATCTGTGAGGACAAACAGAATAACAGAGGACCAGGGAGTTCTTAGTGAATGATTAAAAATGCATATGGGTGAAGACAGAAGAATTAGGGGTGGTGTCAGGATCCAAAGGTGACCTTGAAGAGATGTGTGTTAGCCTGGATTTCAATAGGACCAGGGAACCTAACAAGTTCAGACTTGGGTAGTCTATTCCAGGCATACGGAACAGCAAGGTGGAAGGAACAGAGTCTGAAGTTGGCAGTAGAAGAGAAGGGCATAGATGGCTCTGGGACACAGGGTGAAGCAGATAGGTGTGCAGGTGATGGTCTATTCTGTCTTCCCAGTTGAGGGTAAAGGCTGAGGCAGAGAAACTTGCGTCCTCGAGATGAATTAATGGCTGTGTGGATGGTGTCACTGAGAGCATTTTGTTTTCCTGGACCATGGGATGATATTGCAAGGGCTGCAGAGCAGAGATAGCAGCATCTGTCCAAGATGGGTTGAAATGTCTTCAGCAGACTGGCCAACCTACTGAAGAGGGCTTTAAACTAGATTTGTTGGGGATGGGTAAAGAGAGCCCCCAAGTAAGTGAAACATTTAAATACCTCTGCAGAAATGTGTAAAAAGGGTAACATCTGGAAAGCAGTGTGTATAAATGCCCTTAACATGGGAAACAAGATACCAGATGTTGTGGCTGACTTGGATTTATTGGCGATTACAGACATGGTTCATGGACAACCATGACTTGGGATGTAATTATACCAGGCTATACCTTCAGAAAGGAGGTGGAGTGGAACTACATGTTAAACAAAAAAAATTAAAGCTATAGAATTGCAGGGCTTAAAAGGAAGAGAGGAAGCATCGTGAGTTAAACTAGAAAAAGAGACTGAAATCCATTTGCGTTTATATAGAGATCCCCCTCACAGAATAGAAATGGATGAAGATTTAATAGAAGATGTATGCAGTATTGCCATGAAAGGACAAGTGCTACTGAATGGTGATTCAGTATGCCAGTTGTAGATTGGCACATCCCTGCTGTGGTGTCATCTAGAAGTAAGGAGATCCTGGATTCTCTACAGGGAGAACTAATCAGGAAACTGGTAATGGAACCAACACGTGATGGGGGCCATACTGGACTTGGTGCTTACCAATGGGGAAAGTGTTTCTGATGTTACAGTGGGAGATCATCTCGCATCCAGTGATCACCAGATGGTATGGTTCAGTATTTGGGCCGATAAAGCAATTCAAAAGCGAGGGCCTTAGACTTTAGGAAAACTAACTTTGCCAAGATGGGACAATACCTCAGAGTTAGTGGGATGGGAACAGCTGGGGGCTGTAGAAAAACAGTGGGCAAAACTGAAAGGGGATATTTTTAAGGGCAACAAACCTTTTTGTTACAGGTAAATTAAATGTAAAAGGAAAGAAGGCTGCTATGGTTCTCAAGATGTTGCTGAAAAGGTGAAGAAAAGGAGGGAGGCCTTCATGAAATACAAGAGATCACAGAGAGAGTATGACAGACATCTATATTTGGAAAAACGTTTGCATTGGCTAAGACATTTTTCAGATATGTTAGGGAGAGGAGGAAGAGCAAAAGTGGTATTGTCAGACTCGAAGGTGCAGGGGAGGAATATGCAGAAACTGATGAGTATAAAGCAGAATTGCTTAATAAAAAATTTGGTTCTGTGTTCACAGATGAAGGGCCAGGAGCAGGACCTCCAGAAAACGCCCACAAATAGGGGTCTTGAATGATTTTCAGAAGACTGTTTGTTTGTGAGGACATAGCTAAACTAAAAGTAGACAAAGCCATGGATTCAGATGGGATACATCCAGGAATACTGAGGGATCCTGGGAATGTTCTAGCGGCTCCACTGTCTGACCTTTTCAATGCCTCTTTGGAATTGGGATTGGTGCCAGAGGACTGGAGAAAGGCATATGTGGTCCCTTTACACAAAAGCAGACATAAGGATAATATTGAGAACTACAGGCTGGTTAGTATAACCTGTGATTTAGTAAATTATTGGAAAGGCTACTAAAAGAGAATAGTGAGCTTTCTAGAGATCTCTAAGGCAGCATGGACTCGCCAGATGCAGGTCTTGTGGGCCAAATTTTGATTTCTTTGACTGGGTGATCAGGGAGTTGGATCCAGGGGAGTGCCCTAGATAGAGTGTACATAGATGTGTGTTAAGCCTTCTCCATTGTTCTGCACAGGCTTCTTATAAACTGAGCACCCTAGGGATGGACCCTAAAGTTACTGATTTGGGTTAGAAGCAACAAAGGGGTACAGGTAAATGGACACTCAGGAGGTTACCAGTGGTGTGCTGCAGGGATCTGTCCTTGGTCAGATTCTTTTTAACATCTTTGTTACTGATATTGTGGAAGTGCTGTTGGGTAAGATTTGCTTATTTGCGGATGATACCAAAATCTGCAATAGAGTAGACACCCAGGAAAGAGTAGATAACAATATATGGAGTGATCTAGCTGGACTTGAAGGGTGGTCTAGAATTTGGCAGCTGAAAGATGCAGGGTCATGCACTTGGGCTGCAAAAATCCAAAGGAAGGGTACAGTATAGGGGGTGAGGTACCTCTTTCCACAAAAGAGCATGACCTGAGCATCATTGTGTCTGTCAGTGCAAATTTTAGCAAAGCAGTAGTGCGCATTCCATTAGTTATTACATTAGCACCTAAGGCAGGGCATGACAAATCTTGGGTGCCATGGTACTTAAACATTGCACCCTGGTGCTAGAGATTAGCCCAAACGTCTTCAATGACATGCTGAAGCTCCTTGTAGAGAGCAAATTGCAATGAGAAAGCAGCATAGCATTTTCTGTGCAGCCAAAACAGCAGATGAAACTGGGTGAAGGTGGAAGATGAGACAGATGCTGGGAGGGGCATTTGAGCTATGAGATCTTTTTACTTCATGTATTACCGGCCCATGGTGGTATGTGATGTGTTTTAAAAAAAAAAAAAAAAAAAAGTAAGTTGACTCACTTGCAGCTATAAAGGGTCATCAATATGTTGCTGTCAGTATACAAATTGTGATCAAAAAGCATAGAGACTTGTACAATAACACTAAGTATAATCTCATTGCATACAGTCTCCTTCAAAGGAGTTCCCTTCTGATTAAAACACTTCCTCCAGCATTCCTTCCACTTTTGGAAACAATTTTTGAAATGCTGCTTCCATTATGCTGTGAAGCTGCTGTGTCAAATTTTTACTTAATGATCTCCAAGTCGACTATTTTACTTCCTTTCAGGGGTAATTTCAGTTTTTGGAAAGAAGAAAAGCTCACAGGGTGCGAGGTGGGAGTATGGAACTTGACTGACTTGCTTGATTTGGTGTCTGGCCAAGAACTGCTGGAGAAGATGTGATGTGCAAGCCAAGGTGTTATTATGAAGCAACTCTGGCCTGTTATGATGAACTGCATCTTTCAAATAAGTTTGAACTTGGATGTAGTGCTCCTTATGATGGTTTGCCTTTTGGAGCATACTTGTGATGAATGATACCCTAGTACTCCAAAGAAAACTGGAAGCATGATCTTGACCTTGCTCCTCATCTGACTGATGTTTTTGGGTCTGGGAGAGTTTGGAGTCTTCCATTGTGAGAATTGAGCCTTAGTTTGTGTCATAACCATAAGCCCATGATTCATTACCAGTAATAATCATTTTGATGAAATCTGAGTCCTTTTCAATGCATTCCAACAACTCCCTGGCTGCAGACAGCCTATCTTTTTGGTCAGGGGGACAGGAGTTTTGACACAAATTTTTCAGATGCATCTCATCCTCGCATTGACAGTAAGAATGGACTGTAAAACCCAAAATGGATGTCCCTTGTCTACAACAAGTTCCCTAATGGTCAACTGATGACTTGAGCGTATTGCGGCACGCACTGCTTCAACTTCATTGCTCCAACAGTTTCACTGGCTACCTGTCATTGAAGACACAAAATTTAAAGCCTCCATACAGTTCTAAAGATCCTCAATGGCCTATCAGCTACTCTCCTTCAAACAATAATACATGAGACCAAAGATAACCGCACAAGAAGAACTGGTGCCCAGAACACCCTAGCATCCTTCACCAGATCCAGTAGAGCCTTCTTCCTATATGCGCCCTCTTCTCTGGAGCTCAATCCCATACAAACTCCGGGCCACAAAGGATCTACTAACATTCAGAAAGGCCCTCAAGACTCGCCTACTTCATTAAGGACAAGACACGATGCCTTCATACAACTGCCTCTGGCCCCCCTCCCCCAAGCATTGTTCTCCCCTATATTAACGCCTCTCCAAGTTCTTTGCTCTGTTACAATGTATCAAGTTTGTTTCATTGTAAACTACCTTGACTGTAGGATAAAGCGGCATGGAAAGCCTGTTAATAATAAATAAATAAACGTTGTCTTCATTCTTGCTCATGGATGGCCTTCCAGAATGTTTCTCTGTTAACACTTTGGTGGCCATCTTGGAAATGTTTGTACCGGTCATAAACTCAAGCATGACTCGTGCATTCATCACCATACACTTGCTTTAACTTGTCAAGTCTTTTTGCATGAATCTCCAAGTTTCTGGTAGAATGTAATAAACTTGTTCAGTTTTTTTTCACTCGTAAATCTGGCACTGCTTTTACATGATATCTAACATTATGTGATTTAAAAAGTACAGGTGTGCTGCAGTCACACTGCAAATGCAGAGCACATAACTAGGTCATGGCATGCTTAATAGCATCGTGGTGTGACGTACACAAGTCTCGATACTTTTTGATCACACCTCATTCTTATGCATGTTAGGGTTGGTGGGAGGTGGAAGAGGCGAAAGGTCACTATCTTCTGTTAGCATTCTCTAATGGCAAGTTAAGGGCCTGATTTTTATTTAAGCTTTCTTTTCCCACAAATGAGTAGGCTGTAAATAATGACTTCTTTAAAAAAGGAGCTGCACTTTACCTGGTGAGGGAGGGGGAGCACTGTGATGGAGGTCTCAGCAGCTGGCTCCTAGATTCCAAGAAAATATGTCAAGGCCTTCCCTAAGTGCAGTCTAGAAGCTCACCCTGTCCTTTCCTGGCTCTTTTGCTTCTCCTATAAGTCAGTTGACGCTCTGATAGAAAAAGGCTAAACCTCTGTTGAAGGTATCTAGTCCTTTGGTAATGTTTGCCTCTGAATCCTCTCCGCTGTCCTTTTATTTGGTTGGTGGGGGGAGGAGGAGGGCAAGGATTGGCACTGACCATGTACTTTTAAAAATTATTGAATGCATACTTTGTAATAGGCCATTTTTGTACTTTATGCTCTCAACAGCCCTCTCTTAAACAATGGGTAGTTCTAGCAGCTAAGCAGGCAAGGTGAGTAACTGAAACCAAGGCCTTTGTACGAGGCCATTGTTGTAAAAGACCTGTCTTCCTGCTCTCAGATAAAAGGATTCTTTCTCTGTGTGGTTCCTTTTGTTCTATCCCTGCACGGCATTGAAATGGGGGAAAGCTAATTTAGTTCTGCTTTTACCAGGCAGCCTAATGCTGCTGATTTGTCACCAGTTATATAGCTTGGACGTTGGGGAGTGGTTTAATACTTGTTACATTTTTTTTCAATCTGCCCCGTTTTCTGTGGCTCACAGTTGAGTCAAATGCATTAATTCAGTTTGAGACAAGTGAGTCTTGAGGGAAGGTTAGAATGGGTCTGTAGAAACACAAAGCAAACAAAATCCTTTGGTCTAAATTTAAATTTTTTTTTTTTTTTTTTTTGTTAGGAAGGAGATTCACAAAACACCCAAGGATAAGTTCTTGTTCCTCTCTGAAAGGTGGTGGTGGTGTGGTTTTAATGTTCTTTTAACACTACATTTGCAGTCTTCATTAAAGAAAGCAGTCATGCATAAGTTGTCTTCCTCCTCGCCATACAGTATGGTATTTCTTCAAGGTCCTTACCTGAAATTTACAGTCTAACTCCATGAAGATATATGTATAACTAAGGAAAAATAAAAAGCTATTTAATATGCTGGATTATGGTCATATACTAAATAAGGACATATAGTGAGCCAAATCATATGGTAAAGGAAGACTTCAGGTCCTTCGTTAACAGTATTGTCTGTTTAGATCAAGCATATTGAAATTTTGTCTTGTGAAGACTTGATCAGTATTGCAACTTTTCAACATAGTGACAGAAGATTTGTTCTTGCAGGGCATTAAGCATAATTTTACTGCTAACCTTGACCTTCCTGGAAAAGATCTCTTTACCTTTTGTAAGGCAAGGTGGATGTCTGTTGGCATCTGCTAAGTTGTATTTGTCTTGGCATAGAGAAGAAATGAAAGTAAACACTTCCATATTGTCCTGCTGGACCAGTCAAGGCAAGTGGGTTGTGTTCCCCTACCAGCAGATTGGTGGGAACAAAGAACTAATGAAAAGCCCAGGTTTCAATAACATTACTCCTGTGCTTCTAGTCGCCTTGGCCACCAGTGGTCCTTTAGTATTTCTTTGTTTCCAACAAATGGTGGATTGTATTTCTCCTCTAGAGAAAATCTGAGGGTGAGAGGGAGAGAGAAAAGCTAAAGAGTGACTTTCACTTGAGTGTGTTTATGGGAGGCTTGACTACCCTGGTCTTTGGTAGCCATAGGAGAAGGGAAAATTGTTTCAGTTCCATGCCCTTATCATAAGGGCCTGTTGAGCAGCCATAAATTAGAAGGATCTGGAAGAGTACTGCAGTCTCGTACAACCTCTGCATCCCTTCCCTCCTGCTCTCTCCCAAAGATTGCAGAAGGCTACAAGGGATCTGCCTGCCAGCCACCTTCCACATAGTGCTGTTTAAAAAAAACAAAAACACCCCAGCCATTGAGACAGTTTCAGGGGAATAGAGCTGAGCTTGGCACGGATCCTAAGCTTGGACCCTCAGGGGGTGAGTACCAAGGCTTGACCTTGTCATTGTCCTTGTTGGGGGCCTCTGGTTCATCTGAAGGATGCAATTTGGGGTTTAATGCTAGCGACCTTTGGTGCTGTGTGGGGGTTTCCCATTGTTTTCTGTGTGCTTTAGTAATGTTTTTGCCTATTGTGTACCTGGGTGTTGTGCAGTCCTAACACATGCCCAGGTGGCACCAATGCATGCTCATTCTCTAGTGCCTTTTAATGTATGTTGCATAGTTAACACATGCTTGCATGCCGACATAGCCTTAGTGTGCACTCTTGTGATAGTTACCCTAACTGTTGTCTTCCAGGAAATGTTGTTTAACCTGTGGCAAGTGAGAGGCCTCATCCTTGGATTCTGGACTCTATCCTCTGTGTGGCAGCTTCTGGAGGGCATGCCTCCCCCCCCCCCCCCCCTCTCAGGGAATGCAGTCAGTCTACCCTTACTTGCCTCAAAGTAAGAAGTGCAGGATGGTGCTAAGGGTAGGGATGTTTAGTTGGCCGGAGGCTCTGGCAACCGTGCTGTGAACTGCACGTCATCAGGGTCTGTGGCGGCTATGCCCCTGGTGTTGGGGAGCCTTATCAGAGAAGAGATCTTCTGGATTCTGCTTTGTCCTCCCTGGACTCTTCCTTTTGGCAGCAGGCCTGGTCCTTCTGGCATAGAAATTCAGACCCTGCGGGCCTCTAGGTACACCAGGATGCAGTCTCGTGCTGGGTAGGCTGAGAGTGGAAGCCCTGTTTCATTGCCTTCTGCTAAGCGTCTCCAGCATGGGATATTCCCTGGAGATGGGGAACAGTTGGGAGCTATCCGAGGTATTGACTATGCCACTGATTCAGATGAATCGATATTGATCTCTGATGTGGATGAGGATGTACTCTCACAGTCAGAATATGCAGAGGCTGGCGTAGTCCATCTATTCCTGAAGGAGGAGCTGGCGGCATAGATTACCAAGATCTCATCTATCGTGAACTTGATGGATGCTTCTGGCGTGGAACAGGAGCCAAAGGTATACCTGCTCCTTCAAGGGGTGTATAAATCCACTGTCTTCTATTCCCAGAAGTTATCAAGGATATGATCTGGTCAGAGTGGGACTCCCCCCGACTCCTTACCTAAAGGGTTATGAGTGTATAAGAAGCGTCTGTGCCCTCTTGGAGGAAGAGCATAGTGAGTGGTTAGACATTGCCAAGGTGGATGTGCAGGTTACAGCAGTTACTAGATGGATCACCATTCCTGTAGAAGGCGGATCGGCCTTAAATGATCTGGATCATAAGGTAGATTTCTTGCTGAGAAGGCAGTTTGCTGTGGTGGCAACTATCCTACAGCTTGTGGTATGTACCAGCCTGATGGCTGGAGTCCTGCTCCAGTTGATTGTCTCAAGCCTAATGATGATGGTACCTCTGGAGTCAGCTACAGCCTTCCTTTCTGATGCCATGTATGTCCTGGTACATTTGGTGGCCAGGGATGGTGTCCTGATGACTGTCACAGCATTTGATTTGGCTCTGGCACTGGGCAGCAGATACATACTCCAAAGCCCAGTTGATTTCAACTGGCCTTTAAAGGGAAGCTTCTGTTTGGGATGGATTTGGAGAAGCAGGTGAAGGATCTAGGCAAGACTAAATATTACCACCTTCTGGAAGACAGGTCCAAGGAGCCTCTGAAGTGGGCTAGTGCCACTGTCTCATCAGCCTCTGCCCAACCACCAAGGCTGTGCTGGCTGGATACCTGGGCATCTCGTGACTATCATTACAGAGCTAATAAAACTTTCTTCCCCTCTGCTTCAGGGCCTCTGGCTTGTTCTCGGTCCTTTTGTGAGCATGTGGGTCAAGAGATCTGTTCCTCTCCAGAGGAGGACCCTCCCGGGCTGTGCAGTGAATGTTTGGGGACCCCATTCCCTGTTGCCTCTGGTAGGCGGCAAGCTTTGCCTCTTTCACGAATGGGCCTGGGTTACTAAGGATTGCTGAGTGCTAGATGCCATTGAGTTTGGGTATGCCCTGGTGCAAAAGAACAGATTCCTGATGTCTTATCTGTGTGGGTCTGTGTTCCAAGGCGCTGCTGTGTGGGCCACCTTAGACAAGCTGCTATGCCTAAGGGCAGTGGTGCCTGTCCCTCTTCCCCCCCCCCCCTCCCCCGACAAGTGGGCTAAGGGCAGATACTCCATCTGTTTTGTGATACCAAAGGATGGTTCTTTCTGGCCCATTCTGGACCTCAGTAGTGTCCATGATCACTTGTGTGTATTATGCTTTTGGATGGAAACCTTGCGCTCTGATTTTTAGCAGTGTGCTGAGAGGAATTCTTTTCTGGATCTGGCCAAGGCATATTTTTCATATCACGATCAGGGCAGATCAGCAGAAGTATCTGTGTTCTGCTATGCTTGGCTCTCGCTGTCAATTCGCTGCCCTCCCTTTCATGCTTTCCACAGCCCCATGGATGTTCTCCAAGGTCATAGTGGTGTCTGTGGCACAAAGGGATCTTTTGTTCATTGGTATCTGGACAACTGGATCATCGGAGCATGTTCTGTCATCTGAGGAAGGGTGTACTGCTGGACGGTTTCCTCCTGGATCCTGTTAACGACTGATGCCAGTCTCTTGGGCTGGGGAGCCTATTGCCAAGATCATACAGCCACTGGAAGTGGCATGGTTCATCAACTGCCTGAAGATGAGGGCCATCAGGTTGGCTCTTCTGCATTTGCAGCCCCTGGTTGAGAGCCAGGTGGTTTGAGTTTTTGGACAATGCCACACCGATGGCTTATGTCACTTTGCAAGGTGTCACAAAGAGAGCACTGGAATGGCCCAGGAGATGGGTTTCCTGTTTGCCAGGGTGAAGAACCACCACCTAGCCATGTTGGCCCAGCACATTGCCAGCATGGATAGTGTGAAAGAAAACTTCCTCAGCCGTCACTCTCTCTGAATCCCTGGCGAGTGGGGCTATTGCGGCAGAGACCGATCATCCTGGAAGATCCGGCTTCCTCCTTGCTTATGGCATGGCTCTTGAAAGAAGACTGCTAAAGCATGTTACTCTCCAGTAGTAGTCTCTCTCTGTGCTGGAGGAGGTTTACCAAGCTAGCATACGTACATAGCCTGTTTCTGTGCCGATGGTGGGCAAGTCTTTGGCATTTGTATCTGAATTCCTTGAGATTTTTTTCTCCAGGGGGTTCAGCATCTGTGTCCTCTCCTTTGGTCTCGGATCCTTTCCTGTGATCTGCGCTACTTTGATGAATTTGATGCTTAAGACTGTCTGTCTTCTTGGTTGTAATTTGTTCTGCAAGGCGGATCTTGAAGCTGCAGACTGTCTTGCTGAGAGGCTTATCTGTCCTTCTCAAAGGAGGCTGTTCCCATTTTGGCCTATGCCTGCTTAAAGTGCTGTCTCCCTTTTACATGAATGACGTGGTTTGCCTGCCCTCCTTTTCTAAGGAACAGTATCAGGGGAAGGATAAGTATCTTGATGTCCAGAGGGTGGTTCTCCTATACTTGGAGGTTATGAATTCTTTTTGTAAGTCGGACCCTTTTTTGTGCTTTCT
This sequence comes from Ichthyophis bannanicus, assembly GCA_033557465.1. NCBI lineage: Eukaryota > Metazoa > Chordata > Amphibia > Gymnophiona > Ichthyophiidae > Ichthyophis > Ichthyophis bannanicus. The sequence goes on from CM066034.1 coordinate 927,801,976, forward strand.
ACAGGCCCCTACAAGGGTGAAGCGGTGGCCAGGTTGACTTGGAGCGTTGGATTAAGGAGACCGTTGCCTCCATTTATCTGTGTTGACCGAACCAGCTGGTTCTAGAGGGTTTGTGCCTATTCTATCCAAGCACAAGTTTCCTGGCGTTTGGTAGCCTCTGCAGATTTGTTGGGCTGCAGCTTAGGCATCAATTTCCATTTTTGTCAAACATTGCTGCTTGGCTGTCCTCGTGTGGGCAGACCTGGGCTTCAGCTCCAGAGTTTTGCAAGCTATCTTCCTGCGCAGTGGTGTTTTTGTAGCTTTGGTACATCCCACTTGTCTGGACTGGTCTAGCAGGACAATATGGAAGGTGACCTTTTTCTTAACAGATAATGTCCTTTCCTTAAGTCCTCCCAGACTAGTCCAGGGCCTGCCATTGAAACTGGATTGTTCTGTTCTGCTGTGGTACCCTTGGGTCTGTCATGATTTTATAGTGGACTCTGCAAGCTCATCTTTTATAACAACCTTCTGTTTTTACCTTCCTTATACATAGTTCTCTACAGTTTACTCATTGTTGCCCACATTTGAGATTGTGTGAGGCTTGCTCTTTATCTTCCATATGCTTTGGGATGAATGAAGGGACCTCTGGTGGCTGAGGTAAATGGAGACACAGGAATGATGTCATTGAAACTTGGGCTTTTCATTGGTTCTTTAGTCTCCAGCAGCCTGCTGGTACACATCTACTGGTCTAGCAGGACTCGAGGAAAGGACATTATCAAGTAAGTAAAACATCACTGTTGCCCCATTCCCCCTTAAATATTTTCTTTGCTCATACATGTTGCTACTTTATTTTTAGGTGGGTGACTTGTGTATGCTGAGAAGGGAAGCCTAGATGGCTGTTTAAGACGTCAGGATTATTAATGTTTCCAGAGGATTAGATTAGGAATTTGCTGGTTTACATTTACCAAAGTCCTGCCCTTGTGTCAATGATGGCACGCCATTATCCTGGGTTTAGCATAATCAGACTATACCCATTTTTCTGCTTCAGCATATACTTGGGGTTACAGCGTCTGTGCCAGTTGTCTTGTTTGATCAATGCTTTGCTGTTAATTCTCCATATGTCATATAAAATGGAGAAAAGAAGTGCTAAGAATTTGTAGGTTTCTCAGTAAATCTTGCTGGAATCATTAAGTTTGCCTGTAGTTGGGAGTCATGATTGTGATAGACTTGGTCTGTAACTGGCCAGTCAAAATAAGCTTGTTGCATCATTTTTAAGTTTTAGAACTAGCTTTATTGGAACCCTATGGATATAGAATTTGTGTGTGCATCACGTGCTGTCACTTATTGAAAGGCTATCATTTTGGGTTTCTCATCTGGCAGCAGTTTTTTTTTGTGTGTGATGCCTCACCTGTTTTCCTGTTCTGTTAGGTTGGTTTTGTTTTCCCCATTCTTCTAATCCTATATCACATTATTCACAGAATGATCCAATTTACCAATCCCTCACAACTGTTTTAGAGGCAGGGGGATTGAGCAAGGGCATAGCTGTGGAGGCTGTCATTGATGCCCCTGTTGAACCTTTGTAATTGTGCTGTGCTTTTCTTTGATAACAGAAGTGATCTCCAGCATAGAGGATTATTGCCCCTTTTAGAAAGTCCAAGAGTTTACTAGTCCCTAACTCTCTTGTGTCTGTCTTTAGACTATTAATGAGCTTTGTTTGAACTGATTCATTATTTTGTTTAAATTTAAATTCCTTAACATCCCTCCAGTCTAGTCCCGAACCTCTGGGTTGTGCACCTCCTTACAGCAACTTGGAGACTGAGAAACGTCATCCTTTTGTGATGAGTGGTATATCCTCCCGGGATCCGCTGCCTCAGTCTCCAAGCAGCTGGAGGTTGGAGGAGCCTGGAGGTCCGGGCTCCACAGAGGGACAATTAAGGAGAGTTAGTTGTTGGGGGGGGGGGAAGTACCACTTTCTCTGGGGGGGGGGAGGGGGGGGAGTATTGAGGTCTTTCCTCCTCCTTTAATTTTCCTCCCCCCCCCCCCTCCGGCCCTCAGTTCAGTCAGGAGCATAGTTTGTGGGCAAGAATTGCTTGGATCCCTCGGTGTCCGGTGCGGGGCTCAGGCTGACTGAAACCGGGGGGAACTCTTGCAGAACTGTCAGTCAGCGACTGCAGAAGACTTGCCTGCTTATGCTGTGAAGATCTGCAGATGGCTGGAGCACGGAGCGTTGATGGTGGGCTCTGCCCTGACGCTGTCAGCAGCTTCGTTCGGGAAGTCAGAAAGGCGGCCGCAGAGGGAGAAAAGCAGTGCTCAGCTGCGCCTGCTCCCGGTGCCCTTGCAACTGCTCGTTGCTAGAGCAGAACGGCAGTTTCGATGGAGCACGGGAGGGGAAAGCGATTTTGGTTCCCGATGAGGTAGCCAGTAAGGTTGGATGAATGGAGGGATAGAAAGATAAAGCCGTCTTGGCCACACAAAGGTAAGGCGGCAGTCTATTTCCTCAGAGCGGGGGCCTAATCGTGTAGGAAACACCAACAGCTCAGCAGGCCCTGTAGCGACTTCTGCTTTGTGCGGGAAGGCTCCCTTTCAGTAGAAACAATGTTTTTTTCAGGTTAAGGGTTATTGGTGGTAGTTGCGTTTTTGGTTTAAAAAAAAAAAATCAAAGCAATAAGTTTCTGCATGTGTTAAAGGACTCCACAGCCTCTATAAGGAGGTATGTTGTCTAGACTGCATTGTTTGGTCTGTGGTTTCTAAGAGGGGCATTGTGGCAGAAACGGGTTTGCAAGCAGTGCACACAGGAGGCTGCTGCCATGGAGCACAGCTTGGGAGGAGCACCTGAGGGTCAGAACGACCCTGTCGGCTCATAGGATCCCACTTCCTTATCTCCCCCATTAAAGGAACCCGTAGCCAGTCTGTCTTCGGCCCCAGATCTTCCTTCTTCGCAAATGGCATTGCCAGGGGTCTGGCAGCCATTTTTTCCCCAGATTTTGTGGCGCTGCTGCAGCAAGCCTTGGGACATCCCAGGCAGAGGCAGGAGCATGAGGTGACGACTTTTGGAGTTTCCCGGGGGGGAAAAGAGGCCAGGAACCCCTTTGAATACGGGGAAGTCGGGACAGCCGACGACGAAAGCCAGATTGGAAAAGGAGCAGAAGGAACAGTCTGACTTGGAGGGATTTCAATCTGATGAAGGAGACCCGGAGTTGGAGTTAGACGTGGAATTGGAAGAAGGCGAGATCAGACAGAGGATCAAGCGAGAGTCGTTCGAGTGTTTAGGAGGGATGAGTTGCCCGCACTCATTTCGGAGACTCTTAAGGCGCTCAATATGCCTTCACCAGGCCTGGCGGAGGATGCTTCATTAGAGGATCCCTTGCTGCAGGTTTTTAGGAAGATAGCCTTCCCGGTTCGTAGAGTTATTAGGGAAATGATTCAAGAAGAATGGGACATGCCAGAGGCGGCTCTAAAAGGGGCCAGAGTGAGTAGACTTTACCCCCTGTTGGACCAGAATCGCAAGTTATTTAAGCCTCCAAAGGTTGATGCGGTTGTCTCTGCAGTGACAAAGAAGACTACCATGCTGGTGGAAGGTAGTGCTGTGCTCAAGGATACCCAGGACAGAAAGCTTGATACCTTGTTGCATCAGGTCTTTGACGTCATCGCTTTGTTTGTTTGGTCACAGCGAGTTCAAGGGGGACCAGGGGCAGACATGGAGGCAGAAGCTGCAAGACTTGAGTTGGGTGCAGCTTACTTAGCGGATGTCCATTATAATCTCATTCAGGGTTTGTCGAAGAGTATGGCATCAGTGGTTGCGGCTCGTCGTTATCTCTGGCTACGCAACTGGGCAGCAGATGGGTCCTCTAAATCCAGGTTGAGCAAACTTGCCTTCTGCGGAAAATTGCTCTTTGGAGAAGAGTTTGAAAAACTAGTAAAGGATCTTGGAGCCCAAAAAGGGCCGTCTGCCAGAAAACAAACAGAAGCCAGGACGCTCTGCTAGCGGTTTCAAGGGACAGCAGAGGGAGTTTAGACGATTCTGGTACCCACGGGTTGGTCAAGCACAACGAGGAAAGTTCCCTGCCAGAAGTCAGGGGTTTCGAGGAGCAGGAAGGGGATTTTGGGGCCTCTACCTCTTCCACGACTTTCCGGAAGCCACAATGAGATCAGGAGGACCCAGGCAGACCTGATTCCCGTAGGAGGTCGGCTATGGGATTTTTACCCTGCCTGGGCCAAGATTGCATCCATCCAATGGGTGTTGGAAGTCATTCAAGAAGGATATGCGTTGGAGTTTCAGCGTCCAGTAAGGGAATTCTTTGTAAAATCCCCGTGCAAGTCGCTCAAGCATAGCGCGGTCCGAGAGACAATCGAGAGACTTCTCGCCCTCAGAGTGATAGCGCCGGTCCCCCCAGACGAATGCGGTTCTGGTTGGTACTCTATTTACTTCATAATTCCAAAAAAGGAGGGCTCCCTTCGGCCCATTTTGGACCTCAAAGGGGTAAATTGGTCCCTGAAAGTAACACACTTTCGGATGAAAACGCTCAAGTCGGTGATAGTGGCGGTTAGAAAGGGGGAGTTTCTTACTTCCCTAGATCTGTCGGAGGTGTACCTCCACATTCCAATTCGACTGGCTCATCAAAGATTCCTCAGGTTTGCGGTGCCCATGGGACCCTTCCAGTTCAGAGCGTTGCCGTTTGGGCTGGCTACAGCCCCCAGGGCCTTTACCAAGATAATGGTAGTGGTAGCGGCAGCATTGAGAAAGGAGGGAGTTCTTGTGCATCCGTATCTCGATGTTTGGTTGATTCGAGCGAAGTCCAAAAGCGAAAGCGAGACTGCTACGGCAAGGGTGGTGACCTTCAGAGTCTTGGTTGGGTGATCAATATGGCAAAAAGCAATCTGGTTCCATCTCAGACTAGAGTACTTGGGAGCTCAGGTCGATACAGAAGCGGGGAGAGTCTTTCTACCAGGCCACCGAGCAGACAGATTAAAGACACTCTCCTGAGACAGTTTCTTGACAGAACCATGCTCATGGCGTGGCATTATCTGCAAGTGCTTGGAACAATGGCAGCGGCAATCAAGATTCCATTGGCGAGAGTGCACATGCGACCCTTGCAGAGAGCATTACTCGGGCGATGGTCTCATCAGAATGATTCCTTGTCCCAAAGGCTACCTTGCCTATCAGACACGGCAAGCCCTACGTTGGTGGTTGGTGTTAGACTTCCTCAGCATAGGAATGCCATTGGAGATGCTGTGCTGGATCCCCTTAATGACGGACGCAAGCCTCTTTGGATGGGGAGCTCATCTTCAAGGGAGGTTCGTCCAGGGCCAGTGGACCGCACAGGAGAAGACCTGATCGATCAACAGGTTAGAGCTGAGAGTGGTAAGACTCACATTGACAGCCTTTCAGCCTTTTCTCAGCAAGAGAGCCGTATGGGTATTGTTCAACATTGATATAGGCCATGGCGGTGGCAATCGACAGGGCGGTACCAACAGTGTTCCCATGGAAGTGGAAGCAGAACAGTTGTTCGAATGGGCCAAGGTGAATCTTCAGGCTCTGTCGCCGGCACATGTAGTGGAAGTGGACCACGTGGAAGCAGACTTCCTCAGTCAAGTGAAAGTAGACCCAGGAGAGTGGGTTCTTCATCCAGACGTCTTCGACCTGTTAGTAGACCGTTGGAACTCCGGTGATGGATCTCATGGCCACGTTCCAGTCAGCAAAGTTCGATCGCTTCTTCGGCAGCAGAAGAAGAGAGGATGTTGGAAGGCCTGGATGCTCTGCTGCAAAAGTGGCCAGCGGAGCAGCTTCTATACGTTTCTCCTCCTTGGGTGTTAATAGGAAGAGTGGTACAACGCATTGAACAACACAGAGGGCAGGTGATCTTGATAGCTCCAGATTGGCCAAGAAGACCTTGGTATGCAGATCTGATGAGGCTCTTAGTGGTAAGGCCCTGGCGCCTGCCTCAACTAGCGGATCTCCTTTCGCAGAGGCCACTGCACATGCCACAGGTGGATCGGTTCTCGCTTACGGCTTTGCTCTTGAAAGGGCAAGGTTAAGTTTAAGGGCGAAAGGCTACTCTACAACCGTAATAGCTACTTTGTTGAAGTCTAGGAAAAGGACTACTTCCTTGGAGTACATTCGGATCTGGCGAGTGTTTGAAGCATGGTGTGGGGACCATCACGTGGAACCATTAAGTGTCGGTTCCGCAGGTCTTAGCGTTCTTGCAGGGTGGCCTGGAAAAGGGTTTAGCGGCGGCATCCTTAAGGGTGCAGGTGCAGCATTATCCTGTTATCGGGGAAAGATAGGAGGTGCGAATATAAGAAGTCACCCAGATGTCAGGCGCTTCCTACGAGGGGTTTCACTCATTCGCCCACCATGTAGGCAGATGGTACCCAAATGGGGTCTTCCTTTGGAAGTGCTCAGAGGAAAGCCGTTTGAACCATTGTCAGGAGCATCCTTAAAAGATCTTACCCTTAAGGTGGTGGTCCTGGTAGCTATATGCTCGGCACAAAGAATTTCTGAATTGCAGGCTTTATCCTGTAGAAAACCTTTTTTATCCTTCTATGAATGAGGCAGTTTTGAGACCAGTTCCTTCCTTTTTACCAAAGGTGGTGTCAGCGTTTCACCTCAATCAGGTGATCACCTTGCCAGTGTTTCGAGAAGATTAGCGCGGTGTTCTTTTTTTTTTTTTTTTTTTTTATTCTTTAAATTTTTTATTAACAACCATAGCATATACATTTCAATCTGGCCCACAGCGACAATCCGCCAAGTCCGCCATAGCCTCCACAACAATGAACAGACATAATATGCATACTACCCACTATATATAAACTATATAAAACTAGTACTGGTTACCCCCTCCCCCCCCCCCCCCCCCCCCCCCCCCCCCCCCGTATGCTCAAGCATAGCTGTATGGCTGCAATTGGACATGCTTCACAGTGAATCACCAAGATGACCCCCATAACCAATATGCAAAATAACATTAGCAGGGCATTCACTACTCAACCCCCCCCCCCCCCCCCCCAATTATCTAGGACACCCTCCCTATTTCCAGCCCTCCTCCAGTAACCACTTCCAAACCCCTGCCCAACGCTTCCCCACTTGCTCCCCTCTCCCGTCCCTCTCCCCCGTCAATTTGTACATGGCATAAAGATGCGACACTCGGCGTGCGTAACTCGCTATGGATGGCAAAATTGGCCTATTCCAATACCATGCAATTTCGCACTGTGCCGCTGTAACACAATACCAGAGGATTCTCCAATCCCCCTCCCACTGCCCGTCTGGTCTGTGCAGGAGACACATCTCAGGTCCAAGCACAATATGCCTGCCCACTATTTTGTTGATATTCTCCTCTATTATACTCCCAGTATTCCCTAACAACTGGACACGTCCACCACATATGCATCCATGATCCTCTTTCTCCACACCCTCTCCAGCATTCGTCCGTCCGCAACACCCCCGCCTTACACAAGCGCTCCGGTGTGAGGTACCAGCGACTCAGCACCTTAAAGCCATTCTCTCGCAAAGACGTGGCAATGGAAAATCTAGCGATGCCCATTGCCACGGTCTCCCACTCCTCCACCGCCCGCTGCACCCCGAGATCCTTTTCCCACGCTTCCATATATTTCAGCTTACCTTCCCCCCCGTGCAGTCAGGCCGCGGTAGATCCTAGAAAGCATCCCCTGACGTCCCATGGATCCTAGACACGCCCCTTCAAACCACTCCCCTCCCCCCCTGCCCCCCTGTACCCTCCCCTTCTGTCGCACCACTGAGCATATCTGCCGATAGGCAAACCTATCCGACTCCCCCAGTCGGTAGAGATCTCGCACTCCCTCAAAGCCCCTACACTGTGTCCCCACCACTATCTGTGTCACCTGAGTCAGTCCGAGCTCCGCCCACTTTCGAAGCACTGAGGGCTCGGGTCCCGTACTCTCTGTACAACAGGCCTGCAGGGACATGGTAGTCGACCACCGTTTATCTCCCACCAACCGCTTCCTATACTGCTGCCACACCTGCAATGTATGCCCCACTAGGGGATTCCTCCCCCCTCCCTTCCCAAATGATGCGTTCTAATTCGCCCAACCTGTAGCCAGCCATCTCCATCTGCACCCACTGCTTATGTGGCTCCCGCAGCCACGCGTACACCGCTCTTAGCTGCGCTGCCGCGTAATACAAGCGGAAGTTCGGAACCCCCATCCCCCCCTCCCCTACCGACACCTGCATCGTTCTTGCCGCCACCGCGGCTTCTTCCCCCCCCAGATAAAACGCTCCACCTGCTGCTGGATACGACTCAGTACTCTCCGGGGAACCTGGACAGGCAATACTTGAAAGAGGAACAGAAACTGGGGAAGCAGCATCATCTTCACCGACGCCATTCGCCCAAACCACGAGTAGTACCCCCTGCTCCAGCCCTGTAAACGTCCCTCTACTTGCCCCACTAATTTCTTATAATTTAAAGCATATAAGTCCTCCAAGGTTCTCCCCAGTTGCACCCCTAGATATCGAATCGAGGTCTGCGCCCATTTAAAGGGAAAAGTCTGCTGCCAATCCCGATGCTCGTCGTCCTCCCTCCCAATATTCAAGATTTCCGATTTCCCCCAATTAATCCGAAAGCCTGCCCTATCGCCGTATTCTTGGATCTCCCCCATCACTGCTTTCAGGGACTCCCTAGGTTTCGTGATAGTCAAGAGTATGTCGTCTGCAAAGAGAGACACCTTACAATCCTGACGTCCCACCCTGACTCCCGCAATGTCTAGGCTATTCCGCACCCTTGCCGCGAGAGGTTCGAGGGGGAGAGCGCGAATAATAATGGGGAAAGAGGACACCCCTGTCTAGTCCCTCGTTCTAACGGAAAAAACTCCGAATATCCCCCATTCACTCGGACACATGCTGTCGGTCTGGCATATAATGCCCTTATCCACTGCACAAAACCAGGTCCAAATCCCTGGAGGTCCAGTACCGAATACAAGAATTTCCAAGACACTTGATCAAAAGCCTTCTCGGCATCTAATGAGACCAACAGGGTCTCCTTCTCCTGCTGCTGTGCCGTCCACATCACATTTAGCACTTTCCGGATGTGGTCTGCCACTTGCCGGCCTGGCACAAACCCGGCTTGATCTGCATGCACCAGTCTCCCGAGCAGCCTGTTGAGCCGCGTCGCTAGAACCTTTGCTAATAACTTTGCATCAATATTCAACAACGAGATTGGTCTATAGGACGCGCATTCTTGAGGGTCTTTCCCCTCCTTATGAATGAGAGTGATGCCTGCCCAGCCCATTGTCTCCGGCAGGGGGTCCCCCCGTTAGCGCGGTGTTCTGAAGCTAGGTTACATCATCTTGACGTTTGGCGAGCGTTTGAAGATGTACATCTGTAGGACGGCAGGTTTTCGTAGGCCTGATAGGCTCTTCATTCTCTTTGGCGGTCCTAGGAAGGGGCATGCAGCCTCGAAGGCCTCTATAGCCAGTTGGCTTAAGGAAGCTATCGAGTCAGCATATATTTTTAAAAGGCAAAAGAGTACCGGAAGGATTGAAAGCTCATTCGACAAGGGCACAAGCAGCATCTTGAGTAGAATTCCACTTGGTACCGGCGGTGGAGATTTGTAAAGCGGCCACTTGGTCGTCACTAAATTCCTTTGTCAAGCATTAACGGTTGGATGTTCAGGCGGAAAGGGATACCTGTTTTGGATCAGCAGTGCTTCAGGCTGGCCTAGCGGGACCCTCCCAATGAATTTTCTTCACTGCTCTGTTACTTACCCAGAGGTTCGGGACTAGACTGGAGGGACGTTAAGGAAGAGTAAATTAGACTTACCTGCTAATTGTTCCTTATGGAATTCCAGTCTAGTCCCGTATCCCTCCCAGGTTAGATGAGGTAGTGAGCCTGAAGCAAAGCGGAGTAACAGGTAAGAGTTTCAACATAGGGGTATGGAAAGAATTTTTTCATCTTGATTCCCCATATAAAAAAAAAAGACGGGAGGATAGACCTCTATTATATATTTTTTTCTTCTGGTTCGTTCTCAGTTTAGTTATGGTAAGTTCCATGGTTAAGGAAGTTGCTACTTAATTGTTGCTCCGAGGAGTCTGCTTTGTCAATAGGTTACTGAGATGAGGAGGCGGATCTTGGGAGGATATACCACTGTCACCACAAAAGGATGACGTTTCTCAGTCTCCAAGCTGCTGTGAGAGGTGTGTAACCCAGAGGTTCAGGACTACACTGGAGTTCCGTAAGGAACAACAATTAGCAGGTAAGTCTAATTTACTCTTTCCATTCATTGTCTCTCCAGTCCAGTCCTGAAACGTCTGGGTTGTGCATCCCCCTCCCGCAACTTGGAGACTGAGCATGTCACTCTTTTGATGACACTGGGATACATAAGTAGCTGGCATCACCCACCAGCCCCCAGTATACTCGGTCTCCAAGCAGCTGGAGGAGGTTTGGTGAGCCAGGGCTGGACTCGCTACAGCACAAAGATCTAGGCTTCCTTGTCCAAGGCAGATGAAGAGTGTTGCAGTGGTGGTTGCGCCCGGAGACTCTGAGGAGAGGGATGTCTCTCGAGGCTCCAACTTGGGTACCACTGATGACAGATGCCAGTCTTGCCGGGTGGGGAACCCATTGCGAAGGGTGCTTTGCACAGGGAAGGTGGACTGAGCAGGAGAGCTCCTAGTCAATCAACAGGCTGTGGAAATGAGATCAGTGCTGTGGGCGCTGCAGAGTTTTGAGTTTAGCTGCAGGATCGGGCAGTCAGTTTTCGGATAATGCCATGGCAGTGGCATGCATAAATCGCCAGGGGGGCATGGGATGTGGCGCTACAGGAAGAGGCCGAGGTTCTTCTGGCATGGGTGGAGAATCCTCTTTTGGCCTTGTCGGTAGTGCATGTCACCAGGGTAGACAATGTCATAGCCGATTACCTGAGTCGGGTGCAGCTGGATCACGGCAAGTGGTATCTCAATCCAGAGGTGTTCGATCTGTTGAGGGGTTGCTGGGGTTGCCTGGTGATGGATCTGATAGCAATCTTCCAGTCAGCCAAGGTGAACTGGTTTTTCAGCAGAAGACGAGAAAGAGAATGTCGGAAGGTTTGGATGTCCTTGTACAGACGTGGCCGGTGGGGGGAACTGTTTTTCCTCTGTGGGCTCTGGTGGGCTGAGTAATACAACAAATAGTATCACCAACCCCAGGTGAGACTAATTGCCTCAGGTTGGCCACGGTATGCAGATCTGGTGAGGCTTCTGGCAGACAGCACGTGGCGTCTTCCTGCCCATGAAGATCTACTGATGCAGGGGCCAGTACATATGTCTCAGGTGGATTGATTCTTGCTTATGGCATGGCTCTTGAGAGGGCAAGGCTAAAAAAAAAAAAGGGCTATGGAGCCTCAGTAATAGCCAAGTTGTTGAAGGCCTGGAAGAAGTCTACTTGCCGAGCATATGTCAGTTTGGTGCATTTTTGAGGCCTGGTGTTTAGATTGGCGTTGCTCTCCGGGATCGGCTTACATTGGCGATCCTCCAATCTTCAGGTATTAGAGATGATTTTAATGATAGTTCACAGATTACTAATAGCAGGTCTGCAATCTCATATTTCAGTTTTCAACACCCTTGGATGTGTACCATCTGGCCCAGGGGATTTGCTACTCTTCAGTTTATCTAATAGTTGTAATACATCTTCCTGATGTATCGATATTTCCTTCAATTCTTCCGCACCTTTAAATACCACTTCAGTCTTGGGTAACATCCCTACATCTTCCTCAGTAAAGACCGAAGCAAAGAATTCATTCAGTTTCTCCGCTATCGCCTTGTCGCCTCTCAGTGCTCCTTTAACCCCTTTATCATCTAATGGACCAACTGACTCTCTCAGGTTTTTTTGCTACGAATGTACTTGAAAAGGTCTTTATTTCGTGTTTTTGCTTCTGCAGCAAGCTTCCTCTCAAATTCTCCCTTTGCCTGCCTTATCAATGCCTTGCATTTGACTTGCCAGTGCTTGTGCTGTTTCCAGGTTTCGTCGTTTGGCTCTTTTTTCCATTTCCTGAAAGATGCTTTTTTGGCAATAGCTTCTCTGACCTCACCTTTAAACCATGCTGGCAGTTTTTTGGACTTCCTTCCACTTTTCTTAAAGCGTGGAATACAGCTGGTCTGGGCTTCCAAGATAGTATTTTTCAACACCCAAGCTTGATGTACGTCTTTAACCTTTGCAACTGCTCCTTTTAGTTTTTTCTTAACTGTTTTCCTCATTTTATCAGTCTCCCTTTCGAAAGTTAAAAGGTAGTACTGTGGATTTCCTTACTATTCCTCCTCCACTTATTAAATCAAAGGCGATCATGCTATGATCACTATTGCCAAGTGGCCCCAACACCCTTATCTCTTGCACTAGATCTGGTGTTCCACTAAGGACTAAGTCTAATATGGCTTCCCCTCTGGTCTGTTCATGAACCAGCTGCTCCAAGAAGCAGTCATTTATTTCATCTAGGAACTTTATCTCCCTAGCATGTCCTGACGTGACACTAACCCAGTCAATACCGGTGTAATTGAAATCACCCATTATTACTGCGCTGTAACCTTTTTGTTAGCTTCCTTGATTTCTTTGAGCATTTCATCATCCATTTGGTCATTCTGGCCAGGCGCTCGATAGTACACCCCCACTGCCATCGCTTTCCCCCTTTTACATGGAATTTCAATCCATATAGATTCTACAGCAAATTTTGTTTCCTGCAAAACTTTAATTCTTTCTGACTCGATGCCCTCTCTAACATAGAGAGCAACCCCTCCACCAATTTGATTAGCTCTATCATTACGATATAGTTTGTACCCAGGTATTAGTGTCCTACTGGTTGTCCTCCTTCCACCATGTCTCTGATATTCCAATCATATCTAACCTTTCATTTAGTGCTATATATTCTAACTCTCCCATCTTATTTTTTAGACTTCTAGCATTTGCATACAAGCATTTTAGAGCTTGTATGTTATTCATATTAGTTTGGCTATTGTTAGACATGGGTAATTTGGGATCTTTAAGCTGTGCCTGCTCCATACTTGAGGGCATTTGGGCTACTTTACTCTTTTGTGGAACCTCTCTGCTTTTGGTAGTATCCTTCAAGGATACATTCTTCCGAACCATCTGCTCTTGGGCGACTGTCGGCTTTCCCCTAATATCTAGTTTAAAAGCTGCTCTATCTCCTTAAAGGTTAATGTCAGCAGCCTGGTTCCATCCCGGTTAAGGTGAAGCCCATCCCTTCGGAAGAGCCCCTCCTTTCCCTAGAATGTTCCCCAGTTCCTAACAAATCCAAACCCCTCATCTCTGCACCATTGTCTCATCCACGCATTGAGACTCCGGAGCTCTGCCTGCCTTTTGGGTCCTGCGCGTGGAACAGGAAGCATTTCGGAGAATGCAACCCTGGAAGTTCTGGATTTCAACTTCCTACCTAAAAGCCTAAATTTTGCCTGCAGAACCTCCCTACCATATTTTCCTATGTCATTGGTACCAACATGTACCAAGACAGCAGACTTCTCCCCAGCACTATCTAAGACCTTATCTAGGTGGCACGTGAGGTCAGATACCTTCGCACCAGGCAGGCATGTTACCAGGCGATCCTCACGTCCACCCGCCACCCAGCTATCTACATGCCTAATGATCGAATCACCAACTATAATGGCTGTCCTAACCCTTCCCTCATGGGCACATGGCCCTGGAGAAACTTCCTCGGTGCGAGAGGGTTTTACATCACCTGGAGGACAGGTCCTAGTTACAGGATCACTTCCTGCCACACCAGGGTGATGCTCTCCTGTCACGTGACCTCTCTCCTCCATGGCAACAGCGATGCTGCCAGACTGGAGGTGGGACTTCAGGACTATATCCCTGTAGGTCTCATCTATGTACCTCTCTGTCTGTCTTATGTTTTCCAAGTCTGCTACTCTAGCCTCTAGAGAACGGACTCGTTCCCTGAGAGCTAAGAGCTCCTTGCACCTAGTGGACACGTAAGACCTCTCACCAACTGGGAGAAAATCATACATGTGACACTCAATGCAAAAGACTGGAAAGCCCCCATCCCGCTGCTGGACTGCTGTCTGCATCTTAGTTTTAAGTTTGTGTTTAGATCTAAGTTATTTACTTACTAAGGGTTGCTATGGATATGTATACTAATAAAACTGTACCTAATACGTGTACTATACCTTGTTCACCTGAAGCTTAATTAATCTCAGGTCCTTAGTGTATGACTGATTTGGGTAATGAGCTTCACCTGAAAGCACCTCTTGTCTTTTAAGATGTTTAAGTCCCTATAAAGCTACGATTATCCCAGCTTTATAATCATAGCTTTATAGGTACTTAAACATCTTATGATTTCATGACCTCCTCCAGTATCTGTCTCGAAGCAGCTGGAGAGATGTGATTCCTATTGCCAGGACACTCTGAAGGAACAGTAAGTGTGTTAAATTTAGGGGCCCGTTTTAAGAAAATACCTAAAGAAGCACTGAAGGATCACCAGGACAGCACAGACTAAGGCAGCAGTCAGGAGTTGTGTAACTGATAAGAGCTATGCTGGGATTGCAAGGCACGGGGGTGATCTGCCTGAGTCCACAACTCCCTGTGGGGGAGGCTTGTGGTGGTCAGCATTGGGGCAGTGCAGAGCCTCGTTCTGCTCTAATTTTGCCCAAAGCCCCAAGGCTGGTGGAGTGGCAAGGAGCCTGCTCTGACGTCTGAAGGGAGAGCAGATCAGAGGCAGAGCAGTGGTAAAAGGCTGGCAGCGTGAGGGAGTTGTGTGGTAGCGGTGGCCATTTTAGAGGAGCACAGGAAGATTCATTGTACAGCAGTAAGAAGAGGGGTTGTCTCATGGGCCCTCAATTTCATCTATCCTGGCAAGCTTTTTGTTTTGTTTTGTTTTGGGGACCGCAACAGTGAGCGGCTTGAATGAAAGTTTAAAAAAACCCAACCAACCCCAGGGCAATGCCGGCAAAGCTGATCTGTGTAACCTGGTAGGTCATGTAGGGATGCAGTGTCCCCTGCTGGATTCTTCATGGGATGTGAGAGAGTCTCAGTTGGTGAAGGAGGCCTCTGTGGGGGCAACCCAGAAAGGTCCTTGGAACATGACAAACCAGGGAGGTGCAGGGACCTTTATAGTGGCCACATCAGCTGCAGTGGGGAAGGAGGGTTATTTACCACTGCCAAGGTCCCCAAGGGCAAAGGAGAGAGTCTCCAGGGAGGAGCAAATGGCTCTGAAGGGGGCTTCTAACTGGAATTTGTGCTGTTGCTGCACAAGGTCTTTTATTTGAATCAGAGAGTGGAGGAGGAACTGAAGCCTCCTCAGAAGGCAGCAAATTGGCCCTCTGACATGGAATTGTTGCTAGATGAGCTTATGATGAGCCTGGTCCCAGCAAGCTGCTAATAGAAGGTGGCATCTGGGGAGATCCTCCAGTGGGGGAGGATCCCAACGAGTAGTTGTTGCCAGGCAGAGGCTTCGTGCATCATCTGGCTTTTCTGCAGAGTATTGGCAGCGTTGATAGTGCAGTTTGCTAAGGTATTGAATGTTTGTATGGAGATACTGGAAGAGGAGGAGCCTCTACAGGATCCACTGTTTCAGGTGGTGAGGTCATCAAAGGTTTTCCTGGTGCATAAACTTGTACACCGTATGAGTCAGGAGGAATGGGATGTTCTGAAGGGTGCTTAGGGGGTACTCAAAAGATGGCTCAACTTTACCTCATCCCAGATTGGGATATAGAACTCCTCCACACTCCTAAAGTTGATGTGGCAGTGTTGGCTGTAACTAAGATGATGATGACAATACCAGTGTAGGGTAGTTCAGCTCTCAAGGATGTGTAGGACTGCAAGTTGGAAACAGTCCTAAAACAATCATTTGACACCTTTTGCCCTGTCATTGCAGGCCTTTGTAGCCATGGCCTGTCTCCAATGGGTTCAGGGGATCCTGGGAGATTCAGAGGCTGAGCAGACTTGATGACCAGAGTTGGAGTCAGGAGCAGCTTATCTTGACAGATGCTTTCTATGACCTTATTAGGTGCTTGTCCAAGGGTATGGCCTCAGTAGTGATAGCAAGATGGTATTTGTGCTTGTGTAATTGGTCCAGCAGATGTGTCCTCCATATCCAGACTGCGCAAACTCCTGTTCCGTGGTAAGATGATTGATGCCTCCAGCATACCATCAAAAAGGGGTATGTTTGGGGTAGTGACCTGTGTCAACTCATTGGCTTTCTTGCCTGTTTGGACAACCAGAATTCCATGTTTCACGCTGTCCTCTCTGAACTCTGTCCTGCCACCCGTTTCCTTGGGCAAACTACAGGTGCTGTTTAGGATTGTTGCTGTATTTAATGCTTCCTGTTAGGGTAATGCAGGTATAAGAATTTGGCTTTCTAGATGTAATTGGTGTGCTGCTTGTATATTTAAAGAATGCTTTGAAAAGTCACCCATTAGCACTTTGTTTATAACTAATAGGTAAATGTGGGTTCAGTGAAACTTTTGAGTCAAGCCTAAAGAGTAAAATAATATCTCCAGGAACAAGTAGGAATGAGTCTTCACATATGGGTACGTCGGTACCGACGGAGCCTGCACGGGAATGCTCCCCAGCATCCAATCAGAAAGCTTTTGGGAGCATCCCTCGCGCCTGCGCGGTGACTTCCCGCCTTTCCCACTGCCTCTCCTCAGTTTTCATTTTTCCGCGGAGCCAACAGGACATCCTCCTGTCACCACAGAAACTTTTTTCTTTAAAATCCTTATTTTCTTGTTTTCTTGTGGTCGCGGCTGTCTTTCCCGTCGATACCGGTACCGCCGGTGCTTTATTCTTTTCTTTTTCAAACTTAGAGAAATATTTTCTCCTCAGTTTTTTGTTTTAACTTTTGGGGCCTACCAGGCCTTTTCCAACATGGAGCCTTCTTCCCCTAAGAAGTGCCTTCACTGTGGAAACTTGGTTTTCTTTTTAGACTTCAATGCTTGGTGTCTAACCTGTTTGGGTCCTGACCCTTTTTCCCCTGATACCTCGGGCTATATTATTGGGAGAAGACTTTCCCTTTTTCGAGTTTCCCTCAATGCCGTTTTTCCTCCTGAGGTGAGGACACCGGTTTATTCTTCTCTCCAGGATCAGGTAACCCACAAACAGTCTGTTAAGACTAGCCAATTCTTGAAGGGTAAGTCTCTCATGCCCAGCATGATGACGGCTCCGGCCTTGCCCTCAAGACCTCATTGGCAATAAAACCCTGGCGGGAGTCTTCGGGCTCCAAAGCATTTACGGGGTTTCAGGTTGTTCCTGGGGCTCACCCCTCACAGAACATACCTGAGCCATGCTTGGGGGTGGTATCCGCTTCAAGCGGTACCGATAACCCGGCATCGGCACCGGTGTCGAATGTTCCACTCTTCACCAGGGATCGTCATCTGGTGTCCTCAGTACCTTCGGGGCCGATCGATACGACCCAGATTGACTTTCCTGTATCCCAGCCATGTTCGGGGTTGCTACCGGCTTCGAGCGGTACCGATACCCCGGCATCGGCATTGGTGTCGAGTGTTCGACTCTTCACCTGGGATCGTCATCTGGTATCCTCGGTACCTTTGGGGGCCGATCGATACGAACCAGATTGACTTTTCTGTATCTTCGCCATGCTCGGGGTTGGTATCGGCTTCGAGCAGTACCGATACCCCGACATCGGCGCCGGTGTCGAGTGTTCCACTCTTCACCAGGCATCGTCTTCGGACGTCCTCGGTACCTTCGGAACCGATCGATATGACTCAGATTGATTTTCCTGTATCGGCATCGCTGATACCACCACCACCGTCGGTACCTTCTAGACATGCATCGATAGACTCGCTCCCTTCGATGCCGAGTCTAGAATCGATATCCAGTCTCGATGACTTGGTACCGACGCGTTTTGGAACCGATCCATTTTGTTTCCGACTACGCAGTACTGAGGATATTTACCAAGGCTCTCTGGTTACCTCGGTATCGCTTCAGCAGCCCCCGATTCCTGCTTCGATGACATTATCGTCTCCGATACCGGTACCGGTATCTATGTCGATTCCTGCAGTTCCATCGGTGCCATCGATCCTTTCTATGCCTAGTTTGGAATCGATCCCAGGCACTGACAATGCAGTACTAACTGCCTCAAATCAGAACTGTCAGTATCGCTGTCCATCTAGCAGGAATCTTTTTCTGCACCAGGCCAGTATGTCTTCTGGTGCTCAAGCTGCTCCTTCAACCTCAGCTTACCCAGGAATAGTTCCTATTGGAGATCCTTCTTTTCAGAAATTTCTCCTTGACATGGCAACCTTTCTTGCCATTCCTATTCCTGGCTTTACTCTGGACCAAGATCCTGCAGATAAGGAAAATATAATGCTTCCTTTACATCATTCTTTGCAGGATCTTCTGAGGATGTGGGAATCACCCTTAAAGGTTCCTTCGCCTTCTACAGCCATGAATGTTCTGTATCAGGTGCCTCCCTCTCCAGGGTTTCAAAAAAATCAACTTCCACATCATTCCATTGTAGTGGAATCAGCAATGAGGAAGGTAAGAAGCAAGAAGAAGCATTCTTCTTATCCGCCAGGTAGTGCATCTAAAGCACTTGATACCTTTTGGGCGTCAAACCTTCCAAACTTCTATGCTGGCTTCAAGAATTATCTCATATTTTTTATGAGTCTGACACTTCAGGAGGTCACAGAGAAATTATCTCTTTTGTCCCCTTTTTTGTCAGAGCCTAAGGCCACTGACTATTCCTTACTACTTAATCATAGCAGGAATATCTCTTGGTTTCTTTCTCGTGCTTCCCTAGACTCTTTTGAGTCTGTTAGCAGATCCTCTGCTATTGCCATTGGGGCACGTCGTAAAGCCTGGCTGCAAGCTTCAGACTTGAGCAGATGGGCACAACATACACTGGGTAATTCTCCTTGTACTGGAGAAGATCTCTTTAATAGAGAGGCTTTACGTCAGGTTGCTCATTGCTCCACTGACTTCCCTGGTTCTCGAAACCATCCTAAGCTTTCTTTTTCTCCAGGACGTAGGAAATGTCCTACCAAACCTCCTTTCCCTAAGAAAAGAAGATTTCACCCTTCTCCTGCCCATCCTCCAGATGTACCCAAGCAAGGGACATCTCATCCTAGTCTGAGGTCTCCAGACTCTAGCCAGTCTAATCATAAACAGCAACCATAGGTTCCTATATGTTGCAATCTACAGTTAACGTCTTCTTAGCAGAGGTTTATTCTTCCAACTCTACACTGGTTTTTCAGTATGCTAAGCTGTTAGGATACTTTTGTCCATGGGTTACAAAATTCTCCCCTTCTTACTACTACGAAGGGAGGTTACAACTATCCCATGATAGTTTTTTGTCCCCATATGGACATCTTTTCCTTCAGCTGACTTACCATATGGTTAGTCACCTTCCATCCCCCTCTCTTCCAGGGTTTTCCCCTGCTTGAGTTGGTACCATACTGAAACACTTCTCTTTCTTTCCAGTGTAGACTTTTTTGTTATCCTTCAATGCAACTCATCAGACAGGGACGGGAATATCTCTGCTCCCTTTGTCTGTTTTTCTCTCTGTCTTTATACAGGAGAATCCCCTCTGCTCTTTTGTTCAGTTGCTGTGCATGCAGGAGTTACAGTGATTACTCTAGTGCTCATTGCAAGCTACTTTCAACTATCTTGCATAATACTACTCACTGCAAGTTATCATCTTCTAGCCATATCCTTTCCTAGGATGTGGCAACACACCTGACTTCAGTCAATTTTATCTCATAATTCTCCTGCACAATGCTCTCTGCAATCTTCAGAGAAGCTTACTACTATGGGCCCTTGCTACAGAGCATTGAACTTTATCTCTGAGGGTTTTTTCCATATAGTAGAAAAAACTTATATAATTTCCTGACTATATGGGTTTTTTATACCCTCTTGTCTCCTGTTGTGAAACAGAAGACAAGCTTTTTCTGCGTGAATGTCCAAGGAGTTCCCAATCGTGCAGGAATCTACCCCTTTTTCCTTACAGCTTGGCATTATGCTTTTCTGCTCCACTTGGACAACGCATACTTTTTTACTGTACCTGATACCCCTATGTCCCTTGACTGGGTCATCCTGGTATCTTAGTTTATGCATTTTTCTTTTGTCCTTTGGACATGTCAGAGTCCTAAAGTACTCCTGACGTGCTCTTGCCAGACTGCTATTATCCTCTGTTTTTTCACGCAACCATCCTGGTTATTCCACTGAACTACATTCCTGCACCGCAGAAATAGATTCTTTATATATCTTCAGGTGGTTTTCACCTCCTTATTAGATGAATCTTTTCCCATCACATTCCCCAAGGGAATGTTTTTGTGGGGCTCAGTTGCAGGCATGTATCCTCAGACTTATCTTCATATATGTATATGTCCTATTCATACATATTTCTGTAGTCTGTGTAGGCATAAGTCATGCCCATCTATATAGATATATATAGATATGTATGTCTAGATGTGTGTGATAGATATATCTATCTATCTATCTATCTATACCCATTGGGAGATGTCCATAGGACGCCATGTATTACCTGCTATCTCCCTCACTGTCTGTGCTATACAGCTTTTACCTTCTTAAGAGGTCCAGACAGTCTACTTGCCTATTCTCATGCGGCTCAGTAAGTGGGAGCGGTTATACACACAATTACTGCTGTGATGTCAACAGCTTCTATTTTTGTTACAGATCTCCCTGTCTATGACGTATCAAACTTCAATGTCTTCCTATCTCTCACCAGCTAGGAAAGACGGTGTACATCTTCAGTATTCTGAGTACACTTCTGTTCTCCTTGGGAATAGGGGCTTTTTTCCATACCCCCTCTTCCCTTCAAGACTGGGCTAATTCTCCAGATCGGTCAGTCGTCTTCTTTTAGTCCTCAATGTTAATAACTCTGTACCTAAAAGTTTTCAGCTTTTTCCCATAAAGCTTTCCATTGAAGACCTGCCGTTCTTCTCCTGCCCCAGTTGACACCTGGGTTACCTGCCCATTCCAGGTTTGGAACTTCATCCTCACTGCTGTGAAGTTACCTTGAGGATTCCGCTACTGCATCTACAGTACACTCCATCACAGTTCTACTTCCTACAATTCAGTAGGTAAGCTCTATATTGTACTAGTTCATTAAATATTTTAATGATACTTGACATACATTCTAAAGACTCATTTTTTCTCTAGTCTTTAGATTCGCTGTTCCTCTACAGCTCTCTATTCAACTCCTACCCCCCATCCCTCAGGGGATGCCGGGGATCCAGGTTTGGGAAATGCCATCCTGTTCCAGGGATACGCATTTTATGGGATCTCCCCTGGCACCCACAGCTAGGGAGTCCCCATATGTGAAGACTCATTCCTGCTTGTTCCTGGAGATAGCACAGTTACTTACCTGTAACAGGTGATCTCTGGGAACAGCAGGAATTAGTCTTCACAAGCCACCCACCTCCCCTAGGAGTTGTATCTATCTCCTTTCCTCTTCTCTCCTTCTGTCTCAGCTATGAAACTCAACTGAGGAGAGGCAGTGGGAAAGGCGGGAAGTCACCGCGCAGGCGCGAGGGATGCTCCCAAAAGCTTTCTGATTGGATGCTGGGGAGCATTCCCGTGCAGGCTCCGTCGGTACCGACGTACCCATATGTGAAGACTAATTCCTGCTGTTCCCAGAGATCACCTGTTCCTTATCGTCACTCCAGTCCAGTCCCTTACTTCTGGGTTGCGCAACCCTTCCAGCAGCTTGGAGGCTGAGCCCAACCTTTTTGGGGATGGAGCGGTATAAATACCACTGGGACCACCCCCTAACTCCAGTATTCTCAGCCTCCAAGCAGCTGGAGGGTTCCGTAAGCCTTGGGCTTACTGGAGTCCTGCCTTCACTTATTAATCTTAATTTAACTTTACTTTAATTTTACTTTAATTTAATATGCTTAATCTAAGTGTTTTGTTTTATTTCATTTGAAAGTTTAGTTACCTTGATTCCTTAGCTCTGCTCCTTTAAGACTTACCTTCCCCCTCCCCCCCCCCCCGCCCGACCGGACCCGGCACTCGCAAAGCATTTTGCGGATCTGCGGCACAGAGGAGGTGCTCTGCTTTGCCCAGCTTCCAGGGTGACGATTGCTACCTCCTTGGGGGGAAACAGCCTCGCGCCGAAGCCCAGAAGGTGGCTGAGCGCTAGAGGCTGCAACGCCGACCTGCCCGTCCCGGCCCAACGCGTGTGACCGCGGAGGCGAACGGCACGATACACGGAGTTCAAATTCCACACGGTGCGATCAGAAGGCGATCGCACACGTGTTGCAGGGGGAATCAGCGCCGGACTCAGCACCGGAGCTCCGCCAGGCGCCAGGAGCACACTCAGTCTCCCCGGCTCAGGCTCCACGTGGTGGGGCCTACCACGTGTTGAGCCTCCGGGTGGTAGACACTGCACCAGGCCCAGGACCGGCAAACCGCAAGTACTTCCCTTAGGGGACAAAGGGGTCTTGGACTCTTTCAACGGCGATTCTCAAAATTGTTTTAAAAGTTGTTTTTAATTTTATTTACCTTTATTTAATTTCTTACTGTCTCAGCTAAAAAGGTGTTTATAGGATTGTTTCCTAAAAATAATCGGGCCTTGGGGGTTAAGGCTTCTCAGGATAAGCTTCAGTCCCTTCCCATTGAGGGGGTTCCCTGCTTTGCCTTGATTTGGAATTTGGTTTTGGGTTTGGGCCCCTTTTTTCTCATACAGCCAATTGCTTAGCCCTGCCACTAAGCACAGCCTTCGGAGCCGACGGGAAAGCATGGCCACCAAGGCAAAGTGCCCATCCTGTGGCACACGGAGGGGCACCCCCACAGAGACAGGAGTCTGCAGGCCATGTGCGGCAGCGTCTACCTCTGTAGAGCAGGAAATCAGTTTGACCATGTCACAAACACCTCAGGTCCCTGGGGAAGCCCTGGAAGCCAAAGGGGGGGCTCAGTTACCTCCGGCTACTAGCACAGAGGTTCTCTCCCCCCCTCTATCCCGTGCCACGCTGGAGGGAGGGGCCGGAGAGCTCTTCTCCCCAGACTTCGTCCTATTGCTTCACCAAGCTTACTGCATGCGCAGGCAGGGGCTTGGCCCAGGCAATACAGGTCCGCCAGCAGAAGCCAGATTAGACAAGCCTAGGAGAGCTAGCGGTCAGGACTCAGGGATACCCCACAAGCGCTCCAGGCTAATGAGTGAAGAGATTCTCCCTCCCCTGTCTCAGGGCACTCCAGAGGAGGAGGGTTCCGAAAGGGACTTAGAGGAGGAAGACGAGGAGCTGGAAGAAGGGGAGATCCCGGAGGAGGACCATGCTCGCATTGTCAGGGTGTTCCGCCGAGAAGAGCTCTCTTCTCTAATCAACGAGTCCCTAAAAGCCCTCAACGTTACCTCAGATTCCCCAACAGAGGACGAGGCACTAGAGGATCCCCTAATCCAGGCCGTCAGAAGGTCCCAGAAAGTTTTCCCGGTTCACAGAGTGGTACGTCAGATGATACAAGAGGAATGGGATCAACCAGAGTCAGGCCTGCGAGGGGTACGAACTATGTCTCGTCTCTACCCTCTCCCTGAGCCAGATAAAGAACTGCTGAAGTCCCCCAGAGTAGATGCGGCGGTATCAGCAGTCACCAAGAAGACCACTATCCCAGTGGAGGGAGCCTCGGCCCTAAGGGATGCTCAAGACAGGAAATTGGATACGCTCCTGAAACAAGCCTTTGACGTCAGCGCTCTTGCCTTGCAGGCCTCAGTATCAGGAGCCTGGGTGGCTCGGGCCTGCTTAAGGTGGGCACAACAGATCCAGTCAACAGAGGGATCAGCGGCCGAAGCGCAGGCCAACGCGACTAAGGTGGAATCCGGAGCAGCCTATTTGGCGGATAGTCAGTATGATCTAATCAGAAGCCTAGCCAAGAACATGGCCTCGGTGGTGGCGGCTAGGCGCTACCTTTGGCTACGGAATTGGGCAGCAGATGCTTCCTCTAAGGCGCGCCTGAGCCGACTTCCTTTTAAGGGGAAACTGTTGTTTGGCGAAGATTTGGAAAAGCTAGTTAAGGACCTGGGGGAGTCAAAGGGGGGCAGGCTCCCAGAAGACAGACAAAAACAGGGGCGCTCTCTTCCCCCTTTACGTACCCAGCCTAAGGAACCACGGAGGTTTCGTCCAGCCAGGTCAGCCCCCTTTTCCAAGACCCGTTTCCCCTCAAGGGGACAAGGTTACCGAGGGTTCCGGGGAGCTGGCCGAGGATTCGGAACAGCCTCTTCCTCCTTCTCGGGTTCCAGAAAACAATGAGAAACTGGGGGCCCAGGAGGGAAGGCAACCGATAGGGGGTCGCCTCAGGCTCTTCCTTCCCGCCTGGTCCCGGGTCACGTCCGATCAATGGGTCCTAGAAGTGATCAAAGAGGGCTATTCTCTCGAATTCTCAGAACAAATCCCTCCGGCCTTTGTCCGCTCTCCCTGCGGCTCTCCTTCAAGGAGGGCGGCGGTGGAGGCAACTCTCGCACGCCTATTAGCTCTCGGGGCGGTGATCCCCGTTCCACCAAAACAGCGAGGATCGGGTCGGTACTCAATTTATTTCGTGGTACCAAAGAAGGAAGGCTCCCTTCGGCCGATCCTGGATCTAAAACAAGTAAATCGCTGCCTCAGAGTACCCCACTTCCGGATGGAGACTCTACGTTCTGTCATAGCAGCCGTAAGGGAAGGAGAGTTCCTAACCTCCCTCGACTTGACAGAAGCCTATCTGCATATCCCAATCAGGAAGTCCCATCAGCAGTTCCTGAGATTCGCGGTAGTACCAGGAGGCCACTTTCAATTCCAGGCCCTTCCATTCGGCCTAGCCACGGCTCCCAGAACATTCACCAAGGTAATGGTGGTGGTAGCGGCCTTCCTTCGGAAGGAGGGCATATTAGTTCATCCTTACTTGGACGATTGGCTAATCCGGGCAAAATCCGAAGAAGAAAGTCTCTTGGCAACGGCCAGAGTAATCCAGGTTTTAGAGAACTTGGGTTGGGTCATCAATCGTACGAAGAGCAGACTGACTCCCTCCCAGGAACTCGAGTACCTCGGGGCAAGATTCGACACCAACAGCGGAAGAGTTTTCTTGTCACGAACGAGATCAAGGGATCTAAGGCTCCTAGTCTCTCAGTTTCTAGCCAGAAGAAGCCCCTCGGCGTGGCATTATCTTCAACTTCTGGGAACAATGGCGGCGGCAATAGAAGTAGTACCATGGGCCAGGGCCCACATGCGCCCATTGCAGCGTTCTCTGTTGCGGCGGTGGTCTCCCCAGCATCACCCGCTCTCTCGACAGTTACCGTGCGCTCCGCGGACCAAACAGGCACTCTACTGGTGGAGAAACCCAAGGAACCTGGGCCGCGGGATGCCTCTCGAACCCCCTCAGTGGATACTGTTGACAACGGATGCCAGCCTCTCGGGCTGGGGGGCACACTGCCAAGCTCAGTTCGCCCAGGGTCTCTGGACACCGTTGGAAGCGCAATGGCCCATCAACAGACTGGAATTGCGGGCCGTCACCCTGGCGCTCAAAGCACTCGAGAACTTAGTTCAAGGAAGAGCAATTCGCGTCCTCTCCGACAATGTCACCGCGGTGGCCTACATCAATCACCAGGGAGGCACCAGCAGCCCCGCTCTCGAAAAGGAGGCGGACACCCTCTTACAGTGGGCGGAGATCCATCTGCAGGCGCTATCAGCACAGCACGTGGCCGGAACGGACAACGTCACGGCCGATTTCCTCAGCAGGTGCAAGATAGACCACGGGGAGTGGGAACTAGAACAGGAGACCTTCAAGCAAATAGTAGCTCGGTGGGGAGTGCCAGTCATGGACCTCATGGCACGGTTCTCGTCAGCCAAGGTGGACAAATTCTTCAGTCGGCGGAGGGAAAGAATGTCCGAGGGCTTGGATGCCCTGTCCCAAAAGTGGCCTTCGGAGGGTCTTCTCTATGTATTCCCGCCTTGGGCTCTGATCGGAAAAGTACTCCAGCGGGTAGAGTCTCACCAGGGATTGGTAATCCTCATAGCCCCGGACTGGCCTCGCCGACCCTGGTATGCGGACCTGGTGAGAATGATCGTCGACCAGCCGTGGCGGCTCCCTTGCAAAAGGGACCTATTAAGGCAAGGCCCGGTACTGATGCCACACGTGGATCGGTTCTCGCTTACGGCCTGGCTATTGAAAGGGCACGGCTCCTGAAACGAGGGTACTCAGGGGCAGTAGTCTCGACTCTGCTACAGGCCAAGAAGCGCTCGACCTGTCTTTCCTACGTGAGGGTCTGGCGCATCTTCGAATCCTGGTGCGCGGAGCGCCGAAGGAAACCACTCTCGGCCTCGGTTCCGGAGGTCCTGGAATTCCTGCAGGCAGGGTTTGACAAGGGTCTGGCCCACAGTTCCTTAAGGGTCCAGCTGGCGGCCATCGCTTGCTACAGGGGCAAGGTCCGAGGCAAGCCCCTAGGGGCCCACGCGGACGTCGCAAGGTTTTTAAGGGCAGTTAGACGGCTACGACCACAACGAAGGTCAGTCATCCCCCCTTGGGACCTTAACCTTGTACTAAATGCCTTAATCGGGAATCCCTTTGAGCCATTAAGGAATGCCTCCCTAAAAGACTTAACTCTGAAGACAGTTTTCCTTATCGCCATCTGCTCGGCCAGAAGAATCTCGGAACTACAAGCGCTGTCCTCGCAGCCCCCCTTTCTGTCCTTCCTCAAGGATAAAGTGGTGCTGCGCACGGTTCCATCCTTCCTACCCAAGGTCACCTCCCCTTTCCATGTGAACCAGACAATTACCCTCCCGGCCTGCGCAACGGAAGGGCGGGAAGTTGGGGATGACAAGCTTCGCCTACTAGACATTCGCAGGACCCTGAAGCGTTACCTCTCCCGCACAGCGCCCTTCAGAAAATCCGAACGCCTATTCATCCAGTTCGGGGGACCGCACAAAGGGGAGGCGGCGGCCAAGGCCTCCATCTCTAGGTGGATCAGGGAGGCAATCGCCTCCGCCTATATCCTGAAGGGGAAGCAAGTTCCCGTGGGCCTGCGAGCACATTCCACGAGGGCTCAGGCTACCTCTTGGGCGGAGTTCAGCCTAGTTCCTCCGCTGGATATCTGTAGGGCGGCGACTTGGTCATCCCTCCACACCTTCACCAAGCACTACAGGTTGGACGTCCAGAGTGCAGCGGACGCTCGGTTTGGCCTGGCGGTTCTTCGTTCCGGTATGCCGGATCCCACCCAGGGTTGAACTGCTCGGGTACATCCCAGAAGTAAGGGACTGGACTGGAGTGACGATAAGGAAATGGTAATTAGGCCTTACCTGCTAATTGCTGTTCCTGAAGGAACGACAGTCCAGTCCCTGATCCCTCCCATTTCCGGCTGAAGTTAAGAGTATTGTTTAGTCGGAAGCATCGGAACGAACCCAGGCCAGGTGCGGCTAGCCCCGGCACCCCCCCTCCGTCCGGGGCCATCCCTCCCATCCTTTCCCATGCCATTCCAAAAAAAAAAAAAGAGTTTTTAGTTATAG
This sequence comes from Ichthyophis bannanicus, assembly GCA_033557465.1. NCBI lineage: Eukaryota > Metazoa > Chordata > Amphibia > Gymnophiona > Ichthyophiidae > Ichthyophis > Ichthyophis bannanicus. The sequence goes on from CM066034.1 coordinate 927,829,366, forward strand.
TCAATTTTCTTGAGGTGTTATAGCTATATAGTTCGGTTACGAAAGTTTGTTATGTCTGCGTTTTCATTCGAATACTGGAGTTAGGGGGTGGTCCCAGTGGTATTTATACCGCTCCATCCCCAAAAAGGTTGGGCTCAGCCTCCAAGCTGCTGGAAGGGTTGCGCAACCCAGAAGTAAGGGACTGGACTGTCGTTCCTTCAGGAACAGCAATTAGCAGGTAAGGCCTAATTACCATTTACAGGTAAGTAACTGTGCTTTACAGCTTTTGTGGAACTTTTGGCAAAAGTGATAGCTCTACCTCCAGTTTATTTAGCAGTTAGAACAAACCAACCAGTGGAATACCTCCCCCCCCTTTTTTTTTTTCCCCCCCCTTTATCATTCTCAAGGTGGATGGCCAGTTGAAGTCCTCTGACAGTGCCACTGCATCCTGTTCTTCCATGGAGCAGAAGTGCTGTTTTGTCTTCAAGACATGTTGATGCTATATGTGTATCAGTAGCATGCTTTTAATAGCAGAATTTTCAATGTGCTTTCAAAATGCAGAGGAACCCCAAACCTTAAGTTGCTTTTTCTTAGTGCCTTATGAGTTTGAAATTTAGATTTTCAGAAAGAGAAAATAGTTCTAGCCTTTGTCAGCTGACATCTACTCCTTCCCCTACCACCACCACTCTCCCTGATCTTTGGAGTTAAGCTTGGAGACCAGCGACATTGAGACATGTCTCCCCCTTTTATTCTTATACAAAGCTTTCTTGTCTCTCTCTCCTTAACCCCCCCCCCCCCCGCCTGTCATTTTTTTTTCTCCCCCCCCCCCCTCTGTTTTTGTTTTTGGTTTTGGTTGTACATCTGGATTTTAATTTGAAGGATATGGGGCTAGCAGTATCTGTGGTGGTCTTGCAGTTCCTGAAAAGGTTGACCAAGATTGTGATGTACAGCCTTGGTGCACTGTATGTAGTGACTGAAATCAGTACAAGCTCTATTCCTTATCGTCACTCCAGTCCAGTCCCTTACTTCTGGGTTGCGTAACCCTTCCAGCAGCTTGGAGGCTGAGTCTATCCTTTTGAGGATGGGACGGGATAAATACCCCTGGCACCACCCACTGATCCCAGTATTCTCAGCCTCCAAGCAGCTGGAGGGTTCCGTAAGCCAAGGGCTTACTGGAGTCTCCATTATCTCATTTGATTTAATCTACTTTTCATTTACTTTATTGGAATCCCTCTTACTTTAATATAGCATTTCCTGTAACTGCTACTTTAATCCTCCGTTCTTCCCCCCCCCCCCCTCCCTCCCTCCTGCACGGCTGAAGAATTCGAGTCCTGTATGGGGCAGAGGAGCGGGTGGTGTTTTCTGTACCTGAGCCTTCCGGCGGGGGAGAGAACCGCAATCGCATCCCCCGGCTGGGGCCTCATTCACCCCGGAGTACTGCCTTGCCTCGTGCCGAAGCCCTCTGGCGGCTGAGTACTTGAGGCGGCAGCGCGACGTTACTCCACTCCTCCGGCTGGGCCCCCCGGCAGTCAGGAGCGTCGGGGTAGTTCGCATCTTCCAAGGCCGGTTTCTGCTGCTGATCGGACCCACAAGTAAGGAAGGAGAGTCTGGCAGAAACGCCGACGTAGCGCTCCATGTGGCTGCGGCCTACCACGTGGGAGCCCCCGGAGGACAGCGGCCTTCCGCCGCGCAGCACGCTGCTTGAAAGCTACAAATCACAAGTACTGGGGAAGAGTTTAACAGAGGGAAACATTTTAAATACATTTTAAATTGCTTGTTTTGTTTTTGTTTTTTTCCTGATCTCCCGCCTTAGTAGTTTTTAGCCAGCGCGGAGATAGAGCGCATTGGGGGAGGTTGGTCTTCCTTTTCAGGATTTCCACAAGTAATTTATTTTACTCTAGGTTAATTTATTTAATTTTGTTTTTGTTTATTTGCTGATTTGCTTATTTGAAGATTGATCTTGGATTTACAAATCCTTACATTCGGATCTGATCCAGCATAGAATATGACTGGCAAAGCGTGTTGCCCCTCCTGTGGCACTCGCAGGGGTACTACAGCCGAGGCAGGAGTCTGCAGGGTTTGTGCGGCAGAGGCTGCCTCGGTGGAACAAGATCTTCAATTAGCTATATCCCATACGGCACAGGCGTCTGGGGACCCTCTGGAAAGGGAACCCCATTCTCCTACTCCTTCTTCCTCGGGATTGTCGGCCCCTCCTCCTCCCCTTCCACTAGCGGCAATGGAGGAGGGAAGTGCCACTGACTTATTCTCCCCGGACTTTGTCCTCTTACTCCACAAGGCATATTGTATGCGCAAGAAAGGATTTGAAGCTGCGGACTCTGTCCCAATGCTGGAAAGTCTGGGCACTAGGCCTCTGAAGCCTAGCCGCCAGTTCTCTGAGGCCCCTCCCAAGCGCGCAAGGCTGGTGAGTGAGGAGCTCCTTTCGCCCCTTTCCCAGGATACGTCTGAGGAGGAGGTCTCGGACAAGGAGCCGGGAGAAGAAGAGGAGGAACTCGAAGAGGGAGAGATTCCAGAAGAGGACCAATCCCGGATTGTGAGGGTGTTTCGGCAGGAAGAGCTCCCGGCGCTAATTAACGAGTCCCTCAAGGTGCTCAATGTGATCTCCGATGCTCCTTCTGTGGAGGAAGCGTTGGAAGATCTGCTGATCCAGGCGGTCAGGAGATCCCAAAAGGTTTTTCCTGTGCACAGAGTGGTGCGTCAGATGATCCAGGAGGAGTGGGATCAGCCAGAATCCAGTTTAAGGGGCGTGTGCACGATGTCAAGACTTTACCCCTTGCCGGAACCGGACAAAGAGCTGCTGAGGTCGCCCAGAGTGGACGCAGCGGTATCTGCGGTGATTAAGAAGACGACGATCCCGGTCGAGGGTAGCGCAGCCTTGAAGGATTCTCAGGATAGAAGATTGGACACGCTGCTGAAGTAAGCCTTTGATATCAGTGCTCTCGCCTTATAGGCTTCGGTGTCCGGGGCTTGGGTGGCCCGGGCCTGTTTGAGATGGGCTCAGCAGCTGGCAGAGTGTTCCCCCGGGGAGGCTCAATCAATTTCAGCTAAGCTGGAGTCCGGAGCTGCCTACCTAGCAGATAGCCAATATGACCTCATCAGGAGCCTGGCTAAAAACATGGCATCTGTGGTTGCAGCCAGGCGATACTTATGGCTACGAAATTGGGCAGCCGATGCCTCTTCAAAGGCACGCCTGAGTCGTCTCCCTTTCAAGGGGAAGTTGGTATTTGGAGAGGACTTAGAGAAATTAGTAAAGGACCTTGGCGATTCGAAAGGGGGCAGACTGCCGGAGGACAGACCGAAGCAAGCTCGTGCACTAGCCCTGGGGCGGAGCCAGCCTAGGGATTCCCGGAGGTTTCGGCCAGCCAGAACGATTCCCCTTGCTAGGGGCCGTTTCTCTTCAAGGGGGCAGAGTTTCAGAGGGTTTCGGGGAGCTGGGAGAGGTTTTGGGGCCTCCTCCTCCGCTGGACCTAGGAAGCCACAATGAGAAAACGGGGGTCCAGGTGGGGGAGCTGCCATCGGGGGGCCGCTTAAAGCAGTTCCTCCCCGCCTGGTCCCGGGTCATGTCCGATCAATGGGTCCTAGAAGTGATCTGAGAGGGTTATGCTCTCGAATTTGCAAAGCAATTACTCCCGGCCTTTGTTCAGTCTCCATGCGGATCTCCAGAAAAGAGAGCGGTGATAGAGATCACTTTCAAGACTCAGGGCACTCGGAGCAGTATCTCCCGTCCCACCGCACCAATGCGGTTCCGGTCGATACTCAATTTATTTCGTAGTACCAAAGAAGGAAGGTTCGTTTCGTCCTATCCTAGATATAAAGCAAGTCAATCGCTGCCTCAAAGTGCCTCATTTTCGGATGGAAACTCTGAAGTCCGTCATTGTGGCCGTAAGGAGCAGAGAGTTCCTGACGTCCTTGGATCTGACGGAAGCCTACCTGCATATCCCGGTTCGAAGCTCTCACCAGCAATTCCTGAGATTTGCGGTACCAAAAGGTCATTTTCAATTCAGGGCACTACCCTTCGGGCTAGCAACGGCCCCGAGGACCTTCACCAAGATAATGGTGGTGGTGGCGGCGGCCCTCAGGAAAGAGGGAATCTTGGTTCACCCCTCCCTGGACGATTGGCTGATCCGGGCGAAGTCGGAAGAGGAGAGTCGCTCCACCACTGCCAGAGTGGTGGAAGTCCTGGAAGAGTTAGGATGGGTCATCAATCGAGCAAAAAGCAGGTTGGTGCCCTCTCAAGAGCTCAAGTACCTCGGAGCGAGATTCGACACCAGAATAGGAAGAGTTTTTTTTTTCTGTCCAAAAACAGAGCAAGGGAACTAAGGATACTGGTGGAACAATTCCTGGCCAGACGGAACCCTACGGCGTGGCATTACCTCCAATTGCTGGGAACCATGGCGGCAACTATAGAGGTAGTCCCGTGGGCCAGAGCTCACATGCGCCCCCTGCAGCGGGCCCTGTTGCGGCGGTGGTCTCACCAACTTCACCCGCTAGCTATGCGCCTACCTTGTGCTCCTCGCACCAAGAGTACACTTCTGTGGTGGCGGTGTCCTTGGAATCTGGGCCGCGGGATGCCCCTCGAACCACCGCATTAGTTACTGCTGACGACGGATGCCAGTCTAGCGGGCTGGGGAGCACATTGCGAGGAACAGACAACTCTACGGCCGATTACCTCAGCAGGTTCAGTATCGACCACGGGGAGTGGGAGCTGAACCAGGACGTTTTCGATCAGGTAGTAGCCATTTGGGGTCCTCCGGTCATGGATCTCATGGCAAAGTATGCTTCGGCCAAGGCAAGCAGATTCTTCAGTCGAAGGAAGGAAAGGATGTCTGAAGGTCTAGACCAGGGGTCACCAACCTGCGGCCCACAGGCCGCATGCGGCCCACGAGGTCCCTTCGTGCGGCCCGCGAGGCTCTACCCCGGTTAACATTACGTGCGGCCCGCCAAGGATTCCCGCCATTGTATCCACACGCTCGCAGCTCACTGACGACCACCTGCAAGCGTCCCTTTTCCTGTCAGTGTCATCTGTGAAGCCGGACTTTAAGCGTTTGTCTGCTAGCATGAATCATCAGCCATCTCATTAAATTCAATAAAGGTGATCAGCCATTGTTTTCATAATTTTGTGTTTGTTTTTTTTCGCGGGGGCGGGGAGAAGGGGGGTGTGGCCCGTGAGGCTCCCGGTAGTCGGCTGTGCGGCCCTCGGCCCTCTGGAGGTTGGTGACCCCAGGTCTAGACGCTCTGGCCCAGATGTGGCCCTCGGAGGGCCTCCTGTATGTATTCCCCCCTTGGGCCCTCATAGGAAGGCTCCTGCAGCGAGTGGAAGCCCACCAAGGTCTGGTAGTCCTCATTGCTCCGGATTGGCCCCGGCGCCCCTGGTATGCGGACCTAGTGAGATTATCGGCCGACCGCCCCTGGTGTCTCCCCTGCAGAAAGGACCTCTTGAGACAGGGGCCGGTGCTGATGCCTCACGTGGATCGGTTCTTGCTTACGGCCTGGCTATTGAAAGGGCGCGGCTCCTGAAGAGGGGATACTCGGGTTTGGTAATCTCCACCTTATTGAGCTCACAAAAGCGTTCGACCTGTCTCTCCTACATACGAGTCTGGCGCATATTTGAAGCCTGGTGCGAGGAGCGCCAGAAGAAACCTCTCTCGGCCTCTGTCCCGGAGGTTCTAGACTTCTTACAGGCGGGTTTTGATAAGGGCCTAACGCACAGCTCCTTGCGGGTCCAGCTAGCTGCTATCTCTTGTTACAGAGGTAAGGTACGTGGCAAGCCCTTAGGGGTTCATGCGGATGTAGCCAGGTTTCTAAGAGCGGTTCGGCGTCTGCGCCTGCAACAAAGGTCGGTGATCCCTCCTTGGGATCTCAATCTGGTGTTAAATGCCCTGACCAGGGAGCCTTTCGAGCCGGCTAAGAGAGCATCCCTTAAGGACCTAACTCTCAAGACGGTCTTCCTTGTGGCCATCTGCTCAGCCAGACGCGTCTCCAAACTGCAAGCATTGTCTTCTCAGCCCCCCCTTTCTTTCGTTCTCCAAAGATAAGGTGGTTTTGCGGACGGTTCCTTCCTCCTTACCCAAGGTCATCTCACCTTTCCACGTGAACCAGTCAGTGACGCTCCCGGCCTTCTCGGCAGAGGAGCAAGAGGCTCATGCCGGAAAGTTGCGACTCCTGGACGTTAGGAGAGCGTTGAAGCTTTATCTCTCCTGTACGGTGCCCTTTCGGAGGTCAGAGTGCCTATTCATTCTATTTGGAGGGCCCCATAAGGGGGAGGCCGCGGCAAAGGCGTCTATCTCCAGGTGGATCAAGGAAGCTATTGCGTCGGCCTATATCCTGAAGGGGAAACAGGTTCCAGGAGGTCTGCGCGCACATTCTATGCGGTCGCAGGCTACCTCTTGGGCGGAGTATAGCTTAGTCCTGCCTCTGGACATTTGCTGAGTGGCCACCTGGTCTTCACTGCATACCTTCTCCAAACACTACAGGCTGGATGTTCAGAGTTCAGCAGGTACTCGTTTTGGGGAGGCAGTACTTCGGTCCGGGATAGCGAAACCCGCCCAAACTTGAACTGCTCTGTTACATCCCAGAAGTAAGGGACTGGACTGGAGTGACGATAAGGAAGAATTAATTAGACCTTACCTGCTAATTAGTGTTCCTGAAGGAACGACAGTCCAGTCCCTGTTCCCTCCCAGTTTCGTCTTGTATCTGAGTATTTCAGGGATCACGTGAGGAGCGGTGGACCGAAGTCAGAACCGAAGGACAACATAAGTGTCCTTGAAGCTAACCAAAAAGTTTGTGGAGAAGGAAACGCCGGACAAGGATTCTTCCGTCCCTTCCACTCCCTCTTTCCTTCTCCTCTCCTCTCTCCTCTCTCCTTTCTACCTTCTGCAGTTGGAAGAGGGGGGTGGGGGATATGCCACTAAGACTTATTAGTTTGCTGTGTTTCCTAATCTTGTTGGTTTTTTGGTTGTTTAATGTTTTGGTTTCTAGTTAAAACTACTTGTCATTATAATACTGGGATCAGTGGGTGGTGCCAGGGGTATTTATCCCGTCCCATCCTCAAAAGGATAGACTCGGCCTCCAAGCTGCTGGAAGGGTTACGCAACCCAGAAGTAAGGGACTGGACTGTCATTCCTTCAGGAACACTAATTAGCAGGTAAGGTCTAATTAATTCTTACTGATGTAAGATTACCAGAGACCATCTGTGATTTGATGTAAATATGTAAAGTAGGGGAGTAAAGCTTCACTGGAACCTTTTGTAAGAAAAGTAGTGCTTAGATTTGGATTACAGAGAGAACAAGCTTGCCTAAATGCCTAAGGAGTTACTACATGAATAAACATCCCAACAGTCCACCTCAAATGCCTTAGCTAGCCCTTACATTTTTTATCAACTAATGAAACCCTACTTGCTCACATACTAACATAGTAAATGATGACAGATAAAGACTAGTATGTTCATCTAGTCTGCCCCCTCTCCCCCCGGTGCCTTTGTTTAGGGTTGTACCTGCCACTCCATGCAAGTAACTTACCTCTATTTACTGAAGTATAAAAAACAACAACCTGGATATGTTTATTTTGATGTCATCCTCTTGCTAGAAAGGGGTCCACTGTGTCTGTCCTATTGGCTTCCTTTATAGCAAGAGGGACAAAACACCTCAAGGCCTTCTGCATTGTACCTTCCAACTTGATTCAGTTGAGTGCATTAAGGAATGATTGTTTTGGGGGACTGAAGAGATCTTTGAGGCACAGGAGGTGACTAGCCAGACCTTGATAACACAGGCAAAGAATTTGAAAAAAAAGCTTTCTGTGAAAGCAAAAATGCATAATAACTTTTTTCAAGTGCATTTGTAGTAAAAACAAACACAAAACAAACCAACAACCCTGTGAGTGTTGGTTGGACCATTGGATGATAGAGGGGTAAAAGGAGCACTAAGAGGGGACAAGGCCATAGCAGAGAGAGCAAATGAATTCTTTGCTTCGGTCTTTACTGAAGATATAGAGAAGTTACCCCTGCCTGCAATGGTATTTAAAGCTGATGCAGCAGCAAAATTGAAAAATATCAATAAACTAGGAAGATGTATTACAACTAGTTGATAGATTGAAGAATAGCAAATCAGCTGGGCTGGACTTTCAACATCCAAGGGTGTTTGAAAGAACTGAAATATGAGATTTGTAGACCTATTACTAATCTTTAAACTATCATTAAAATCATCAGTAATACCTGAAGATTGGAAGACTGCCAATGGTAACACCAATTTTTAAAAGGGTTCCAGGGGTGATCTGGGAAACTACAGACCAGTGAGCCTGATGTAAGTACTGGAAAAAATGGTAGAAACCATTATTAAGAACAAAATTTCTTAATACTTAGATATAGCCATGATTTAACTGGAGATAGCCAACATGACTTTAGCCAGGGAAGGTCTTGTCTTACTAATCTGTTATATATTTTTTGAAGGTGTAAATAAGCAGATACACTACAACAACCACCCCACCTTTTGTCTATCTGGATTTTCAGAAAGCCTTTGACAAGGTCCCTCGAGACTCTTGGTGAAATTTAAAAGGTCATGGGATGGGAGGCAGTGTACTATTGTGGATCAGGAACTGGTTAAAAGATAGAAAGCAGAGGGGGTAGGGCTAAATGGCCAATTTTCCCAATGGAGAAAGGTGAATAGTGGAGTAACCCTAGGGATTGGTGCTGGATCTACTGCTTTCTAACATATTTGTAAATGACCTGGAAATGGGAATAAGGAGTGAGGTAATCAAATTTGCAGATGCAAAATTATTCAAAGCTGTTAAAACACAAGAGGATTGTGAAAAATTGCAAGAGGACCTTAATCAATTGGGAAAACGGGATGTTCAAATGACAGATGAAATTTTAATGTGGACAAGTACAAAGTTATGCACTTAGGAAAGAACAACCCAAACTACGGTTACGCGATGGAAGATTTAGACGTCATTAAGAAAACCACGTAAAAAAAAAAACCAAAGTGAAAAGGGGGTGGGGGGGGGGGGAACCAATCCAACCCCCCCCATCACCATTAAAAGGATCCTATTCAAAAACACACCTGCTGTAAAGGACAAAATTAGGGAATGAAGGGTTGCCAAAGCTCTCACACCTCTGTTTCCTAAAAAACAAACTATAAAGAAAGGCATGGCCAAAAACACAAAAGCCTGTTTGGATTAGTTCCCTGCAGAGTTATCAACCCTTACCAACCCTATCTGTCTACACACTCCACAAATGTAAGCCAGCAAAAACAAGAGACTCGCAGTTGTAAATGTGTAAGCAGGAACTGGGAAGCAGAATAAAAAAACACCTTTGGTTTGGCACTAGGCCTGCAGGGATCCTAAGTGCAATGGGTAGACAACCTTTGAAGCACACTGCAACAAACTGCTAAACTATACAGAAAAAGCTTCTAAAAGGCACTGTTGGCAAAGAATAGCCAGAAAACTTACCGATCGCATTCAAACCAGCAGGAAACCTGACAGGAGCTGTACCCGGACTGCTTTTTAAAGAGCCTTCCCACCAAACACAGTTTGACTGACAGTGCACTGAGATTGAGACTGCCCCAATTCAAAAAGGACCAATCAAAATTCAAAAAACATCAAATCTTTTAAAACCTATTTTTTTTTTAGTGTACATAGTCAAATTGTTTGGTGGGAAGGCTCTTTAAAAAGCAGCTAGCTGCTCGGGTGCAGCTCCTCTCAGGTTTCCTGCTGGTTTGAATGCGATCGGGTACGTTTTCTGGCTATTCTTTGGGCAGTTTTTGTTGACTTTTTTAGAAGCTTTTTCTGTATAGTTCAGCAGTTTGTTGTGATGTGCTTCAGGTTTGTCTACATATTGCACTTTGGGTTGTCACTACTCCTGCGAGGGTCCTAAATGGTGTGGGGTGTGGGTTTTTTTTTTTTTTTTAAATTCTGTTTCCTGGTTCCTGCTTGCACATCTACATCTGATTCTCTTGTTTTTGCTGGCTTATATTTGTGGAATGTGTGGGCAGAAAGGGTTGGTAGGGGTTGATAGCCTGTTTGGTTTACTTCGCTGTAGAGTTCTTATGCATTTGGCCATGCCTTTCTTTTTATAGGGTTTTTTTTTTTAAAGAATTGGAGCTGTGAGTTTTGGCAACTTTGTCCTCTATTTTTGTCCTTTTTCATTGATGTGTTTTTGGGTAAGTTTCTTTGGAAAGGGTTCTTTAAATGGTGATGGAGTCCCCCCCCCCCCCACCCTCCCCTCCCCTTCCCTTCCCTTTTCACTTTGGTTTTTTAATGTGTTTTTCTTTTCTTAGGGTGTTGAAAGTCTTGTTTTTCTCTAGGAGTGTGATATGTCCTCTCCAGGAGGTGGGTCCTTCCCCGTTTTCCCCTGCTTTGTTTTCCTAAATGTAATTTTGGTTATTTTATGTTTGTCCATGTTGCAGCTTGTACCTCCCACCTTGTTTTGAAAATATCCCCCTGATGTAGGCTGGATGTGGACGCATGTTGGGCTTTTAACATTGTTTTGTGTTTTTATTTTAATGTGCAAGTTAAAATTACCCTTTCATCTGCTGGTCTTTCACCACTTTAGGTTTCTGTAGTTACACTGTAGTGTGTGATGCATCTTTGTTTTCCTATAGTACCCTGTAAAAGATGCTATTTGAATATCCCTTCTTCTTTCTCCTCCCCCTGTGCCCCAAGCACTCTGTAAGGCATCATGAAGGCCAGGAAGCCTTATAAATGTCTTATGGTGCCACTTGAGCAGACAAGCTGAGAGGCTTTGTGCTACATGAAGTGAACTGTGACTTACTCCTGAATGCACTTAACTGGCAGAATGCATACTTCTCCCACTGTCTTCCATAGGCTAACAGGCAGTAGATGATTTAACTGCTGCCAGTACTTTCCTTGCCCTGCTGAGGATGATGGAAGGAGGTCTGATCGATGGGAGGAATGAATAATTGCTATGAGCCTGAGCAACACCCTCTTCCTGTCCAAAAGTGCAGTGAGGAGTCAGTTTGAAGAGTCTTCCTTATGAAGGAAATTGGGACATGGTTTGGTCAGGATGATAAAGGGAGAGTGGGGGGACAGCCCTTATGAAGGAAGAATTGCGTAGGCTTTGAAGCAAAAGAAGCTGTCAAAACCACCAGAATGGGCTGCAGTAAGTCAAGGGTTGCAGCATGGACACCACTTAGTTGCTAGATTTCCTCCCCCTCCCTGAATGGTTCATGAGAAACAAACCTGCTAGCGAGGCCCTGCTCATTTGCCAAAAGGATCCTTTCAAGGCCTTCTACCACAGAAGCTCACTGAGATACCAAAGGACACTCTGGCAATCAAAACTGCTTCTCCTGCTGAAGGGGGTGCAGCACCAAGATATCCACCAAGGAATCTTTTCTTGGAAGTGATTGCTGTAGCAAAACAGGATTTCTACTCTAACTCGGAGTTCAGGGCAGGCTGAACTGTTAAAGAGCTCTAATATCGGCTAAGGGCCCACAGACTCACTGGGTCTCAAGCAGGGAGGTTACTCACATTCCTAAAGAACTCATACTACTCATACTGCCAGGCATGTGCCAAGCTATAAGTGATAAATCACTGGATACATCCCCCCACCCCACTGTTTTCTTTATTGCAGGTCCATATCTTGAAGAGGAAGAGAAAGCACACTGCTTGGCTCAAGATTCTGTGTAACACAGTGTGTAAGGTCAATCTGGGGCCCCATAGGATCATTGGGTCCAGATTTGCCCTTTGTATGACTTGTAGAACTATGCAAATGATAAAAAGTAGTAGTAGTAGTCTGTGCAGAAGATGGTTAGAGATGAAGCCACACAGCATACCATTTATGAGGCAGGGCTCCCAAGGCTGCCAATCAACAAACGTCCTATGGCTGAAATAGCTCCCCAACTAGCATTTGCTGGAGTGGCCAATAAATGGTGTACTGGAAGGATTCATCTTCACTTTGGTCACGCATGGAAAGGCTGAACTCTTGCTTCATCTGGACTCGTGGAGTTCCAACAAAATGTTGGACTATGTGCTGTTGAAGCTTGTGACATGCACTGCAGCTAGGGCAATCAGATGCTCCTCCACCCAACAGCCCAGCAGTATGGCTGTAAAAATCACTCTGGACCCATGAGTTCTGCAGCAGTAGTAGGCGGTGTTTGAAAGTCGGAAGTGCCAGAGCAATCCACAGCTTACTACTTCCACTAAATAAGGCATGAGCCTCCCTATGGCTAAACTAATCACTCTAGCTTCCAGGTGGAAGATCCACCACGGATCCTCTGGGCCTACTGGACTAGTCTCTCACCTCCAACCCTTCTAGCTAACAGCAGAGATGACAAACATCACTTTCAGTGCTTCCAACAGCATCCTGGCCATAAGATTGGAACCCCAACTGCTACTTCAACTACTCCTTGATCTTCTGGGGAAGAGGAAGGGCCTGGCCCAATAAGAGAACATGGAGCTGATTCTGAATTGTGTGCATATGCATCATAGACCAAGGATCTGACCCCAAGGTCAATGCTATGCACCTGAGGGTTGGAGGAGACCCCAGCTCATAGAGAACTGAGAATCTCACATACTCTCCTCATGATAGAGGATTCACTCAAACCTCAAATGACAATCTTAACTCTGAGTAGGACCCGACCCCCATAAACTCAAAATCCTGAGAGAGAATTGGGCTGCTATTAGAACAGCTGATTCTTGACTCCATCCTTTCCAGCCAGAGCTCACCAGGTCTGTATTGCCTTATGTCCTTCCCCAACGATACTAATCAGGCCAGCCTGACATTCAGGCATGGGCAGCTGGGCACTCTGCATGCAAGATGTGCCACTCCTGTTTCCTTAGTAAAGGTTTGGGGAGCCATGTCTAAGTCCAAAGCGAGGCCTGGATTTGAAGAGACAGCATAGAATGCAGAAATGGAGAAATGGATAATGCTGTCCATAATGGGAAAGCAACAAATATCATGAGGGCCCTATATGAAAATGGGAGGCTGAGTCCAGAGACAACCTGCTCTAGGCCCAGAACATGCTGGAAGGTCCCTCCCTTTCTGGATTCGTATGTATCAAGGACAACACATCTGACCCTACTGCAGCGGGGTCCAAAGAGCATCTATGAATAAGGAGACCTTGCCAGCCCTGCTGTAATTCAAATAGTGTGCAGCAGAAGTCCTGGGCTGGCCTGGACCAGAAACTTCAGGAACGGAAGACAGCTGGCTTGTCAGATTTGCTAACAAATTCTGATCTTGCCTAAGGACCTGGACATTCACTAGTTTAAGATAGCATAGGTGCACTCAAAAGGAATAGACTGAGCTACACCCAAGCAGCAGCACTTTGAGAAAGATGGCAGACACCCAGTGAGGGGCTTACAGACTTCCAAAAGCCCCAAGAAGGTGACTTGAGCCTATCGGAAGCTCTGTGGGGACTACCCCTACTACAGTGGAGGCCTCGAAGGACTTGCTGCTTTGGAGGGCAGCTCCAGGCTCTACTCATGGTCTTAGAAGGTCCCTTATCCCTTCAATGCCTGCCTTCTAGGAGTGTCTATGGGCATGTTTCTTCTCCTAGAATGAAAGCAACCCTTAAGGGAACCAGATTGGAACCCTCGTTGGAATAATTGCAACATTATTAATTAGCCAAAACCACTGCTGCCATGGAGCTGGGTGAGACTCTACCAGTTTTATGCAGCAGCCACCTAGGCAGGCAGCTGCAAATTTCCTAGCCTCTTCAAGGCAAATGGGCTAAATGACCAGTTGATCCTATCCAGTTTTTCCATTAATTTACTCACGACAGACTAACTGGCTGTAGTTCCCAACCTCCTCCCTTCTGCTTTTGTGGAGAGGGACCACCCCACCCTTCTCCAGTCCTTCAAGACCAATTTTGACTCTAAAACATTGAAAGCTCAGATCTTGCAGCCTCCAGAACTTCTTTCCTAAGTTCCTTCAGTACCCTTAGATGTATCCCATCCAGCCCCATTACTTTGTTTACTTTTAATGTAGCTAGCTTCTTGCGAACAGTCTTCTGAAAAATCATTCAAAATCTGCCTCACTTCCATTCCTATTTGCTTGTGTTTGGGTCCCACTCCTGACCCTTCCATCTACGAACACAGGCATTTTGTTAAGCAATTCTGCTTTAATAATAATATTGTGAATAACTTCAGCTTTGTTTTAATGCATATTTTGATATGTATTGTTTTACTACATTTGTAAAGGTTGTTTTTATTTTTTATTTATAAATAAATCTGCCAAATTCTTCTGCCTGTGGAAGGTCTCTTGTTGCTGTTAAATGCTGTCAAGTTGGTATCGACTCATGGCAACCCTCTGGATAGTTGACCTAAACTGTGTTTGGTCTTCAGTCAGGCAGCTCATTGTTGATAGAGTGGCACCCATTATCTACTGTTACTGTATTGATCCATCTCATTGCCGGCCTTCCTCTTTTGCATTGACCTTCTAACTTGCCAAGCTTTATATCTTTCTCTAATTCTGTCTCTTTGCATGATTTGTCTAAAGTATGAAAGTCAGTCTTGTCATCGGAGCTTTTAAGGAAAGCTTAGGTTTGATCTCCTTTAGTACTGACTGGTTTGTTCTTTGGGTAGTCCATGGTATACACAGTATTCATTGCCAGCACCATCATTCAAAGGCATCAATTTTTTTTCCTGTATCTTTTTCATTGTCCAACTTTTGCATCCCTAAGATGTTACTGAAAAAAACATGGCTTGGACAAGTCGAATCTTTGTAGGGCGAGAGTCATTGCTGCTCTTGAGAATCTTGTCTAGGTCCTTCATAACCATTCTGCCAAGAGCATTGTCATCTGATTTCTTGACTGCTTATCCTTTCTTTATTGATCCAAGTAGGTTAAAGTTGTAAACTATTTCAATTTCTTATCTACTAATGATGAACTTATTGATTTTTGCATTTTTTTCTTCTTTTTAGGGCAGTGGTTCTCAACCTAGTTCTCAGGCCCCACCTAGCCAATTGGGTTTTCTGGATAACTACTATGAATATGCATGAGAAATTTGCATGCCCTGCCTACATTCTATGTAAATATAGTTCATCATATTCATGGTGGTTATCCTGAAAACCTGACTGGCTAGGTATGTTCTGAGGACTGGGTAGAGAGTCTGGTTTAGGCTTTCATGATGCATCTCCAAAATTTGAAATTTTTAAATTGTGAAATTTTGAAAATCTCCACAGTAGCTGCCCCTGAAATGTAGGGGTTTAATAGTAAAACTATATCTCAAAGCAAAAACTAGATAGAATTAGTTATCATCTACCCCGTCCATGTTGTCCACACAATACAACTAAAAATAAAACCTTGACCACCATGACAAGTTAAAAGTTGCTGTGGCTACAGCAGAGCAGCCAGCAGCAACCATTGGGAAATGGCTCATCTGCCAAATTTATTGACACACCACAGCAGAGCTGTTTCCTGAATGCTATGCCATGGGATGAGGGCTTTCATTCTAAGGACATTTTGTATATTGTAGCATAAACCTCTGTCTTTAGGGTAAGAAAGCAAATACTTTTCCATTTGCTGGTCATGTTAGGGAGGCTGCCGCTGCCAGTTTATTTAACTGCAATTTCTGTTTCTTTAGATTTGTAAGCTTACAAGGGATAGGAAATATCCACTGTACTTGAATATAATTTACCTTGAGCTTTTACTGAAAATATGTGAGCTAAATAGAAATGAAAAAAATAAATAAAAATAACCGTTTGCATTTTATGATGATCTGAAGTTTCTCTAGTTAAAGTTAATTACTTTGGTACTTGTTCTGGACAATCAAGGTATAATATTTCCTACTGGGAATATTTGCCTATACAGGGTGGCCCAAAAAAAGCGAGAACAGCTCGTAAATTAAAAGCTTAAATAGGTTTACTTATTTACCTTTTTTAGCTATATAACATTTTTATTTTGACAATTTCCGGTCGCCATCATTTTTTTAAAATTTGCCAATCGTTTACATCTGTCTTTTTGAATTTTTAAATAACTTGTATGCTATGAGATGTTCTCAATTTTTTTGGGCCACCCTGTAGATTTGTAATCTAGTAGTAGGAAAAGGCATGCAACTTGAAGAACAATGCCATCACCTGGAGGAGATGAAAAGTCCTGTTTGGTTTCCTGCTTAATTACTTTAGCAATCTGCAGCGTGCAGTGGTTAAAACACTAACAGCATTGGTACAGCACTATTTCACTTCTCATTGGTGAGGCTCCATGCATAAAACCAAAAGTGCAATGAGCATGGGGCGTATACTTTTTTCCATACTGTGTATCCTATGCAGTACTGAACAGATAGTCAGCCAGTCAGTCTTCTCCTTGGCTACTGAGTTGCTTTTAGCTGTCTCAATTTTCAACTTTATTGCAAATATGAAATGAAGGACTTGCTGAAAATAGCAGAAAACCAAGAGTGTTGCACTGATTCTGGTCCAGAGCAAACAGTCTGAAGCTGCCGCAGCTATACAGTTGCTGAGAAATGATCTGAAACGAGTGACTGATTATGGCTGGATATTGGGATTAACAAAAGAAATGGATATTGAGACACTGAAAAAAAAGTTGAAGATTGAAGGGATGGATGCTGAAACACTATAAAAAGACAATGAAATTCTAGGGTACATAAGAGATGCCATACTGGGTCAGATCAAGGTCCATCAAGCCCAGTATCCTGTTACCAACAGTGGCCAATCTAGGTCATACATACCTAGCAGTTTCCCCAAAAGACACAGGTTCCGCAATGCTTGTACTGGGTCAAGCATTGGTATCCTGGGTCCCTTCTTAATAATGGTTTATGGACTTTTCCTCCAGGAACTTGTCCAAACCTTTTTTTAAACCCAGCTACACTAACAGCCTTTACTACATCCTCTGGTAACAAATTCCAGAGTTTGATTACATGTTGAGTGAAAAAATATTTTCTTCCTTAACGAACCCTCCAGTCTAGTCCTGAACCTTGGAGTTGTGCTCCTCCTCCAGCAGCTTGGAGATTGAGAAACGTCATCTCTTTTCTGATGACACCAGTATATCCTTCCCGGATCCTCCGCCTCTCATCAGTTATCTCAGTCTCCAAGAAGCTGGAGGATCTGTGAGCCGGGAGGTCCATGGCTCACTTGAGTGACAATTAAGGATGGTAGAGTAGTTTAGCTGAAGGTTCTATTTTTAAGATAATCACTTAAGTTTCATTTTTATTATGTTAAATCATCTCGTGTTAAGCTTGATCCGGTGCTGAGGTGTTTATTCTCCTCCGTCCACCCCTCCCCGCTTTCTCTGGTTCCCATTTCTGCTAGCACTAACAAGCTTGCTCGCGACAGACTTGCTAGTGTGGAGAAAAGACTCCGGTCTCCTATCTGTTGGGGGGAAGAGCCGGCGGTGTCGGGGCCCTGGCGCATACAGAAGTTGTGCCTGTCAGCGCTCAGAGCCCGACGACGGAGATGCAGCTGCTGTACTCATGTACGGTGCAGGCTAAAGAGTCTATGCGGTTTGCTCCGTGCTGTGAAGAGTCTGACAGCATTGGAGTTCCCTGCCAGCGTCTACCGACCTTCTGGAGCACAGTATTGAGGTAAGGGGGCCCCCCCCCCCAGCTGGAAAGCAATAGTGGGGTACAGCGTAGGAGGCAGCACCGGCTGTTTCAAGCAGGCCGTGCCACGTGGTGTGCTGTGCAGGAAAAAAAAATCTCTGCTCTGCATTTGCAGACTGCAGCGGCTCGCTTTAGCCTGCACACCTTTGTTTTTCAAAGGTATTTATTTAGCCTGGAGAGCTTTGTTTTTTTCAGAGATAATTTCAGCAGTCTGCTGCAGGACACTTATTGAGGCTGGCGACATTGTAAAAAATAAAATAATAAAATAAATAAATAAATAAAATAAGTTTAATACATGGGTTTGAATAGACTGGTTCAGGTCACAGCTGGGCATCGGGGGTAATTCCAGGTGGGGTTTTTCTACTGGGATGCCGTCTAGGCCTCATTGTTTGCTCTGCGGCTCTAAGAGGGGAGCATTGTCTGAAGCAGGCATCTGTAAAAGGCGTGTTCATGAGGCGGCAGCTATGGAGCGCAGTTTGGAGGATGGGGCAGAGGGACAAGGAGCGGTCGGCCCTGGAGCTGGCTGCAATGGAGCCCATAACCGGACTGTCATCAGCTCTGGATCTCCCAGCCCACCAGGAGCCTTTGCCGGGGGGCTTAGCAGCCATTTTTTCCCTGCAATTTGTAGTGCTGAAACAGCAGGCCTTTGGGGGGCACCGGAAAGGCTTGGCACCAGGCCCTGCAGAGGGGGACCGGGGTGGGGGGGGGGGGAGGGAAGAGACCTGGTTTGCCCTTGAGTGCAGGTGGGTCAAAATTCTTGGCAAAGAAGGCCAGAATGGATAAAGAGCTGGGGGAGCTGGCGGTGGACTCATAAGAACATAAGATATGCCATACTGGGTCAGACCAAGGTCCATCAAGCCCAGTATGCTGTTTCCAACAGTGGCCAATCTAGGTCGTACGTACCTAGCAGTTTCCCCAAAAGGCACAGGTTCCACAATGCTTGTACTGAGTCAAGCATTGATATCCTGGGTCCCTTCTTAATAATGGTTTATGGACCTTTCCTCCATGAACTTGTCCAAACCTTTTTTAAACCCAGCTACGCTAACAGCTCTTACTACATCTTCCGGTAACAAATTCCAGAGTTTGATTACACGTTGAGTGAAAAAATATTTTCTTTTATTAGTCTTAAATAGTTGACCCTGTAGCTTCATTGCATGTCCCCTAGTCTTTCTATATTCTAATAACGTAAACAATCTACGTTTACCTGTTCTACTCCGTTCATTAATTTATAGACTTCTATCATATCTCCCCTCAGCCGTCTCTTTTCCAGGTTAAAGGGCCCTAACCTTTTTAGCCTTTCTTCATAGGAGTATCCTTCCATCCCCTTTACCATTTTGGTGGCTCTTTTCTGAACCTTTTCTATTATTGCTATATCCTTTTTAAGATACGGCGACCAGAATTGCACACACTATTCAAGGTGCGGTCTCACCATGGAACGATATAGAGGCATTATAATATCTTTTGTTTTATTTTCCATTCCTTTCCTTATGATACCTAGCATTCTATTTGCTCTCTTGGCCGCTGCTGCACACTGGGCTGAGGGTTTTAACATGCTATCTACAATGATGCCTAAATCTTGTGATGCAGAGAGCCTGTGCTGTGAACCTGGAGCTAACATTTAATGTTAAATGCAAGGTCATGTGTTTTGGGCTGCAAAAACCCAAGGGTGTGTTACAGTATAGACTATTACTACTACTGCACATTTGTATAGTGCTACAAGATGTATGCAGTGCTGCACAGATGCATGTAAAAGACAGTCCCTACTTATCAGAGCTTACAGTGTACTTTGGTGCATGCAAGAGATGGACCCCAGGGAGTGATCGTATCAGATGATCTTAAAGTAGAAAATGTGACTGCAAAAGCCAGAAGGATGCTTGTGTGCATAGGGAAAAGAATGGTTAATAGTAAAAAGGAGGTGATAGTGCTTTAGTATAAGTCTCTAGTGAGACTCTATTTGGAATATTGTGTACGGTTGTGGAGTTTGCATATTCAGATGGATATAAATAGGATGGAGTTGGTCCAGAGAGCGGCTGCTAAAATGGTAATTTACCTTTTGTCATAAGGTATATGGTGATAGACTTTAAAGATCTCAATATGTATACTTTGGAGGAGAGGGGTAATTATGACATTTAAATACCTCTATGGTATAAATGCCCAGGAGATAGCCCAGGAGATAGCCCTCATCCAATTGAAAGCAAGCTCCGGAACAAGGCGTCATAAGGTGAAAGTGTTTTAGATTTGGGAATAATATGAGGAAATATCCCTTTACAGAAAGGGTGGTGGGTGCATGAAACAGCCTCCCAGTGGAGATGGTAGAAACAATAACTTTATCTGAATTCAAGAAGGCATAGGGCAAATACAGAGGGTTTTGGAGGGAGAGGAAGGGATTGTAGAACTTAACTAGCATGGATGGTCAGACTGGATAAGCCCATATGATCTTTATCTGCCATCATTTTTCTGTGTTTGTTTGCTTTCTAAGTCCTGAGATGGACATTTTTGCACCAGAGGGAAAACTGCAGAGGATTACTCCAAAGCACTAGGGGCTCTGGAATTGACCAGTAGGGTTAAAGTATGTACCTTTTGGGTTGAGGCATGAATACAGGCAGGTCTCAAGGAAACTGGCAAGAATAAGTTAAATGTACGTGATTCATAGATGCAAAGTCTGTAGAACCAAAGTGGGAAGCAGATAGCTTTAGTTTGCAGGCTATTGCTATAATACACACTGAATCTGAACATGCAAACAACAAATGGGACAGAACAGTGAGGCTGACTCTTTACTAGCCGTAACACACACTATTTTATTGTGGCATGCGTATTCCTTTCCTCTGCACCCTCTTTGCCACCCATGCCTTTTCTTTCTTGTTCTTTACTCCTTTTATACTCCCCTCTTGCCCTCCTTACTCTCCTCCATCTTAGATGTTGCCTTCGCTTAGCTGTCTTGAAAACAGCGGTGTGAGATTTGTGTCTTGATTTTGTAGGTTGTGGTTCAGCAGCTCAAGGCACCTCCTAGTGGCCACAAGAAGCATAACATGGACAAACAACCACCAAGACTCTCTTGTCCATAGAGCTTTGAAAGTGTAAAGAGCTATTAAAAATGATATGCTGCAGTTGAGAACTCCTGAAACCTAATAGCACTATTCTCCTAGATAGTGCTTCATCACCCTCTTGCTTCTCTAGATATACATAATGTGTACTGTCTGTAATGACTGTTCCTTAGCGTTCCTCCAGTTCAGTCCTCTACCTCTGGGTTGTCAATCTCTTCCTGCAGCTAGGAGACTGGTTTGTCAGAATGATGACATCACGGGATATAGCCTGCTGCCCTTCCATCTGCATCCCAGTGTAACCAGTCTCCTTTGCAGCAGGAGGAGTTTGACGAGCCTTAAGGAGAGGCTCTTAGAGGAGTTGTGGATAAGGAGCATGGCTAATTGAGTGTAGTTAAAGGGGTTTGCTTAGTTAGTGTGTACCACTTTAAAAAAAAAAAAAAAAAAAAAAGAATCTCGGTGGGACAGCATTGGGCTACAGCCTTCTTGCTTCCTGCCTGTGGCACTGCGGCAGTGTTCTTTCTGGTGGGGGGGGGGTCCTTTGGCTCAGTTTGCCGTACCCCTCCTTCCTCTGCTTGGCCCAGGAGTCTCACCCCCCAGACACTACGGGGGTGAGCCTTTCTAGTCTGCCGGTGTCCCGGTGCTGCTGTCGGGCGGTCTCTTCACCTCTGACTGCCTCCGGTATTGTAGAGCCCGGGGGAATCGCCGCGTTCCGAGCAGTGCTGAGCAGACCTGACCGGTAAGTGTTTCGCCGGTATCAGGCTGCCGTTCTTCGGTCCCGCCACGTTTTTCGCGACAGGACTCCTTCGTCGCTGTGCTTGGCGCCTTTTTTCTTCGCGGCTGTTGCCCGCGGCGGCCATTTTAAAAGCCACGCGGCAGCCGCGTGGCAGAGCATCCCCTCCCGTTTTCAGCAACGGAGGGTTGCTGCCTGCTTTGGGTTTACTTAATTTGGTTTAGTTATTTTAGTTGTTTCAGTTACTTTGGTTTCTCATTTTTTTTTTATTGATTTCTTCTTCAGTCCTCTGTCGTCGGTCCTCTGGCTTACCGGGGGGTGGAGAGGGCTGCGGGGGTTTTCGCTTCCTTCTGGGCAGATAGTTCACCAACAACTTTAACGTTAAAAAAAAAAAAAAAAAAAAAAAAATCAAAGGGAACCCTCAGGGGGTAGCCTCCTACAAAGTGTTTCAGCCTACTCCAGTTCTTTGGGCTATTAGGGGGTTCGCATGGCTACCCGGCCTCTATGCCTGGTCTGTGGGTCCCGCAGGGGCCCGGTCACTGAAACGGGAGTGTGCCGGGGCTGCGTGGCTCTTTCCTCAGAGGTGGAACTTCAGATGGCGCCTCCTGAGTCTCAGGATGCGCAAGGGGCGACTGCGGAGTCGCCGGCCGAGTCCCTGCCGATCTTAGGGCAGGAGTCCGATGCAGAGCCGCTGCCGGGGCCCTCCGGGGTCTCCGCAGCTCCGCCGTCAGCGGACATCTCTGAGTTCAGTCCCGAGTTTGTACTTCTTCTCCATCAGGCCTTTTGTCTGCGCCAGCAGGGCAAGCGGACGCGCTCTGTTTCCCCTGTGGCTCAGCCTGCGCAGTTGCCAGCGGAAGGGGCGGCGTTCGTGGAGCCGCCGGTTCCAAAGCGTGCGCGACTTGCAGACCCGACGGACAGTGCCTGGCTGGAATCCGCGGATCCGGACTGGGATCCTGCAGAGGGGTCTCAGGACCTGGAGGAAGGCGAGATCCTGGAGCACGAAGAGCAAACAAAGGTTGTCAGAGTATTCCGCAGAGAGGAATTGCCTGCCTTGATTTCGGAGGCTTTGCAGATGTTGCATTTGGCACCCCCTCCAGCTGTGGAGGACGAATTGGAGGATCCGGTCATTCAGGCGGTACGACAGACTCAGGTGGTGTTTCCACTACACCGGGTGGTCGAACGGATGATTCAGGACGAGTGGGACAAGCCGGAGGCGGGCCTCCGGGGCGTCCGTGCCATGAGCAGGTTATATCCTCTGGCGGACTCGGCTAGGGATCGTTTTCGGACGCCGCGCCTAGATGCCCTGGTAGCGGCTGTCACCAAACGGACCACCATCCCGGTGGAGGGCAGTGCGGCCTTGAAAGATCCCCAAGACCGTAAAGTGGACGGTCTGCTCAAGCAGGTGTTTGAGGCGGATTCTCTTTCGCTCCAAGCCTCTATTTGCGGGGCCTGGGTGGCCAGGGCATGCTTGCGCTGGGCCCAACGGTTGCGCCAATCACCGCATGTTGATCTCGAGGAGATCAAAGAGCTGGATCGTATGGAGTCGGGTGCGGCCTATCTGGCTGATGTTCATTATGATTTGATTCGAGCGCTGGCCAACAGCACGGGTTCCGTAGTGGCTGCCCGTCGCTCGTTGTGGCTGCGTAATTGGGCCGCGGACGGCCCTTCTAAATCCCGTCTCGGTAAGCTTCCCTTTAAGGGGGGTTTACTGTTTGGGGAAGACTTGGAGAAGTTGGTAAAGGACCTCGGTGAATCTAAAGGGGGCCGTCTGCCCGAGGACAAGCCCAAGCAGCCTAAGTCTGCGGCGAGCGGTCGGGGATCCTTTCGGGACTTCAGGAGGTTCCGTTCCCCGCGACCGGTTGGCTCCCAGAGGGGGAGATTCCCCTCGAGGGGTCAGGGGTTTCGAGGCTTCCGGGGAGCGAGTCGAGGATTCTCCTCTCTCCCGGCGCCCGCGGCCCGAAAGCCCCAATGAAGCGAGGCGGGTCCCGGTGGTGGAGCCACCCATTGGAGGTCGGCTGCGGGAGTTTCTACCTGCCTGGACCCTCATCACCTCAGATCAGTGGGTGTTGGAAATCATCCAACACGGTTATGCCTTGGAGTTGGCCCGGCCCGTGCGAGACGCCTTTGTCCTGTCACCCTGTCGGGGTCCCGCGAAGGTGGCGGCAGTTCGCGAGACTCTGGACAGGCTCCTTCGTCTGGGAGCCGTCGTGGAGGTTCCCAAGGCCGATTACGGATTGGGTCGCTATTCCATCTATTTCGTGGTGCCAAAAAAGGGCGGACAATTGCGACCTATTCTAGACCTGAAAGGGGTCAACCGGTGCTTGCGGGTGCCGCATTTTCGGATGGAAACCTTGCGGTCCGTCATCGTGGCCGTACGCCGAGGAGAGTTCTTGACGTCGCTAGACCTCTCGGAAGCGTACTTGCACATTCCAATTCGAGAGGCTCACCAGCGCTTTCTGCGGTTTGCCCTGCCCTGGGGCCACTACCAGTTTCGGGCCCTGCCGTTCGGCTTGGCGACGGCGCCTCGGACTTTCACCAAAATAATGGTTGTGGTCGCGGCGGCGTTGCGCAAGGAAGGCATCCTGGTCCATCCATACCTGGACGATTGGCTGATTCGCGCCAAATCGGCGGCGGAAAGCCTCCGAGTGACGGACAGGGTGGTGCGTTTCTTACAGGATCTGGGTTGGGTGGTCAACCCGGTCAAGAGTCGGTTAGTGCCCACTCAGGTTCTCGAATATCTGGGGGTCCGCTTCGATACGCTCCAGGGTCTAGTGTTTCTGCCGGACCACCGGGCCGAGGGGTTGCGGGCCCTGGTGCAACAGTTCCTGTCGGGGTCGGCTCCTTCGGCATGGGATTATCTCCGAGTGCTGGGCACAATGGCGGCGACGCTGGAGGCGGTACCTTGGGCACGGTTTCATATGCGACCTCTCCAACGAGCGCTCCTTCGTCGTTGGTCGCATCAAAAGCATTCGCTGAGTGCCCAGCTTCCTTGTCCGGAACCGGCTCGGAAGTCCCTTCAGTGGTGGCTTTGTCCCTCGTCGTTAGCGAGGGGCTTGTCGCTGGATCAGCCGGAGTGGCTGCCTTTGCTGACGGACGCCAGCCTGGTGGGCTGGGGGCTCACTGCGAGGGTCACTTTGCGCAGGGGGTTTGGTCCCCTCTGGAGGCCTCGTGGACGATCAATCGTCTGGAACTTCGCGCAGTGTTTCGGGCCCTTCAGGCGTTCGAGGCCTTGGTGCGCGACAATGCCGTAAGGGTTCTCTCCGACAACTCGGCGACGGTCGCGTATATAAATCGCCAGGGCGGCACCGGCAGTGCAGCGATGGAGGCGGAGGCCGACCGGCTCTTCGAGTGGGTCGAGATCCGCTTGACTGCGCTTTCAGCGGCGCACATCGCCGGCAAGGACAATGTCACCGCGGACTTCCTCAGCAGAGTCCACGTGGAGGCCGGGGAGTGGGAACTCCATCCCGCGGTCTTTCGGCAGATAGTCAGGCGCTGGGGAATGCCGGTCATGGATCTTATGGCGACCTTCCAGTCGGCAAAGGTCGGTCGATTCTTCAGCAGAAGGCGTGAACGGATGTCGGAGGGCATCGACGCCCTCCTTCGCCGGTGGCCGGAGGAGGGCCTCCTCTATGTCTTCCCGCCCTGGGCCCTGATCGGCCGGGTGGTTCAGAAGATCGGGGCACATGCAGGACGGGTGTTGTTGGTGGCTCCCGACTGGCCCCGGCGTCCCTGGTACGCGGACATGCTTCGCTTGCTGGACGGGGTGCCGTGGCGGCTGCCGGCCAGATCGGACCTGTTGCTTCAAGGGCCCCTGTTCATGCCGCAGGTGGATCGGTTCTCGCTTACGGTTTGGCCATTGAAAGGGCTAAGCTCTTGAAGAAGGGCTATTCTTCGGCGGTGGTTTCTACCCTGCTGCGGGCGCGTAAACACTCCACGTCCTTGGCGTATGTGCGGGTCTGGCGTGTATTTGAGGATTGGTGTTCCCAGCGTCGGGTTCGGCCGAACTCGGCCTCCATTCCTTCCATCTTGGAGTTCCTCCAGGACGGTTTTGACAAGGGGCTTGCTGCCAGTTCCTTGCGGGTTCAGTTGGCAGCTTTGTCCTGTTATCGGGGCAAGATCAATGGCCGCCCGTTAGGTTCTCATCCCGACATGCGTCGTTTTCTCACGGCGGTGGTCCGACTGCGTCCGGTGCGCAGGGTGACTGTTCCCCCGTGGGATCTGAATCTGGTGCTCACGGCGCTGGCCGAGTCGCCCTTTGAGCCCTTGCGTCGGGCGTCTCTGAAAGATCTCACGCTCAAGACGGTGTTTCTGGTGGCCATTTGTTCCGCGCGACGGATTTCGGAACTGCAGGCGCTGTCTTGCCGTGAACCCTACCTTTCTTTTTCCCGGGAACGAGTGATTTTGCGTCCGGTTCCGTCCTTTCTTCCTAAGGTGGTGTCCCCTTTCCATCTGAATCAGGTGGTTTGCTTGCCTGTTCTAGAGGATTTGGGGGGCGGTTCCGCGGATCGGGGTCTTCGGCGGCTCGATGTGAAGAGGGCTCTACGTCAGTATTTGAAGGCCACAGAGTCCTTCCGCAAGTCAGAGCGACTGTTTGTTCTCTTCGGCGGTATTCGTCGTGGCGAGGCGGCGGCTAAGGCGTCTATCGCCCGCTGGCTCAAGGAAGCCATTGCTTCCGCGTATTTGCTCCGGGGGCGCGCGGTCCCGGTGGGTTTGAGAGCGCATTCCACTCGAGCGCAAGCGTCCTCTTGGGCGGAGCACTGTTTGGTCCCTCCGGGGGACATTTGTAGGGCGGCGACTTGGTCGTCTCTGCATACGTTCAGTAAGCACTACCGGTTGGATGTGGCGGCGGCTTCGGATGCTCGTTTCGGATCGGCCGTGTTGTCGGCCGGCTGGAAGGGTCCCTCCCATTAATTACTGCTCTGGTACTTCCCAGAGGTAGAGGACTGAACTGGAGGAACGCTAAGGAAATGATAATTACACTTACCTGGTAATTGTAGTTCCTTTAGTGACGACAGTTCAGTCCTCCTTCCCGCCCGGATATTTTTTGCAGTTTCGGCTTTAGTGTCGCACAGAAGAGAGTTTCAGGTGAGTCTGTTTTCATTACTAGCTCTTATTCGGGGGCTCCCCCTATGTCAGAGCAGGAGGTAAGAAGGCCTGCCCGTGGGGGGGGGGAAATCCATGCTAGTACCATTGTATTGCTGTTTGGCTACTTATTGATTGCTCCTTTAAGTCTGCTTTGTTATAGTTTACACTGGGATGCAGATGGAAGGGCAGCAGGCTATATCCCGTGATGTCATCATTCTGACAAACCAGTCTCCTAGCTGCAGGAAGAGATTGACAACCCAGAGGTAGAGGACTGAACTGTCGTCACTAAAGGAACTACAATTACCAGGTAAGTGTAATTATCATTTACTACTCCTTGTGGCCTTGGGCAAATCACTTAATCTTCCACTGTCTCAGGTATAAATTTACAGGCTGAGGCAGAAGGCTTGTGACTTTGGTGCCCACTATCAGCTCTTTATGCCTGTTTGTAGCGTACTGATAGCGCACGACTTCAGCGTGGCTATGCAGAAAGGGGCTTGTATGCAAATGAGCCACGTGTTAAACTGTGCGCAAAATGGCAGTGTTAAACTGGGAGAGCAAGCCAAACACATGCGCACAAGAAATTGGTGCTGGTTTGGTGTGCTTTCCCAGAGAAATGGGCACCGCATGGCTAACTTGCATATCAACCCCGACAGAATTTTGTTGGCATCGGGGGCCAGTGCCCTGACAGAGTCACTCCCTGGTGGTCTAGTGGCCCCAGAACCCCCCCCCCCCCACTTAAAACAAAACTAATCTGGTGGTCTAGCAGCCCCAGAACTCCCTCCTGGTATCTTTCAAAGCGGGGGCACAGCCTGCGCACTCCCACTCTGTCATCTTGGAAAATGGTGGCATCTGGCCCCACGTGGTGCATTCTGGGATGTGCTCGGCAAGGTCAGACTGCCAGGATGCACCGTGTGGGACCAGGCATTGCCATTTTTCAAGATGGCAGACTGAGAGCAGACGTGCATAGGTGGTACTCCCACTTTGAAAGATACCGGGAGGGGGTTCCGGGACTGCTAGACCATCAGGTTAGTTTTAAGTGGGATGGGGAGGGTGATTTGGGGCCACTAGACTACCAAGTTGTGTGTGTGGGGGTTTTTTTTATTTTTATTTTAAAGTGAGATGGGGATAGTGGGATTGGGCTGCTAGACCACCAGGGAGTGACTTTCTGTTGGGGGCATGCACTAGAGGTTTAAGCCACTGAGGAGTAGAGAGATTGGTGCTAAAGTTTGCGAAATCCTCTACGCCTGTCTCTGCATTGGGCACAGCAATCATTTGCATAGCAAATTATTACATGTAGATCATTTGCCTGCAATTGAAATACTCGTGGCATTAATTGGGCACTAGTTCTTCCGGTGCCATTTACACATGCGTCCGTCTCTCTTCTGCATTTGACATTAGATTAAATGTGCTTAAAGTGTACTTAAACATGCTTTCTTCGGTGCTTAAAGGCCATGCTAGTTTTCTGCTTCGGCCTGTAAGATTGTAAACCCTCTTGGGATATGGAAATGCCTACTGTACCTGAATGTAACTTGCCTTGAACTACTACTGGAAAGGTGTGAGATAAATAGTAGTAATAAATACACTGCTTGAATACCTTCTGCATCTCTGAGTCTGGTCACAAGACCAACTCAATAAGAGTCCGTCTTAGTGCGATTAGTGTTTACCTTCTTCATGTAGAAGGAAAGCCCATATGTCTGCAGCCTTTAGCTGTTTGCTTCGTACTCAGCTGGCTTCTATTGAAGCCTTTCTTAAAGCTTCCCGCAGTGTCTTGGGATCTCTGTGGTTTTGTCTCAATTAATGAAAGCTTCTTTCAAGCTACTAGGTACCTGTGAACTGAAGTTCTCAACGAGAAGGTCCTCTTTTTGGTGGCAGTAACTTTAGCACTCAAAAGTTAGAGAGCTTCACAATAGGGTGGTATTGTGTACTCATGGTAAATGCCTTCCAAAATTGGTGCATGACTAATGCCTTAATCAGTCAGTCGTCCAAAGGGGAACATGCGCTGCACATGACGGACTGCAAGAGAGCCTTGGCTTTCCATTTGGAACAGATTAAAGCCCATAGTAAGTCCTCCCAGCTTTGTTTCTTTTGATCCCCAATAGATTGAAACAGTGTGTTTGTTCATAGAAGACCACAATTTGATTAGCAAACTGTATCTCTTTTGCTTATGTCTAGGCAGATCTGATGTTTGAGGGTCATGTCATGGCTGCATCGGTGTCCCATTTGAGGACGGCCTCGATAGAGATTTGCAAGGCTGCAGCCTCACTTCAGTTCACACATTCACATCTGGCTACTGTTTAGAAAGGGATTCCCAATAGAACAGAGGTTTTTGTCAATTTATTTAAGGTTTAGAATCTAACTTGATTCCCTCCTAGACTGTTTTTCTTTTGTTCCTGGATGTACCCTCCCCCCCCCCCCCCCCAAAAGAAGAATAACAAAAAAACAGGGAGATGCATTTCAAGCTTTTTGTCAAAAAAAGAAAAAAAAAAAAAGCGAGTAATGTTTGTGCCAGCTTCATGCAGCACATTGTTCTTTTTTTTTTTTTTTTTGGGGGGGGGGGGGGGAGGCAACTGGTTGCTAGCAGTTCCCATATGTGAGGACTTATGCTTGTCCATTGAGAAAATGAGGTAACTCCCTGTAGCAGGTGTCTCCATGGACAGCAGGATAAGTCCTCACAACCCACCCTCCTCTTGAAGTTCTTCAGCTCAGCTTTTTACGTGACTGAGGATCTTGAGCATGGAGGTGGCTGACGAGAACAGGATGCAAGTGTGGTAAGCTTTCAAAAAGCTTCTAGAAGGAGCTGGGTAAGCTCTCATGCGGGACTCCATCAGAGACATTACCCATGCATATAAGGACTTGCCCAGCTCTCCAGAGAACACATGCTACAGGTGAGTAACCTTGCATTATTCAGTGATAGGGTTAGAGGCAGTACAGGGGCCTAAACGTTGTAACCTGGTACCTGCTGGAGGAGTTTGTGGTGGCCTATCACTGGAAAATAACTGGAGCAGGATAAAGCAGCCGTGGTGTTCAGGTCAGAAGGTAGGGCGTGAGGAGCAGTGGTGGCCCTGGGACCAGAAAGAATAGTAGTGGTCCCAAGCCAAAACAAGGGCCAGGAATGAACAGTAGCAGTCAGAATTGTTAGCAGCTGTGGGGGTGCAGAAGAGTAGTTGGTAAGCCCCCCCCCCCCCCCCAAAAAAAAGCTAAACAGTCATTTTCCTCACAACCCTCCTGGTTTTTTTTCCCATCCCTTTTTGCCAAAGTCATTGACTGCTTGCCATTTTTAAATTCTTGAGTTGGGCACATTAACATTCTACGTAATATAAATCCATCTAAATACATCTACCTCAAGTTTGAGATTTTTGGACTTTTTCTTTCTGTTGTTCTTTAATCATATTTTGTTTATATTCTAATATTTCAGTACAGCTTTTCTAGATATTTGTGTTAGTCGACCTGCACACTGCCTCCTCCTTCCTACTCCTTTTTGGATTTCAAATTTAATTACTTGCCTGTTGCAAATCCCACCTTCAAGACAAGTTTACTATATTCAGGTACAGTTGGTATGTCTTTGCCTGAAGCTTACAATCTAAGCTTATACCTGAGGTAAAGGAAGGTGACATTAGTTGTTTGAGGTCACAGGTAACATCAATGAAGGAAGCAGAGCTCAGATCCCTAGCTTTTCTAGTTCTTACTACTACTGAACATTTGTATAGCACCACAAGTTGTACGCAGTGCTGCACAGACATGTAAGAGACATTCCTTATTGTCTCTCCAGTCCAGTCCCTTCATCTGGGTTGTGCCCCCCTTCCAGCAGTTTTGGAGACTGAGCTCATCACTGATTTGATGGTCCCCTGGATAAATACCACTGGCACCACCCACCAGCTTCCAGTATTAGCTCAGTTTCCAAGGCAGCTGGAAGGAGGCAGTAAGCCTGAGAGGGGTTTCTCCTTTCTTTTGGGGGGTTAGTACTCCTAGGGTTTAAATAGCTTTAAAAGAATTTCCCTTAATCTTTGGGTGTTTTAAGGGTATTGTGGCTTTAAGGAGGGAGAGTTGTTTAAATTTGTTCATTTCCTCACTCCCTACCTTACCGGAACTGTGCGTTTTGGGGGAAGCCGGTCCTCAGAGAAGCAGCAGCAGCAGGAGGAGGAGGCTTGTCGGAGCCGTTGGGGCCGAAAGGGAGTGAAGTTTCCCGCTTCTGTGCGTGGCCAAGGAATTCCGGCCCGAGCACAAGCGGAGCCCTACCTGCCGGTCCCGCCGTGCCGAAGCCCTTGGTGGCGGAGCGCAAGGAGGGAGAGCAACGTCGTGTGACAGCTCTAGGCAGCGTGCAGCAGCAATTTTTGCTGCGGGAGAGAGCAGCGGCATCGCTGTGGCTGACCACGTGGCCTGGAGCGGCCTGTTACAGCAGGGGAAGCCTAGCTGCAGAAGGTAGGTGGCTCACCCTTTTTTCGTGTGTTTTTCACGTGCCCCCCGAGTGGGGTGAAGAGGAAGGTCTATACAGTGGTGTGGAAAAGTCTGGAATCACTTGTGAGTGTTGCGTTTTTCGTACTTTCTAACTTCTTTTTTTTTTTTTTTAATTTTGTGTTAGCCCAGCATATTCATCTTTCTACGACGTTAAAGGGATACTTTGGATCTCCAGGAACAAGCAGGAATGTAGTCTTCACATATGGGTATCGTCGGTACCGACGGAGCCTGCGCAGGAATGCTCCCCAGCGTCCTGTATGAAAGCTTTTGGGAGCATCCCACAGCGCCTGCGTGCTGCCTTCCCGCCTTTCCCAACCGCCTCTCTCCAGTTCTTCTTTTCCGCGGAGCCAGCAGGTTGTGTTCCTGTCACCGCAGAAGAAGTTCTTTATTTTTTTCTTTATTTTTCTGTGTTGCGTCTGCCTTCTTTGACGTCAGACCGGTACTGCCAGTCTTCTTTCTTAAAAAAAAAAAAACACAAAAAACTTTTCTTTCTTCAACTGTGCATTTTCAGTTTGGGCCTTAGGCCTGAACATTTTTCTCCTCATGGAGAAGCCCGCTTCCGGGTTCAAAAAGTGCACGAAATGTGGCGGAACTATTTCTGTCACCGACACCCATGATTGGTGTCTGAAATATTTGGGTCCTGACCATTCCATCACGGATTGTGTGTCCTGTACCATGATGTCTAAAAGAGGTCGGCAGAACCGAGCAGCCAAGCTCAGTACCCTTTTTCCCCTGATGGCTACCAGAGGGTTTAAAAAGTGTGATCGGTGTAAGAAACTTATGTCTCTTACCGACACACATGACTGCTGTCTCCACTGCCTCGGTCCCGATCATGACCCGATGATCTGTAGTCCGTGTGGCAAAATGTCCTCGAAGGCGTTGAGTCGGCAGCACCAGAAGGATAGGATCTTTTCTGACTCCGTGTCCGGACGGGCCTGGACCTCGTCAGAGGCCTCGACGTCTCGGGACTTCGGCCTGAGCAGCGTCGGGGTTCCTCTGAGCGGGGGTCTCCTTTGCGGGAACATCACAGGAAGAAACCCGCGAGGGCGGCATCGGTGGACGCTCCTGGTTCCTCGAGGGCCAGGTCGCATAGCCCCGATAGCCGTCCCGGGTCTTCGGAGTCGGAGAGGCCTGCCAAACATCCTTGTATCGAGATGGAGTCTCCTGGACACGTAAGTTCTGTAGTCCTCATGGACTCTCCTCCAGGGGAGCCGACGTCGGGCCCGATGCCGTCAGGGGCCGCTGGGTCTCCTGAGCTCAGACTCAGGTTGACGGCCTTGGAGAGCAGCATCGCTGCCTTCATGGAACAGCAGCGGGCATTGATCGCTGGTCTCGCCGGTGCATCTGCCCCGACCACCGGGACCTCGACGTCCAAGTCGACCCCGGAGGCCGAGCTGATCCTAGAGTCCATGCGGGCTCGAGTCGATCCTTGGCCACGGTCTCCCTCAGCCTCCCGGTCAGGGCGGATGGCATCGGTGCCCGCCCGACCGGAGCCGCTCGATTCCTCCTCCGAGGAGTCGTGCTGGAAGACGGAGGACGAAGAGTGACCCGATACTTATCGGACTCAGTGTGTCCCATCAGACTCGCCGGAGTCCGAACCTCGGAGACTATCCCCACCGGAGGATACCCGGTTCTCGGACTTCGTGCGGGATATGGCCAAGGCCTTGGCCTTCCCCGCAGATCCCGAGGAGGAGCCTCGAGCCGAGGAGCTCGAGGCCCTCCAGTATGACTCTCCCCCGAAGGAGGCCTTTACTGTTCCGGTTCCTCCGATGCTGGAGCGGCTGCTCTTCCGCATGTGGGAGACCCCGGCCTCGACGCCGGTGTTAAGCAAGCGGGTCGATTCTATCTATCGAGTCCGCAAGAACCCCGGATTCCAAAAGGCGCAATTACCGCACCACTCCATGGTTGTGGAATCAGCCATGCATCAACTGAAAAGTCAGAAGATGCAAACCTGGATGCCCTCGGTAAGAAGTGCTTCCAGGGCTCTATGCTTGCTTGCCGTGTCCAGACTTACCAGCTCTACATGGGCATGTACCTCAGAGACCTGGCAAAGGAGATTGCCGGGTTTTCTGCTGGTCTCTCCGAGGAACCTTTGCAGAGGTTCCAGGCCTTGTCCACTGGTATTCGAGAGTGCTCGAAGTTTATCTCTCGAGCAGCCTATGATGGCTTCGAGGCTTCGGCCCGAGTAGCCGGGGCCGGCATCGGTGCCCGCCGACAGGCTTGGCTACAGTCATCCGACCTCGAGCCATGGGTGCAGGACAAGTTGGTCGATGTCCCCTGCCGAGGTGAAAACCTCTTTGGCAAGCCCATGGCTGAGAAGGCTGCAGAACTCGAGACCAAGACTCTGACCAGGACTAGGCTGTCCAGAAAAACCTCTGCTCCTTCTCAGAAGAAGGGCTCGGGGAAAAAGCCCTTTTACCCGAGGAAGTCTTCTGCCTATAAACCATACCCTCATTATCAGGCCTCTGCAGCTCCCCAACAGGGTCAGCAGGCCAAGGGGCAGGGTCATGGGCCCCGTAGGCAGAAAGCCCCCAAGCCAACAACACCGGCCCCTGCTCAGCAGGGTGGGGGTTTTTGACTCAGCAAGCATAGCCTCTTCTCCTCACCTGGCTCACATCAGCACAGGAGGCCGGCTGGCCCACTTTGCCCACCGG
The DNA here is from genome assembly GCA_033557465.1 of Ichthyophis bannanicus. Classification (NCBI taxonomy): domain Eukaryota; kingdom Metazoa; phylum Chordata; class Amphibia; order Gymnophiona; family Ichthyophiidae; genus Ichthyophis; species Ichthyophis bannanicus. The sequence continues at coordinate 927,862,833 of CM066034.1, forward strand.
TGGTCAGCCGTCACATCAGATACCTGGGTACTCCATATAGTCCAAAAGGGCTGTCGTCTTCATTTTCACCAGGTACCTCCCTCCTACTTTCCAGGGGAGCCTCCAAGACCCCATCTGCATAGGGACCTACTCCTTCAGGAGTTAGCAAGTCTGCTAAAGGAACAGGCTGTGGAACCGGTGCCCCACCACCTGAGAGGTCACAGCTTTTATTCCAGGTACTTTCTGGTGCCAAAAAAAACAGGAGGCCTCAGACCCATCCTAGACTTGCGCAACCTCAACAAGTTCCTGGAGAGGGAAAAGTTCAAGATGCTTACCCTTGGAATCCTGCTGCCCTACCTCCAGCAGGGAGATTGGCTATGCTCCTTAGATCTCAAGGATGCTTATACTCACATCCTTATTCATCCAGACCACAGACAGTATCTCAGGTTTGTTGTGGGGGGAAACCACTACCAGTACAGAGTACTTCCCTTTGGCCTAGCCTCCGCTCCCAGGGTGTTCACCAAGTGCCTGGCGGTGGTGGCGGCCTACCTGAGGCTTCAAGGTTTTTTTGTGTTTCCATACCTGGACGACTGGCTCATAAGAGGCCAGTCTTCCCAGGAGGTCAGTCAGGCCACCCTTCGCACTGTGGCTCTGCTTCAGCACTTGGGGTTTGTCATAAACTTCGCAAAGTCCACTTTGCTCCCATCCCAGAACTTGGAATTCATAGGAGCAAGACTGGACACTCTTCAGGCGAAGGCTTTTCTGCCACTGGACAGAGCCCACAGGTTGATAGATCTAGCCAGGCAGTTTCACAGCAATTCCCTGGTCTCCGCCAGGCAATTCCTGGGACTTTTCGGCCATATGGCTTCCACGGTTCATGTAACCCCCAATGCCCGCCTGCACATGCGGCCTGCTCAGTGGAGCCTTCGATCTCAGTGGCATCAGGCCACAGGGAGCCTTGCAGACTCGGTGAGTGTATCCACCCTGCTCGACTTCTCTCTACAGTGGTGGCTTCATCTTCCGAATCTGGTACTCGGAGTGGATTTTCAACCCCCTCCGCATTCTCGAGTGCTGACGACAGATGCTTCTCTTCTAGGTTGGGGAGCACATTGCCAAGGGATATGTACTCAGGGTCTCTGGACTCCTTGGGAGACTGCTCAGCAGATAAACTTCCTAGAGCTTCGGGCGATACGCCTAGCTCTGCGAGCCTTCTCCAACCTCACATCGCACCAGTCTGTACTGGTCCAGACGGACAATCAAGTTGCAATGTTCTACGTGAACAAACAGGGAGGCACAGGCTCCTTCCTTCTCTGCCAGGAGGCACAACGGCTCTGCTCTTGGGCCGTCAATCACGGACTCCTCCTCAAGGCTGTCTACCTCCCAGGTCAAGAAAATTACCTGGTGGACAGACTGAGCAGGATCTTGAAACCACACGAATGGAGATTGAACCCGTTGGTGGTTCAGCAGATCTTTCTCAGGTGGGGCCTCCCCACCATGGATCTTTTCACCAGTCCTCTGAACCGGCAACTCCCAAGATTCTGCTCCAGACAACCGCATCCTCTCAGGGTAGCAGCGGATGCGTTTCTGATCTCGTGGTCCCAAGGCCTGCTATATGCGTTTCCTCCCACGCCACTAGTGTCTCGCACACTGTTCAAGGTCCTCAAGAACAGAGCCTCGATGATTCTGATAGCCCCCAGGTGGCCGAGGCAGCCGTGGTTCCCACTCCTGTTGCAACTGGCGGTGGACACTCCCCTGCCTCTGGGACTTCAACACGATCTCCTGTTTCAGGACCAGGGGTCTCTCTTGCACCCCAACCTCCAGTCCCTTCATCTGATGACTTGGCTGCTGAAAGGGTAATCCTGGCTCCCCTACTCCTGCCTAGAGAGGTGGAAGACGTTGTCTTGGCCTCTCGGTGGCAATCCACCAGGAAGTCCTACGCTCTTAAGTGGCGTAGATTCTCCACCTGGTATGCTCAGCACAGCGAGAATCCCTTCTCCTGCTTGGTAGCGGTGGTATTGCAATATTTGCTTTGCCTCTCCAATCTAGGCCTTAAGTCCAACTCTGTCAGAGTTCACCTCAGTGCTCTCTCAGCGCACCACTCGCCGGTGGACGGGAGGCCTCTTTCCCACCACCCTTTGGTGGCTTGTTTTCTCAGAGGCCTCCTCCTGCTTAAGCCTCCTTTGCGTCCACCAGCCCCTGACTGGGATCTGAATGTGGTCTTACAGTGGCTTACTTGTCCGCCATTTGAACCTATGGCTACCTGCACTCTCCGTTTTCTCTCCTGGAAAACCTTGTTTCTGGTAGCTCTTACCTCTGTTAGGTGAGTGAGTGAGCTTCAGGCCCTAGCGTCTGATCCCCCTTACACTAGGTTCTACAGGAATAGGGTCACCCGAAGTTTCTTCCTAAGGTTGTCTCCCCTTTTCACCTCAATCAGGAGGCGGTTCTTCCGACCTTCTTTCCCAGGCCGCATGCCAACCGGGCTGAGATGGTCCTGCATACCCTGGACTGTAGGAGGGCGTTGTCCTTCTACTTTGACCGTACGCGGGAGCACTGGAGGGCTGTTCAGCTCTTCGTTTCTTTTGACCCCAATAAGTTGGGGCTCCCTGTCTCCAAGCGTACTTTGTCCATCTGGGTCGCTGACTGTATCGCCTGGGCTTATGGGGCAGCCGGCCTCTCGTTGGAGGGTCGAGTCACGGCTCATCGTGTCAGGGCGAAGGCTGCGTCAGTGGCTTATCTCCGCTCTGTTCCGTTGGCAGATATCTGCCGGGCCGCTACTTGGTCTTCAAGCCAGACTTTTGCGGCCCATTACTGCCTGGAGAGGGAGTCCCGCAGGGACAGTGCTTTCGGACAGGCAGTACTCCATAATCTCTTTGGGGTTTAGGCAACTCCTACCCTCCGGCCCTGGTGTTGGGCTACCGGTCGGGGGCGTTCTCAGAGAAGATTCCTTCCTTACGTGCTGACGAGCTAGAGGGAGCTCATTTTTTCGGCTTGAGGTCTCTGGTAGCCTTAAGCTGGGGAGTCCCATATGTGAGGACTGATGTCCTGGAGAAAGAGTAGTTACTCACCTGTAACAGGTGTTCTCCAGGAGCAGCAGGAATCAGTCCTCACAACCCTCCCTCCTCCCCTTGGAGTTGCAGTCTTATGATTTGTTTTGCTAATTTTTTGCTGTCTTTTAGCTATGTCATCAGACTGAGCAAGATGGCACCCTTGGGCGGGAAGGGGACCGCGCATGCGCGCTGCAATTCCCAAAGGCTTTCTTTGAAAGCTGGGGAAATGCTCCGCACGAGGGCTCTGTCGGCGCCGACGTCACCCATATGTGAGGACTGATTCCTGCTGCTCCTGGAGAACACCTGTTACAGGTGAGTAACTACTCTTGATTCATTAATAGGTTCACCACCACACTAATATATTAAATTCTTCAGGAACAAGCAGGAAGTAAGTTCTCACATATGGGTGGCGTTGGTGCCGACGGAGTCCCCATGGAAGCATCTCTCCAGCTTTCAAAAAAAGCCTTTGGGAGATGGCACCATGCATGCGTGGTCCCCTTCCCGCCCAAGGGTGTGCCATCTTGCTCAGTCTCCTTTCTCTGTGGAGCCCAATGGACGTATGTCCTGTTTCCCTGGAAAAATCCTTGACAAAACTGTTCCTAAAAGTTAGTTTTCTGGTAGGTGTACCAGTTCCTCTTCCTTCCTCAAGTTGACGCATCCTGGGGCTGTTCTTGGCCCCTTTTTTATTGAGGTCTCCCTTGACCGGCATTTGTGCCTTTTTTCGCCCAGGGGTTATCGACCCCATCCAGGTGTTTCCCACCAAGACTCCTTGTGAGTTCAAGAAATACGACTGCTGCAGTCAAAACATGTCCATTATTGACACCCATGATTGCTGCTTGTGCTGTCTGGACCCGGACCAGGACAGCACCTCCTGCGACCTGTGCCAGGCAATGGCGGCCAAAAGCAACAAGAAAAGGTTGGAGTTGCAGGAAAAGTTGTTCCCTAGATCCAACTCGGCATATGCCACCGAGCTCCAAGCCCAGCATATCCCACAATGCCCGGGCATCCTTGGAGTCCAGCGGCTGCGGTTCCTCCAAGAAGATTCCAAAGCTGGAGAAGAAGAAGAAGCCATCGAAGTCTGCCGAGGTTGCACCAGAGAAACCTGGTAAAACCCCATGGAGGGACTCTGGCGACTTCGAGACGAGCCCCACCACGGTCCTCAAGAAGGATTTCTCGGCCGGCAGAGACTGTGCAAGGTTTCTTGAGGCTGTAGTCCTCACAGAAGATACACTCCTTAGAGTGCTAGCACCGGGCCTGAAATCCTTGGTGCCCGCGCCGAAGGCTGTGGAGCCTTCCGGCTTGGAAACCAGAACAGCGGCCCTGGAGCAGAACATCACTGCTATCCTGGCCCTGCAGTAGGCGATGATGGCTGGTTCCTCTGCCTCATCTGCCCTGATGACCGGGCCCTCAACTGCAAGGGAGTCCCCGGTCATTGAGCCAAGCATCGAGCGCCATCGGCCTCGAAAGTCCTCGGCGCCGGTCAAGGACCTGGTCCCATTCATCGAGTATCCGGTCCTCGCCAGCAGTGTCTGTGATTCAGACCCCAGGTCCTTCACAGGCTGTTGGCCCTTCGGCACCATCCTTGGCACAAGGAGTCACAGAACCTCAGATTCCTTGTCACAGCTTGACTCAGTGGGAGACAGAAGATGAGGCATCCCCAGACACCAAAAGGCACCGAGACATTCCCTCGGACCCGTCTCCCCCGACGCCTCAACGTCATTCTCCTTCCAAGGACGTAGCCTTCCATCAGGAATATGGCCAAGGCCGTACAAACCGAGGTTGAGGAGGACCCGTGCACCAAGGAGTTGGAAATTCTCCAGTATGAGACTCCACCTAGAGAAACCCTCACGATGTCCATACAGCCGATCCTCAAGAGGCTGCTCCTCCGAATGTGGGAGACGCCGGTGTACGTGCCTATAGTCAGCCATCGGCTCGATGCTATGCACCGGGTCTGGAAAAGGCCGGGGTTTCACAAACTCCAGCTCCTGCTTAACTCCATGGTCGTCGAGTCGACCATGCAGAAGCTCAAGAGCCAGAAGACCCACCCTTCCGTCCCTCCTGGCAGGGAGGCCGGGGACCTCAATGTCCTTGGACACAAATGCTATCAGGGCTCGATGCTGGATTGCCAAATCCAGGCCTATGAACTCTATGTAGGCATGTACCTAAAGGCACTGGCCAAAGAGCTGTTTGCAGCAGGCCTCATTGGGGAACCCTTCCAACCGTTCCAGACCCTAACCTCGGGAGTGGGGGACTGCTTCAAGTTCCTCTCCTGGGCTGCCTATGATGGCTTTGGGTCAGCGGCTCGAGTTGCGGCGACCAACATCAGGGCCTGGCGCCATGCCTGGATGAAATCCTCCAACCTCGAGCAGTGGGTCCAGGACAAACTGCTCGACGTCCCCTGTACGGGTGAGAACCTCTTTTGCAAACCCATGGCTGACAAAGCTGCTGAGATTGAAGTAGAGTTTGTGACCCATCAGATGCTCTTTAAGAAGACCTCATCCTATCCCCGCAAAAAAACATCAGGGGAAAAGGGTGCCTTAGCACAGGGTCATCAGTACCAGCCCTACTCTGGCCATCAGCAAGGTTCTCATCCCAAGAGGCAGGGGCACAGGTCTCATAAGCAATGTTCCCTCTAATTTTCTGTAGGCTGTGTGCGCATAAAATATCAGCTGTGCAGCTTTTGAAGGAAGGTTAAATTTTTGTGCGCCACATAACGACACTTGGAGTTATATACTTTAAAATTTGACTACACGTCAGAATACAGTATCTACACCACATTGATTGTACTAGAAAATATTGTAGAACTTGTGAAAAACATAAATACACAACAACTTTAAAATTTTAAGACGTCTGTGTTGTTTTCTATCAGAATCAGAACCGTAATTTTTGTGCGCTCTGTTGTAAAGTATGTGCGCTCACTTGATGAGGTGTGTGCATGCGCACAGCTTAGAGGGAACAGTGCTCATAAGGCAAAAACACCTAGGCTCCAGGCTCCAGCTCCCATCCAGCCTGGGGGGAGCTATTGACTCCCAGGGAGGGCCTCCCCTCCCCCAGGATACCTTCACCAGCTCACAGGGGAATGCCTGGTGCTCTTTGCCCACAGATGGTCCTCAATCACCTCGGACCTCTGGGTACTGCAGGTGGTCATGGAAGGATATCTCTTCCACCTACAGCAGATTCCACCCAGGTTCTTTTCCAGAGAGCCGGTGTGGCCCTTCCTTCACCAGACTCTGCTACTCACAGAGCTTACAGGTCTTCTCAAGGATAAAGCGATAGAACGTGTGCCCAGACATCTGTGGGCAAAAGCTTCTACTCCAGGTACTTCCTTGTCCTAAAGAGGACTGGGGGCCTCAGGCCCATCCTAGACCTGCGAAACTTAAACAAGTTTCTGGTGAGGGAGAAGTTCATGATGCTCTCCCTTGGAACACTGCTGCCTTACCTCCACCAGGGAGACTGGCTTTGCTCCTTGGACCTAAAGGATGCTTACACACACATCCTAATCCACCCCTCCCACAGGCAGTACCTAAGTTTTGTGGTAGGAGGAGGATGCTACCAATATGGGGTGCTACCCTTCAGCTTGACCTCCTCACCAATGGTCTTCACAAAATGCCTAGCAGTGGTTGCTGTCCACCTACGCCTGAAAGGGACCTTTGTCTTCCCCTGTCTAGACGGCTGCCTCATCAGGGGTAGCACGGCCGCAGTGGCCCATCAGGCCACAGGGCGCGCAACCCTCCTGCTGCAGCAGGTGGGGTTTGTCATCAACTATCATAGGTGCTCAGCTGGATACCCTGCAGGCCAAGGCCTTTCTTCCCATAAAGGGCAGAACGCATCAGGGAGGTAGCTACAGAGGTGCAGCACCGTCAGTTAGTGCCAGTCCGGCTCCTCCTCTGCCTTCTGGGCCACATTGCCTTCACGGTCCACGTGACCCCGCTAACCCACCTACACACGCAGGCAGCTCAGTGGTGCCTCCGCTCTCAGTGGATGCAAGCCATGGGCAGACTGCGGGACAGGATCAGGGTAACCCGCCAGATGGCGGAGTCCCTCGACTGGTGGCAACTTCTCCACCAGGCACTGATGCCCCAGAGGGTTCTGACCTGGGTGCCTCCCTCCTTGGTTGGGAGGTGCATTGCGAGGACTGTTGCACACAAGGCAGCTGGTCCCAGGCAGAATCCCTGCTACAGATAATCTTCTGGAACTCAGGGCGATTTTCCTTGCCCTACGGGCGTTCCGCCACCGCCTACGACACCAGCCCGTGCTAATACAGATGGACAGCCAAGTCGCCATGTTCTATGTCAACAAGCAGAGGGGCATGGAGTCGTACTCCCTCTGCCAAGAAGCAGTGGCCCTCTTTTCCTTTGTAGCTCGCAACATGCTCCTGCAGGCGGTCTACCTCCTGGGCCAGGGCAACCTCCTGGCGGACAGAGAGCAGGGTGCTCCAACCGCACGAGTGGCACCTGAACCCCAGAGTGGCCTGCCTCTGGGGGACGCCCGTGATGGACCTCTTTGCCACCCTGGACAATGCGCAGCTGTCCAGGTTTTGCTCACAGCAGTTGCACCTAGCAAGGGTGGTGGCGGATGTCTTCCTGATCCCGTGGACAGAAGGCCTCCTCTATACCTTTCTGCCGACCCTCTGATCGTCAAGACCCTCTTCAAGGTCCAGCGTGAGGGGGCAGCACTGATACTAATAGCCCCCAGGTGGCCCAGATGGCTGCTCTTCCTGTTGGCAGCACTTCCGGTCCTACTGGGCCATGCCCCGGACCTCCTGTCTCAAGAGGAAGGCTTCCTCCTGCACCCCAATCTGGGGTCTCTAACACTAACAGCATAGCTGCTGAAAGGGTAGCTTTTTCTCTTTCAGTCTCCCACGAGAAGTTGAGGAGGTCCTGCTGGCTTCCCGCAAGCCCTCCATGAGGCGATCTTATGCCTTTAAGTGGTGAAGATTCTCAGTATGGTGTGCGGAGAGGCAGAAGAACACATTTTCTTGCCCACTGCAACTAGTGCTCTAGAACCTATTGCATCTGTTGCACACTGGACTAAAGTCAAATTCAGTCAGGGTGCACCTGAGTGCGATCGCCGCACACCACCATCCTATCGAGGGAAGCCCCTCTTGGTTCCTCCGGGGCTTCCTGTTGTCTAAGCCCCTGTCCGCTCCCCTGTGGCTGAATGGGACCTCAACGTGGTGCTCTCACAACTCACCAGGTTGCTATTTGAGCCTCTAGCTACTTGCCATCTGCGGTATCTTTCATGGAAGGTTGCCTTCCTGGTAGCTCTTACATCCGCTCACGGGTAAGCGAACTTCAGGCCCTGGTGGCAGAGCCGCCGTATACAAGATTCTACAAGAACAGGGTGGTACTCTGCACTCACCCCAAATTCCTCCCAAAGGTGGTATCTGTTTTCCACCTCAACCAGGAGGTGGTCCTTCCCACCTTTTTCCCATGGCCTCACGCCGGTTGAGAGGAAACTATACTCCATACACTGGACTGCAAACGGGTGCTGTTCTTCTACCTACAAAGGACTTCGGCCCATTGCAAAGCTTCTCAGCTTTTCGTTTCCTGTTACCCCAGCAACTCTATCCACTTGGGTGGCGGACTGTATTGACCTAGTTTATGAGTGAGCTGGGCTCTCCCTGGAACACCGGATCACAGCACATCGTGTGAGAGCAATGGCCACATCAGTGGCGAACCTGTGCTCAGTACCGGTGACGGAGATCTGCAAAGCCGCCACATGGTCTTCAGTTCATATGTTTGCAGCTCACTACTGCCTGGAGAGCGAGTCCCGTCAGGACAGTGCCTTTGGTCAGGCGGTACTCCGTAATCTTTTCAGGGTATAGACAACTGCTGCCCTCCTACCCTTCTGTGTTCAGGCTACTGGAGTGATGGTGCCGCTGGTGAGTTGCAGAAGATGAGTCTGGTGAGATGGTGAGTTACAGAAGATGAGTCTCTCAGTTGGGGACTCATCTTCTGCAACTCACGGCTATCCGACTTGATTGATGCTGTTGTGGTTCGGTCCTCGGCAGCCTGGAGCTAGGGAGTCCCATATGTGAGGATTGACTTCCTGCTTGTTCCTGGAGAAAGCATACTCACCTGTAACAGGTGTTCTTCAGGGACAGCAGAAATCAGTCCTCAAAATCCTCCCTGGGAGTTGCCTCGCTATCTTGTTTTATTTTTACTACCGTCTTATGTTTATGTTTATTTGAGTTTGATATACCGCTCAGACCAAAAAGGTATTAGAGCGGTTTACAATACTACATCATTTAGGGAAAAAGAAAGGAACGCCAATTATAAAATAGGACAGAGTAGAGTACAGACACAGTCAAACAGATAAGAGGAGAAAGACACGGAACAGCACATTACCCAGATAAATAAGCAGGACTTCGATATAGCCTCCAGAGACCGACGCCACGAACCAACGCCTAAGGGCCACGCCAAAGGGCCCTCTGGCGAGGCCCTCAGGCGCGGGCCCGCAAGGTGTGGGCGCGCCCCGGCAACGGCAGTTCTTCAGCCGTTGAGCTGTGCGGGTGATTGGCTGCTCGGGGAGGAAGGGGGAGCTCCTGCTCTCACCCCGGACTGACGTGCTGCTCAGCTGCGGCCCCGGCAACGGCAGTTCTTCAGCCGTTGAGCTGTGCTGGTGATTGGCTGCTCGGGGAGGAAGGGGGAGCTCCTGCTCTCACCCTTAGCTATGTCATTTGACGGAGCAAGATGGGCATCCTTGGGTGGGAAGGGGACCACGCATGTATGGTGGCATCTCCCAAAGGCTTTCTTTGAAAGCTGTGGAGATGTTTCTGCGAGGGCTCCATTGGTGCCTAGGTCACCCATATGTAAGGACTGATTCATTCTGTCTCTGGAGAACACCTGTTACAGGTGAATATGCTTTCTGGCAGATCCCTTTTATCTGTGCCCTCTTCTTCTGCCAACTTCAGACTTTGATCCTTCCACCTTGCTGCTCCTTTTGCCTGGAACAAACTACCTGACACTGTTTGTCAGGCTTCATCTCTGGCCCTTTTCAAATCCAAGCTGAAAACTCACCTCTTTGAGGCCGCTTTTGGATCCTGATCCGCTTAGTCTCCTTTGTTTCCTTATTCCCCTAGATCTGTCCTTGTCCTCCGCTGTTATGTTGTCTGTCTTGATTAGATTGTAAGCTCTTGTGATCAGAGACCGTCTTTTACATGTATCTGTAAAGCACTGTATGTGCCTTGTAGCACTATATAATTTAGCAGTAGTTGTGGTAGGGGATGATTCCAACCTGGAGGACATGTCTTCTCCTTCAGACGATCATGACAAATCCAGTATTACCTGCCTGTTCTGGAAGGACGAACTAATGGGTCTGATTATTCGAATGTCATCCGCTCTGCTTTTGTTGACCCCCACCAGTGGCATATCAAAGGCCACAGATACACCCCTCCTGTAAGGGGTTTGGACGTCTACAATGGCTCTTACTTTTCTAGACGTTATCAAAAGCATGATCTACTCGAAGTGGGGGCTTGCCTAACTCCCCAGTGAAGGGGTTGAAGGTTTGCAGGAGGCTTTATACCATGCCACAGGACTGCACCGCTTGGTTTAGCATGCCGAGAGTGGATGCACACACTACAGTGGTCACAAAGTGGACCACCAATTCCGGTGGAGTGTGGAACAGCCTTGAAGGACCACATGGCTCATATGGTGGACTCTTTCTGAGAAATCAGTTTGCAGTTTCCGCTGTTATCCTTCAGTTTGCAGTGTGTGTGTGTGTCTGATGACTTGAGCTCTGCTCCAGTGAATTCAGTTTTTTATGCTAGAGGATATTATGCCCCTCTTGGAGTTGGCAACCGCCTTTCTACCAGACGCTGGGTATAGTTTTGCCACTGATGGTAGATTCATACTTCAAGTCCCAGTTGAGCCGGCTTTTGTTGGGGGTGGGCTTGGAGAAGCTGTTTAAGGATTTGGGCAATTCCAGGCCTCATCAAAGGCACCTGGGAAGCTTACAGGTGAGTTGTCATCCTTGATGCATGTCCATTTTCCTCATTCACACTACTCGGACTCCTGGGGACCCTAGGACTCCTGTAGTAGTTGTTTATTTGTTCTTGATACACCGGCCTTTGTGGGGAGATACAAAGTGATTCTTAAACAGTTATAAAAACAGATACAGAAAGGAATGCCAATTCGACATAGGACAGGAGAAGAATAAATGGGAGAGAGGGAAAGAAGAGGTTGCAACAGTGACACACTTAAGTGTCAGCCCTTCAGGAAAGTTCAAGATGGCTTATGAGAAGGTAGACAAGCCCATAAAGTTGGGGCAACAAAGAAGAAAGTAGTATGTATAGTAGTTTTGTATTTGGCACGGGAGGGGGGAGGAATAACTAATCTGTTATCATGGAGAGAATGTAAGCAATGTGGGGACATATAGGGAATAGTAAGGCGAGAGAGATATAGAGGAGCATTATTATGAAGGACCTTGTGTGTCAAAGTGAGGATCTTATAGTGAATGTTCTGGAGCAGTGGGAGCCAGTGATGAATGAAAAGCGGGGTTACATGATCAAATTTCTTAATTTGTGCTAAAGTCCGTATGGTGGTGTTTTGAATGGATTGAAGCCTCTTTAACTGATAATTAGGTAAAAGGCATAAATCATGTTACATTAGACGAGCTGCACTATCACAGTGCTAAGAAGGATAGATACTTGTGCAGTAGGGTCCAGAAAGGAGCGTAGTGCCCGAAACTGACAGAGCAAAAAAAGCGGATTTGGAAAGGTAGTCAATTTGCGTACTAAAAGATAGCTCAGGGTCAATGTATATACCCAGGTATTTGAAACAAGATTGCAGCATAATGGGAGTAGAACCAAGAGATGGGGCTGCAGATGGAATTATTCCAGAGACAGTTATCCAGGTGACCTTAGTTTTTAGGAGACTAGGCTTAACATTTGCATGGAGCCAGGAAGATATTTTTTCTAGACCATCGTTAACAGAAGTGAGATCAGGATGTGGGCTGTCAGTTTGCGCAATAGAGATGTCATAGCGTACATATAAAACGACATGCCTATCGATTAAAAGAGATTTGCCAAAGGGCTGAGAGATATTGAACAGTAACAGTGATAAAGCTGAACCCTGCAGGACCCCACAGGGAGGGGAAAAGTGGATGTAGTGTAATGCGTACTAACTTGATAGAGCCTATCAGAGAGAAAGGAAAAAACCAAGGGGTACTGCCCCAGAAAGCCCTCTCTCTCAAAACCAGTCTGTTTTGTGGAGCTCATAGATCCTGAGATTCTGCCACCTCCAGAAGTGCCACTTCCTGTCCAGCGCAATGATGGATTGGGGATACATTCCAGGATACTTCCAATGGGTGGCAAGCTGCACCTTTTCTACCAGGAATGAGCTTAGGTCACAAAGTATTGTTGGTGCTAAGACAACATTCAGCATGGCGTCTAGCATGCAGAGAGCCTATTCCAGATGCCTTCATCTCATCTGGTTCTGCAGCCAAGAGAACCACCGTTCAGATCATGCTGAATAGGTTATGCTGTCTGTGTGTGGTGGTCCCAGTTCCCCCGGCCGAGCAGGGCAAGGGCCGATACTTCATCTACTTTGGGGTGTCAAAGAAAGATGGCTCCTTTTGGCCAATCCTTGATCTCAAGAGACTCGATGCTTACCTACGCACCCTTCACTTGCATATAGAGACCTTGTGGTTAGCGATCCAGGTGGTTTGCCACAGGGAGTTTCTTGTGTCTCTGGATTTAGCTAAGGCTTATTTCCACATCCCTATCTGAGAGGATCAACCGTGCTTTATCCATTTCACCATGCTTGGCACTCATTTTCAATTTACTGCTCTCCCTTTTGGCCTCTCCACTGCCCTGAGGACCTCCTCAAAAATCATGCTGGTGGCCGCTGCTGTGCTGAGGCTCCATGGATCTATGTTCATACATATTTGGATGATTGGCTCATCTGGGCCAGGTTGCAGTCTGAAGCGTGTCTGGTTTTGACCTAATTGGAGAATCTTGACTGGGTGATCAATTGAGGAAAGAGCCTCTTAAAGCCTTTCCAGTCTTTGGAATACCTGGAAGCGCATTTCAACACTTAGGCATTCTTCCTGTCTGAGGAGAGAGTTCAAAAGTTGTTGGCCGAACTGGCAGCATTTTGATCTTAGCAGGCTCGCAGAGTTTGGGATTATCTACATCTTTTTGGCTCGATAGTGGTGGTGGTGGTGGTGGCAGTTGAAATGTGTGTGAGCTCATATGAGGCCGTTTCAGAAATCTTGCTATCTTGGTGGTCTCCAAGCTCTCAGGAGCTCCAGGTAAGGCTGCCCTGCCAGTTGGAGGTGGTGTCCAGCCTACGATGGTGGCAGTAGCCATAGAATCTGAGGGAAGGGCATGCCCCTAGATGATCACTTGTGGCTTCTTCTGTCAACAGATGCCAGCCTGTTTGACTGTGGAGTCCATTTCGAGAAATGGACAGCTCAGGACCGTTGGAGTAACCGCAAGTTGTCATGGCCCATCAGCCATCTTGAGGCAAGGGCCATTCATCTGGCTGCTTTGCACTTCCAGACCCTAGTCAAGGGCAGAGTGGTCTGGGTGTACTTGGACAATGCCATAACAGTGGTGTATGTCAATTGGCAAGGGGGCATGAAGGGTGCCGGAATAGTCTTGGAGAGGACCCTCCTGTTCAGGACATAGAGGAACCTCCTAGCTCTATCCACTCAACACATTGCAGGAGTCTACAGTGTGGAAGGCGGACTTCCTCAGTCTATCCCAGGAAGTGGGAATTTATTTATTTATTTAGTAAACATTTGTATACCGCCGCTTCCTACGATCAGCCGCGGTTACTTTACAGAATCATCATGTATCGTACAATACAATGAATTTTTAGAGTACAATTTTGATTTTGGCAACGATTTACATAACACACGAAATAGAGACTAGATACTTTTCATAATTCTAAATAAACATTCGATTCAGATGGCCTTTCAGCAAATTCTGCACTGCTGGGGTCATCCTGAGATGGATCTGATGGTGACCTGCTCCAGTGCCAGAGTGCACAGGTTCTTCAGTCACCTCAGATACGTTTTTATTTATTTATTTATGCAAGCTCTGGATATACTGCTAGGACTGGAGCATAAAAGCGGTTTACAATATAAAGACTGCTAATGATAAGAAAAAGAAAGGAAAGCCAATCAATTGACAGGACAGAATTGCAAAAGATAGAGGGATGAGAGAGTAGGGAAATATTAGGATGGGAGGAAACAGACAGACATACAGACCAACCAACCATTTGGATTGGTGGTTACTCAGATGACTAGTCAACTAGGGTGGGTGGAGAGGAATATTGAATGCTAGCTGGAAAAGGTGTGTTTTTAAGGCAGCTTTAAACCTAGAGAAAAAAGGCTCAGAGCGGGGGTGGGGGGGGGGGCAAGAGTTCCATAGCATGGGGACCAAGAAGAAACAGGCAGCACCTTGTGTGCGTTCAATGTGTGCCTGGGAGATGGAGGGGTAGGCTAAATGGTGAATATGAATAGAAAAGGCTATGGAATGATGGAAATGGAGGAGGTCAGCCAAATAATGGGGAGTGGAAGTGTGAATAACCTTGTGTGCAAAGATAACAATTGTATATTGAATTTGGAAGCGGACAGACAGCCAGTGAAGATGAGCAAGCAGAGGAGAGACATGATCAAAACGGGGAAACAGTTGTAATCTGTGGAGCTGATATTGAGGGAGGCTGGCTAGTATGATGTTGCACTTAGTCAGTTCTGGAGATAAAAAGAGAGAAGTGTGGACAGAGCATCTGAGGAAAGGAATGGGTGGATAGCTTGGATCTGGTGAAGATAGTAGAAGGAGCGGCAAATGACTTTATTGAAGGAGTGGGAGGAATCCAGGATGACCCCAAGGTATTGGAAAGAGGACACGAGTGGGACGGGGGAAGATGCAAAAGTGTAGCTAACAGAGGAGAAGGGGTCCCAAGGGTTATCCAGGTAGCGGATGATTTGGTCTGATTCAGATGAAGATAGTTAGAGATCAACCAGGAATGAATTCGGGCCAGGCAGGAGTTCAGCAAGGAAAGATCGGGAGCAGAGGAATTAGTATGGTGGAGAAAAATTATGTTGTCTGCATAATATGCAGAGATGCCAGATTGCTGGATAAGATGACAGAGAGGGACCAAGAAAGCATTAAAAAGAAGGGGTGACAGGACTGATCCCTGAGGGACACAACAGGTTAGGCCAATAGAAGAAGAGGCTGACCCATTGGGAAGGACTGAAACCAATTTAACGGGGCTCCAGAAACACTGAAGTCTGAAAGACCGGTAAGAAGAGTGCGGTGGTCCATGAGATCAAACACAGAGGAAAGATCAAGGGAAACAACAAGAGTGAGGACACCCTGCTCGTGTGCAATGTGAAGCTCGTTTAACAAAGAAAGAATAGACTCCATACTGTGACCCTTAAGAAAACCGGACTGACTTGGATGGAGTGCATTGATGGAAAGGAGATGAGAGGACAGCTGGACAAAAACAAACAGTTCTAGAAGCTTGGACAAAAAGCAAAGATTAGATACCAGATGCCTATTGACAAGAACAGAGGGGTCAAGGGAGGGTTTCTTGGAAATAGGACGGACTAATACATGTTTCCAAGGGGTAGGAAAGGAACCTGTGGAGAGACTGGAGTTTGAGCATTAAAAGAAGAGGCAGGAGGAGAACATAAGATATGCCATACTGGGTCAGACCAAGGTCCATCAAGCCCAGTATCCTGTTTCCAACAGTGGCCAATCTAGGTCATACATACCTAGTAGTTTCCCCAAAAGAGACATGTTCCACAATGCTTTTACTGGGTCAAGCATTGATATCCTGGGTCCCTTCTTAATAATAGTTTATGGACCTTTCCTCCAGGAACTTGTCCAAACCTTTTTTAAACCCAGCTACACTAACGGCCTTTACTACATCCTCCGGTAACAAATTCCAGAGTTTGATTACACGTTGAGTGAAAAAATATTTTCTTTTATTAGTCTTAAAATAGTTTACCCTGTAGCTTCATTGCATGTCCCCTAGTCTTTCTATATTCTGATACTGTAAACAATCGATCTACGTTTACCCGTTCCACTCCATTCATTAATTTATAGACTTCTATCATATCTCCCCTCAGCCGTCTCTTTTCCAGGTTAAAGAGCCCTAACCTTTTTAGCCTTTCTTCATAGGAGTATCCTTCCATCCCCTTTACCATTTTGGTGGCTCTGTACCTTTTCTAATAACACTATATCCTTTTTAATATACGGCGACCAGAACTGCACACAATATTCAAGGTGTGGTCTCACCATGGAACGATATAGAGGCATTATAATATTTTTGTTTTATTTTCCATTCCTTTCCTTATGATACCTAGCATTCTATTTGCTCTCTTGGCCGCCGCTGCACACTGGGCTGATGGTTTTAACATGTTATCCACAATGACGCCTAAATCTTTTTCCTGGGTGGTGGTTCCTAATGTGGAACCTTGCATCGTGTAACCATAGTTTGGGTTGTTCTTCCCTAAGTGCATAACTTTGCACTTGTCCACATTAAATTTCATCTGCCATTTTGATGCCCTGTCTTCCAATTTATCAAGATCCTCTTGCAATTTTCCACAGTCCTCTTGGGTTTTAACAACTTTAGTTTTGTGTCATCTGCAAATTTGATAACCTCATTCGTTACTCCCCTTTCCAGGTCATTTATGAATATGTCAAAAAGCAGCGGACCCAGCACAGATCCCTGGGGTACACCACTATTCACCTTTCTCCATTGGGAAAATTGGCCATTTAGCCCTACCCTCTGCTTTCTATCTTTTAACCAGTTCCTGATCCACAATAGTACACTGCCTCCTATTGCATGACTCTTTAGTTTTGCCAGAAGTCTCTGATGAGGGACCTTGTCAAAGGCTTTCTGACAGTCCAGATACACTATATCAACTGACTCACCTTTGTCCACCTGTTTATTCACACCTTCAAAAAAATAACAGATTACTAAGACAAGATCTTCCTTGTCTAAAGCCATGTTGGCTGTCTCCCATTAGGCCATGGCTATCTACATGCTGAGTAATTTTGTTCTTTATGATGGTTTCTACCATTTTTCCCGGTACTGACGTCAGGCTCACCGGTCTGTAGTTTCCTGGATCACCCCTAGAACCCTTTTTAAAAATTTGGCATTACATTGGCGATCCTCCAATCTTCAGGTATTACAGATGATTTTAATGAAAATTCACAGATTACTAATAGCAGGTCTGCAATCTCATATTTCAGTTCTTTCAACATCCTTGGATGTATACCATCCGGCCCTGGTGATTTGCTACTCTTCAGTTTATCTAATAGTTGTAATACATCTTCCTGATGTATCACTATTTCCTTCAATTCTTCCATACCTTTAAATACCACTTCAGTCATGGATAACATCCCTACATCTTCCTCAGTAAAGACCGAAGCAAAGAATTCATTCAGTCTCTCTGCTATCACCTTGTCGCCTCTTAGTGTCCCTTTAACCCCTCTATCATCTAATGGACCAACTGA
Organism: Ichthyophis bannanicus; assembly: GCA_033557465.1. Taxonomy (NCBI): domain Eukaryota; kingdom Metazoa; phylum Chordata; class Amphibia; order Gymnophiona; family Ichthyophiidae; genus Ichthyophis; species Ichthyophis bannanicus. The sequence continues at coordinate 927,880,338 of CM066034.1, forward strand.
CTCTCTCACAGGTTTTTTGCTATGAATGTACTTGAAAAAGTCTTTATTTCACGTTTTTGCTTCCGCAGCAAGCTTCTTCTTAAATTCTCCCTTTTCCTGTCTTATAAGTGCCTTGCATTTGACTTGCCAGTGCTTGTGCTGTTTCCAGGTTTCGTCGTTTGGCTCTTTTTTCCATTTCCTGAAAGATGCTTTTTTGGCAACAACAGCCTCTGACCTCACCTTTAAACCATGCTGGCAGTGTTTTGGACTTCCTTCCACTTTTCTTAAAGCATGGAATACAGCTGGTCTGGGCTTCCAAGATAGTATTTTTCAACAACACCCAAACTTGATGTAAGTCTTTAACTTTTGCAACTGTCCCTTTTTAGTTTTTTCTTAACTATTTTCCTCATTTTATCATAGTCTCCCTTTCGAAAGTTAAAAGGTAGTACTGTGGATTTCCTTACTATCCCCCCTCCACTAATTAAACGCGATCATGCTATGATCACTATTGCCAAGTGGCCTCAACACCCTTATCTCTTGCACTAGATCTGGTGTTCCACTAAGGACTAGGTCCAATATGGGTTCCCCTCTGGTTGGTTCATGAACCAACTGCTCCAAGAAGCAGTCATTTATTTCATCTAGGAACTTTATCTCCCTAGCATGTCCTGCCGTGACACTGACCCAGTCGATACCGGGGTAATTGAAATCACCCATTATTATTACTGCGTGGTAACTTTTGTTAGCTTCCTTGATGTCTTTGAGCATTTCATCATCCATTTGTTCATTCTGGCCAGGCGGACGATAGTACACCCCCACTGCCATCGCCTTCCCCTTTTTACATGGAATTTCAATCCATAGAGATTCTACAACAAATTTTGTTTCCTGCAAAACTTTAATCCTTTCTGACTCAATGCCCTCTCTAACATAGAGCGCAACCCCTCCACCAATTTGATCAGCTCTATCATTACCATATAGTTTGTACCTAGGTATCAGTGTCCCACTGGTTGTCCTCCTTCCACCATGTCTCTGATATTCCAATCATATCTAACCTCTCATTTAGTTCTATATATTCTAACTCTCCCATCTTATTTTTTAGACTTCTAGCATTTGCATACAAGCATTTTAGAGACTCTATTTTATTCATATTAATCTGGCTATTGGTAGACATGGGTAATTTGGGATCTTTAAGCTCTGCTCCATACTCGAGGGCATTTGGGCTACTTTACTCTTTTTTGGAACCTCTCTGCTTTTGGTAGTATCCTTCAAGGATACATTCTTCCGAACCATGTGCTCTTGGGCGACTCTCGGCTTTCCCCAATTATCTAGTTTAAAAGCTGCTCTATCTCCTTTTTAAAGGTTAATGCGAGCAGCCTGGTTCCATTCCGGTTAAGGTGAAGCCCATCCCTTTGGAAGAGCCCCTCCTTTCCCCAGAATGTTCCCCAGTTCCTAACAAATCCGAAACCCTCACCTCTGCACCATTGTCTCATCCACGCATTGAGACTCCAGAGCTCTGCCTGCCTTTTGGGTCATGCGTGTGGAACAGGATGCATTTCGGAGAACGCTACCCTAGATGTTCTGGATTTCAACTTCCTACCTAAAAGCCTTAATTTAGCCTCCAGAACCTCCCTACCCCATTTTCCTATGTCATTGGTACCGACATGTACCAAGACAGCAGACTCCTCCCCAGCACTATCTAAGACCTTATCTAGGTGGCACGTGAGGTCTGCTACCTTCACACCAGGCAGGCATGTAACCAGGCGATCCTCACGTCCACCAGCCACCCAGCTAGCTACATGCATAATGATCGAATCACCAGCTATAACGGCTGTCCTAACCCATCCCTCATGGGCACATGGCCCTGGAGAAACTTCCTCGGTGCGAGAGGGTTTTACATCACCTGGAGGACAGGTCCTAGTTACAGGATCACTTTCTGCCACACCAGGGTGATGCTCTCCTGTCACATGACCTCTCTCCTCCATGGCAACAAGGATGCTGCCAGACTGGAGGTGGGACTTTAGGACTATATCCCTGTAGGTCTCATCTATGTACCTCTGTCTCTCTTATGTTTTCCAAGTCTGCTACTCTAGCCTCTAGAGAATGGACTCGTTCCCTGAGATCAAAGAACTCCTTGCACCTATTGCACACGTAAGACCTCTCACCAACTGGGAGAAAATCATACATGTGACACTCAATGCAAAAGACTGGAAAGCCCCCATCTCGCTTCTGGACTGCTGTCTGCATCTTAGTTTTAAGCTTGTGTTTAGATCTTTAAGTTCTTTACTTACTAAGGGTTGCTATGGATATTTATACTAATGAAACTGTACCTAATACGTTTAATATACCTTGTTCACCTGAAACTTAATTAATCTCAGGTCCTTGGTGTATGACTGATTTGGATAATGAGCTTCACCTGAGAGCACTTCCTTTCCTTTAAAATGTGTTAGGACCTATAAAGCTATGATTATCTCAGGGGTGGGTGGGTGTTGGGGAGGGAGTGAAATAACACTTATTAAAAGAGGGCTGTTACACAGTACCCTGTCCTGTGCTTCTGAGGTAAGCTGTGACCAACTTCCTGGGTGATTAACAGTCCTTGCTTGGATAGAAGGAGTCTTTCAAAATGGCCTTTTGACCTGCCACCTGGTGTTAACACCTATTGAAAAGGTTTCACAGGTCTCTTCCCCCTAGGTAGAAGGCCTTTCCTAGAAGGAGGGTAAGTGAAGGCTCCAGGAGCCACGTGGAAGGGATGGGATTGAGGGAACAAGTGGTTCTTTGGGTGGTGGATATAGTTGTAGCTAGCTCAGAAGCAGAAATCAAGTGAAAAGATGACCATGTATGTGAAAAGGTGGGGGGGGGGGGGAGGAGAAAGTGGAGCTGGGCAGAAGGGAAGCGATGAACGGAGAGAACTTTATTTGAGAAAAAAATCGGCTAATTGGGAGGGGTCTGGGACCCCGGATGTGGATGGAGATGAAAAAGTTGCCAGAGACGAAAGGGTACCAAAGGCAGAATAAAGCTGACGAGAACTGGGAAGATGAGTAAATTAGACGAGAATAGTACTCACGCTTGGCCTGATTAATCAAGGAGCGGTATTCCTGATGACATTGATGAAATACATTGTGCTTAACAGAGGAGGGATGAGAGCGTCAAATGTACTCAGCACGGCGTAGATATGACCGAAGAAGATGGAGGCCGGGATAGTGATGATGGGTGGGGCAAATAGCAGCGGGGGGGGGGGGGGGGGATTGGGGAAGCTAGGAGATCAAGTGCAGTAGAGAGGGTAATATTCCAGGTGAGATCCTGGGAATCTGGAGACAAGAGGGGAACGTTTGATGGTAGAAGCTGATCTGCTGAAGGGGAAGAGCTGCAAAATGTGGGGGGAGATACTGCATCTAGTTTGAGGAGGAGGGGGGGACAAGAGAGGGGGGCCATAAGGAAATGGAAGCTGTAAGGAAAAGCAGATGCAGAAGTGATCTGTCCATGGGAGAGGAAGTGATGAGAGCATCATCGGAATATAAGGGAAGATGGCGCAACAATGAGGTCAAGCATGTGACCTGCCATGTGGGTCAGAAAAGGGACATGTTGTTTCAGGGAGAGGTTGTCAAGGAGGGAGGCAAAGGTCTTATGAGGGGGAGTCAAGGTGAAGGTTAAAGTCATCTAAAACCAAAATGTGAGTAAAGATGGAAGAAATTTCACAAATGGTTAACAGAAGATCATCCCAACTATGAGAGGAAATAGGAGGGACATACAGAAGGAGGAAGTGCAGAGGGGGAGAGGAATCCAATCAGAGAAAAAGAGCTTAACGGTAATGCAAGGCCGGAGAGTTGATCTCACGGAATCCCCTATCTAGTAGTTTATTTATTTAATTGGATTTTTATACCGCCTTATCATACAATCAAAGCGGTTTAACAAAAGAGAAAATAAGTAATAGTGAAACAATTTGTGATAATATATACATAGTTTGTAAATATATGATTAAATGTCTTGGGAAAAGGTGCAATTAGAGAGGCAGGCTCCAGGGGTGTCTATGCCCTGGTTCAAGTCTGGCCAAAGCACTGCCTACTGTGTGTTTCCTCTGTGGCCACTCGTAGGTCATGTGCTTCGCTGCATAGAGTGATGTCCAGATTGAGTTGTCCTGGTGGCATTGGGTTGACCATACTTGGCTCTTGAGAGGCGTCTATTTAGCACGCAAGGGCTATTCTCCTGTGGTAGCTGCCACGCTCCTCAAGGTAAGGAGAGGATCTACCAGCCTGGCATCTAAATGCGCATCTGGTGTCTTTTTGAGCATTGGAGTCATGAGTGGCAGGCTATTTTTGTTCAGTGGAAAAAGTTAAACGAAATTGCATGTGGCAACCAAATATATACAAAACACTATACAAGCTGTTTGTTAGTTTTGGCTAAGGAATTCTACACAGCTTGGGTTTACCCAAAATGTAATTATCCTGCAGAGATTTTTAAGGGAACATTTTGCTCTCGATGAGCTGGCAAAATTCTGAAAGCTGAGCCATGTACCTTATTTCAAAAAGTATCTTTTAGTTTTACACTAGGAAGACAAAGTTGTACTCATTATGCATTGCATTATAATTTATTTATTTAATGTCTCTTTTATACCGCGCTTTTTAAAATCAGTGCAGTTTACATAAAACGGTAACTTATACAATGCAGTTTAACTATGTATGTTATGCAAATATCTTTCTAGATATTTCCAACTATGAAAAGGCAAACAGAAAAAGCCTTTTTTGCTACAGAAAAGATTATACTGGTCAGCTATAGTTAATATAGAAATAAATTGCATGCAGATCTCATATTTTCCAAAGTTCAGTGTCCCAGCAGTATCTGAATTCAGATACAGTTCTTCTCCACCATAAAAACGTTGAAAATGACGGTAGATAAAGACAATATGGCCTGTCTAGTCTGTCCATCCATAAGAACTATTAAGATCTACAATTCCTTCCTCTCCCTCAGTGATCTGTAGATGCCCCATGCTTTTTTGAATGCGATATGATAGAGACATTTAAATACCTCCGTGACATAAATGCACAGGAGGGTCTCTTTCAATTGAAGGCAAACTCTGCTACAAGAGGACATAGGATGAGAGTGAAAGGGGATAGACTCAGGAGTAATATGCAGAAATTTCTTTGCAGAAAGAGTGGTAGATGCGTGGAATAGTCTCCCAGTAGAGGTGGTGGACACGAGGACAGTGTCTGAATTCAAAAAAGCATGAGACAAACACTGAATCTCTAAAGGTAAAAAGGGGACTATTGTAATTGATATGGAAGGGCAGACTAGATAGGCCATGTGATCTTATCTGCCATCATGTTTCTATGTTTTCCCTATGTACCTTATCTGTTGCACCAGTTGTGGCAAGATAGAGTAGGAGCATTTCATCAGCAGATGGTAGAGATTGATTCTGGAGCAGGTTTATTTGTCTTATAATACTTGATATCCCGCTTTCTGAAGAATACTGCATATTAAAACTGGTTACAGCCCTTTAGCTTGGATAGACGAGAAGCTTTAAAGTAAACTAAACTTCTAATGTTCTCCATCTCTCAAATATTGTAATCTATCTATCTATCCTATCTATCTATCACAAAGACCTTCAAACATCCTCAATTAGAGTACATCTTGGTACTCTGGCTGCTTGTATGTCAGTTGATAACCTTCTAGCATCTGTGTCCTATGAAGCTTAGTCCTCATGTAAAACCTATACTGCAGAAGCTCCCTGTTTCATGGATCCTTAATCTGGTGCTAGCTTCATCTCTGAATCCACCTTTAGAACGCTTATGGGCTGCTTCTCCTGTGTTCCTTACATGGAAAGTACTTTTCTACCATTTTTTCCTATGCTAGAAGAGCAAGTTGACTCCACGCTCTGTTAACCTAGGGGCCCTGCTTGTATTTTCATCATAACAAAGTACTTTGGTTTCATCCCAAATTTTTACCTAAAGTGGTGACACCTTTCCATATCGGTGACAAAATAATGCTATTCTTGGTCCAGAATCTATTAAAAATCCATGGGAGGGGGAACTCTCTATATGCTAGATTGTAAGCAAGCTCTTTTGTACTGCCTTAAAAGAACTGTATCACTTAGAATATATTCTCCTTTGTTCCCAGCAGAGCTGGCATACAGTTTGAAAAAAGAACGCTAGCAAATTAGGTGGCCATTTCTGTTACCATACAGTGGGTGCTCCTTTCCTGTCTAAGGAAAATCTCATACAGTGAGAGCCACTGAAAATTTCATACATGGCTAGATGAAGTTGGAGGTAGGTATTGTTCATTCTCAACACTTTGAGTTGAAGACCAGTGCTGTTTTGCAAGTGAAAGATCTGTCCCTTTTGAATGTGGTTCTAAAATCATAGTAAAATTGTCCGATGTCTACGTCTGCATAATGTTTCTTCTCTTCCACTTTGCCTGTTCTTTCCCTCTGGCAGCCTCCTTCATGGTTCTCTTATCTACCCTTCTTGGACCTTTTCCCATTCTCAAACGTAAATAATGGTCTGAAAAGTTTAACTAGCTTGGGCTTGCTATAGTTATAAGCATTGTCAGATCATATTGATGCCCAGTGCAAGCAAATGGAGCCAAAAGTGGTGATTTAGGATTACCACTTTCTAGTCCTATTTTGTTTCTTGTTAATCCTATCCTTTTAACCTTTGGAATTCCCCTCCAGATAAAAACAAAACTGCTGAACTGACCTATGGTCTTTCTAGCCTAGCATCCTGTCTCCAACAATGACAAGCCACACGTGCTTACAGAGAAGCACATAAGAAACAGGGCATTTGTAGACTAATCCACTCTTCATACTCTCCCACTTCATATAGTTTAGTTCCAAATATAAGTTGGAGTGGAGGAGTAGACTAATGGTTAGAGCACTGGCATGGTAACCAAGAGACCAGGCTTCGATTCCCACTAGTACTCCTTGTGGTCTTGGGCAAGTCACTTAATCCTCCATTGCCTCAGAAGAAAGGCCTGTCAATCTACTTCTGGTCACATTGCCAAGAAACCCAGGAGTTGCTGGGTCGCCAGGAGTTGGCATTGACTCGAAGGCACACATAAGTTTAATAACATAACTATAGTTGGCAAGCTCAGGAGGAGTTAGGACTAGAACCTTTCTGAGTCTTATGTAACTTGCTATTTTCTATTCAATGTAAGTAAAACAATATACAGATTGGTTTTGGTGGCAATCTATAGTATCCTGTAAGACTGAAAATATGGGTGGGATAATCTGTTCCAACAGGATTGTAATAATTCCTGAATTATTAAGATGGGCTTATTATGAAATTCGTTTGTGTGATCTGGAGGAAGAAAACTTTGCGTGTGATAGACAGACTATTAAAGACCTATAGCCATAGGTGCCTGCTCTGTGGGTGCTTCAGCCATTACCATTAAGCCTCTTTGCAGTGAACAGAAAGGAATCATTTGTGCTGAGCTTGGCACTTCTTATTGTTTTGAACAGTTAGATCTTATAGCTAGAGCAGTTTTGGAAGTATCATCATTTTGATGGCATTAACAATTCTGTTTACTATGAATGCTAAGCTCACCCATTTGTCTAACATGTAGAACCCAGCCTTCATGACAGCTTTCTGGGTTAGGTCGCTTAGTTCCTTATGTTTCTTGGAAGCCTTTTCATCCAGTAGTAAAAGATGGCAGAAAGGCCATCTGTCTCACTCTGGCTCTTCAGTTATTCTGTCCACATTTAGTAAGGATACATACCAGCTGTCAACCACACTGAGCACCTGCAAATTTGAGATTGGGACTATATTTGGGGTGGGGGGAAACAGTGATAAGACTCAGTTTGAAAATGAGCCAGATAGGACTGGCATCTTCAGAGTAATTAGTATTTCTGTTCTGCCAAGTCATCTACTCCTTTCTTAATGCTGACTGACTTCAACAGCATAAGAATCTTATTGCCCTATTGAAGAAATGCAAAATACTGTCGTTATTAAACCCCGACAATGAGACAGTAGATTTGAAACATTCTACGCCTGCTCAATGGAAGCAGCAACCATTTTTTTTTGACTGTTGTAGCCAGTGTCTTTTCAGGACATACAATCTGCCCTGCTTGTAGGGGTTTGGGATAACTTCTGTGGCTTTGGGAACAAATCACCATGCATTACAGGATTTTCAGCATAGTAGAGACAGTACTGTGAGAGGGTATACAGTTCTTGTTTCATTTCTGGTTCGTCCCTCCAGTCCATTCCAGACGTGTGGATTATGCTCATACACCAGCAGGTGGAGACTGGGAACAAACTCCAAACCTCTCAAGTAGCCTGTGCTCCCTTCCAAAACCACTATTTCTCAGTCTCCAGCAGCTGGATGAACCTGTGCTGTTTTATTTTTCTAATGCTAGACCGCAGTTTTGGGGTGTGAAACCTGGTGCCACCGGGTTCTCCCTTTTCTCTCACCTAGCTGCTCCTCGGAACCCTCTGGGTGGGTAGGAGGCAACTGCTCCCCCTTCACCACCACCTCAACTTCTGGGAGGGGGCCAGGGGTTGAGCCCTCAGGGCTCCTGTTCTGCATTTAAAAAAAAAAAAGAAGAAAGGGCAGGCAGTGTTGGGGAGAGGCAGTGGCAGCATAGCGGGAACCCTGGGATTGAGTCACTCATGGGGGGGGGGGTGCCCGCACGGCCGCACAGCCGCACATGGTCGAAGCAAAGAAGGATTGTTCCTTAGCGTCCCTCTAGTCCAGTCCCGGAAAGATAGAGTTGTCAACCTCCACTAGCAGCTTTGGAGACTGAAAGATGTCATCGTCGTGATGTCGCTGGTACAAATAGGCTCGCTCCGCCCCCTTTCACCAGTACTTTCAGTCTCCAAGCAGCTTGGAGGTTCTGAGCCCAGGACTGGGCTCAGAGGGACAAATAAGCAGAGCTTAATCTTTTCTTTAGTTCATCTTTTGTTTTTAAATTTAGATTTTCTGGCTCTTTGGGTGCCTGCTGCTGCTATAGAGATCTGTTCTGCTGAGACTGTTTTCTCCTTTCTCTGCTCCCTAACCCCCTCCCCCCTCCCCTCCCTGCCTCAGCATTGAAACAAGCATTGCAGTAGCACAGGAGTGTGCCTGCTTTTGCCTCCCTGCCCCCGAACCCACTTGGAAGGGTGAGGAGCAGGTAGAAGGCTATATAGAGACTCCCAGCAGCAGGCAGTGGTTATTACCACAGGATTTTGAGTCTCTCCAGGAGCTGATGCTGCTTTGAAAGCTGTGCTTCTGAGGGGTCCAGCGCTGCCCTTCTTCTCTCTCTCCCGAGGTCTGGTGAGTACTCTGGACTTTGGGGTTTACCTGGGGGAGGTATTTGGGGGTTAGTTGAGGTGTTTTGGCAGCTCCTTAGGAGTCAGGGAGGCCTAGCCGCGTGATTTTTCGTGCCGAAAAAGTGGCGGCGGCCATTTTGAATTTTGAATTTTTCATTTTCAAAGTCATTTTTTTAGGGTTTAACAGCTTCGTTTTGAAAAAAGGTGGTTAGGGGGCAGTTAGTTACATCTTGCTTGATTGATCACTGCCAAAAAGTAAAAAAAAAAAACGCGTTTAAATTGGAGCTTGTCTTGTGGCTGTGCAAGGCTCTTTTACTGGCATTGAAGCGCTGTTACTTACCATGCCTGCCAAACCACACTGCTTGGTCTGTGGGGTGCGGCGTGGGGAGCTTCTGGACACTGGCGTTTGTAAAACATGCTCTTTAGAGGCCATGGGCATGGAGAAGTCCTTGGGGGAAGGTTCTCAGGACCACGAGACCGCGTCTCAGGATGGCAGGGGTTCTGACCCTCCTTCCTTGCCTGCTTCGGAACCGGTAGCGGGTCCATCCTCCGCTTCCAGTGTTCCCTTGGTGCCAGAAGGATCCCAGGGGTCTGGGATTCCTGGTCTCCCTTCCGAATTCCTCTCCTTGATGCAGAAGGCGTTTGCCTTGCTGCAGACGGACAGGGGGGTTCAGTCTCCAGGTCCTTCTAGCAGGAAAAGGAGTCGAGCTGCCGGTCTTCAGGAAGGGGAGATGACTCTACCCAAGAGGCGACGGGATGATTTGGAACCGCAGTCGCCTGCCCTTCTAGAGGAGGACCAGGGGATGCCGGACCTTGATGATGAGGTCTCGGATGACAACTTGGAAGATGGTGAGTTGTTGGAGGAGGAGCAACAGAGCAGGGTGGTCCGTGTTTTTCGGCGAGAGGAGCTCCCTGCCTTAATTTCCGAGACACTCAAAGTTTTAAATATGCCTGTGGGGTCCGCACCCTCAGAAGAGGCGTTGGAGGATCCGCTGTTGCAGGCTGTGCGCACCTCGCAGCGGGTGTTCCCTATCCATAGAGTCTTTCGGAATATGATTCAGGAGGAATGGGACGCGCCGGAGTCGGCGTTGCGCGGAACCAGGGCTTTGGACCGCTTGTACCCGCTCTCGGAACAGGATAAGTTGATATTTCGGTCTCCAAGGGTTGATGCCGCGGTGGCTGCTGTCACGAAGAAGACCACCATTCCGGTGGAAGGAGCGGCGGCATTGAAGGATGGCTGAAGCAGGTGTTCGACATGAGTGCCCTTTCCCTGCAGGCCTCCATAGCGGGGGCGTGGGTGGCGAGAGGCTGTTTACGCTGGTCTCAACGTCTTCAGGGCTCCCTCTCAGACGACCAGATGGCGGATACGTCTCGGCTGGAGTCTGGCACTGCGTACCTGTCCGATGTTCATTATGATCTAATTCGTGGCCTAGCTAAATGTATGGCTTCTGTAGTCACAGCTCGCCGTTTTTTGTGGCTCCGAAACTGGTCGGCGGATAGTTCGTCCAAGGCTCGGCTCAGTAAGCTTCTCTTCCGGGGCAAGCTCCTCTTTGGAGAGGATCTTGAGAAGTTGGTTAAGGACCTCGGGGAGTCCAAAGGGGGCGTCTCCCTGAGGATAGACCGAAACAGACTCGAGGAGGATCGGCATCTAGAGGCCTCTCGAGGGATTTTCGCAAGTTTCACACATCTCGCTTTCAACAATCGCAGCGGAGCAGGTTTCCAGCGCGGAGTCAGTCCTTTCGAGGGTTTCGGGGGGCAGGCAGGGGTTTTGGTCCCTACCAGTCTTCCTGTGCGAACAAGAAATCACAATGAGATGAGGCGGGCCCAGGTAGTGGAGGTGCCCATGGGAGGCAGGTTGCGGGAGTTCTACCCTGCCTGGGTCCAGATTACATCAGACCGGTGGGTCTTAGAAGTCATTCGGGACGGCTATGCTCTAGAGTTTCAGCGTCCAGTGCGAGATTCCTTTGTTCGTTCCCCCTGCAAGGCGCCTCGGAAGCGCCGAGCGGTCACGGACACCTTGAGACGTCTCCAACGGCTCGTGGCAGTCGTACCCGTTCCGATCGACCAGTGCGGCGCAGGACGATACTCCATTTATTTCGTGGTCCCCAAAAAGGGAGATACGTTTCGGCCAATTCTCGATCTCAAGAGGGTGAATCGTTGTCTCCGAGTGTCCCACTTCCGCATGGAGACCTTGCGCTCCGTCATTGCGGCCGTTCGCGAGGGCGAATTTCTTACGTCCTTGGATCTGACGGAGGCTTATCTTCACATTCCCGTGCGGAGGGAGCATCAACGTTTTCTGCGCTTTGCTGTACCGATGGGACACTTTCAGTTCCGGGCATTGCCTTTTGGTCTGGCGACGGCTCCTCGGACATTCACAAAGATTATGGTGGTTGTAGCGGCCGCGCTGCGCAGAGAAGGGATCCTGGTGCACCCGTACCTGGACGACTGGTTGATTCGGGCAAAGTCCAGGGAGGAAAGCGTGGGGGCCACCGCTCGAGTGGTGGAGTTCTTGGAGAGCCTCGGTTGGGTAGTGAACGAGGCAAAGAGTCAGCTGTCCCCCTCGCAGAGCCTAGATTACCTGGGGGCGCGCTTCGAGACTCGACAAGGTCGGGTCTTTCTTCCCAGCTCAAGGGTGCAGGCTTTGCGCTACCTGGTGCGGTTTCTGGGGCTTCGAGCGCCGACGGCTTGGCAGTACCTACAGTTACTGGGGACCATGGCGGCTACAATAGACTTAGCGTTGTGGGCCAGAGCTCACATGCGGCCGTTGCAGAGTGCTCTCCTCAGGCGCTGGTCTCATCAGAGAGATGCGTTGTCGCAGTCTCTGCCCTGTCCGGCGGCAGTGAAGGGCAGCCTACTTTGGTGGTTGCATCCCGACAGCCTGACGCAGGGCGTCCCCCTGGAGCCTCCGTGCTGGCGGTTGCTCACGACGGATGCGAGTCTCGCGGGATGGGGGGCTCATCTCGAAGGCTCGTTTGCGCAAGGAACGTGGTCAAAGGAGGAACGTCTATGGTCCATAAACCATCTGGAAATGCGCGCAGTGTTTCAGGCTCTTCTGGCTTTTCAGCAGAAACTGCAGCAGGTGGCGGTGCGCATGCTGTCGGACAACGCGACCACGGTGGCGTATATAAATCGGCAGGGCGGCACGGGCAGTGCGGCCCTAGAGGAAGAGGCGAGTGTGCTGCTGGCTTGGGCGGAAAGGAATTTACTGGCCCTGTCGGCTCAGCACGTCGCCGGAGTCGCCAACGTCGAGGCGGATTATCTGAGTCGGTGCCGCGTGGATCCGGGGGAGTGGGCTCTGCACCCGGACATTTTCGCGATGATTGTGCGCCGTTGGGGGCTTCCGGTGATGGATCTCATGGCCACCTTGCGGTCGGCAAAGGTGGAGAGATTCTTCAGCAGGCGGAAAGAGTGGATGGCGGAGGGCCTGGATGCCTTGGCGCAGCCGTGGCCGGTGGGGGGCCTACTGTATGTGTTCCCTCCCTGGGCGCTGATTGGCAAGGTGGTTCAGCGCATCGAGCGACACAAGGGCCAGGTGGTCCTGATAGCGCCCGATTGGCCGAGGAGACCGTGGTATGCGGATTTGGTTCGTCTGTTGGCCGACGTTCCGTGGAGGTTACCTCTTCGGGAGGACCTGTTGCTTCAGGGTCCCTTGCGCATGCCTCAGGTGGGTCGGTTCTCGCTTACGGCTTGGCTCTTGAGCGGGCGCGGTTGATGGCCCGTGGATACTCGGCGGCGGTTATAGACACTCTCCTGCGGTCGCGTCGGAGGTCGACTTCCCTGGCTTATATCTGAGTTTGGCGTGTCTTTGAGAACTGGTGTTCCGATCTCTCTCTCAATCCCTTACGAGCTTCGGTGTCCGATGTTCTTTCCTTTTTGCAGGCTGGATTGGATAAGGGCCTCTCGGCCAGCTCCTTGCGGGTGCAGTTGGCGGCTCTCTCCTGTTTTCGTGGAAAGATTCAAGGGCAGGTAATCGCAGCGCATGGCGATATTCGTCGGTTCTTGCGGGCGGTGTTGTTGCTCAGACCGCCGAGGCGGACTGTACTTCCTCCGTGGGATCTTAATTTGGTCCTGAACGCCTTGGTTGGGGAACCCTTCGAGCCATTAGGACGGGCTTCGCTCAAGGATTTGACGCTCAAGACGGTGTTTCTCGTGGCGATATGTTCCGCCAGGAGGATTTCCGAGTTGCAAGCGCTCTCTTGCCGGGAGCCTTTTTTGACTTTCTCTGCGGACAAGGTGGTCTTGCGTACAGTACCCGCCTTTTTGCCAAAGGTGGTGTCCGCTTTTCATGTTAATCAAGTGGTGTCGCTCCCGGTGTTTTCGGTGGAGCAGGGAGCTCAGGCAGGTGGACGTTTGCACCGGTTGGATGTGCGGAGAGTGCTCAAGAGGTATCTTGGTCGTACGGCGTCGTTTCGGAAGTCGAACAGGCTTTTTGTCGCGTTCGGAGGCCCGCGAAAGGGAGAAGCGGCGGCAAAGTCTTCCATTTCTCGGTGGCTGAAGGAGGCGATTGCTTCGGCCTACATTTTGAGAGGCAGAGCGGTGCCGGTAGGGTTGCGGGCGCATTCCACGAGAGCGCAGGCAGCCTCGTGGGCGGAAGTCAGCCTAGTGCCGGCGGCCGATATTTGTAGGGCGGCGACCTGGTCCTCGTTGCATTCCTTTGCTCGGCATTATCGCTTGGATGTGCAGGCGCGCGGGGATAGTTGTTTTGGTTCAGCCGTCCTTCAGGCTGGGCTCTCGGGCCCCTCCCGTTGAGATTTACTGCTTTGTTACATCCTCTATCTTTCCGGGACTGGACTAGAGGGACGCTAAGGAAGAGTAAATTAGACTTACCTGCTAATTGTTGTTCCTTAAGGAACTCTAGTCCAGTCCCGGATCCCTCCCATTCAGTGGGTATTCGCCAGCCTGAAGTGTCCACAGGCGGGTGAGAGTGAGATTGACAGCTGCTGTACCCGTACGGCGAGGGAACAAAGAAAGTAAATGTTAAAGTATAAAATGAGAAAACAACCAAAATGCTTTTCAGGGCGCTCTGGGGGTAGTAGAGATGGGAAGCGCTCTCAGAGGGGATCTCTGTGGTAATGGCGGCAGGCGGCTGGGGCGCAGAGGAACCGGGCTACCGCCCTTCCGTTCCACGTCCGTTTTAGGGCGCGCCCTGGCTCTATCTTTTTCTTAGAGAAGTATTTCTATCTGTACATAATTACATAATTGTATACGTTTTTGAAATAGCTACTTATTTGTTGCTCTGCTGAGTCTGCTTTGTCAATAGGTGCTGGTGAAAGGGGGCGGAGCGAGCCTATTTGTACCAGTGACATCACGACGATGACATCTTTCAGTCTCCAAAGCTGCTAGTGGAGGTTGACAACTCCTATCTTTCCGGGACTGGACTAGAGTTCCTTAAGGAACAACAATTAGCAGGTAAGTCTAATTTACTCTTATGCTGCATGTTGCAGCCGCTGGAGCCTGCTCTCCACATTCAGGCTTTGCCATGTCTACATTAAGAGAGCGTGGCTGCTGTAGAGAGTCTGCTGGCAGAACATTGGAGGCGGTCGACAGGGAGGCAGACTACTGCTGCCCCAGAGAGAAGGGAATCTCCGAGTTTTGCAGCCGGTGTCCTCAGATCCCCCTGGTGCAGTTGGGGACTCTTTGAGTGGTGGGGGTATATCTCCCTCTTCTCACCAGAGTTCGTTCTGCTGTTGCACCAGGGGCTTGGTGAGGGTTCCCCCAGGCTGGGGGGGAGGGTGGTGGTCTCTCTAGCAGGGAAGCACCTTGCCGGGAGATCCTCCGACTTTGAGGATGGGGTCATTTGAGCTCCTTTGCAACTCTAAAGGGTCCATCAGATATTTTTTTTTTTTTGAGGATCCTGAGTTGGAGGAGGGAGGGCTCCCCTCTGAGGAGGATTTCTCAGCCATCCGGATTTTTTATAGGGTTGAACTCTCCTCCCTGATTGTTAAAACCTTGGCAGCGTTGTGGATGGTGGATGATCTGATACCAGATCCCACATAGCAGGCGGAGGATCGCTCCTTGAGGATATTCGAAAGCTTCCTCGCTGCTTTCCCATCCATCGGGTGATGAAAGCAATGGTTGACAAGGAGTGGAAGGTCCCGATGTGAGATTATGGGTCAGTAGGAGTATGGGCAGGCTTTACTTTATCCCTCCAGATGAAAGGGAGCACTTGTGCCTTCTCTAGCTGGATATGCTAGTGACTGCAGTCACCAGAAAGACTATCATTCCAGTGAAAGGGGGTGCAGCCCTGAAGGATCCACAGGATTGGTGTATGGAGGTGTGCTTACGTAGGCTTTGAGGTCTCTGCCTTGGCTTTGCAGGAGGCCATCTGTGGCTGCTATGTGGCGAGGGCCTGTTTGTGTTGGTCGCAAAAGATCCCAGAGGTGGTGCTGGCAGAAGAGTCTGCCTGCAAGGAAGTGGCGCAGTTAGTCTGGCACCGCCTTCTTGGCTGACCACCTCTACGATTTTCTTAGGGTGTCCAAGAATGAGTAAGCTTCCCTTTTTTGGGGAGGCTGTTTGGGGAGAATCTGAATAAGTTTGTGAAGGACTTGGTGGGGGGGGCACTAAGGTTCCTCGGCTTCTGGAGGCGGCAGGCCTTGAGTCCTCTTCTAGGGGCTGTGGGCGTGAGGTGCAGAAGTTCCGTCCAGCCCGAGGAGCAAATCCTCAGAGGTCCAATTTTCTCCTGAAAGGTCCCTCCTTTTGGGGAGGCAGTCGAGATGACAGAGATGGGGTTGCAGGAGCCCCTGATGCTGCCATATCCTCCCAATGAAGTTGTGGGGACCCTGGCAGAGGTGCAGTTGCCTAAGACTGTCTTATTCTGTCTGGGCCCAGCTTAAGACAGATGCCTGGGTCTTGGAGGTAATCCATGATGGTTACGCCCTTAAGTTCATAAGGCCTCTCGTGGACACCTTTTATGATGTCTCCTTGTCGAGCATCTGCCATCTGTCTGCTGTTCAGACAATGTTCGAATGCCTGCTGCAACTGAAGGCCATGATTCCCATGCCTCCTGAGGAATGAGGTGCGGGACATTACTCAATTTATTTTGTGGTGCTCAAGAAAGAAGGCTCTTGGCAGCCCATCCTGGATTTGAGGGGGTAAACAGGGCCCTCCGGGTACCTCATTTTCACATGGAGACATTGCAGTCTGTTGTTGTGGCTGGGCGACAAGGAGAGTTCTTGACGTCACTGGATCTGTCTGAGGCCTATCTGCATATTCCCATTCATCCAGAGCATCAGCGTTTTCTGTGCTTTACGGTGCCGCAGGGGCATTTTCAGTTTCAGGCTCTTCCTTTTGGCCTTGCCACAGCGCCCTCCCCCCTCGGGTGTTCACCAATTTGGTGATGGTGGTGGTGGTGGTGGTGGCGGCCTTGCAGAAGCAAAGCTTCCTGGTTTACCCATATTTGGACAATAGGTTGATTCAGGTGAAATCCTTGCAGGAGAGTCAGTAGGTGACAGCCTTTGATCTGCCAGCTTCAGGAGCTGGGATGGGTCATGAATATTTCCAAGAGCAGTCTGTCTTTGGAGTACCTGGGAGCCCACTTTGACACTTGGTGGGGGATGATGTTTCTGCCAGAGGGCAGTCTAACGAAGTTGCAAGGTCAGGTGCAAACGCTGCGGGCAGTTTCCCGCCCAAGAGTTTGGGATTATCTGCAGGTGCTCAACTCGATGGCAGCCTCCATGGAGCTTGTGCCTTGGCTTCACATGCAGCTGTACAGACACACATGCAAGAGACAATCCCTGCTCGTCAGACAATCTAGTCAAGACAAAACATATAGCAATAGTCTATTAGGGCCAAAACAAAATATGGCATTTACAATTTAGTCAAGACAAAAGATGGAAGTCTATGCAAGACAGAGGACAGAAGTCGGGATCTGAAAGTGACAGTGAAGAGGTGGGTCTTTAACCTGGATTTGAAGAGGGCTAGGGAGGGTGCCTGGCATATAGACACGGGTAGGTTGTTCCAGGTGTAAGGTGCAGCAAGGTGAAAGGAGCGAAGTCTGGAGTTAGGGGTGCGAGTGAAGGGCCTGGATAGGAGTTGTTAGAAGAGCGAAGTTTCTGAGAGCGGTTGTGAGGAGAGATCAGAGATGAAAGGTAGTGAGGTGCTGTAGAGTGAATGCATCTATAGGTCAGGAGGAGAAGCTTGAACTGGATGCGGAAGTGGATAGGAAGCTAGTGAAGTGACCTGAGAAGGGGAGTAATGTGGACATGGCGAGGCTGGCGGAAGATGAGTCGAGCAACAGAGTTTTGAATAGATTGAAGAGGAAAGAGATGGCTCACAGGGAGACCAGCGAGGAGTAGGTTGCAGTAGTCGAGGAGATTAAGGAATGGACAAGCGTTTTAGAAGTGTGTTCAGAAAGGAAGGGGCGGATTTTGCTAATGTTGTAGAGAAAAAAATGGCAGGTCTTAGCAATGAGCTGGATATGTGTGGAGAAGGGAGGAGTCAAAGATAACCCCCAGATTGTGGGCTGAGGGAACAGGAAGGATCGTGGAGCCATACAGCGTTGAGTGCGACTGGTAGAGCTATATAAATGCTCAATAGTAGTAGTAATAGTGGTAGCCTCTTCAGGTGGTGCTTTTGGCATGGTGGTCCCCACAGGTGCAGTTGATGGATATCCACCTTGCCCTCCAATACAAGGCCCAGACAAGTCTGAATTGGTTTTAAGAGGCATACACAGCACAAAGTTTGCTCGACTTGGCAAACCTTGTATGCCTATCAAGTCTCCGGACTGGGTAGTGGTGACTACAGATGCTAGCCTCTTCGGTTGGGGGGCTCATTGTTAGGGCCAGATGGCCCAGGGACAGTGGTTGCTGGAGGAGAACCAATGGACTATCAATTGCCTGGAGACAAGGGCAGTGTGTCTGGCCTTGAAGTTTTTTCTCCCTCTTTTTCGGCGGTGGGTAGTGAGAGTGCTGACTGACAGTGCGATGACTGTAGCTTACTTTAATCACCAGGGAGGCACTCGGAGCTCGCTGGTGACTGTGGAGGCGATTCTGCTTCTACGGTGGGCAGAGGTCCATTTGCTTGCTCTATTGGTGGTGCATATTGCTGGGAAGGAGAATGTGCAGGCAGATTATCTCAGCCGTCAACTGTTGGATCCAGGGGAGAGGTCCCTGTCTGAATTGATGTTCCAGTTGATTGTGAGGCATTGGGGGTGTTCCCATGATGGACTTAATGGCAACAGTGGCGAATACCAAGGCCCCAGGTTCTTCAGCAGGTGCTGGGAGCACATGGTGGAAGGTCTTGGCATGTTGGTCCAACCCTGGCCCAGCAGCACTCTTCTTTGTGTCCCCTCCCCAATGTGGCCGCTGATTTGGTTGTGTTCTGCAGCAGGTCGAGGCTCACGCAGGATGTGTGGTGTTGGTGGCCCTGAACTGGCCTAGATGTCTGTGGTATGCAGATCTGGTATGGCTTCGGGTGGCAGAGCCTTTCCTCCTTCCTTGGGGGCAGGGGTGGGGTGGATCTTCTAAAGCAGGGTCCTCTCCGGATGCTGGACCTAGACTGGTGGGCCTAGCAGCTATGGTTTCCCCTGCTGCTCTGAATTGGGTGCTGCCAATTCCTCTGGGGTGCGCCCTGGACTTGATTTTGCAGGAGGACGAATCATCATTTGATTGACGGGCAACCCCTATCCTTCCATCCGCTCGTGGGCCGCTTTATAAAGGGTCTCTTGCTTACGCGACCTCCCATTCGTCCCCCCCCTTTGATGGCCTAGGACCTGAATGTGGTTCTTAGTAAGCTTATGGCTCTGTCCTTCGAGCCACTCTTTCTTGGAAAGAGGTCTTGGTGGCACTCATATCTGCATGCAGGGCTAGTGAGCTGTAGGCATTGGTGGCACATGCTTCCTATGCCAGGTTTCACAGAAATAGGGTGGTCTTGCACACGCATCCCAGATTTCTCTCTAAGGTGGTTTTCCCCCTTTCATCTGAACCAAGTAGTAGTCCTTCCTATCTTTTTTCCCCAGCCTCATGCAAGTTGGGCAGAGGCCGCGCTCCACACCTTGGATTGCAAGAGGGTGCTGGCCTTCTGTGTGGGTCCATCGCTGCTCCTTGCAGCTCTTCATCTCTTTTGACCCGGACAGACTCAGGATTGTGGTCTCTTAAGCGCACCCTGTCCACCTGGGTGGTGGATTGCATCCCCTTCGTCTATTCGCAGGCTGGTCTGTCTCTGGAGCGGCACAGCACGGCTCACAGTGTTCGGGCAATGGCAGCCTCAATGGCTAACTTGCAATCTGTCTCCTTGTTGGAGATCTGCTGGGCAGCCACCTCATCCCCGGTCCATACCTTTGCAGCGCATTACTACCTGGAGGAAGACTTACAGCATGACATCACCTTTGGCCAGGCAGTACTCCGTTATCTGTTTGGGGAATATTGCATCTCCTTCCCTTCGACTCTTCTGTGTGTCCAGGCTATCAGAGAACCATTTCCCTGGTCGACGCTTGGTCATGTTGGAGGTCTTGGGGGCCATTTTACACTCTCCGCTGGCATTCACGGTTTGATTTTTGATCATCCGTGGCCTTTTTACAGGTTTTTTCCTGTAGCTTGGTAGTCCCATATTTGAGGACTAACTTCTGCTTGTTTCCGGAGAAAGCATAATTACTCACCTGTAGCGGGTGTTATCCGGGCACAGCAGGAATCGGGCCTCACAACCCTCCCTCCTTCCCGTGGAGTTGTTTTATGCTTCTTTAACCTATGTCATCATAGAACATTATGGACACATCACGTAATCCACAAAGCCTGATCAACAAAAACCCCGACGAGAGATTATAAGACACCGACAAGAGATCGTATATCGGCACAGGATCTAGCTCAAGCCCTATCTGGACAGTACCTTGTATTATAGAACTTGCTGTATTATAGCGCACACTGTACATAGCTCACCCAAATCTAGAAGCCCCCTCCCCCCTCACACTCCACTCCACTGCCCCCTGCACCAACCCCCCCCCACTCTATTCTTCCTGCATGATCCCCCGCACCCTACCCCTCCCTCACTGCATGACCCCCCAGCACCCCATCTGATTGTATTGTTGTGACACCGCCTTGATTTTTAGGATAAGACGGTTTAGAAATACTTTTAAATAAATAAATAAATAAATACTGAGGTAAGATGGCAACTTTGGGCGGGGAGGTGACCACGTATGTGTGGTGGAACTCCCAACCGACTTTCTATGAAAGTTGGGGAGTGGATGCCGCACTGGCTCCATTGGTGCCAATATCACCCAAATGTGAGGACTGATTGCTGCTGTTCCTGGAGAACACCTGCTACAGGTGAGTAACTACACTTTTTTGCATACATTGCCCTGATGTTATGCCACATGTACTAGAAGACCATTGTTTTAAAGATAGTTTTTGTCTCATTTTGCTGCTGTGATATTCAAGATAGAACCAATTCAGGTTTGGCTACAGTAGTACAATAAAATGATGAAGCCCTCCATTCACTGGAAGGTCCCAGTGGAGAATGAAAGCTCTATGAGTTTGATCAGGAAAGGGCTGAGATCAGCACGCAGTGATTTTATCAAAAATGCTGGACAAGGGTCTTGAATGTCATTCTCTGTCGGGGCCGAAAAGCTTGTGATGACGTGCTGGGTGTCCTTCGTGGCTGGCGTCAATGAAGGTGAAGGTCGGGTGGGGTGCCCCGCTGGAGGTGGAGAAATCTGTGGTCGTAGTGGTCTGGTTCATTTTAGCGCGCAGGTATTAAGCGTACTCCTGTGGGTCGGGAAGGCTAGGTTGAGTAGGGGAATGCTCTTTTGTTAGGGTTTTGACTAGGTTGAAGAGTTTGTGCGGCTTATTCAGGGAGCGCTGCAATATCTCGGCATGGAATTGCTTCATTCTTGCTGTTACTGCTGCACGGTGCCTTTCTAGATGATCAATGTATTGATTTATGCTTCTCAGATGACCATGAGCGATGCCAGTGTGTCTCGAGCTTTCTAAGGTGGGTCAGTGACGTCCGTAGCTCGGGGGAATACCAGGGAGAATTCTGTCTTCTTCCTGGAGGCTTATTTGAGGGGGTAGATGGGTGATGGCATCCAGGCTCATGTTCCATGTGAAGACCATCTCATCGAGACAGTGTGCTGGTGGGTTACGGAGAGGCCAGGCTCTGTCCAGAATTTCCTCTTTGTTGAATGGCTGGAAACGTCTTAATGATGCCGCCGGGGGCCTTAGCTGAGGGCTGGGGGCTATTGTGGTTGGGGTGTGTTGGCATCCGGAATCTGATCAGGCTGTGATATGACCATGGCACTGGGCTAATGGATAAATCAAGGTTGTGCCCGGGGTCCAAGACTGCCTGCGGGGCGAAGATCAGGTCCAGCATGTTTCCCTTTGTGTGGGTGGGGGCATCGATTATTTGTTTATATCCAAATTCTTTGAGAGCCTCAAGAAAGGCCTTGGTGTGGGTGTCTTGGAGAGCAGGGAGGTTGAGATCACCCAGCACCCAGTTTGGCCTACGAGTGTTTTTGGGGTTGCAGGCGAGGTCAGTTATTGGGGATAGATCATTTGGGGTAGGGGAGGGAGCTCTGTAAACCAGGTTGATGGTGCTGTACTTATTTGCTATGGTAATGGAGTCGAGGTGTGCGGTGCTGCTGGAAGAGATCAGCTTGAATCGTAGGTCCGTCTTGGACAGGATGAGTGCTCCTCCACCTCTTCGGGAAGCCCTGTGGCAGGAGTGGATGGAGAAGTTTGGGGGGGGGGGGGGGGACAAGCTGGTGAAGTAGGACTGTCTGCGGAGGACAGCCATGTTTCAGTGATGAATAGGATGTCCAGGTTATGTGTGGATACCAGGTCGGCTACGGCTGGCCATTTCTTCCGGACCGATCGTGCATTTATAAGGGCACACTTCAGGTTGCAGGAATGTGTTTGCTTCGCCTGCTGAGGATGTTTGGCTTGCTGGAGGGAGACATAGATGAGGTGTGGGCACGGCATGTGTTTACCCCCCTGCTGGTGGATGGGGGGGGGGGGGCAGACCACTTCCTCCCTGAGCGATGTAGGACTGGGATGGTATTGTGGGAGGATGTGAGGGCGAGGGCGCCTTGTAGGAGACCTAAGAGAATGCAGCAGCTGGTTAAGGTGCCAAGGCAGGGCTTCATCATGGGTATTGGTATTGTGGTGCAGGCAGTTAGTACATCAGGCAGTGTTTCATGCAGAGAGTAGAGGACTAGCATGGGCTAGAGAGACGCACTATATAGTACAGATCTAGCTTGGTATAAAATAGACAATCCTAGAAAGTCTATGCAGTGTAGCATCACTAAATAGCACTGGATGGAGTCTATGACAGTGTAACAACACTGTACAGCATAGGTTTAGATTGGTATAACATGGACAGCACTAGATGGTATATGACAGTGTATCAGCTACGAGCTATAACGTGTACTGGTATATTGGAGCAGTCCCCCAAACTCACGGATGAGGGTCTCGTTGGTAACAGCTGAAGTTCTTGCAGGGGTTCGGGTGGAAGCCTCGCGCAGTTGTCGTTAGGGTCGATCACTGCTGACCTCGGTACTTGACCGTTTTGTGTGGGGCTTCGTTGGAGCCCGTGCCTAAGGGGCCTAAATTATTTTAGAAAAAAAAACAAACCTCTGAAAAAGCCCAAAACAACCAAGTAATATCTTGAAGGACAATTTTCAAAGAACACTTAATTGAGGCAAGTACAGATCCACCTGAAAAAGAAGGGCTGTCTGAAAATTGCCCACCATTAACTAGTATGGCAGGCAGGAGGCATGGGGGCAGCACACAGGTGGCTTATTAACTCTTGCTAGGAGAACCTGTTAGCAAGCGCTTGGTGTAATTGTTTAGTGTTGATGAGATACTAATGTGCACTAAGAAGGGAGAGATGCTCATATCGGACATTCTGAAGGTAACAAAACAGTGAAACAAAATGATGGCTAGAGATGGAGGAATACCAGCATGCATAAGACGCGGCATAACAAGTAGAAAAGAAAACAGAGGCGTTGCCTAGTGGTTAGAGTGGGTTGAGAACCAGGGAAACTGGGTTTGAATCCCACTTCCACTCTTGTGGCCTTAGACAAGTCACTTAACCCTCCGCGGCTTAAGGTGCCAACTTAAATTGTAAGCTCTGGGGACAGGAAAATAGCTTCTGTAGTTGAATGTAACTTGCCATGAGCGACTGAAAAATGGTGTGAGCTAAATTCAAAATCCCACCCTTTCCCTTTCCCTTTCTCTTTGTACAGGCTTTTAATGAGGCATTATCTTTGAGTGTTGTGTGTAATCCTGGAAGCCAGATTTTCAAAAGTATATAGGATAGACTAGGTAGAGAAAAGGACTGCTAAAGAGGGACCCCCCTTATGTACACTGCAGTTGTCTCAGGCTTGCCTCCTTTCTCCATCGTGAATCCAGATGAAGAGTACCTGCTGTTCTGCTTTAGATTTTCTTACACTCTTGTGGAATTCTGTATTTCTGTATTTAAGAGAGAAATGTTTGTATAGTTATTTAAATCTGCTCTTGAAAGCTTGTTTTTCAGTACATCCATTCAGTCCAGTCCAGATGAGCGGGTTATGCTCTTCTACCAGCAGGTGGAGAAAGAACACAGATGTACTATAAGCAGCTTGTGCTAGCTGTCTAAGCCAGTATTCTCAGTTTCTAGCAGGTGGTAGAGGATCATAGCCTGTGCTGTCTGATTTCTTGGCCAAAATCAGTTTTCTCAGGCCCGTAGTGTAGAACCCGGTGGGACTGAGTCCTCTTCCCTTCTACCCCAGCTGCTCCCCCTGGCAGGCTCCTTCTGTCCTCTTCCCCAACTTTTGGAAGGAGACCAGAAATAGAGCAGGCTCCTGCAAAACAAAAGCAAAGACATTGGGCAGGCAGGAGCAGGCAGCACTGGACTGGTTGCCAAGACAGTGGTGATCTGCGGGAGTGCGGCACCGAGTAAGTTCAGGATCTGCTCTGGGGAGGGTTTTTGAGCTCAGGAGAGTCTCCACAGGCTGTGGGGTTGATGGACTACAGTGTGGCAGCTGCAGGGCACAACTCTTGGAGGCTGGGCTGTGCCATGGCTGCTACGGATTGCCTCGGTGGAGGCCCCGGGGTGAGGGAACGAACCGAGCAGGGCAAGCATTGGAGAGCAGTCTAATGCTTGCGGGGATGGTAGTGGGATCGTGGTTTTAGCAGGAACCGCCACCATTTTGAAGGCATCAGGGGCAAACAGCCCTGGAGGATGTGGAGTCCTCGGTTTTGCAGCCTATGGCTAAATTTTCACTGGGAGTGTTGGCGGTGATGGCAGGGAACTCAGGAGGGCCTAAAGGCTCTCCTTTTTTCCCTGAGTTTGTCCTCCTGCTACACCAGGCTTATGTGTTTACAGCAAGGATTGGGAGAGGATGCCTCGGTCTCCCCAAGCCCTCTTTGGGCAAGGGCTTGGGTGCTTTGGTGGTGGCAAAGCGCCACGCCGGGACAGGTTGGAGGAGGACATAGATGTCTGCTCTGTGATGTCCTTGGTTTCTATGGATCCCTTGGAGGGTATGGTGGATCTCTTGGAGGACTGTCCGCTGGAAGAGGGGGAGCTTCCGGAGGGGGAGAATCCAACAGCAGTACGGATCTTTCATTGGGATGAGCTCCCCTCCCTGATTGCTGAGTCCCTGGCAATATTGAGCATTGCAGAGGACCCGGGACTGGAGCTCGTGGAGTCTTAGGAGGACCTGCTTATGGAGGGCATCTGCAAACCTCCGCATTCCTTCCTGGTTCATAGGGCTTTGAAGGTATGATCATGGAGGAGTGGAACTCCCCTCCCCCCCCCCCCTTGACATGGGTCAGAGTATGGCCCGGCTGTATCCTATTCCCCTGGAGGAGAAGGAGAAGTTGTGTTTGCCGTGGGTGGATGCGCTTGTGACGGTGCTTGTGACCTGCAGTTATTCGCAAGACCACCATTCCGGTTGAAGGTGGTGCAGCCTTAAAGGATCTACAAGATAGGAGGATGAAAGCCCTGGTTAAGCAGGCTTTCGAGGTGTCGGTGCTAGCCCTTCAGGGGACCATCTGAAGAGCCATTGTGGCTCAGGCCTGCCTCCAGTGGTCTCAGTGGGTTCTGGAGAAGGCGGAGACAGATCCCACGTGCCGGGTGTCCACTGCTCGGTTGAACTTGGGGGTCGACCAATGTTCCCTCTAATTTTCTGTAGGCTGTGTGCGCATAAAATATCAGCTGTGTGCAGCTTTTGAAGGAAGGTTACATTTTTGTGCACCACATAACGACACTCGGAGTTATATACTTTAAAATTTGACTACACGTCAGAATACAGTTTGTACACCACATTGATTTTAATCAAATTAAATTAAAATAGACGATTACTAAATGAAACGGGAAATTTCTAGTAATTACAATCATAACTTTTAAATTTTAAGACGTCTGTGTTGTTTTCTATCAGAATCAGAGCTGTAATTTTTGTGCGCTCTGTTGTAAAGTATGTGCGCTCGCTCGGTGAGGTGTGTGTGCGCGCGCACACGCGCACAGCTTAGAGGGAACAGTGGGGTCGACCTTTTTGGCCAACCTACTTTATGGTCTACTACATACTTCTGCCAAGTGCATGGCCATAGTGGTCTCGGCGCACAGGCTACTTTGGATGCACAACTGGTGGGCAGACGTGGCTTCCAGGACGAGGCTCAGCAGACTTCCCTTTGTAGGGAAGTTGCTGTTTTGAGATGACCTGGAAAAACTAATCAAGGATTTGGAGGACTCCAAGGTGCCCAAGCTTCTGGAGGATAAACCCAAGGGAGTAGGAAAAGGGGGCCCCTCTGCAGGGTCGTGATTGCGACTCTTGTTGTTTTTGTCCTACTTGAGCATTTAACCGGCAGAGGTCCTGGTTCTTACAGTGGGATCTTTCCTTTCGTGGAGGCCCCTGAGGGGGCCGAGGAGGGGCTCCTGGGGTCTCCGGAACTCCCAAGCCCCCTTCAATGAAGGTGCGGGGGCCCTGCTGGGACTTTAGCCTGTGGGCATCTGACTGCAACAGTTCCTTGCTGCCTGGGCCCAATTACGTCAGATGCCTGGGTGTTCAAGAAGATCTGAGAAAGTTATGTCCTCTAGTTTGCCAGGCCTCTCTCAGATGCTTTCATGATGTCACCATGTCGGGCCTCCAAGAAGGCTCGGGTGGAAGAGATACTAAAAATGCTTGCTGCGCCTGGAGTCAATCGTCCTGGTCCCCTGCGCAGACTGGGGCTCAGGGCGGTATTCTGTCTATTTTGTGGTTCCCAAGAAATAAGGGTCTTGGCACCCCATTCTCAATCTGAAGGGGGTCAACAGGGCCCTGAAGGTTCTGCGTTTTTTGCATTGAAACCTTGCGCTCGGCGATAATGGTAGTCAGACAGGGAGAGTTCCTGACCTCTCTGGATTTCACAGAGGCCTATAAACACATCCCCATGGGCGTGGGGCTACCTCCAGGTGCCGGGCTCCATGGTGGCCACATTGGAGCTCATGGCCTGGGCGATGCTGCACATGAGGGCCCTACAGTGGAACCATTGTTGCAGTGGTTCCCTCAGTCTCTAAATCTAAGGTCTTTATACTGAGTGTGAATAATCAAATAATATAGAGTACACTCAAAAAAATCGTTTAAAGGCAGCTGTTATGGAAATAACTAATCTGAACATTCATTCTAAACTATAGATAATACCTTCAAACTGTTTTTTTCACGAAGGTCTCAGACTTATAACCAACGAGCCTCTAAACAAAGCTCAATGGTATGATAGCATCAATGACCCTCTAATTATTGAAGATCAGTAAAAGGTTTCTATAACAGGAAACTTGATTAATAAAGATTAATGTAAAGTGTTTGCAACAAAAAACTTGAAATTGTTCATATCCACCAAGTATACTATTACACAAAATTTCTTATCTTAATATTTTTCTTGAAGAAATGTCCACAGCGTTGCTGTCACTCAAAAGCTCCTCTATTTGTTGAAAAATCGCCCCAATGCCGACATAGAGTACTGCTTCCGTGTTTCACAGTGTGTTTCTTCAGGGGTTTAGCTTTTAAAGTACATGACAGTTCAAGTCGTTCTTTAAAGGTAGTCTCAATCGCAAGTCACAAACTCCGTTCCTGCTCATGAAAGATTATCTATTACAAAACAAAATATAACAATCTTAATGTGCTCATCTACTAAATAAGACTATAACATGCCTAACTACTATTTAAAACAGACTATATCTTCAGTTACTAACCCCATACTGAAAAGAGCAACAGACTGGATGCTGCCCACGTTCAATCCGTGATGGTGCTTCTCCACCACCAAGTGTTTCTGACTGAAAACGCCACGCATGTGGACTTGATCACTGCTATTTGCTTTATGTTCAAACAGGAGCCTGTCAATCACGTGACTGACCATCGTCACTTATCCAAACTTCCTATTGGACTTTCATATCAGGACGTTTAAAAATATTATAAGACGAACTCCTTGTGAAAAAGCTACTAATAACTGTGGTCAAGTAATTAGTGACTTCACTAAAGGCATGCTTTCCAGTCGATAAACCCATTGAGGCCCCCTGGGACCACTGATCTCCGTGTGAAAATCCACCTCTGTTCTTTAATAAGTAACAAACGATCTGCCGTCCTGCCCATTGCTCCCCTTTCAACTGTGTCTATACAAAAACACTGGAGATCTTCAAAAGTGTGTTTGAACGAGAGGCAATGTTGTACTATGGGGGCTTCTATGATGTTATGCTTAATCCGACTTTTGTGTTCACTCATTCGGATCTTGAAAGCCCTACTGTTTTCCCCACATACAAGAGGGCACAGGGACACCGGATTACATAAACCGCCTGGATGGAATCACAAGTGGTAGATCTCTTCAGATAGTACGTTTTCCCATGGTACTGGAACTGATCAGCTTCCACTGTAATGGAACATATACCACACGTTCCACACTTTCTATGACCCACTTGCTCAATGTTGAGAGAACACCCAGAGAAGTAGCCTAATATTTGTTAAATGGTATAACTTAATGCAGTCACTTGAAATCCGTTTAATATTTTAAACCCATCAACCAAGAACCTTTGACATGTATCACCACACAAAATATATCGTTATGTAGAACATTGGCCTCAGTAGAATCTTATAGCACTACAGCAAGAGTATCAACCCATTAACTGTGCAACTCAGTTGCACTGTTAATGGGTTGATACCCTTGCTGTAGTGCTATAAGATTCTACTGAGGCCAATGTTCTACATAACGATATATTTTGTGTGGTGATACATGTGAAAGGTTCTTGGTTGATGGGTTTAAAATATTAAACGGATTTCAAGTGATTGCAATGTTGAGAGAAGTCATGGACATGGGATTTTGCAAAATCGCTGGACATAAATATTCCTTTGTTCTTTCCACGTTGCCACACACACCTAATCTTCCTATTCTGGTGCACCGGAATATTTGTTAAAATATTTGCATGTTTCCGAAGAATGGCTTGAATGGCTCCACTAAGAGGAGAATAACGAGTGATCAGATTGATATTGGCATCGTTCACCTGATCTCTTGATTTCGTTGTTGTATTTAACAACAATTCTCTATTGTTTAAAGCCCTTTTGTACGCCAACTTCACTGTTTTAGAGGGATATCCTCGTTCTACAAAGTTCTTGGCCAGAGTGTGTGACGCTGTCTTAAAATCGCGCTTTTCGGAGCAATTTCTCCTATACCTCAAGAACTGAGAAAACGGTAATCCAGTTTTCAACCTGGGTGGATGAGCACTATTAAAATGTAAAAACGTGTTCCGATCCATCTGCTTACGGAATATTGTCGTGACCCATTCATCCGACCGTCTTGTTATTTTGACATCCAAATAGGTTATTTCCTGATCACTATAGACGTGGGTGAATTTAATATGAGGGTCACAACCATTCAGCCACTCGAAGAATGCTTCCAGTCGCACTGGGGAGCCATGCCATAGCAAAGAGACGTCATCAGTGTATCTCCTCCACATCTTTATATGGGTCATATAAGGACTAGATGACAGCCAGTGTTCTTCAAAATGTGCCATATACAAATTGGCAATAGATGGGGCGCACGTAGCACCCATGGCTACCCCTGACAGCTGATGGTAGAATACTCCCTCAAAAAGAAAAAAATTGTGAAATATGGCCAAACGTGCCATTTGTAAAATAGAATCAATCTGATCTTCACTAAGGTCTCCCCTAGATCTCAAAAAATAGTCTACTGTGTCTAACGCTGCCGATTGGGGAATGCTCGTGTATAGGGAAGTAACACCCATGGTTACTAAAAATATGTCCTTATCTCCTGCCCAAGACTGATTTTGAGCCAATAATTTGAGAAAATCCGTGGTGTCTTTAATGTAAGATGGAATCTTTATCAAAAGAGGACATAAATACGAATCCACAAAGGTTGAAATGGGCTCGTGGAGACTATTGGTCTGCCCGGGGGACTATTGGTCTGCCCGGGGGACTCACTAGATCTTTATGAATTGTGGGAACTGTATAAAAAGTAGCTACTTGGGAGAAGGGCATATTCAAATATGTCCATTCCTTCTTAGAGATCAATTTGTCTTTCATTGCGATATCAGTATAGTTCTTAATCTTTGACTGTATGGTTAACGAAGGATCACCCATCAATACTTCATAAATAGAAGGATCATTTAATTGTTGTAAAGCTTCGGAGATGTAATAAGCGCGATTCAAAATAACAATGGCCCCTCCCTTGTCTGCCCGGCGAATAACAATATCTTTCCTCATTTGAAGCTGTTTTAGAACATTCCATTCCTCCAGCATCAATGAATGAGATTTATGCTTACATTTTACCTTCTACCGCTTCCAAATCACGAAGCACTAACTCCTTAAAAATGACAATAGCTGGATGGAAGGGTCCCGGGGGATACCAAGTGGATTTGAATGGAAGATGCACTCGCCCTACATTGGCCTCATCAATGAGAGCTTCTGATCTTGTGCCTAACTCTGTCGGTGGAATCTCTCCTGGTTGTCCTGATGCCCCCGAAAAAAACACCTTCAACTGCAATTTCCTTAAAAGTTGTTCGAAATCCATTCGAAAATTAAAAGGATCATAATAGGTGCCTGGGACAAATGACAACCCCCTGTTCAGAAAATTAATCTGCTCTTGGGGAATATCACAACTTGATATGTTTATCATCGGGGAAGGCACTGGAGAGGGAGGGGGGATGCCTGGTATCACTTGCGACGGCATGAAGGATGATCTAGTTTGGCTCCTTGCGCTTGGCGTTTTTTCTTTTTGGTTGTATCGTGATCGCTCTCCTCCTCTAAAAAAAATCACTTTCTCCCGACGTCCTGCTGGAATTAGTTTCATCGTCAAAATTCACTTTTCTTCCCTTTTATCTTTTCGATTAATGTCCATCCAAGGGTACATGTATCCTATAGTATAATCATCGTGATCTCTCTTTAATTTTTTAACTTTCTATTTATACACTTCCTGTCGCAATGATTCCAATTGAGTTTGTCTCCTCTGACTTGCTTATGAAACCACTCATCCGTTACTGCTGTCTTCAAAAAATTGAGTGATTCCCTCAGTGGCAGTCCATGGATGTTCATCTCTCTTCAGGAGCAGGCTCGAGTGAGCCCGCATTGGTGGTTTGCTTCAGACAACTCGTGATGGGTGCTCTTCAAATCTACGGATTGGATGGTGGTGATCATGGACGCCAGCCTGATGGATTGAGGTGGACATTGTCTGTGTTAGGTTGCTCAGGGTCAGTTGACTGAAGAGGAGAGCAAGTGGTGAATTAATTGCCTGGGGACACGGGTGGTACGGCTAGCTTTGGAGGAGTTCCTGCCATTGCTCCGCCGCAAGGCGGTGAGGGTGTTGTTGGACAATGCCACAACAGTGTTCATCAACTGGCAAGGTGGCACCTCGACTGTGATGGTGGTGGCGGAAGTGATCCCATTGCTGCAGTGGGTGGAGCCCCATTTGCTGGCACTATCGGGCTACCCACGTGGCTGGGAAGGACAGTATTCAAGCGGATTATCTGAATCACACCTCCTTGGATCCCGGGGAGTGGACGCTGTCGCAGTCTGCTTTTCAGCGAGTGGTGGCTCATTGGGGTAGCCAGTGATGGACTTGATGGCGCCCCAGTCGAATGCCAAAGTCGAGCGCTTCTTCAGCTGGTGCAGGACACACGTCAGAGGAGCTGGACTCCCTGGTTCAGCCTTGGCCAATGGCGGTCCTGCTTTGTGTTCCCCTGTGGCCAAGTTCTGCAGCGGATAGAGGCTCATCGAGGGAGAGTGGTGCTGATTGCTCCGGACTGGCCTTGATGACCCTGGTATGTGGACCTCATGTGGCTCCTGGTTGTGAAGTAATTTCGACTGCCAGCAGAGGTGGAGTTGCTCACCCAGAGGCCAGTGCAGATGCTGGACATGAGTCTATTCTCGCTTATGGCTTGGCTCTTGAGAAGGTTCGGCTGAGGCGAAGAGGTTATTCGCCCCAGGTTAATTAATACCTTACTACAGTCCTGCAGAAGGTTTACATTCCTGGCCTATGTGCAGGTTTGGCATTAATTTGAGGTCTGGAGTGGGGAGCATGGCGTTCGTGCCCTTGGGGCCTTGTTCCCAGTTATACTGGCATTTCTGCAGGCTGTGCTGTTGAAGGGTTTGATGCTGGGCTCCTTGATAGTCCACATGGTGGCTTTGGCATGCTTCAGGGTCCATGTTGATGTGGTTTGTTTCCTGTGTGGGGCAAAACATCTCTGCCCCACATTTGGTCAGTGGTCCCCTTATGGGATCTCAATTTGGTACACTCAGCCCTAGGGTTGCCTCCTTTTGAGCCACTTGCATGTGCCACTGTGAAAGATTTGACCTTGAAGGTAGTGTTCCCGATTTTGATTTGTTCAGCCCGTCACATTTCTAAGCTTCAGGCTTTGTCTTGCAGGGCGTCTTATTTGGTTCTTTATATGGAGGTGGTGGTCCTGCATTCGGTGCCACCTTTTTTGCCTAAGGTCATGTCCAGTTTCCACCTCAATTAGGTGTTGACATGCCATACTCTTGAGTCACAGAATTCTTGAGGAGGCTCGCCTTCTTCAAAAACTGGATGGCCGTAGGGTGTTAAAACGGTATCTCAAAGTGACACAGACCTTTTGGCCCTCGGAGAGGCTCTTTGTTTTGTTTGGTGGCCCCTGCAAAGGTGAGGCGGCTTCTATCTTATTACCCGGTGGATCCAGAAGGCCATTGGTTGGCATATCTGTTGAAAGGGTGCCAGGTGCCATTGGGCTTGCAAGCACATTCTACATGAGTGCAGGCTCGGTCTTGGGCAGAGTTCGTCTTGGTTCCTCTCTAGGACATTTGCAAGATGGCGACCTTGGTTGTCTTTTCATTCCTTTGTGCAACATTACCGTCTGGATGTACAGGCCCAGCAGGGTGCAGAGTTTGGCACCAGGGTGCTACAGGCTGGGGTCTTGGCTCCTACCCATTGTTAGTACTGCTTTGTTACATCCCATTTGTCTGGATTGGACTGGAGGGACATACTGGAAGGTGAAATTAGGCCTTACCTGCTAATTTTCTTTCCTGGAGTCCCTCCCATTCAGTCCAGGACCCACCTGGGCTGTTTATTTTATTTAAAAGGATTTAATATACTGCTTTATCTTGAAATAAAAGTGGTTAACACATCAAACAAATCATAAGGCAGTGTGTGTGGGCGAAATACATGCAGTGGTTAAATCGACAGTGTGTATGTGTAATGTGTGAATGATTACATGGTGTGGTAAATACATTGTGAGCTAAGTACAAGAATTATATACAAGTTGCAGGGCATGGATGCAGAGGTCATGCAGATACGGGAATAGACTGGGTGGCTGGGTCACATGAAGTCCTTATAATGTTCTATGAAGAGTGTAGTTTTGAGCATCTTCCTAAAGTCCTTGAGGTCTGCAGTTGATCTCAGGTCATTGGGGAGTGAGTTCCATAGAGTGGGCGCCGCCAGGGATGGTGCTCTTCTTGAGGTGTCTTGTCTCTGGGGGTGGTGATGGTGTCTGAGGTGGTTCTTCTCCTGGTTCTGGTGCTTTGGTCAGCTCTGATGAGAGGTTGCAGACTATTCGCTGAGAGGTTCTGTTTTATTTTGAATATGTTTAGCAGTGCCTTATATCGGATGCGGGAGCTGATTGGGAGCCAGTGGAGGTGGTTGAAAAGGGGGGTAATGTGATTATGCCTTGATGCACCTGTTATTATGCGGGTGGCAGTGTTCCGTGCTATTTATAAAGGTCGGAGTGTTTGTTTTGAGAGCCCAAGGTAAATGGGGTCGCAGTAGTTTAATGTGGGAGTGATGAGCGCTTGACAGACAGTGTGGAAGTGATCCTGTGAGAGAATAGGTTTGAGGCGTCTGTTTCTCATTTTGAGGTATGCGTTCCTTGTAGTTCTGGCAATGTGAGACTGTAGGATCAGGTCTTTGTCGAGAGTCACTCCGAGGTACTTTACTTCGGGCTTTATTGGTATTGTGATGTCATTCAGCCTAATGGTGGGTGTGGGGGTGAAGGTGGAGTTTCTGGTGATGAGTAGCGCTTCTGTTTTGTTGTAGTTCATGGATAAATTGTTTTCTAGAAGCCAGCTTGTCATTTGTTGAAGACAATTGGCTATGTTAGAGTAGTCTGGGCTGTCAATGTTGATGGGGGAGTATATATTAAAAAAAATCCTTGGAATGATATTAGGATTCAGGGGCTTAAGACACTTGGGATATTCTCTGTGAGAAGTGACAGTCTGACTCCCCTTTATATGGAAGGTTTGCAGCGTGCATAACTGTTGGAGAACTGGGATTTGGACTTCTTTTTTCCCCTGCTTTGTGACATTCATACTGGTTTAATCGGCTAGCACAGGCTGCCTATAGCACACATGAAGCTATGTTCTCAGTCTCTACCTCCTGGTAGAAGAGCATAACCCACTCGACTGGAGAGACTTCAGGAAAGAAAATTAGCAGGTAAGGCCTACTTTCACCTTTTTCACTACGACTATGATTGAGTGAGGGTGAGGGCTAGTCAGGCTTTTTACCCTTTGCCTTTTCTCACCTTTTAATTTACATTTTAAACCACTTTGATGTGACTTTGGTTAACAAGGGCTGTGAAAACGAAAAAAATAGAATAGAATAGCATTTTGAGTTTTAAGGACTCAAAATATGTATACTATAGAACAGTGGTTCTCAATCCAGTCCTTAGGACACACCCAGCCAGTCAGATTTTCAGGATAACCACAATGAATGTGCATATGAGAGATTTGCATGTACTGCTCTAGAAGAATTGAAATAGTGTCTGCATGATAGGTTTACTCCAAGGTATTTTAATACATCTTTCTTTTTCTTCCCAACCCAATGGAAGTTAAAAAAAAATTATACAAAAGGAGTTGAAACAGTTATCTGGGGGCAAAGTAACTTTCCAAAAATTCAACAGAATTGGATGAAATTTGGCATAAAAACATAAGATATGCCATACTGGGTCAGACCAGGGGTCCATCAAGCACAGAATCCTGTTTCCAACAGTGGCAAATCCAGGTTACACGTACCTGGCAGGTTCCCAGAAAGGCACAAGGTTCCACAATGCTCATCCCGGGGTAAGCAGTGGATTTCTCGGGTCCTCTTTAATAATGGTTTATGGACCTTTCCTCCAGGAACTTGTACAAACCTTTTTTAAACCCAGCTACATTAACAGCTTTTACTACATCCTCCAGTAACGAATTCTAGAATTTGATTATGCATGACCTTCTTGGCATAACTCTTCCTTCCTGAAGCTGGTTCTGATTGGATGCTTCTCAGGGCTGTTCATTTGAGGCATCTTTTCTGTTGTCTCGACTGTAGTTTTTCTGGATAACACTGGTTCATGCCTTATATAGTTTTGGTGGCTTGCTCATGCAAACGATTGGAATCGAGCATTGTTCATGTCGCTCAAGAGCTTTGGTTTGACTAAGAGGGCCACACATTTTCTTGAGCCTCTTGTATTGGTGCCATGCGGGAACATTGTGGCATCTGTCCCATGTTGTCCTGGGGGTTCATAGGGACCATGAGTCTGTCTTTCCATGTGTTTATAGTTATGTGTTCAGTTGAGCATAGCCTTCTAGGGCACAGTGGAGTTCCAGGGCAGAATGGCAGGAATTTTCAAGGAGATCCTCTACGGAATCTTTTCTGCCTATCTACCCATGAAAATTAACGAGGAGGATTGAGTAGAAGGCCACCATGGGAGTATGTTTTCTGAAGGCCTTGTCTACCTCCCTCCTGAAACTTTTAGAGCTTTGGTATGTCCCAGTCATCTCGAATGGTCTGGTAAGATAAGGCAGGTGAATTTTTTTTTTTTTTTTGTTCTTACCTGCTAATTCATTCTGTGACTCCTGGTAGACCAGTCAAGCATCCGCCCAAGAAGATTAAGGTTATTCCAGTTGTGTCTCAATTTCTTCTAGGGGTTTGGTCAAGCCCTTGAGGTTGCCCCTGGAGTCATTTCACTGAGGTTATATTTCAAGCATGTGTGCGAATAATGTCTGGATGTTTGCTAACTATTCTTTCAATGTTTCTTAAATCTGCTTTGGCAGTTAATATAATGACAAGTTTCAGGCTGCACCACACCTTGTGCTGGTGGTGACATCACAGAAGCTTATAGTTCTCTGCCTCCATCTACTGGCTGGGGAGCAAAACCCACTCATCTGGACTGGTCTAGCAGGATTCAAGGAAAGGAAATTAGCAGGCAAGAACAAATTTCACCTTCATTTCTAGATGTCCTTCAGAAAATTCCTGCCCTTTTAAATAAAGTCAGTAAACTTCTAAAGTCAGAACCAAACCTATTTTATTGCCAAGTCTTTGGTATATTATATCTCCCTGGCACTAAATTTAAAGATAAAGTGCTTTTTTTGTAAATTTATTTGCGTGCACAATTTTTTCTGTTGGAATTTGATTTTTAAACATTTCAAAGTTTCAAAAGAGATTGAGCAAAAAAAATATAGGGCCCAATACTGGAAGGCATTTACATGGTTTACAGAGCTGTAAACCATGTAAATGCCTCTAATCGGGATATTTGGCGGCACTGACATAGTGCCATTGAATATTTCCAAGTAATGCCACTGTACTATTGATGCTAACTGCTTATCATCGGGGTGTGTTGGGGGCGTTCCAGGGCTGTGCCCAAGGATAACCAGTCAGTGGTGATATTCAGCTGCTGCCCGGTCATTCTTTAGCGGCAAAAGTTAGGCACAGCAAAAGCTGTCCTAACATTTGTTGCCGAAGCTAACCGAGCAGCAGCCAAATATCACCGATGCCTGGTTAGCTTCTGCGTCGTGTGTTCAGCCAATATATATATCCAATTACTCCAACCCGTGAATATTTCCTTAATTAAATGGCTCAATAAATTGCTCAATACACAACTTAGACTAACATCAATTCATCTGTTTCTAACCGGGTCTCAGACTCGTGGGCAGCAATTTGTGATAAACATCACGTAGTGCTCCTTCTTTGCATCAACGACCCATTTTAAATTCTTTTTATAACTTTTGCTTAACGTTTTTTTTCAAAAATCCAGTTAGATAATGTAACTTTTTCTTAACGTTTTTTTTTTTCAAAAATCCAGTTAGATAGTATAAAGTATGATAATAATCAAGCGTATCTTGTGACTTATCTTCAATGTGCTTGATTATTATCATACTTTATACTATCTAACTGGATTTTTGAAAAAAAAAAAAAACGTTAAGAAAAAGTTACATTATCTAACTGGATTTTTGAAAAAAAAAAAAAAAGTTAAGAAAAAGTTACATTATCTAACTGGATTTTTGAAAAAAAACGTTAAGCAAAAGTTATAAAAAGAATTTAAAATGGGTCGTTGATGCAAAGAAGGAGCACTACGTGATGTTTATCACAAATTGCTGCCCACGAGTCTGAGACCCGGTTAGAAACAGATGAATTGATGTTAGTCTAAGTTGTGTATTGAGCAATTTATTGAGCCATTTAATTAAGGAAATATTCACGGGTTGGAGTAATTGGATATATATATTGGCTGAACAGTGACATTACTCTAAAGTTTTTGGATCTACAACGTCTGCGTCGTGTGTGGCTCTACGGCAAACCTGGATAGTCAATGCTGGTGGACGGATATGGTCCTGGCATTGAATATTCAGGTTAACTTTTCAGCGGCAGCAACTAGGTACTGTAGTCGTGCTAGCAGCCATCGCTGAATATAGGGCCCATATTGTTTTGAAGCTTGCTGGAACAAACAAACCTAAACATTTTGTGCTTTCTTTACCTGATTCTTAAATCTGGCCTTTGTGTAGCAGGTAGAAGTGCGGAGGTGTTCATCGGTGAATGAGCTAACAAGTAGGTTTCCACCCAAGTCCTCAAGTCACATTGCAGCTGCATTGGTGACCATGTTAAAGACCAGACCTGTATGTACAGCATCACTTTCCAGTAGGACAATTTTGTCCCATCCCATTTTTAGCTTTGGGAAAGAGGTTGAGAGAGAGAATAAATCAAAATTATGAACTGCATAATCTATAACTTTGTCTTGCTATCAAGAGTACTTCTCTTGCTTTTTAAATGCATATGTACATTTTGTCACTAGATAATCCTCCTATCTCCAGGAACAAGCAGGAATGAGTCTTCACATATGGGTATCGTCGGTACCGACTGAGCCTGCGCGGGAACGCTCCCCAGCGTCCAGTAAGAAAGCTTTTGGGAGCATCCCACAGCGCCTGCGTGCTGCCTTCCCGCCTTTCCCAACCGCCTCTCTCCAGTTCTTCTTTTCCGCGGAGCCAGCAGGTCGTGTTCCTGTCATCGCAGAAGTTCTTTATTTTTTTCTTTATTTTTCTGTGTCGCGTCTGCCTTCGACGTCAGACGGGTACCGCCGGTCTTTTCTTTTCTTTTCTTTTTTCGCTAAAACAAAAAAAACTTTTCTTTATTCAGCTGTGCTTTTTCATTTTGGGCCTTAGGCCTAAATATTTTCTCCTCATGGAGAAGCCCGCTTCCGGGTTCAAAAAGTGCATAAAATGTGGCGGTACTATTTCTGTCACCGACACCCATGATTGGTGTCTGAAATGTTTGGGTCCTGACCATTCCATCATGGATTGTGTGTCCTGCACCAGGATGTCTAAGAGAGGTCGGCAGAACCGAGCATCCAAGCTCAGTACCCTGTTTTCCCTCTGATGCAGCCTCGGTGGCATCGACATCTTCCAGGGCTGCTTCTTCCTCCCATGGATCTCAGGTAACCAAACATAAATCTAGCTGGTCTTCGAAGGGCAAATCTCCCTCTAAGCATCGAGATGCCTCCGGGCTTGTCCTCGAGGATTCCGCACCGACAAAATTACCCCGGCGGGAAGTTCCGGCTTCCAAAGCATTGTCTATGGGGTCACAGGTTGACATCGATGGCTTGGCCTCGACCGATCACCTGTTGCCGTGTTCTGGGGTACCGGTGGCCTCCACTGGTACCGACATCCAGACTTTGGTGGCGTCGATGGATCAGAAAATTCTGTCCATGCAGCGCACCCTTACGGCGTTTATGCAGGCTTCGACGCCTCCGGTACCGCAACAGTCTCCGTTGCCGGTACCGACTCCGGCACCGGCATCGTTCCCGGTGCCAGTACCGATTGCATCGACATCGGCTTCGGTGTCGACTGCAACGGTACCCTGTCCTATGATGCCCATCGGTACCAAACCGGTACCGCTTACTCCCGATGTCGATCCCACTCGATACGCGTATAGGGCTTTACAGGAGCATCCAGACAGGTGATACTTCGATTCCTCCGAAGACTCTGAGTCGGAGGCTTCTGTCGATGCACCGGTACTTCTTCCTCAGGAGTCTGCTTCTCCAAAACAAAGAATGTCTCCTCCAGAGGACTTGTGTTTTCAAGACTTCATTAGGGAAGTGGCTAGAGGCCTCTCCATCACAGTGGCCTCTGAGTCAGAGCCTAGAGCCAAGCAATTAGATATTTTTGCAATATCCTAAGGCTCCTAAGGAAGCAGCTACCTTACCTATTCATGAGATTCTTTATGATCTCATGTTGGGCATGTGGGAGACTCCTCTCACCACCTCTCCTCATTCTCGTAGGTTAGACACCATGTATGGTGTCCCTCCCTGTCCTGGTTTTCATAAGACTCAGCTTCCTCACCACTCTATTGTGGTTGAGTCTGCTATGAAGAAAATAAAGAGTGCAAAGAGACACTCATCTAACCCTCCAGGACGTTTATGTAGGACTCTAGATGCTTTTGGCCGAAGAATTTTCCAGGCCAATATGCTTGCTGCCAGAATCAACTCCTATAGTCTCTATATGGGGATGTTTCTAAAAGAAGTCACAGATCAACTGCAGACTTTAGCTCCTTTTATTTCAGAAGATAAAAGGAAAGAATTTCTCACTTGGCTCAAACATGCCCAAGATGTTTCCAAATTCTCCAACCGTGCAGTCTTTGACTCTTTTGAGTGTGTAAGCAGAGCCACGGCTATTGCCATAGGTGCACGCAGAATTGCTTGGTTACAAGCCTCTGATTTGGAACTCTGGGTCCAAGATGAGTTGGGAAACCTTCCTTGTACAGGTGAAAACCTGTTTGGCAGGGATTGGCAAGCAAAGGCCACTCAGATGGATGCTGAGAACTCTGCTTTGGATCGACTTTCAAAGTCTACCTCTGCCCTGTTAAGAAAAGATTGTTCAAAAAGACATCTTTTTCTAAAAAGGGAAGATATTATCCTGCTCATGGGCAGACATCTTCTGCAGGTCGTTTTGCTGCAAAACGTCAGCAACCACCTAAACAGGCCAAGTCAAAGGCTGCCAGGCCTACCACAGCCCAGCAGCCTCAACCTCCTCAGGGCCTTTGACTTGCAACTAGAGAACTTAGCCTTTCTAGCTCTGGAAAAACCAGAGCCCCTCACCATTCCAGGAAGGTTGACTTACTTTGCTCCCAGATGGGAGCAAATCACAGCAGAGCAATGGACCCTCTCCATCATAAAGGAAGGATACAAGCTTCATTTCTTAAGCCTTCCTCCTCACACCATGGTGAAACAGTTCAATTCTCCAATATCTCTCCTCAACCTTCTAGGTCAGGAGATTGCTACCCTTCTTGCCCAAGGGGCAATAGAAGAAGTACCTCTTCAACAGGGCTCAGGGTTCTACTCCCCTTATTTTCTTATCCCAAAGAAAACAGGGGGCTACAGACCCATATTAGATCTCAGAGAATTTAACAAGTTTCTATTCAAGGAGAAATTCAAAATGATTTCTCTAGGGGCTCTGCTTCCATACCTTCAGAGTCAGGACTGGCTTTGTTCTCTAGATCTCAAGGATGCGTACACCCATGTCCTCATCCATCCAAAACACAGAAGGTTCCTTCAGTTCCTTTTTCAAGGAAAGCAATACCAATACAGAGTGCTTCCTTTCCGTCTGGCCTCTGCACCAAGGGTGTTCACGAAATGCATGGTAGTAGTAGCTGCATTTCTCCGCACTCTGGGAATATTTGTATTCCCATATCTGGAAGACTGGCTCATTCAAGCCCCATCCCAGTCAGAGGCCCAGACTTGCCTAACCTGCACAATGCGTATCCTTCACTATTTGGGACTAGTAATAAACATCCCAAAATCCAATCTCACCCCTACTCAGTCTCTGGAATTCATAGGGGCCTTGCTGGATACCACAACTGCAAGGGCCTATCTTCCTCAGGCCCGTTGCCTACGTCTTGTGCAGTTAGCCTCCCAGATTCAGTTGAAGTCCCACTTAACTGCTCGAGAGATGTTACAACTATTAGGCCACATGGCATCCACCGTGCATGTGGTTCCATATGCTCGCCTTCACATGAGGGCAGCTCAATGGACTTTGTCCACCCAGTTGACTCAGGCATCAGGTTGCCTGTCAGACAAAATAGCAAACTCCAGTCGCCTTTTTTGGTCTTTCCAGTGGTGGAAGTCCTCTCAAGACCTGTTGCTGGGGTCCCCTTTTCAGCAACCACTACCCCAAGCAACTCTCACAACAGATGCTTCTCCAAAGATCTCTCCACCCAGGGCATCTGGTCTCCACAGGAGACTTCTCTGCATATCAATCTATTGGAACTCAGAGCGATATTCTTAGCTCTCAGAGTGTTCCATACCCTGCTCAGCTACAGGACAGTCCTCATCCATACGGACAACCAAGTAGCCATGTTCTATGTGAACAAGCAAGGCGGGACTGGCTCTTTGTCGCTTTGCAACGAAGCTTTGCGACTGTGGGCCTTCGCCAGAGAGCATCACATCCGTCTTCTGGCAGTATATCTTCCAGGCATTCAAAACTCTTGGGCGGACAGACTCAGTCGAGTTCTGCTTCCACACGAATGGTCCCTCCACATGGACCAGGTAGCCAGGATTTTTCGAATTTGGGGAACCCCGAACATAGACCTCTTTGCAAGTCCGTGGAATGCCAAACTTCCCCGGTTCTGTTCCAGAATTCCGTGTCGGGGAGTTCAGGCCAAGGATGCCTTCCTCCTTCACTTGGGTCAAGACTTCCTTTATGCCTTTCCACCAATTCCCCTAATTCCCAAAACACTATTCAAGCTTCAGAGAGATCGAGGGACCATGATCCTCATAGCCCCACATTGGCCACGCCAAGTGTGGTACCCTCTACTTCTGCATCTCTCTCAAGCTCCCTCCCTGGACTTGGGCTCCGCACCAGACCTTCTATCCCAGGAAGAGGGAACATTATGGCACCCAAACCCCCAGTCGCTCCATCTCAGGGCTTGGTTGCTGAGGGCTTAGACCTTCAAGATTTTCATCTCTCACAGCAAGTCAGAGATGTTGTTCATGCCTCCAGAAAGCCTTCTACTAGAAGTTCCTATGCTTTCAAATGGAAAAGATTTACCATTTGGTGTTCAGAGAAGGGTCTAAACCCTCTTGCAATACCTCTGAATTCTCTACTAGAGTATCTCCTGCATCTATCCCATGCAGGTCTGAAAACGAATTCAGTAAGAGTCCATTTGAGTGCTATTGCAGCGTCCCTCAAGCCTCTCAATGGACAACCTATTTAGTCTCATCCTCTTATAGCAAGATTCATGAGAGGCCTTCTTTTAACTAAAGCTCCCATTAGACCACCTCCAGTGGCATGGGACTTAAATCTGGTTCTTGGCCAGCTCATAAAGCCACCTTTTGAACCTTTAGCCACCACCTCCTTGAAATTTCTTTCTTGGAAGGTTATTTTTCTCATTGTAGTCACCTCAGCATGCCGCATCAGTGAATTGCAAGCTTTGGTGGCTAATCCACCTTATACAAGGTTCCATCATGATAAGGTAGTCCTCAGGACCAATCCACACTTTATGCCTAAAGTGGTCTCGCCTTTTCATCTGAACCAAGAGGTATATTTACCTGTCTTTTTTCCAGGACCTCATGCATCAAGTGCAGAGAGGAATCTTCATACCTTGGATTGTAAGAGAGCTCTTGCTTTTTACTTACAAAGAACACAGCAACATAGAAAGTCTTCTCAACTCTTTGTTGCTTTTGATCCTTCTCATTTAGAATTTCCAGTCTCTAAAAGAACACTGTCCAACTGGATTGCTCAGTGTATTTCTTTCGCCTACCAGAGTAGAAACCTTTCTCTGGAGGGCCATGTCACAGCTCACAATGTGAGAGCCATGGCAGCCTCAATGGCTCATCTAAATTCTGTGTCCATCGACCAAATCTGTCGAGCGGCCACCTGGGCCTCGGTTCATACCTTCACAGCCCATTACTGCTTGGACAAGGACTCCCGCGGGGATGCCTTGTTTGGTCAGGCTGTTCTCAAACACCTGTTCCATTCCTAATCAACTCCTACCCACCTACCCTGGTTGGATGCCAGAGATCCATGGCAGGAGGTAGAGTCCTTTTCAAGGACACACAACCTGGGGTTCTCCCCTGGCATCTCCAGCTAGGGAGTCCCCATATGTGAAGACTCATTCCTGCTTGTTTCTGGAGATAGCACAGTTACTTACCTGTAACAGGTGATCTCTGGGAACAGCAGGAATAAGTCTTCACAACCCACCCACCTCCCCTAGGAGTTGTATCTCTCTATCTATCTTTCCTTTCCTCTCTCTCTCTTTGTCTCGGCTTTAAAACTCGAACTGGAGAGAGGTGGTTGGGAAAGGCGGGAAGGCAGCGCGCAGGCGCTGTGGGATGCTCCCAAAAGCTTTCTTATTGGACGCTGGCGAGCATTCCCGCGCAGGCTCCGTCGGTACCGACGATACCCATATGTGAAGACTTATTCCTGCTGTTCCCAGAGATCTCCTGTTACCGATAAGTAACTGTGCTATCTCTCTCTACACCCCTCCTTGGGAACTTCGTTCTTCTAGCAGATCCCTTCTATATGTGCCCTTCTCTTCCATTGCCAACTCCAGGCTTCAATCTTTCCTATGCCTGGAACAAACTACTTGAGCCGGTGCGTCAGGCTCCATCTGTGGCCCTGTTCAAATCCAGGCTAAAAGCTCATTTCTTTGAGACTGCTTTTGGATCCTGATTCCCCTTGTCTCCAGTTTCACCTCCTATGTGTTTCCTTACTATTCTTCTAAATATATCCTAGTCCCTACTTGTGTTGCCTGTCTTGACCAGACTGTAAGCTTTTATGAGCAGGGACTGTCGCCTATGTGTCTCTGAACAGTGCTGAATGTGCCTTGTAGCGCTATACAAATGATAAGTAGTAGTAATAAGCCCTGCATTGTACTACAGTTGGCGTTTTCTAACCACTTCCTTCATTAGAGAGCAGAGAAGATAATGCTTTTTGGCTGTAAGAGGCCAGGTGTTCAGGCTACAGAAGAAGCTGGCATAGTTCACTCAAGTATAAAGTGTTGTTAAAATATCTTTCCTTGCCAAGTGATTTGGACCTTTTCACTTTCTCACCATTTTGATTTTCCCAGAGGTTAATGAGG
The DNA here is from genome assembly GCA_033557465.1 of Ichthyophis bannanicus. Taxonomy (NCBI): domain Eukaryota; kingdom Metazoa; phylum Chordata; class Amphibia; order Gymnophiona; family Ichthyophiidae; genus Ichthyophis; species Ichthyophis bannanicus. The sequence goes on from CM066034.1 coordinate 927,924,277, forward strand.
CATTAGATACACAAGCCCTTCAGTAAAATGAAGATCCTAATTCTTGTTGGATCTGTCACTTCTGAATTAAGTTTTGATGACAGCTTTTCCTCCAGTGTCAATAATTCAGCTGCTATTGTCATCAATATGGCCTTTCCTGGAGCAGAAATTAATTACCATTGTTAATAATCCCTTCTAAATGGGTCTTTAGTGAGTTTTCCACAGCCTTTTTTTGTTGTAACCTCTGTAGCATTGGAACTTACCTCAAAGCTGATAACTTCAAAGGGGAAGAACATTTTCTACAGGCTTAAAGCTGGTGCATTAGGAGATGATGATCTATGAATCTGCTGTGGGCGCAGTGCCAAAACAGACTCGGGCAGCTGCTGAAGTTGATCCTGTATTATAAAGCCTGTATTTCATTCTAGCATTAACCGTGGTCCTTCAGTCAGATGAGTTAGCAAAGAAAGAAATCCTGTTGTTTTTTTTTAAGATGGCTATTTGGGGAGAGAGACCATGACCATTTTAAAAAGGGGTATTTTTGTTTGTAAAGGGGATAAGCCTTTAGGAAAATGAGTGGAGGCAGCAAAGGTGGTGGGGTGTGTTTTACAAACATATCACAATGAACACATTGTAACATGATGGGTTGTGCAGAGCTAGAATAGACAAAAATAATGTTTTAAATTGAAAGTGAGCTACTTTCTAATTAGGACAGCTCTGAGTAACACAGGTTGCTGAGCCTTCCTCATTCCTCCTGAGATGTGTCAAGAGGACAGCCAAAAGCAGAGGGTGAGAAACAGAATTCTCTCATCCTGTGCTATCCTCTGAATTACCAAGAAAATAGTTTTCTACCTAAAAGTGTATTACTAGAGTGGAGGAGTAGCCTAGTGGTTGGGGCAAGGTACTTCAGGCCGGAAGGTTGGGTGTTCACATCCCACTAGAGGACAGCAACCTTGGGCCAGAAGTTATCTCCAAGTTATTATGCCCTGTTCAATGTAATTTCAGTTTGTTCAATGTAAACCGCACTGATGCAGAATAGCGCGGTATATAAGAGAATGTAAATAAATAAATAAATACTCCTTGTGAAGCCATAAAATGCAGATTTCTTTTTTGAGAGGGAGAGATGAATCAATTCTTGGGATATAGGTTCACATTGCCAGTATTGTTTGCATGTGATGTTTTTAATATAAGCACAGTGTGAGGTGGCATCCAATCTGAATGCATTATTTCTGGTGTAGGAAACTATGTGACAGATATCTTGTGAATACAACATAGCTTCCAAGAACGAAAAGAAGTTGAGGGGAAGACAAGCTCATAGCGGAGAGACTGAATGAATTCTTTGCTTCAGTTTTTACTGAAGAAAAGATGTAGGGAGGTTTCCCATGCCTGAAATGGTATTTAAAGGTGATGTATTGGAAGAACTGAAAGAAATATCGGTAAACTGGAAGGATGCATTAACACCATTTGATAAAGTGAAGAGTAGCAAATCACTTGGACCAGATGGTATACATCCAAGGGTATTGAAAGAACAGAAATATGAGATTGCAGACCTATTATTAGTAATCTGTGAACTATCATTAAAAATCATCTATAGTACCTAAAGATTGGAGAATGGCCAGTGTAGCACCAATTTTTTAAAAGAGTTCCAGGGGTGATCAGGAAACTACAGACAGGTGATCCTGATGTCAGTATCGGGGAAAATGGTAGAAACCATTATAAGGAATAAAATTACTGAACATGTAGATAGTTATGGTTTAATGTGAGAAAGCCAACATGTATTTACTAATCTGTGTTTTTTGGTTTTTTTGAAGGTGTGATTAAACAGGCAGACAAAGGTGAGCCAGTTGGTATAGTGTGTCTGGATTTTTAGAGAGCCTTTGACAAGATACCTTATGAGAGAGTCTTTGCAAAATTAAAAAGTAATGGGATAGGAGGCAGCGTACTATTGTGGATCAGAAACTGGTTAAAATATAGAATACAGAGAGTAGGTGGAGGAGTGGAGGTGTGGCCTAGTGTTTGGGGCAAGGTACTTCAGGCCAGAAGGTCGGGGGTTCAAATCCCACTAGAGGACAGCAACCTTGGGCCGGAAGGACTGGGGTTTCTAGTCCCACAGGTGCTCCTTGTGGTCTTGGGCAAGCCACTTAACCCTTCATAGCCCATGTTTCCTGTAAATAGGTATCTCCAAGTTCCTTATCGTCACTCCAGTCCAGTCCCTTACTTCAGGGTTACGCAACCCTTCCAGCAGCTTGGAGGCTGAGCCCAACCTTTTTGGGGTGGAGCGGTATATATACCACTGGTGCCACCCACCAACTCCAGTATACTCAGCCTCCAAGCAGCTGGAGGGTCCCGTAAGCCTAGGGCTTACTGGAGTCCTTCTTTCCTCTTAAATTCCTTTTTATTTAATTTATTGAATTTATTTAATTTTAATTGAATTTGATTTATTTAACTCATTTGATTTACAGGATCTTTGGTATCCTATTTGATTCTCTCCGGAGTACTCCTTTCCCCCCCCCCCCTCCCTCCCTCCCTCCCCGCAGCGTACTGAAGCTGATTCTCTGCGGATCGGGCAGCAGCGAGGAGGAAAGTCCACAGCTCCTCTCACTGCCCGTGCTGCCTACTCTCCGGTCTGCCTGCCTCAGATCCGGCCCGTCCTCGCGCCGAAGCCCAGCTGGCGGCTGAGCGCTGGAGGACGCGCCGTGCACGCGGGGAGAGCCGAATCCTCTTCACCCCCCCCTTCTCTTCTTACGGCGACGCGCTGTTTCAGCGGCGGAAGAGAAGTGCGGCGGGCAGCGTGAGCTCCGAAATTGTGCGGGCTTCAGTTTCCTCTCTCCCCCTTACCGCCGGAGCGCGGGGGACAGCAGAGGCCAGCGTTTGCAGGCGATTCATCTAGGGCTCCACGTGGCTGCGGCCTAGCACGTGTTGAGCCCCTAAGGAGAACGGCGGTCTCGGGCCTGGAACTGAAGAGCTCCTGAACCGCAAGTATACAGCTTAAGCTGTTAGCAAATTTATAGAAGTTTTCCTGCTACAGCTTTTTTGGCGTTTAATGAGATATTGAGGGGGAAATATTGCAACATAGGGGGGGCCGGTTATTAGCCTAATTTAGTTTAGTTAATTTATTTTAATCTATTTTTATTGATTTTAATGTAATTAAATTGGATTTAATCTTGTTTATTGATTTTGTTTAGTCTGAGGGGGAACAGTATCTTTTTGTTGGGGGAGGCAACTAGGAGATCTCTCCCAAGAACATGACGGCCAAACCGAGGTGTCCCTCTTGTGGCACTAGAAGGGGCACTGCATCTGAGGCAGGGGTCTGCAGGGGCTGCGCCGCTGTTGCTTCCTCTGTGGAACAGGAAATCAGCCTGGCCATGTCCCAGGCCTCGCAGGGGTCTTCTGATCCCTTAGAGGGAGAAGCAGCGCCTCAGCTGTCCCCTCCCTCGCACTCAGAGACCCTCCTTCCCCCAGCTCCTTCCTCCTCCCTGCCGGCAGGAGAAGGGGGAGCAGGGGACTTCTTCTCCCCTGATTTCATTCTCCTGCTGCACCAGGCCTATTGCCTGCGTAAGAGGGGTCTTGGCCCAGGGGAAGCGGGTCCGTCGTCTGAAGGCAAACTGGTCAGACCCATGAGATCTAACTCCCAGGACTCGGGGATTTCCTCGAAGCGTCCCAGGCTGGCAGTTGAAGAGCCCCTCACTCCACTTTCCCAGGACTTGCCAGAGGAGGAGCCCTCGGAAAAGGAGGAGGAGGAAGAGGAGGAGCTGGAGGAAGGGGAGATCCCGGAGGAGGACCACTCTCGCATAATCAGAGTATTCAGGCGGGAGGAGTTGCCCGCTTTAATTAATGACTCCCTGAAAGCTCTCAACGTAGCCTCGGATACTCCCGCAGAGGAGGAAGCCTTGGAGGATCCCTTGATTCAGGCCGTCAGAAGGTCCCAGAAGGTCTTCCCTGTCCACAGAGTGGTACGTCAGATGATTCAGGAGGAGTGGGATCAACCAGAGTCAGCGTTGAGAGGAGTCAGGGCCATGTCTCGGCTCTACCCTCTCCCTGAGGCAGACAAAGAACTTCTGAAGTCCCCCAGAGTGGATGCGGCGGTCTCGGCAGTAACGAAGAAAACCACCATCCCAGTGGAGGGCAGCGCGGCGCTGAAGGATGCCCAGGACAGAAGATTGGACACGCTCCTTAAGCAAGCCTTCGACGTGAGCGCTCTTGCCTTACAAGCCTCAGTTTCGGGAGCATGGGTGGCACGAGCATGTTTGAGGTGGTCTCAGCAACTCCAGGCGGAGGAGGGTTCCTCCGATGGGGTCCTAGCCACCTCGGCAAGGTTGGAATCAGGTACGGCCTTCTTGGCAGATAGCCAGTATGACCTCATCCGGAGCTTAGCAAAGAACATGGCCTCGGTGGTGGCAGCCAGACGCTACTTGTGGCTCCGGAATTGGGCCGCGGATGCCTCCTCCAAAGCTCGCCTGAGTCGCCTCCCCTTTAAAGGGAAACTTTTGTTCGGAGAAGACTTGGACAAGTTGGTAAAGGACCTGGGCGAGTCCAAGGGCGGCAGACTTCCGGAGGACAGGATCAAGCAAACACGATCTTCTGCCCCTTCTCGGAACCAATCCAGAGAACCCCGGAGGTTCCGCTCGAACAGACCTAACCCTTTCCTCAGGGGTCGTTTTAACGCTAGGGGTCAAGGTGCCAGAGGGTTTCGGGGCAGAGGTTTCTCATCCTCTTCCTCCTCCTTCTCCTCGGGTCCCAGAAAGCAACAATGAGATACAGGGGGTCCGGGAGGACGGAGTGCCGGTAGGCGGTCGCCTGAGGCAGTTTCTTCCCGCCTGGTCCCGAGTCACGTCCGATCAATGGGTGCTGGAAGTGATTCGAGAAGGATACTCCCTCGAATTTGCAAAGCAAATACTCCCAGCTTTTGTTCAGTCTCCCTGCGGCTCCGCAGCAAAAAGAGAAGCCGTGGAGTCGACACTTTCCCGCCTCATAGCTCTCGGGGCCGTAGTCCCGGTGCCCCCAGACCAATGCGGTACGGGTCGGTACTCGATTTACTTCGTCGTCCCAAAAAAGGAGGGATCCTTTCGCCCGATCCTCGACCTAAAACAGGTCAACCGCTGCCTCAAGATACCTCACTTCCGGATGGAGACCCTAAGGTCAGTGATAGCGGCCGTGAGGGCCGGAGAGTTCCTAACATCGCTGGATCTGACAGAAGCGTACTTACATATCCCGGTCAGAAGGGCCCATCAGCAGTTCCTCAGATTCGCGGTACCTCGAGGTCATTTTCAATTTCAGGCGCTACCCTTCGGGCTAGCAACAGCGCCCAGAACCTTTACCAAGGTGATGGTGGTAGTAGCGGCCGCCCTACGAAAGAAGGGAATCTTAGTGCACCCCTATCTGGACGACTGGCTGATCCGGGCAAAGTCAGAGGAGGAAAGTCGCCAAGCAACAGCCGAAGTAGTTCAAGTTCTGGAAGAACTAGGATGGGTCATCAATCGAGCAAAGAGCAGTTTGGTTCCATCACAGGAGCTCGAATATCTCGGAGCAAGTTTCCACACAGGCAAGGGCAGGGTCTTTCTGTCCAGCTCAAGGCTAAAGGACCTGAGAACTCTAGTCTCACAGTTCATGGTCAGACGGCTTCCTTCAGCGAGGCATTACCTGCAATTGTTGGGTACCATGGCGGCGGCAATAGAAGTCGTTCCGTGGGCCAGAGCTCACATGCGCCCCTTACAGCGGTCTCTATTGCCGCGGTGGTCTCCGCAACAGCACCCCTTGTCTCGACTGCTCCCCTGTGCTCCTCGGACCAGACACTCTCTTCTCTGGTGGAGGTGCCCAAGGAACTTGAGTCGCGGAATGCCCCTAGAGCCTCCTCAGTGGGTACTCTTGACGACAGACGCCAGCCTGGCAGGCTGGGGGGCTCATTTCGAGGACCAGTTTGTCCAGGGGCAATGGTCGGCAGTAGAATCCCTTTGGCCTATCAACCGCCTGGAATTGAGAGCGGTCACACGGGCGCTCAGGGCTCTTCAGCCTTCAGTGCGAGGGAAAGCGATTCGCGTCCTCTCCGACAATGTCACCGCCGTGGCGTACATCAATCACCAGGGGGGCACCAGCAGTCCGGCATTGGAAAAGGAGGCGGACTCCCTGTTCAAGTGGGCGGAAGTCCACCTGGAGGCGCTCTCAGCACAGCACGTGGCAGGTACGGACAACATCATGGCCGATTACCTCAGCAGGTACAAGATAGATCACGGCGAGTGGGAACTGCATCAAGAGGTCTTCGACCAGATAGTGGCCCGGTGGGGTCCTCCAGTAATGGACCTCATGGCAAGGTTCACATCCGCCAAAGCAAGCAGATTCTTCAGCAGGAGAAAGGAAAGGATGTCCGAGGGCCTGGATGCCCTGTCTCAAAGGTGGCCCACGGAAGGGCTCCTTTATGTCTTCCCCCCTTGGGCTCTAATCGGGAAGGTCCTCCAGCGGGTGGAAGCTCACCGGGGTCTAGTAGTCCTTATTGCCCCGGATTGGCCTCGCCGTCCTTGGTATGCGGATCTGGTAAGGATGATCGCCGACCGACCATGGCACCTTCCGGTCAGGAAGGACCTACTCAAGCAAGGACCAGTTCAGATGCCACACGTGGATCGATTCTCGCTTACGGCATGGCTATTGAAAGGGCGCGGCTCTTGAAGCGCGGCTACTCACCGGCAGTAATCGCGACCATGTTGAGCGCGAGGAAGCGCTCCACCTGTCTTTCCTACGTAAGAGTCTGGCGTATCTTTGAAGCATGGTGTACAGAACGCCGGAAGAATCCCCTGTCGGCCTCGGTCCCGGAGGTGCTGGAGTTCTTGCAAGCGGGCCTCGACAAGGGTTTAGCTCACAGCTCCCTGAGAGTACAACTGGCGGCCATCGCGTGCTATAGGGGCAAGGTGGGCGGAAAAGCCTTGGGAACAAACGCGGACGTTGCAAGGTTCTTGAAAGCGGTCAAGCGGCTCCGACCACAACGAAGATCGGTCATACCCCCTTGGGACCTTAACCTAGTTCTGAATTCCCTAGCCACGGGTCCGTTTGAGCCTTTGAAGAAGGCCTCCTTGAAGGATCTGACGCTGAAAACGGTGTTCCTGGTGGCCATTTGCTCAGCCAGACGAGTCTCCGAACTACAAGCCCTGTCTTCTCGGCCTCCCTTTCTGTCCTTCCTCAGGGATAAGGTAGTACTTAGGACGGTTCCTTCCTTTTTACCTAAGGTGATCTCCCCCTTCCATGTCAACCAGTCCATCTCTCTCCCGACTCTCCGACCGGAGGGGGCAGTAGGGGGAGACAGTAAGCTCCATCTGCTAGACGTCCCCAGAGCCTTGAAGCGCTACCTCTCCCGCACGGCGCCCTTTCGGAAATCCGAACGACTCTTTGTACAGTTCGGAGGGCCCCACAAGGGTGAGGCGGCAGCCAAGGCCTCAATTTCCAGATGGATCAGGGAGGCGATCGCTTCCGCCTATATCCTTAAGGGGAAACAGGTCCCAGGGGGCTTGCGCGCTCACTCAACTCGAGCACAGGCTACCTCTTGGGCGGAGTTCAGTCTAGTACCTCCCCTGGATATCTGTAGGGCAGCGACTTGGTCCTCTCTGCACTCCTTCACCAAGCACTACAGGCTGGATGTGCAGAGCTCGTCGGACTCTAGGTTTGCACAGGCAGTGCTACGTTCCGGAATGGCGGATCCCGCCCGGGCTGGTACTGCTCTGGTACTTCCCTGAAGTAAGGGACTGGACTGGAGTGACGATAAGGAAGAGGTAATTAGATCTTACCTGCTAATTATTGTTCCTGAAGGAACGACAGTCCAGTCCCTACTACCCTCCCTAGTTCTGTAGCCATTCCGGCCGTTCTCTTTGTTAGGGGTCTGCGGCCTGAGGGCGGTTTCAGGTGTGTTGGTGGGTCAGGCTGGAGAAAAGGCACGCACCATGGCAGTTCTCCTACCTTCTCCCTGGACCTCCTCTCCTACTAACTTCTCCTGGTTAAAAAAAAAAAAAAAAAAAAAAAAATTACTTAGATTTGAGTTTGTTTACTTATGTTTTCTGAGTTATCTAGGTTGGTTATATCTGCTTTGACAGTCGTTTACTGGAGTTGGTGGGTGGCACCAGTGGTATATATACCGCTCCACCCCAAAAAGGTTGGGCTCAGCCTCCAAGCTGCTGGAAGGGTTGCGTAACCCTGAAGTAAGGGACTGGACTGTCGTTCCTTCAGGAACAATAATTAGCAGGTAAGATCTAATTACCTCTTATAATGTTATAATCTCCAGGAACAAGCAGGAATAAGTCCTCACATATGGGTACGTCGGTACCGACGGAACCTGCGCGGGAAAGCTCCCCAGCTTCCCAGAAGGAAAGCTTTTGGGGCCTCCCACTGCGCATGCGCGCTGCCTTCCCGCTTTCCTGACCAACTCTCCTCAGTTCTTCTTTTTCCACGGAGCCAGCAGGTCGTGTTCCTGTCACCGCTGAAGAAGTTGTTGTTTTAATTTATTTCTTTGGCCGCGTGTCTGCCTTCCCCGATTCCAGACAGGTACCGCCGGTCTTTTTTCCTTTATTTCTAAAAAAAAAAAAAAAAAAAATCTTTTTTCCTCACTTGGTGTGTTTGTTCTGTGAGGCCTTTAGGCCTTCACAAATTTTATTTATTTATTTATTTTATTTATTTATTTACTTATTTCTTCTATACCGCCCCTTCCAGTGATCAAGGGCGGTTTACATGGAACAATTTAACAAATTATGTATACTTCTGTATACTTTACATTGAACAGAGAACTTTTTAACTTTTTACATGGAATAGATATATGTTACATTGAAACAGAGAAACTTTCTAACTTTTTACAAATAATGACAGATGTAAAAAACTGTCCAAACTATTTACATAGGTTATTTACAAGTGATTCTATACAGGGGTTTTCAGAATAATCGTGCATCATGTGTAGGTGGTGGAATTTATTTCCATTTTTTCAAGAATTTTGTGTGTGTGGGGGGGGGGCTGTGTGGGGTTGTCTAGTTGTGGTTTAGGGAGTTCTGAGTTGGTGTGTCTGTGGATGTTGTGGGACAGAGCTTGGGGGGTAGGGGATTTGGAAATGTTCGGAGAATAGGTAAGTTTTGAGTTCCTTCCGAAATTGGGCGAGGTCTTTTATGGTGCGGAGGTCTAGTGGGAGATCATTCCAGAGCATAGGAACATAAGAACATAAGAACATAAGAAATGCCATACTGGGTCAGACCGAGGTCCATCAAGCCCAGTATCCTGTTTCCAACAGTGGCCAATCTAGGTCATACGTACCTAGCAGTTTCCCCAAAAGACACAGGTTCTGCAGTGCTTGTACTAGGCCAAGCATTGATATCCTGGGTCCCTTTTTAATAGTGGTTTATGGACCTTTCCTCCAGGAACTTGTCCAAACCTTTTTTAAACCCAGCTATACTAACAGCCCTTACTACATCCTCCGGTAACAGATTCCAGAGTTTGATTACACGTTGAGTGAAGAAATATTTTCTCCTATTTGTCTTAAATAGTTTACCCTGTAGCTTCATTACATGTCCCCTAGTCCTTCTATATTCTGATAGCGTAAACAATTGATCCACGTTTATCCGTTCCACTCCATTCATTAATTTATACACCTCTATCATATCTCCCCTCAGCCGTCTCTTTTCTAGGTTAAAGAGCCCTAACCTTTTTAGCCTCTCTTCATAGGAGTAGCCTTCCATCCCCTTCACCAATTTGGTGGCTCTTCTCTGTGCTTTTTCTAATAACTCTATGTCCTTTTTAAGATACGGTGACCAGAATTGCACACAATATTCAAGGTGCGGTCGTACCATGGAGCGATACAGAGGCATTATAATATCCTTTGTTTTATTCTCCATCCCTTTCCTTATGATACCTAGCATTCTAGGGGCAGTGAACGTGAAGGCTCTGTCACTTGTGGATTTTTTAGTCTTCTTGAATGATTTTGGTATATCAAGTGAGTGGGCTGCATTTTGTCTGCGAGCTCTTGATTCAGATGGGGTCTGTAGTAATGTTGATAGATGTGATGGGGCGATGTCATTTAGGAGCTTGAATGTTGTTAGGAGAATTTTGTATCTAATATGGCTGTTTATGGGGAGCCAATGTAGTTCTAGGAGTATAGGAGTCACATGGTCTGTTAGACAAGCTTTGGTAGTTACTTTTGCACAGATGTTCTGGGCTCTTTGTAATAGGTATGTGTGTTTCTGTGGTAGGCCAATCAGGAGACTGTTGCAATAATCAAAATGGGGTGTGATGAGTGTATTGACAACCGATCTAAAGTCATGTGTATCCAAGAGGGGCCTTAGGTGTTGTATGGTTTTGAGTTTAAGGAATATGGTTCTTACTGTCTTCTTTATGTGAGGTAGCATGGTGAGAGTATGATCTATTATTACACCCAAGTATTTTACCTCTTTTTTAACGGGTATAGAGGTATTATTGATTGAGATTGTTGTTGGAAAAGTGTCCTCAGTCACAGGTGTTCTTGTAACGAACATTGCTTCCGTTTTTTTGAGGTTAATGCTGAGGTAATTGGTTTCCATCCAAGAGGTGGTCTCAGCCATGCACTCAGCTAGGTTGTCGTAAGTGTGGTTTTTTGTGGTTATGGGGATAGCGAGCATGATATCGTCAGCATATATAAAGTGATTAATCTTGTGTTTTCTAAATATGTTTGTGATAGGTTGCAGGTATAAGTTGAATAAGAGGGCAGAAAGGGCTGATCCCTGAGGTATACCTTGTCCTTGGGGGAAGGTTTCTGATGCTTCTTGATCTATTTGGACACGTATTAGTCTATGACTTGAACCATTTGAGAACAGTACTACCTATTCCTAAGTTTTCTAGTCTGTTGATCAGGGTAGGGTGGTTGATGTTATCGAAGGCGGCCGAGATATCAATAAAGAGTAGTAGGAAACCTTGATTGTTGACATCTGTGCCTTTGAGGTAGTCAATCAGTGTAATCAAGAGGGTTTCCACTCCGTGGAAAGGGCGAAAACCGAATTGGTGTGAGTCAAGGGGTTTATGTTCATCAATATGCTCTTGTAATTGTAATTGAATTGATTTTTCTATTATTTTAGCGATAAAAGGAATGCTAGCTATCGGTCTGTATGAATTGGGGTCTTTTGAGTCAAGTTTGTTGTTTTTTATTATTGGGCGAAGCGTTGTGAGCTTTAGAGCATCAGGCATGATGCCCTGGGAAAGGGACAGGTTCACCATGTATTGAATGTTCCTTATCGTCACTCCAGTCCAGTCCCTTTACTTCTGGGTTGCGCAACCCTTCCAGCAGCTTGGAGGCTGAGCCCAACCTTTTTGGGGATGGAGCGGTATAAATACCACTGGGACCACCCCCTAACTCCAGTATTCTCAGCCTCCAAGCAGCTGGAGGGTTCCGTAAGCCTAGGGCTTACTGGAGTCCTACCTTCTCCTAATTTAATTTGTTTAATTTGTTTAATTATTTTATTTAATTATTTACCTTCTTTATTTTAGTGAAGGAAGTTGTTTTTACATTGTGTTTTCCTCTATTTCTTGCCTGTACCTTTAATTCCTGCAAGCTCTCCTTCTTCCCCCCCCCCCCTCCTCCTTCCCCTTCTGGCCGGGCCGGAGACCGAAGTGGATACCGGAGCTACCGGCTGCAGGGAGAAGAAAGCTCTCCTTCCTGCTCTGCTGGGCTTTAATTGCAGCATCCTCGAAGAGCTCCCCTGCCTCGCGCCGAAGCCCCGGAGGCGGCTGAGCGCTGGAGGCAGCGACGCGAGGGGGACATTGACGCCCCCCCCCCTTCCGGAGCAGCGGGGTGCGGTGGCGATTCCCGGAGCCGGCGATCAAAGCCTTTTAAACTTCGGAGGGCTCACTAGCGGCGGCGTCCCCAGCGGTTAGCGACACGGAGCACGCTCCCTTCCTCGCGCTGGTAGCGGCCTGGACCCAAGGCAGCAGGCAGAAGCGCGATCCTCCGTTCCGGACTCCACGTGGCCACGGCCTACCATGTGTTGAGCCAACGGAGAGGAATCGCGGCTTCTCAGAATAAACACAACAAACAGCAAGTATTAGCCTTGTCGGCAGTAATTTCTTGGTTTTCATTTCATATTACTTTATTTAATTTTATTTAAATTTTATTTAAATTTATTAATTTAAAGTACCTCATTGTGAGTTTGCTTTTGTTTCAACTGCTAGGCCATCCCTTTGCCCCCGAAATTGCTGGCCTTATTTGGGGGAGGGGACAGCACTGGGGCTAACTATCCCTGCATCCTACAGCAATTTTACACACTTGAGTGGGGCTTTTTGGCTTATCTTTGGGTTTGGTTTTGGTTTTGGTTTTCTCTACTACAGCTTATTGCTTAGGCCTGCTGCTTAAGCACCGCTCCACTGAGCCTCCTGGAGAGCATGGCTACCAAGTCAAAGTGCCCATCCTGTGGCACACGAAGGGGCACCTCCTCGGAGACGGGAATCTGCAGGGCGTGTGCGGCAGTTTCTACCTCCGTAGAGCAGGAAATCAGTTTGTCCATGCCCCAAGTACCTCTGATGCCTGGGGACCCCCTGGGGGCGGAGGGGGGGGTCCAGTTACCTCCGGCTACTAGCGCAGAGGTTCTCGCACCCCCTCTATCTCGTTCCACGGTCGATGGGGGGGTCGGAGATCTCTTCTCCCCAGACTTCGTCCTATTGCTTCACCAAGCCTACTGCATGCGCAAGCAGGGGCTCGGGCCAGGCGATACAGGTCCACCAGCAGAAGCCAGGTTAGCCAGACCTAGGAGGGCAAGCGGTCAGGATTCAGGGATCCCCGCCAAGCGCACCAGGCTAATAAGTGAAGAGATTCCCCCTCCCCTTTCTCAAGACACTCCAGAGGAGGAGGGCTCTGAAAGGGATTTAGAGGAGGAAGTGGAGGAGCTGGAAGAAGGGGAGATCCCGGAGGAGGACCATGCTCGCATTGTTAGTGTTTCGCCGAGAAGAGCTCCCTTCTTTAATCAATGAGTCCCTAAAAGCCCTCAACGTTGCCTCAGACTCCCCAACAGAGGACGAAGCATTAGAGGATCCCTTAATTCAGGCCATCAGAAGGTCACAGAAAGTTTTCCCGGTCCACAGGGTGGTACGTCAGATGATACAGGAGGAATGGGATCAACCAGAATCAGGCCTGAGAGGGGTACGAACTATGGCTCGCCTCTACCCTCTCCCTGAGTCAGATAAAGAACTGCTGAAGTCCCCCAGGGTGGATGCGGCGGTTTCAGCAGTCACCAAGAAGACCACTATCCCAGTTGAGGGCGCCACGACCCTAAGAGATGCTCAAGACAGGAAGTTGGATACGCTCCTGAAACAAGCTTTTGACATAAGCACTCTTGCCTTGCAGGCCTCCGTATCAGGAGCTTGGGTGGCTCGGGCCTGCTTAAGGTGGGCACAACAGATACAGACAACAGAGGGATCAACGGCCGAAACACAGGCCAACTCGTCTAAGGTGGAATCCGGAGCAGCCTATTTGGCGGATAGTCAGTATGACCTCATCAGAAGCTTAGCCAAGAACATGGCCTCGGTGGTGGCGGCTAGGCGGTATCTTTGGCTACGGAATTGGGCAGCGGATGCTTCCTCTAAGACGCGCCTGAGCCGACTGCCTTTTTAGGGGAAGCTGTTTGGCGAAGATTTAGAGAAGCTAGTAAAGGACCTGGGGGGGAGTCAAAGGGAGGCAGGCTCCCGGAAGACAGACAAAAACAGGGGCGCTCCCTACCCCCATTACGTACCCAGCCTAGGGACCCACGGAGGTTTCGTCCAGCCAGGTCAGCCCCCTTTCCCAAGAGCCGTTTTCCCTCAAGGGGACAAGGTTTCAGGGGGTTCCGAGGAGCTGGCTGAGGTTTCGGAACAGCCTCTTCCTCCTTCTCAGGTTCCAGAAAACAATGAGATGCCGGGGGCCCAGGAGGGAAGGCGCCCGATAGGCGGCCGCCTGAGGCTCTTTCTTCCCGCCTGGTCCCGAGTCACATCCGATCAATGGGTCCTAGAGGTGATCAGAGAGGGCTATGCTCTCGAATTTGCAGAACAAATACCCCTGGCCTTTGTCCGCTCTCCCTGCGGCTCTTCTCCAAAGAGGGCAGCGGTAGAGGCAACTCTCGCACGCCTATTAGCGCTCGGGGCCGTGATCCCCGTTCCACCAAACCAGCGAGGCTCAGGTCGGTACTCGATCTATTTCGTGGTACCAAAGAAGGAAGGCTCCTTTCGACCGATCCTGGATCTAAAACAGGTCAATCGCTGCCTCAGGGTACCACACTTCCGGATGGAGACTCTACGTTCTGTCATAGCAGCAGTAAGGGGAGGGGAGTTCCTAACGTCCCTCGATTTGACAGAAGCCTACCTGCATATCCCGGTCAGGAAGTCCCATCAACAGTTCCTGAGATTCGCGGTACCAGGAGGCCACTTTCAATTCCAGGCCCTACCTTTCGGCCTAGCTACGGCTCCCAGGACATTCACCAAGGTAATGGTGGTAGCGGCTTTCCTGCGGAAGGAGGGAATATTAGTTCACCCTTACTTGGATAATTGGCTGATCCGGGCAAAATCCGAAGAGGAAAGTCTCTCTCGTCAACGGCCAGAGTGATCCAGATTTTAGAGGACTTGGGGTGGGTCATCAATCGAGCAAAGAGCAGGCTGATTCCCTCCCAGGAACTCGAGTACCTCGGGGCAAGATTCGACACCAACAGCGGCAGAGTATTCTTGTCACGAACAAGATCAAGGGGGCTAAGGCTTCTAGTCTCACAGTTTCTAGCCAGAAGAATCCCCTCTGCGTGACATTATCTTCAACTTCTGGGAACAATGGCGGCGGCAATAGAGGTAGTACCATGGGCCAGGGCTCACATGCGCCCATTGCAGCGGTCACTGTTGCGTCGGTGGTCTCCCCAGCATCATCCTCTCTCTCTGCATCATCCTCTCTCCGTGCGCTCCGCGGACCAAACAGGCACTCCACTGGTGGAGAAGCCCAAGGAACCTGGATCGCGGGATGCCTCTCGAACCCCCTCAGTGGGTACTGTTGACGACGGATGCCAGCCTATCAGGCTGGGGAGCACACTGCCGAGACCAGTTCGTCCAGGGTCGCTGGACACCGTTGGAATCGCAATGGCCCATCAACAGACTGGAATTGCGGGCCGTCACCCTGGCGCTCAAGGCGCTCGAGGCCTTAGTACAAGGAAGAGAAATTCGCGTCCTCTCCGACAATGTCACCGCGGTGGCCTACATCAATCACCAGGGAGGCACCAGCAGCCCCGTTCTC
Source organism: Ichthyophis bannanicus (assembly GCA_033557465.1). NCBI lineage: Eukaryota > Metazoa > Chordata > Amphibia > Gymnophiona > Ichthyophiidae > Ichthyophis > Ichthyophis bannanicus. The sequence continues at coordinate 927,939,473 of CM066034.1, forward strand.
GAGAAGGAGGCAGACGCCCTCTTCCAATGGGCGGAGGTCCATCTACAGACACTATCAGCGCAGCACGTGGCGGGCACGGACAATGTAACAGCCGATTTCCTCAGCAGGTGCAAGATAGACCACGGAGAGTGGGAGCTGGAACAGGAGACCTTCAACCAAATAGTAGCTCGATGGGGAGTTCCAGTCATGGACCTCATGGCACGGTTCTCGTCAGCCAAGGTGGACAGATTCTTCAGTCGGCGGAGGGAAAGAATGTCCGAGGGCTTGGATGCCCTGTCCCAAAAGTGGCCTTCGGAGGGTCTTCTCTGTCTTCCCTCCTTGGGCTCTGATCGGAAAGGTGCTCCAGCGGGTAGAGTCACACCAGGGATTGGTAATCCTCATAGCCCCGGACTGGCCTCGCCGACCCTGGTATGCGGATCTGGTGAGGATGATCGCCGACCATCCTTGGCGTCTCCCTTGCAAAAGGGATTTACTAAGACAAGGTCCGGTACGGATGCCACACGTGGATCAGTTCTCGCTTACGGCTTGGCTATTGAAAGGGCACGGCTCCTGAAACGAGGTTACTCAGGAACAGTAGTCTCGACTCTGTTGCAGGCCAAGAAGCACTCGACCTGTCTATCCTACGTGAGAGTCTGGCGCATCTTCGAATCCTGGTGCGCGGAGCACCAAAGGAAACCACTCTCGGCCTCTGTTCCGGAGGTCCTGGAATTCCTGCAGGCAGGGTTTGACAAGGGTCTGGCTCACAGTTCCTTAAGGGTCCAGCTTGCGGCCATCGCTTGCTACAGGGGCAAGGTCCGTGGCAAACCCCTAGGGGCCCACGCGGACGTCGCAAGGTTCTTAAGGGCAGTTAGACGGCTACGACCACAACGGAGGTCAATCATCCCCCCTTGGGACCTTAACCTGGTATTAAATGCCTTGGTCGGGAATCCCTTTGAGCCATTAAAGAAGGCCTCCCTAAAGGATTTAACTCTAAAGACTGTTTTCCTGATCGCCATCTGTTCGGCCAGGAGAATCTCGGAACTACAGGCGCTGTCCTCTCAGCCCCCCTTTCTGTCCTTTCTCAAGGACAAAGTAGTTCTGCGCACTGTTCCCTCCTTCTTACCCAAAGTTATCTCTCCCTTCCATGTGAACCAGACAGTTACTCTCCCGGCCTTCGCCACGGAAGGGCTGGAAGTTAGAGATGACAAGCTTCGACTCCTAGACATTCGCAGGACCCTGAAGCGATACCTCTCTCACACAGCGCCCTTCAGAAAGTCTGACCGATTATTCATTCAGTTCGGGGGCCCGCACAAAGGGGAGGCGGCAGCCAAGGCCTCCATCTCTAGGTGGATCAGGGAGACAATTGCTTCCGCCTATATCCTGAAGGGGAAACAAGTTCCCGTGGGCCTGCGGGCACATTCGACTAGGGCTCAGGCTACCTCTTGGGCGGAGTTCAGCCTAGTTCCCCCGTTGGATATATGTAGGGCGGCGACTTGGTCCTCTCTCCATACCTTCGCCAAGCACTACAGGTTGGACGTCCAGAGTGCAGCGGACGCTCGGTTTGGCCTGGCGGTTCTTCGTTCCGGTATGCCGGTCCCCACCCAGGGTTGAACTGCTCTGGTACATCCCAGAAGTAAAGGGACTGGACTGGAGTGACGATAAGGAAATAGTAATTAGACCTTACCTGCTAATTGGTGTTCCTGAAGGAACGACGGTCCAGTCCCTGATCCCTCCCGGTTCCGGCTGAAGTTAAGATTATGGTTATGCAAAAGCATCGGAACGAACGCAGACCAGGTGCGGCTAGCTCGGGCAACCCTCACCATGTATTGAATGTTTTCAGCAAGTTCTTCCTTTGTACATTTAATCCAAGACACAGGGCAAGGATCGAGTGGGGAGGTTGTAGTATTGATCATTGTTATGATTTTAATGAGCTGCTTTCGGTCAATTGTGTGGAAAGTTGTCCAATTGTTATTGATTTCGGTGCTTGTAGTCAGTATTGGTGTTAGAGTATTGGGTTTAGATTTTAGTTTTTCTGCAAAGTGAGTTGCTAAAGTTTGAATGCTTATTGTTGGTAGCTTTGGCTCGGAGTTCTTAGTTTTGGTTAGTGTTTTTACAATTGTAAATAGTTCTCTAGGTCGGTTGATGGCTAGATTTATTACTTTAGAGTGGTAATCCCTTTTCGAGTTGTTTATTGCGTTTTTGTATTCGTTAAGTGTGTTCATATATTGTGATTTATTTTCATCTGTTTTAGTTTTCCTCCATCTCTTTTCCTGTTTCCTCAGTTGCTTTTTTAGTTTTGTTAGTTCTTTGGTGAACCATTTTTCTGACTTCTTTGTTTATGCCTATTACGTGTGGGGATAGCTGCTTCATGTATTGTTAGGTTCCAGTGATTTACAGTGGAGTTGATGTCAGGGAAGTTTGTGTTGAGTACTGGTAATACTTTGTCAAGGAAAGTATCCTTGTCAAAGTGAGCAAAGCGTGATAAATGGGGTGATGTGCTTATTGTATTTGGTGTTGCTTGTGCTGGGAGGTGGAGTGTTATGAGGTGATGGTCGGACCATGGTACTTCTGTTGTAGTTGGAGGTGTGAGTTGTTGATGGTTATTAAGGGAGGAAGGGAGGAAGATGAGATCTAAAATGTTGCCTTTTATGTGTGTGGGGGTATGAACTATCTGTGTGTATCCCATTTGGTTCATGGCGTCCATGAAGTTATCTGATTGAGATTTATTTAGAGAGGGGAGGTTTAGGTCACCTAGAATTACTAGTGGTTTGTTTTGCGATGCTGTGCATGCAAGTTCAAGGATGGAGGAGAGGTTTTTTTGATCAGCTGAGGGTGGTCTATAAATGAGGGAGAGTGCCATGGTTCTGCTTTGTATATTGATGATGTCCATTCCATCTATATTATTTAGGTTTGTTAAGGTGTATTGTAGGACTTTTTTGGTTAGTATGAGAGCACCACCACCTCTTTTTACATCTCGATGGCAGTTGAATATATCATATTGATGTGTGGTTATTTGGTTTAATAATATGGTGTCCGTGGGTGAGAGCCATGTCTCAGTGATGCAGATAATATCTGGGTTTTTGTCTTTTATCATGTCATTAATTATTGGTATTTTGTTTCGTATGGATCTGATATTTATTAGGTAGAGCTTGGTTTTAGTGTCTATATTAGCTGTGTTGTCCTTTTTATTGCTTTGTGGTTGACATTTTATTTGAATAAGTCTGTGGGGGCGTCTGCCTGGGTCGTGACGAGAAAAGTGGTTGTGGGAGTGTGAGTATGTTACTATGTGTTGCGGGTTTTGAAATAAGTTTTGTGTGGTGGGGGTACTATATGGGTTCTGGTAGTGGTTATGAATAATGGGGATGTTGATGTAGGGGCTTTGATTGGATTTGTATGTATAAATGTGTTGTGTTAGGAGTGTTATTAGGAGGAGGATGAGGGAGAAGTTTGTACATTTTATTGGAGACATGTGTTTTTGAGTGTGGGGGGATTGTGTGTGGGAGTTCTGTGTATGGGGATGATTAGCATAAGAGTAGGTAGATGAAGGATTACTGATGATAGTACAACGGTATATGAGGCTACTAACAATGCTATAAAGGTTAGCAGAAGAGAAGGTAGATGATGGATTACTGATGATAGTACAACACTATATGAGGCTACTAACAATGCTATAGTGGTTACTGACAACAGTATATAGGACTACTAATAATGTAACATTAGGCTACTGGCAACAGTATATGGGGCTACTAATAGTGTTATGTAGTTTACTGACAACAGTAAGAGTGTTTCCAACAGTACAATAGGGTCTTCTGACAGTGTTATATAGGTTACTGACAATAGTATAACAGTATATGAGGCTACTAGCTATGTTATATATGTTACTGACATCAAGGGCTACTGACAACAGTATGTGAGATTACTAGTAATATTACATAGGCTACTGGCAACAGTAAGTGTGGCTCTTGACAGTACTGTAAGGACTACTGACAACAGTATATCGCTATAGTTTGGTGTGTTAGAAGTCTCAGCTTATAGTTAATTCATCAAGGAGTGTTATACTTGCTGTGATCAATGGATGGTCTGGTTCTTTTGTGGTGGGAGCTAGTTCTACTACAGGGAAGCTCCAGCTGGTTGGCTGTAAGTTGGTATCTCAGAACTGCTGGTGAAGGATGGAGGTCTGGTTTGTGTGGGCACATCTGCTGGCGTGGTGAACTCTAGTTGCTGCACGTGGGTTGCGTTTTAAAGCGATGAAGGAGATGAATGTTACAAAGCGCTTAGAGGTTTCGTCGTTGTATGCTGCTGGAGGAGGGCCGGAGTGGCGAGGAAGAGGCTTACGCCTTTCGTTGTTGTATATGGCAGGAGAGAGGCGGTTGTTGCAGGTTCCGTCTTCTGCGATCAGGTGTTGATGGAGTCGTGTGACCTTGTTTCTGGTCCAGGCGCGGGCCCGCCAGACGTGGGCGCGCCTGATCAGCGCGTTGCTTTTAAGCTGCTGCTGTCTGCCCCGATTGGGCAGCTGCTCACGTGCTGCTGATTGCTGTTGCTCCGGCCCACTCTATCCCCGGCTGGGAGAGCTGCTGGAGGAGGGCCGGAGTGGTGTGGAAGAGGCCTGCGCCTGATCAGCGCGTTGCTTTTAAGCTGCTGCTGTCTGCCCCAATTGGGCAGCTGCTCACGTGCTGCTGATCGCTGTTGCTCCGGCCCGCTCTATCCCCGGCTGGGAGAGCTGCTGGAGGAGGGCCGGAGTGGTGTGGAAGAGGCCTGCGCCTGATCAGCGCGTTGCTTTTAAGCTGCTGCTCTCTTCCCCGATTGGGCAGCTGCTCACGTGCTGCTGATCGCTGTTGCTCCGGCCCGCTCTATCCCCGGCTGGGAGAGCTGCTGGAGGAGGGCCGGAGTGGTGTGGAAATTCTCCCTCATGGAGAAACAAGCCTCTGGGTTTAAAAAATGCACGAAGTGCAGCGGTACTATTTCAGTCACTGACACCCATGAATGGTGTCTTAAATGTTTGGGGCCTGACCATTCCATTCCGGATTGCCCATCCTGTTCTTTGATGTCTAAACGTGGCTTACAGAACCGGGCAGCCAAGTTTCACATGCTGTTTTCTACAGATACTCCAGCATCGACATCTTCCAGGTCTTCCTCTCCTGATGGATCTCAGGTAACCAAACATTCCTCTGGCAGGTCCTCAAAGGGCAAATCTCCCTCTAAGTATCGAGATACCCCTGGGCTTGACCCTGAGGACCCTGCCCCAGCCAAACAATCCCGGCGGGAAGCTCCGGCTTCCAAAGCTGCTCCTATGGGGTTACAGGTTGACATCGATGGCACGGCCTCGACCGATCACCTGTTAGACTGTTCTGGGGTACCGACATCCAGACAGTCGTGGCGTCCATGGATCAAACAGTTCAATCCATGCAGCAGGCCATTTTCGCTTTCATTAAGGCTGCAACGCCCTCGGTACCGACTCCGGTTCCGGTACCACAACCGATACCGGTACCCAGGCCATCCACATCGACCAGGATACCGATTCCGGTTCCCGGTTCCGGGTTTTTTCCCGATACCGATCCGGTTCCGGGTACCCCCGATGTCGATACTGGTCGATACGCTTATCGATCCCTGGAAGCAAACAGACGATACTTTGAGTCTTCTGATGATTCTAATTCATCAGATGACTCTGCTGAAGTATCCCTTACTCTACCTGAGGAGCCCTCTTCTCCAAAGAGGAGAATGTCTCCTCCAGAGGATTTATCCTTTCAAGACTTCATCATTGAAGTAGCTAAAGGTCTTTCTATTTCTGTATCCTCTGAAAAAGAACCTAGAGCAAAAAAGTTAGACATTTTAGGATACTCTAAGGTTCCCAAAGAGGCAGTCACCTTGCCCATCCATGAAATTCTTCAAGAACACATGATGGATTTATGGGAGACTCCTCTCACCCTATCTCCACATTCTCGTTGTCTGGACACCATGTATCGTGTCCCCCCTTCTCCTGGGTTTCAAAAAACTCAGCTCCCTCACCACTCCATCGTGGTGCAGTCAGCTATGAAAAGGATAAAGAGTACTAAAAGACACTCTTCTACTCCCCCAGGAAGAGAATGTAGGACTCTGGATGCTTTTGGAAGAAAAATCTTCCAAGCAAGTATGCTTATTGGCAGAATCAACTCATACAGCCTTTATATGGGCATGTTTCTGAAGGAGATTGCATTAAAGATACGCCGTTTTCTCCCCTTTATCCCAGAGGATAGAAAGGAGAAACATAGAAACATAGGAGGAGTTCCTCCTTTTGCTAAAGCATACCCAAGATATTTCAAAGTTCTCCAACAGAGCAGCCTTTGACTCCTTTGAGGGTGCTAGCAGAGCCTCAGGTATTGCCATTGCGGCTCGCAGAATTGCTTGGCTACAGGCCTCTGACCTAGAACCCTGGGTCCAAGATGGGTTGGGAAATTTGCCCTGTACAGGTGAGAATCTGTTAAGGAGTGGCAAATCAAAGCCACTCAAATGGATGCAGAAAATGCTGCATTAGATAGACTTTCTAAGTCTACCTCTACCCCTGTCAAGAAAAAATCTTTCAAAAAGCCTTTCTACAAGAAGGCCAGATTTGCCACAAATACTGGCCAACAATCTTCTGCAGCTCGCTTTGCTCCTAAGCATCAGCAGCCTAAACGGGCTAGGGCAAAACCTGCAGGGGCTGCTACAGCCCAACAGTCCCAACCCCCTCAGGGTTTTTGACTTAAATCTAGAGAACTTAACCTTTCTGGCTCTAAAACCAGAACCTCTCACCATTCCAGGAAGGTTAACTCATTTTGCTCCCAGATGGGAGCAAATCACATCAGAACAATGGACCCTCTCTATCATCAGAGAGGGCTACAAACTACATTTCTCCAACCTTCCTCCCCATACCATGGTGAGAAGTTTCAATTCTCCCCCATCTCTCCTAAACCTGTTGAGTCAGGAGATGACCACTCTTCTCGCCCAAAAGGCAATAGAAGAGGTTCCTCTTCCTCAACAGGGATCAGGTTTTTACTCCCCTTATTTTCTCATTCCCAAGAAAACAGGGGGGTACAGACCCATTCTGGATCTCAGAGAATTGAACAAATTTCTATACAAGGAGAAATTCAAGATGCTTTCTCTAGGTACTCTCCTTCCATACCTACAGAGTCAGGATTGGCTTTGTTCTCTAGATTTCAGGGATGCGTATTTTATTTATTTTTTTTTTTATTTAACATTTTTTATATACCGCACTATTCATCATCAGTGCGGTTTACATTGAACAACAATATACCTGCCAATACATGACTGATCTAGGTTTACATATAACAGGGAAGATAAACTGGGTGTGAACTGGGGATAACTATCTACATAATTATACATAATTATATATACATTGAATAGGTTACATCAAGATTCGATATTTGACAAGAATACAGTGTTTTCACATTTTGATCCTTTGTTCTGGATTGCTGTTGTGTAGGAGTTATCTGAGTGGGCGAGAGCCGGTTCTATTGTGTGTATGGTAGCCTGAAGTGCAAAGTGAATAAATAGTGCTTGATGGACTTTCTAAATTGGGTGATATCCCTGATTGATCTGATGTTTGGAGGTAGATTGTTCCAGCACTTGGGAGCAAAGGACACAAAGCTCTGTTAGTAGTTTGTTGTGTCCATTTTGTGGAGATACTAGGGGTAACTAGTGTGTTTTCTGCTACTAGTCTCCTGGGTCTGTTGTTTGGTGTCAGGGTGATGAGATTTGAGATCGATGCAGGAGATAATTTATTAATAGCCTTGAATGTGATGAGGAGGGTTTTGTATGTTATTCTGCAGTTTATCGGAAGCCAGTGCAGATCGATCAGTATTGGTGTTATATGATCTCTTATAGAAGCTCCAGATAAGATGCGGGCTGCCGCGTTCATCGCCAGTTGAAGTGGATTTAGTGTATTCTTGGGGAGGCCATGAAGGATGATATTCGCATAGTCAAAATGTGGTGTGACTATTGCTTGGAAGACTGTACGGAAGTCCTTTGTCTCCATCATTGGTTTCAGGTGTCGCAGTGTTTTTAGCTTGTAGTAAATTGACCTTACTGTGTTCTTTATGTGCTCTTTAAGATTGAGTTTTTGGTTGAGTATCACACCGAGGTACTTTATGGAGGCCTTGATTGGGAGTTCTGCATCTCTTACTATGAGGGTGGTTGGTGGAGAAAATTGCTTGTTTCTTGTGGCTATGAGTACTTCGGTTTTCTTGAAGTTTATTCTCATGTTCTGATTGAGAAGCCAGTCGGTTATTGTGTTGAAACAGTTGATTAATGGAGAGTAGTCAGGGTTTGATATATTGATCGGTGTGAATATTAGCACGTCATCCGCGTATAGTAGACAGGATATACCGAAGTCTCTGGTGATTTGGCAGATTGGTTGCATGTATATATTAAAAAGCAACGCAGATAGAGATGAGCCTTGAGGTACTCACTGTTTCTGTTTGAAGGGTTCAGATGTAATGTTGCCTGTACGGACCTGTTGCCAGCGCTCATCTAAGTAAGATTTGCACCAGTTCCAGGCTTGGTTACGGATGCCTTTTTCATGAAGTCTAGCTAGCATAATCTTATGGTCGACTGAGTCGAATGCCGCTGATATGTCCAGAAAAATCATTGCAATGGCCATGTGAATGTTGTCAATCCCACAAATGAGTTTAAGTAGTGAAGTCATGAGTGTTTCTGTTCCGTGAGCTTCTCGGAATCCATGTTGGCATGGGTCTAACGGGGCTGCTGTGTCAATGTGGTGTTGGATCTGCCTCTGAGTTTCCTTTTCAAGTATCTTGGCTAGATAGGGAATGCTGGAGATTGGGCGGTAGGACTCTTCCTTCGTTGGGTCCATCAGGTTGTTTTTTAGCAGAGGGCGAATTGATGTTTGTTTAAGGGCGGTAGGGAAGATCCCAGTTAGGAGATATTTGCGATCTTAGCTATGTAAGGGCTAAGCTCGGCACGTAAGGTTTTGATCCAGTGTGCTGGACATGGGTCATTTGGTGCTGTGGTGGTGTTTATGGTAGCGATAATTTCTTCGATGGTTTTTCTTGATGGTGGTGAGAATTTATCGAGTGATGCTTGAGCTTGCGGGAGTTGGATTAGTATTTGTGATGGCGTTGTGTTCGCCTTGACCATTTTGGCTTGGATGAAATTAGCATATAGCTGTGGTTGTACAGATTCTTGATGAGGTGGCGATGGATCTTTGGTTAATGTTTTTACTAAATTGAAGAGATCGCGTGGTCTGTTTATTGTTTTGCTGAGAAGGTTGGAGTGGAATTCTTTCCTTGTAGTCCAAGTTAGTTCGCGGTGCTTTTTGAGGTGGGTGAGATACTCTTCTTGATCCTGGCTGTTGTGGGTGTGTCTCCATTTTCTTTCTAACTTCCTTAATTGGAGTAGAGATGTATGTAGTTCTGGAGAGAACCAAGGGGCATCCTGCTTTTTATTGGAGCGATTCCTGGATGGGAGCTTCTTGTTCATGCTTGGTTGATGGGCATATTGATAGAGAGTGTCGTTCCAGTTAGAGATCAGCTCGTTTAGATTGTCCGTTGGCTTGGATAGTTTTGGCAATGCTTGTTTAGTGAGGGTCTCTATGTCCAACGGCTTAAATCGCCTTGCGCTTGTTGTTGAGGTGACTGGCTGGGCGAGTGTGTTTGAATTTGTTGGAATCTGGAATAAGATCAGGCTATGGTCTGACCAAGGGACTGGGATAATAGATGGTTTGGTGTAATTATATAAGCTTGAGACTGCTGATGGAACGAATATCAAATCGAGAATGTTCCCTTGTTTGTGTGTGGGGTTGTGCACGATTTGTTTGTATTTTATTTATTTTACATTTCTTATATACCGCACTATTTACGATCAGCGCGGTTTACATAAAACAAAACAGAATCCGACAATGAACAAGAGTCGGATCCAAGGTCTGTCATGGCATCGAGGAATGTACTGGATAAGTCGTGATGTAGAGAGGCAAGGTTAAAGTCACCTAACAACCAGTTTGGTTTGTTGGGGTTGTCAGGATTGCAGGCTAAGTTTATTATATCTGAGAGATCTTCTGATACTGCGTTTGGTGCTGAATAGATGAGATTGATAGAGTTGCTTCTATTTGCGATCGTTATAGTGTCTAGATGTTGGGAGCTCCTGGTTAGGGACACTCGGTATTGCAACTCGGACTTTGCTATTATGAAGACTCCTCCCCCTGTTCTATTATCTCGGTTACAAGCGAAGAGTGAGAAATTGGGGGGCGTGATTTGGTTAATTAAGACAGTGTCTGAGTCAGAGAGCCATGACTCAGTGACCATTAGGAGGTCTAGATTGTAGTTGGATATTAGGTCTGTGATGGCTGGCCATTTGTTGCGCACAGACCATGCGTTGATGAGTGCACATCTAAGCTCGTGTTGCAGGTGGTCTTTGTTGGTCTTTTTGTTATTAATGGTCTCCAGTGTTATGTAGAGCAGGCGTGATTGTCTCTTGTGTTGAAGGTACACACATATACTCATCCATCCATCCCACAGAAAATTCCTACGGTTTCTGTTCGAGGGAAAACATTTCCAGTACAGAGTACTTACCCTTGGAGCAGAGGCTAGACCGAAGGGATTTACCAAATGCATGGCAATAGTAGCTGCATTTCTACGCACCCTGGGAATTTTTGTCTTCCCATACTTGGACGACTGGCTCATCCGAGCTCCATCTCAGTCCGAGGCTCAGACTTCCCTGGATCGCACCAGACGCATCCTGCAGTATCTGGGACTTGTGATCAATCTGCCAAAGTCTCAACTCACCCCTACGCAATCCCTGGAGTTCATAGGGGCCTGGTTGGATACCACCACTGCAAAGGCCTATCTACCTCAGGCCTGTTGCCAACGTCTAGTGCACTTAGCCTCTCAGACTCAGTCCAGAAGCCACTTGACTGCCAGAGAGATGCTACAACTATTAGGCCACATGGCCTCCACAGTGCATGTGGTGCCTTATGCTCGCCTACATATGAGAGCAGCTCAATGGACTTTATCCACCCAGTGGACTCAAGCATCAGGAGCTCTCTCAGACCAAATAGCAAACTCCAGTCGTCTCTTTTGGTCTCTCCAATGGTGGATATACACTCAAAATCTGTTGTTGGGGGCCCCCTTTCAACCATTGTTGCCCCAAGCAACCCTCACAACAGATGCCTCCCAAACAGGTTGGGGGGCTCATCTCCAAGATCTCTGCACTCAGGGCACTTGGTCTCCACAGGAGACCACCCTTCATATCAACCACTTGGAACTTCGAGCAATCTTTCTGGCTCTCAAAGTTTTTCATACCCTCCTCAGCAACATGACAGTCCTTATTCACACGGACAATCAAGTAGCCATGTTTTACATAAACAAACAAGGAGGGACTGGCTCTCTGTCGCTTTGCAACGAAGCTCTAAGATTATGGGCCTTCGCTAGAGAGCATCAAATCCATCTCCTGGCAGTATATCTTCCAGGAATCCAAAACTCTTGGGCAGACAGACTCAGTCGAGTTCTGCTTCCACACGAATGGTCCCTGCACATGGATCAGGTACTCAGAATCTTCCAGAAATGGGGAACCCCGGACATAGACCTCTTTGCAAGTCCGTGGCACGACTGCGGTCACACTTCCGGGTCGCAGTGGAGGGGTGCGCTTCTCAGGTGAAAGCCAAACACCCGATATGCTCAGGGGCGATACCTCTCCTACCGCCCCCGCCGAAGATGCTGCTGCACTGCTGACCACGAAACCACAATCGCTGAGGACACGTTGACCCAAGGAGGAAAGCTGATCTGCAGGAGGTAAAGGAAGCTGCTTCTGTTTTCACCGCCCCATCCCAACACAGCAAGGGGGGGGGGGGACGATTCAGCAAACACGTCTCACAGCCGGCAGCGTCCCACCGCCATCTTAATTACTTCCCCGGAGGGGTCTGCTGCTTTTTAACATATTTATAAATGACCTGGAAATGGGAATAATGAACGAGGTGATCAGATTTGCAGATGACACAAAACCATTCAAAGTTATTAAAACACAAGAGGATTGTGAAGAATTGCAAGAGGACCTTTATAAATTGGAAGACTGGACATCCATATGGAAGATGGAATTTAATGTGGACAAGTGCAAAGTTATGCACCTATGAAAGAACTATGGTTACCTGGTGCAAGGTTCCACATTAGGAACTACCACCCAGGAAAAGGATTTAGACGTCATTGTGGATAACACATTGAAACCCTCTGCCTAGTGTGCAGCCCGGCCAAAAAAGCCAATAGAATGCTAGGAATCATAAAGAAAGGAATGGAGAATAAAACCAAGCATATTATAATGTCTCTGTATCGTTCCATGGTGAGATCACACCTTGAATATTGTGTGCAATTCTGGTCGCATCTTAAAAAGATATAGTGGAATTAGAAAAGGTACAGAGAAGAGCCACCAAAATGGTAAAGGGAATGGAATGATACCCCTATGAGGAAAGGCTTTTAAATGTTAGGGCTCTTCAACTTGGAAAAGAGACGACAGATTTCTGCCTGGGGCTCTCAAGGGATGAGTACCAAGGCTTGACCTAGTCATTGTACTTGTTGGGGGCTCCCGGTTCTGTCAGTCTGGGGGGCAATTTGGGGTGGACCGCTGGTGACTGTTGGTGTATTGTGGGGATTTCCCACCGTTTTCTGCACACGTTAGTAGTGTCTTTTACTATTGTGCACCTAGTAGTCGTGTGGTCTATGTGTGCATTGAGTCCAAGCAGCTAACTCCAAGGCGCCTTCCTACTCAAGCGCCTGTAATATGTGTTGCTGTGTAAGTGCCGTTAGTGCACACCTTTCGGGCTGCCATAGCCTTAGAGCGTACTGTTGCGATACTTGTCATAGCTCTCTGTCGTCTTCCAGGAAACGTTTGGACTGTGGCAAGCGAGGCGCTTCAGCTCCAGCTTCTAGACTGCTCTTCTTGCATGGTGGCTTCTCAGTCGTCCCTGGAGGGCTTGCTCTCCCTCTTTCAGCTGGGGTTGCAGTTAGTCTGACCTTGCCTGCCTTAGGACAGGAGGTGGCAGATGGGCGCTGTGGGTAAGGATGTCGAGCTGGCCAGGGGTTTCCGGTGATGCTGTGGGCTGCTTCCTGTCCTCGAGGGGATCTGTGTTGGGGAGTCATTTCAGAGAGGAGAGCTTCTGGAATCCAGACTGTCCTCCCTGGAATTCTTTTCCTTTTTACAGCAGGCCTGGTCATTCTGGCGTGGAAATTCAGATCCTGTGGCCTCTGGGTGCCACCGGATGCAGTCTTTTTTTAAATTTTATTTTATAAATTTTAGTCAAATGACAATATTTATTTATTTATTTTTATTTATTTATTTATTCTTATATACCGCGCTATTCATTCTCAGTGCGGTTTACATAAAACAATAACAATTGCATTACATCAGAACAAAGATATCAATGCTTACATTACAACAGGTAAAATAAACTTGGAATGAACTTGAAGAGGGTGCCTAACATAACAGTAAGAGATTTAGATTATAAACTATTTACAATAACCAAAAATATTACAAGGACAATCCCATAGTACAATTACAGGCAAAATTAATTATAAAGAAAGGAAAGAAATAACGATAAAGTCCACATCATGAGAATCCAGCTGTGATACTAAAAAAAGAATAGAAAACCCAACAGAAAATAAGGCAATAAGCCCACTCCTTCATCGTGTTCTCCACACCCACTCGCCCCAGTATCTGGCTGACCTTGTCCGTCTGCACACCCCAGCTCGCTCCCTCCGATCCTTCCACCTCAACCGCCTGCACCTCCCCTCACCTACCTCTGCCCGTCTCCAATCCACTTGCTCCTCTGCATTTTTTTCCCTAGCCCCCGCCCTGTGGAATTCCCTCCCTTCCTCTATTCGGCTTGAGCATGAGCATTCTGCTTTTAAGAACAGCCTCAAGACCCATTTCTTTGCCCTTGCCTTTGACCTTCCAGATCCTTCTCTATAACCTCCCTCTTCCTATCCTCCTCTCTACCCCTACTCTTGTCTCGTTGTGTGATTCTGTCTGGTGTGCTTTCCTATTTTATTATTGTAATTTCCTTTCCTTTTCACACCTTATGGTTTTTCTAAAATGTGTATTATGTAAACCGCTTTGATGTTTTTTTTCCTCAGCGGTATATCAAGTGAATAAACATAAACATAAACACAGTTAGGAGGCAATTACAGTCAAACATTACCCTCCCTCACTATACCCTGTCTCTCAATCAACATTTTTTCAAGATGGGTATCATCAACAAAAACAAAGGAAGCACCATCATAATTGATAATGCATTTACAAGGGAAACAGAGAAAAAAGGTGGCACCCAAGCTAAGACCCAAGGCTTCAAATTCAGAAATTGCCTCCGATGTAGTTTGGTAACACAAGACACATCGGGAAAAGCATTCACTGTCTGTCCACAAAACCTGGCCAACTTAACCTTGAAAAGGGTCTTTAAAATACGCTGTTTTATCACTACTGATGGAAAGGTAACCAGCAAAGTGGAAGTGGAAGTTGATAATATCTTGAGAGTCCTTTAAAAAGGCAGTTAAATTAGACATAGAGGGAACCACCTCATCCAGCCCACCCTCATCAGAATTAATTTTTTTTAAACTTGAGGGGATGTAATAAATTTGTGAAACATCAATAGGATCTGGTATGGCTAGAATCTCTTTCAAATATTTATCCAAAAGAATCTTAGGTGATAAAAAAGATTGAGGAAAACTCAAAAATCGCAAATTACACAAACACAGAAGTTTCAAGCGCTTCCATCTTAGAATGGAGTGTTAACGAATCTTTAATCCCAGCAACACTAATTGCATGAAGCGTAAGGACTTGAAATTCAATTTTAGTAAGAGCCATATCCACCAATGAAACTTTCTCATCAAGTTGCTGCAAGGAAACGGCAGCTTTCTGAGAGAAAGTACACAAAGAACTTAATGTTGAGGATATTTTAGTATCAATACACTTTAGAGCCCTCCAAAATCCTTCAAAGTAACCTCTGCATCTGGGAGTAGAACCGGAAGCTCAAGTGGGCTTCCAAGGGCTACAAACGGAACTGGACTCAGATTAACTTTCTTTCCATCTCTGAGGGCTCTCTGGAATTATCAGGGCAAGGTGGAGGAGGTCTCCCACCAGAGCTCAAAGAAGCTCCCTTGGGAGAAGACTGCGCCAACGGCAGGGGAGCAAAGTGTTTATCCAGGGGGCCGGCCGGTTTAAAAACTCCGGTATCAGCACCCTGGACTTTGCTAAAAGCTTTGGCCTTCCTTTTGCCCATAATATACTCAAGCAAATAATGCAATCAGTTAAACCAAACAGAGCCATATATAACAGAAATATAAAACCACTGGATGCAGTCTTGTGAGGAGTAGGCTGAGAGTGGAATCCTTGTTTTGGTTGCTTGTGGCTAAGCGTCCCCAGCGAAGGTCGCCCCTGGAGATGGAGATCAGCTGGGATCTGTCTGAGATTTGGACTGTAGAAGCAACACACACTTGCAGGGATAAGGAGATCAACTAAGGAGTGAGGCAGAACAAACCATAGGTGATTTTGTAGAATCCAAACCTTTATTGGCATCTAAGCAGAACCTATTGAGACACCAGTGAAGATTTGGAATCTGCAAAATTGTCTTCTATGGTTTGTTCTGTCTTACTCCTTACTTGATCCCCCAAGATTTAGATCATGACTTGGATTCAGGTGTCTGATGTGGATGAAGAAATACTTTGGCCTTCAGAGGATTGTGAGGCCAACGTTATCTGCCCGTTTCAGGAGGAGGAACTGGAGGCATTGATTCTCAGGGTCTTACCCACCTTGAACTTGATGGATGTTCCAGGCACAGAGCAGGATCTGAAGATGCATCCACTCCTGCAAAGAGTGCGGAAATTCACCACTGTCTTCCCATTCCTGGAACTGCTCAAGGGCCTGTTCCGATTGGAGTGGAATGCCCCCGCTTAAGAGGCTGAGGATGTATAAGAGGATGCATGCTCTCCCGGAGGAGGAGTGCATTGTGTGGTTTGATATGTCCAAGGTGGATGCACAGGTCACAGTGATTACTAGACAGACCACCATTCATGTGTAAGGCAGACTGGCCTAAAGGATACGCTGGACCGAAAGGTGGATTTGTGTTGAAGAACCAATTGCAGTGGCTGCTATTCTTCAGTTGGTGATATATGCATGATGTCTCGATCCCTGCTCCAGTGGATTTAGTTTCTTCTGCTGGATAATTCTACCCCTCTTTTGGAATCGGCTTCGGCCTTCCTTTCTGATGCCATATACGGCCTGGTATGTCTAGCATGTGATTGTGCCCTGTTGACTATAACATGATGTTGGCTGGGCTCTGACACAGGGCAGCAGACTCATCTTCCAAAGCCTGGTTTGCCCATCTGGCCCTAGAGGAATACTTCTGTTTGGGCAGGGATGGGCAAACTACGGCCCGCGGGCCGTATACGGCCCGGCGGACCTTTTAATCCGGCCCCCTCTGCCTGGCTGAACTCTCCCGGCGCGGCTGAAGCCCTCTGCTCCGGCTTGCAGATATGCGAAGGGAGAGTGTCTCCCTCGTGTCTCTGTTAAGCCCACAGGGGCAGATGGGAAATTTCCCATCAGCCCCTGCTTCCCATCAGCCCCTGTGGGCTTAACAGAGACGCGAGGGAGACACTCTCCCTTCGCATATCTGCAAGCCGGAGCAGAGGGCTTCAGCTGCGCCGGGAGAGTTCAGCCGGGCAGAGGGGGCCCCGTGGGACACTCCATGCTGCCGCGGCGGCAGCGGCCAGCTTTATTTTTTATTTTAATTTCCATGAGCCGATGGGGGGTGGGGTTAGGACTGGCAGTGGGCTGTGAGCCGATGGGGGGGTTAGGACTGGCAATGGGCTGTGGGCGGATGGGGGGGGGGGGTTCGGACTGGTAATGGGCTATGGGAGGGTTAAGACTGGCAATGGGCTGTGGGCTGATGGGGGCTGTCTGGAAATGGGGTGATGGGGGTTAGGACTGGTAATGGGCTATGGGGGGGGTTAAGACTGGCAATGGGCTGTGGGCTGATGGGGGGGTTAGGACTGGTAATGGGCTATGGGGGGTTAAGACTGGCAATGGGCTGTGGGCTGATGGGGGCTGTCTGGAAATGGGGTGATGGGAGGTTAGGACTGGTAATGGGCTATGGGGGGGGTTAGGACTGATAATGGGCTATGGGGGGACTAGGACAGGAAATGGGCTGGTCACTTGGGAGGATCTGGATATCCCACTTCCTGACGCTTCGGCACGCAATAACTGCAGATTCATGTGAGGTGATTCAGAATCTTAAATCTCGCTCATATCTTGCCCACCCTATCTTTTCGGATGAAGCGGGTGGGACAGCCCCCACTTTGGCTACCACGCTTCAGAAACCAAAAGAACCACCCACAGAAGGAAGTAGGGAGGCATGGTCTAGTGCAGGGATGGGCAAACTACGGCCACTAAAATTGAAGGTACTATTTTATGAAAGAAATACATTGCATAAAAGTTTTGTAAAATAACTCTTTTTATGCTTTTCTACCTTAAATTAATCTAAACATTTAATGTTACAAATTTAAATTTAATTTATATTAATTCACACATACACACCGTCCATCTACTCTTGGTCCGGCCCCCGGGTCCAATATATGAACCCATTGCGGCCCTCGAGTCAAAAAGTTTGCCCACCCCTGTGTTTGGGTCTAATTCAGAGAAGCTGGTAAAGGACCTGGATGAGACAAAATCTTTTCCGCCTTCCAGAGGACAGGTCCAAGAGGCGTGCAAAGTGGGTAGGAGTTCCTCTTCCTTCAGCCTCTGCTCGCTCCCCACAGGCGCACTGGTTGGACTCCCTGGAGTCTTGGGACTCCCGTTGCTACCGGCCTGGAAAGCCTTTCTTCCCCCCTGTTTATGCACTTTGGTCATTCTTAGTTCTTTTGTGGAGAGATTAAGCCCAGGGACCTGGTCCCATCCAGAGGAGGACCCTCCTGGGCTGTGCAATGAAGGTTTCGGGGGCCATTCCTTAGTTCCTCTGTTTGGGGGCAGGCTTTGCCTCTTCTTTCAGGAATGGATCCAGGTCACCAAGGATTACTGGGTGCTAGCCTAGGGCTTGGCAGTTAGTGTTCTCAGACAACGCCATGGTGGTGGCTTATGTCAATTGGCAAGGCGGCATGAGTTCTGGCATAACCCTGGAGATGGCTGTCCTGTTTGCCTGGGTGGCGAAGAATCTGTTAGTTTGCCAGCTCTGCACCTTGCCAGGGTGGATACTGTGGAAACGGATTTTATCAGCTGGCACACTCTTGTTCCAGGAGAGTGGGAGTTGAGTCAGGAGTCATTTCAGGCATTTCTGTGCTGCTGGGGTTGCCCCAAGAGGGATCTGATGGCAACCCGCTCCTTTGTCAAAGTGTGTTTATTCTTCAGTTACTGCACAGAGACAGGATTCGAGGGTGTCTGCACCCTAGCTCAACCTTGATCAAGTCAACACCTGCTCTGTGTTTCTCTGTGGCCCCTGGTGGGACATGTGATTTGGCATATGGAGTGCCACGTGCCAAGGATTATTCTGGTTGTGCCAGATTGGGAGGGGAGTGTGATTTGGAGATTGGCTATGACTCCTGCAAGCGCCACTTAATTTGCTTCTGGCTTGGGGCCTATTGTGTCAAGGGCTGCTTATCTTGGAGGATCCAGCTCCCTTCTCGCTTACTGCTTGGCTCCTGAAAGGAGATGGTTAGGGTGTATGGGCTGCTTTCTGGCAGTGGTTTTCCACTATGCTCAGAGCCCAGAGGAGGTCTACCAACCTGGCATAAGTGCGAGTTTGATGCTGGTGCGGTGCACAGCAGCTGAGTCCTGAGGCGGCCAAGGTGCTGTCTCTGTTGGCCTTTTCTGCAGGATGGTCTGGAGAAGGGCCTTTCTCTTAGCTCCCTTAGGGTTCAGGTGGCAGCTTTGACCTGTTTAAGAGGTCCTTTGGTTGGTAAATTTCTAGCCTTATACCTGTAGATTTTGTGCTTTTTTTCAAAGGGTTTGGCGTCTGCATCCTCCCCTCCGGTCTATAGTCCCTTCTTGGGATCTATGTCTGGTGCGCAGAGCCTTGATGTTGGACCCCTTTGAGCCACTGATGCGCACTACTCTGAAGGATTTGACGCTCAAGACGGTCTTCTTGGTTGCGATTTGTTCCACTGGGAGAATTCTGAGCTGCTGGCTCTGTCTTGCCAAGATTCTTACCTGTCTCTTTTTGAGGAGGCAGTTTTCCTGTGGTCTATGCTTTCCTTCTTCCCTGAGGTGATGTCTCCCTTTCATGTGAACCAGGTGGTTTGCCTGCTCTCCTTCTCTAAGGAGCAGTGTTGGGGGAATGGTAAAGATCTTCACCTTGGGGATGTCTGGAGGGTGCTTTTCCAAATCTTGGAGATTACGAATTATTTTCTTAAGTCAGACCATCTTTTTGTGCTGTTTGCTGACCCACGCAAGGTGATGTGGCTATGTCTGCATCGAGGCACTGGATTAAGAAGGCCATTGCCTCAGCAGACCTGTTGCGGAATTGGCTGGTTCCGGAGGGTTTGCATGCCCGTTCTACCAGAGTGCAAGCATCCTTGTAAGTGAAACAGAGCTTGGTAGCCCCTGCAAACAATTGTCAGGCAGCAATGTGGGCATCACTTTCTACTTTTGTCAAGCATTTCTGCTTGGACAGCCATGCTTGGACAGACATGGCCTTTGGCTCTAAAGTTTTGTGAGCACCTGTCTCTTCTTCCCACCCAGTGGAGGCATAGCTTTGGTATGTTCCACTTGTCTGGACTGTTCTAGCAGGACTATATGGAAGTGACATTGTCTGGTAAGTAAAATGTCACCTTGGACTATTGGAGTTTGGGAGTACATTGAGCAAGTTAGAATTCTCCTTCCTTATCCTGCTAGATCAATCTAACCAAGTGGGTTTTCTCCCCCTTCCAGTGGGTGGAAGCAAACTTGAGCAATTTTCAGTGATATCATCACCTCATATATCGTCTGGTACAGCACTGAGAGAAGCCAATATTGTCTTCCTCCAGTGGGTGGCAAGGTGTGTGGACTGGTACAGCAGTGAATATAAGCCTGACTCTCCTCCATTTCACTAAGGTGCAGAGGTCTTGGATTGAGGTTTGATGGCTCGTAGCATAGGTAATCCTATGTCTCCTGGAGAAGTCAGCTGCCCTGTGTCCATGCTGTTTCCCGTGGGTTACAAGTGCTAGTGGGCTGGAAGGAGAAGCAGGAGAGCGGCATGGGAGGGATAAGTAAGTTGGGCCTCGATTGGTCCGATATACTTCTGGACTCTGTTTTCTATTGCTCTGTTTACTTTTTTTTCAGCATGATTTTTTTTGTGTTTTCTTTTTGCCACCATGGTTTTTAAGTGGCCCAATGCAGCTGCAGCCCCTAGGGAGTTTTCAACGCAGCTGCAGTTACATAGAAACATGATGGCAGAAACCTCCGGTTGGGCTACAATGCCTATGGAGGATCTGTTGGCTGGCATCCTGAAAACACCTCATGGGGGGCTCGATGCCTACCCTGTGGTCCCTGCAGCTCCTTTACTTTCGTCTTTGTTGTCAGTGAGCTCTGCAGCCACTTCAGTGGGCTGCTTGGGCTTGGCAAGAGTGGAGCATGGCAGGATGGCACTAGCTGTGCATCTGGGGGGCCCCCTTGTGCTCCGGCTTGTGTTGCAGCTCCTGAAACAGCCTTTGGACTGTATTCAGTTATCCAGCCTCTTTACAGACCCTATGGGGGGATTTGGGGCCCACGTATATTCTCTGGGGCCCCTGAACACTATTCTCATGGGTATCTAGAGAGATCACAGCCTCTGCTTCACTCTTGTTCTCCTCTATTCCTCAGTGAGCCTGACCTTTCCCTGTGGGGATTTTCTGAAGTGATATTCCAGCCGTCGCAAGGAAAGTCTGAGTGGAGGCATGGTTGTTCTCCCATTGTCCAAGTCTGATCATTACAAGATGCATCTTATCTTGGCCATGTCCTATTTAAACCTTATGGGACATTATGGCAGCTCCATAGGTTTCAGAGTGGGGCTTTCGGGTGAGGGTAGCAGACTAGTCCTTTTTGTCTATGGCAGACCTGTTCTGCAACATTCTGCTTTCTCCAGGTCCCTAATGGTAGTGTATGGGCCTTTAGGGGAAAAACGCCAACCTAGGCTCCCATGGTCCTAAGGTCCTGTCTCAGCTGCTTCCTCAGGCCATAGTAAGCTGGACCAGCCCTTTAGGCTTTCTGGAGTGGAAATTCGGTTCTTGGCCATGACACAGGACATGACTGTTCCTGGAGTGGGGATTTCCGCATGTGTGGAATCTCATTTTTGGAAGGTTGAAGGTCGTTCAGAAAGCTTTGATAGCCACTTTCAACTTTCGGGCAGTGAGGGAGCACACCTGAAGACTAGCCCTTGGATGAGTGCTTCACCTAATGGCTCTGGTCGTTAGGGCTATGGCCCCTTGTTCCCAGGGTTCCAGGCTTGTTCCTGGGAACATCTGGCTTAGGTTGAGGCAGTTGGTTGGTGAGCCCAGTCTCTTTCCAGAGACTAGCAGGCTTTCAGTGGTCTGCTGAGGTGATGACAAGCAGTGGACCCAGAATATCCAATGCTTGCCCCAATACAAGCATTGTGGAACCTGTGTCTTTTGGGGAAACTGCTAGGTACTAGATTGGCCACTGTTGGAAACAGGATACTAGGCTTGATGTACCTTGGTCTGACCCAGTATGACATATCTTCTGTTCTTATGTGGCTGCGGGATGATGCTTGTTCAGAGTTTTTCCGGCTCCATGACAGTGGTACTGGCCAGTTAGCAGTTCTAGCATTATGGCTCCAGTCTGTGGTGGAATATTTCTCCTTATAGGTCTTTTTATCTCTGGGAGAAGAAGCTCACACATAGACACTCTGGGAGGACAGGCATAGAAAGGTTGGGAGACCTAAGGCCATACGTACACCTGGAGTTGCCCTTTGATGAAGGAGAGCCCTTGGTCATCTCATTTGCAGTAGGGGCAATTCTGGCGAAACTTCTTATCGGCTCTAGTCATTTCCAGGGGCCCTTGCGAGCCTGTAATCTCACTGGGTGCTGGTGGTCCCTCCTAAGTTGCAGCTGGTTGGGGCATTACTCAGTCTATTTCCTCTGAGCACACCTGTACCTTGTTAAACTAGCGAGTTTCAAAGTCTTTAGGCAGGATCGGAGTTTGTCAACTCTGTTGATAAGCCACCTGTCTGGTCCCTCATGTTGCTGGTCCAGATCAGCCTGGAACTTCTGGTGTGCACTATTTGAATTGCAGTAGTGTTTGCAAGATATCCCCAGGAGAGTCTCCCTGAGGTTCTTTGCTTGGGAGGGGAATTTTTGTAGACTCTCTTTAGTGCCTCCAGCAGTGACAGATTGATCCTCCCTTCCCCTCCACAGCAGAGCCAGGGGTAATATCCTTGATACATGTGGATTCTGGTAGGGACATACCTTGCAACATGTTCTGGTCCTGGAACTGGTTATCTTTGGCTTCAAAATCTCTCATTTTCATATTGGGCCCTTTGGGTCTGTCGTTGCATCAGCCCAGTAGGAGGTGTTTTTGCCTCCTGGATTATCACCAGGGCATTTGTTGCTTTGTGGCTTCTCATACATTTCCTAAGTTAACAGAGGTGATAGCGCCGTTCTGCATGCAGACGGCCTGATTGTCCAAGCCTGGACATCGAGCTGGCCTAGTTTGGTGTCCTTGATGAAGGTCACAGGCCTATGGAGCTCAAGCTGGAAGGTCTGGAGTTGAAAAACAGCTGTCCTAAGAACCACCTGGTTATCTCCCAGGAGGTTGAGTTCTTGGGGGTCGGTCAGTTCCTACTCAGTTGAGTTGAATTTTCTCTCGACGGATGGTTTATTTAAGCTGCAGCCGACAGTGTGGCTAATCCTCTGTCAGCTAAAAGAAATTAGGGAAGCTAACAAAATTTACAACACACTAATAATGGGTGGTTTCAATTACCCCGGTATTGATTCTATCAATGTCACATCAGGGCATGCTAGGGAGATAAGGTTTCTAGATGAAATAAATGCTGCTTCATGGAGCAATTATTTCATGAACCAACACGAGGGGAAGCTATTTTAGACTTAGTCCTTAGTGGAATACAGGATCTGGGGTGAGAGATAACGGTGTTGGGTCTATTTGGCACTAGCAATTATATCATGATCACATTTGATTTAATAAATGGAGGGAGTATATCGAGGAAATCCATGGCACTAGTACTTAACTTTCAAAAGGGAGACTATGATAAAATGAGGAAAATGGTTAAGAAAAAACTAGAAGGAGCAGCTGCAAAGGGTAGAAGTTCTCATCAAGCTTGAACATTGTGTTAAAATACTATCTTGAAAGCCCAGACCAGATGTATTCAACACATTAAGAAAGGTGGAAGAAAGGCCAAACTGCTGGCATGGTTTAAAGGTGAGGTCAGAGAGGCTGTTTTAGCCAAAAAAGCATCTTTCAGAAAAAGCAAAATGATGAAAAAGGAAACACAAGCACTGGCAAATTAGATGCAAGACATTGATAAGGCAGGCCAAGAGAATTTGAAAAGAAACTTGCTGTGGAAGGAAAAACTCGCAATAAAATTTTTCAAGTACATTCATAGCAAAAACACCTGTGTGAATCTGTTAGACCATTAGATGATAGAGAAGTAAAAGGTTAGTAAGGAAGGGCAAGGCCATAGCAGTGAGACTGAATAAATTCTTTGCTTAAGTCTTTAGTGATGAAAACATAGGGGATTACATGCATGTCGGAAATTATATTTAAAGGTGATGTGTTAGAGGCATTGAAACAAACCTTGATTAAACCTGGAAGATGTAGTACAGAAACTTTGATAAACTGAAGTAGCAAATTACCTGGACTGGATGGTATACATCCCAGAGTGCTAAAGCACTCAATAATGAGAGAGGTCACAGATTACTAATAGTAGGTCTGCAATCATAAAAATAACACAGGTACACTACCAAAAAACTGCCTCCAGTTTTGCAACTGATTCCTATAGATTTTGGGGTGCTGAATCCAGGAAAAATAGCCAAAATGTTCCATCACGTCACGTTTTCTTGCAAAATTAGATTTCTTCCTTATCGTCACTCCAGTCCAGTCCCTTTACTTCTGGGTTACGCAACCCTTCCAGCAGCTTGGAGGCTGAGCCCAACCTTTTTGGGGTGGAGCGGTATATCTACCTCTGGTGCCACCCACCAACTCCAGTATTCTCAGCCTCCAAGCAGCTGGAGGGTTCCGTAAGCCTAGGGCTTACTGGAGTCCTAATTTCCTTTTAAATCCTTTTAATTTAATTTAATTTTTAATTTAATCTTTAATAATTTACATAGTCATCCTTATTTTTGTTAGGAATCTTACCTTTTATTTGATTTCCTCCCTTTTAGCCAGAGTACTCCTTCTCTCCTCCCCCCCCCTCCCCGGCCCGGGTGCTGGAAGTGATTTCCTGCAGGTCTTGCAACAGCGAGGAGGAACGACCAGAGCTCCTCTCACTGCCGGTGCTGCCTGTTCCTCGGCCTGCCTGCCTCGAGTCCTGTCCGTCCTCGCGCCGAAGCCCCGCTGGCGGCTGAGCGCTGGAGGACGCGCCGTACAAGTGGGAGAGGGTAAATTCCTCCTCAGCCCCCTTCTCTTTCTTTCGGCGGCGCGCTAAAGGACAGCGGCGGGAAGAGAAGCGCAGGGGGTAGCGCGAGGCCCAGGATCGTTCGGGCCTCAGTCCCTACCCTCCCCTCCACCGCCGGAGCGTGTGGGGCAGCACAAAGGCCAGTGTGTACAGGCTACTCGACTAAGGGCTCCACGTGTCGCGGCCTAGCACGTGTTGAGCCCCCTGCGGAGAATCGCGGTCTCGGGCCTGGGAGAAGCTCCTAAACCGCAAGTATACAGCTTAGGCTGAAATAAATTTGGAGAAGGTTTTCTGCTAAAGATTATTTTAGCATTTAATGAGAAAATTAAGGGGAAAGATTTTAACTGTGCCTCCTGTTTCCCGGAGAACGTTTCAGAGCCTAGCATTGTAGTGGGGGGCTTTTAATTGCCTAATTTTATTTTTGTTTGTTGTTTTATTTACTTCATTAAGTGGTTTATTTAAAAAAAATAATAATCTGTTGGGGGGACAAGTCGGTGTGCACTTATAGAGATTTCTCTGAGGAACATGACGGGCAAACCGAGGTGTCCCTCTTGTGGCACTAGGAGGGGTACTGCATCTGAGGCAGGGGTCTGCAGGGGCTGCGCTGCAGTTGCTTCCTCTGTAGAGCAGGAAATCAGCCTAGCCATGTCCCAGGCCTCGCAGGGGTCCTCGGATCCCTCGGAGGGGGAAGTAGTATCCCAGTTATCCCTTCCCTCTTGCTCAGAGACTCCCCTTCCCCCTATCCCTCCCTCCTCCCTTCCCGCAGAAGAAGGGGGAGTCGGGGATTTCTTCTCTCCTGATTTTGTGCTCCTTCTACACCAAGCCTATTGTTTGCGTAAGAAGGGTCTGGTGCAGGGAGAAGCGGGGTCCGCTGCCGAAGGCAAACTAGTCAGACCCTTGAGGCCTAGCGCTCAGGACCCTGGGATACCCTCAAAGCGCCCCAGACTGGTAGCGGAGGAGCCCCTCTCTTCTCTTTCCCAGGACATTCCGGAAGAGGAAGTCTCCGAAAAGGAGGAGGAGGAAGAAGAGGAACTGGAGGAAGGGGAGATCCCTGAGGAGGACCACTCTCGCATAATCAGAGTCTTTCAGCGGGAGGAGCTCCCCGCCTTAATAAATGATTCCCTGAAAGCTCTCAACGTGGCTCCGGACACCCCTGCAGAGGAGGAGGCCTTAGAGGATCCCCTGATCCAGGCCATCAGGAGGTCCCAGAAGGTTTTTCCTGTCCACAGAGTGGTACGTCAGATGATTTAGGAGGAATGGGACCAACCAGAGTCTGCCTTAAGAGGGATACGGGCCATGTCTCGTCTCTACCCCCTCCCAGAGGCGGACAAAGAACTTCTAAAGTCCCCCAGAGTGGATGCGGCGGTCTCAGCAGTGACAAAGTAAACTACCATCCCAGTAGAGGGCAGCGCGGCCTTGAGGGATGCCCAGGACAGAAGATTAGACACGCTCCTCAAGCAAGCCTTCGATGTGAGCGCTCTTGCCCTACAGGCTTCAGTTTCTGGGGCTTGGGTGGCTCGAGCCTGTTTGAGGTGGTCTCAACAGCTCCAGGCAGAAGAGGGCCCCTCTGAAGGGGCTCTAGCCAACGCGGCGAGGTTGGAATCAGGTACGGCATTCTTGGCGGATAGCCAGTATGACCTCATTCGGAGCTTGGCAAAGAACATGGCCTCGGTGGTGGCAGCTAGACGCTATTTGTGGCTTCGGAACTGGTCGGCTGATTCCTCCTCCAAAGCTCGCCTCAGTCGCCTTCCCTTTAAAGGGAAACTATTATTCGGTGAGGACCTGGACAAGTTAGTAAAGGACCTAGGGGAGTCCAAGGGTGGCAGGCTAATAGTAGGTCTGCAATCATAAAAATAAATAATCTGTATTAGAGAATCGCCAATATAATGCCAATTTTTAAAAAAGGGATCCATGGGTGATCAGGAAACGATAAACCGATGAGCCTGATGTCAGTACCGGGCAAAATGGTAGAAACAATTATAAAGAACAAAATTACTGAACATATAGAGAGTTAAGGCTTAGTGGGACAAAGTCATCATGGATTTAGCCAAGGAAAGTCTTGTTTTACTAATCCTGCTATTTTTTTGTTTTGAAGGTGTGAAGTTGTATAAAGGTGAGCTGGTTGATATAGTGGGTCTGGATTTTCACAAAGTAAAAGGTCCCTCATGAGAGAAACTTGAGAAAATTAAAAAGTAGGGCTAAATGGCCAATTTTCTTAATGGAGAAAGGTGAACAATGGAGAACTCCAGGGATCTATGCCAGTTCCACTACTTTGTAACATATTCATAAGTGACCTGGAAGTGGGAACAACAAGTGAGGTGAGCAATTTGCAGATGATACAAAATTATTCAAAGTTGTTTAAAATGCAAGAGGATTAAAAATTGCAAGAGGACCTTGATAAATTGGAAGACTGGGTATCCAAATAGCAAAGAAATTTAATGTGGACAAGTGCAAAGTTATGTGCTTAAGAACAAACCAAACTGCAATTACACAATGCAAGGTTCCACATTAGGAAACACCACCCAGGAAAAGGATCTAGGTGTCTTTGTGGATAATATGTTGAAACCATATGCCTAGTGTTCAGTGGCGGACAAGAAAGCAAATCGAATTCTAGGAATAATAAGAAAAGGAATAGAAAATAAAGCCAAGGATATTATGCTCCATGGTGCAACCGCACTTTTGAATATTGTGTGCATTTTCATAGTAACATAGTAAATGACGGCAGATAAAGACCAGCATGGTCCATCTAGTCTGCCCAGCACGATGGCAAGAGTAGGTGCACCTGCCGCTCTGTGCAGGCCACCCCTCCCCACGTCCCTGTTTAGGGGTGAACCCACCACTCCATGCAGGACAGCCCTATTTGTTGAGAAATTAGATGGTTCAGTTTATTTTGATTTTATCCTGTTGCTGTAAAGGAATCCACTGTGTCTGTCCCATGCCATTTTGAATATAGCAGAATTTAGAAAAGGTACAAAAAAGATTGACCAAAATGGTAAAGGGGATGGAAGGATACCCTTATGAGGAAAGGCTTAAAAGATTAAGACTTTTTTATTTGGAACAGACAGCTGAGGGGAGATATGCTAAAGGTCTATAAAATGAGTGGTGTGGAATGGGTAAACGTAGATCCGTTGTTTACTCCTTCAAGAAGTAGAAAGACTGACAATTCTGTTAAGGCTGTATCTCACCCTTGAAGGATATAGAATTGGACTCCCTCCAAATCACCTCTCTATTGGAGGGGATGTGGATCTTATGGCAGTTTTGACCATATGTGGATTTGTCCACTAATGTTGCTCTATCGGGTAGAGATTCAACTGGCTATTAAGGCAATCTTACAAGTGGAGTTAACCTTTTTCTATGAGGTTTTTGTTCTAGGTGGAGAGGAGAATTACTTGGTCTCTAAGTATGATCAGCAAATCATAAAATGTTTGTTGCTAACGCCAAGTCTGTGTTAGCCAGGCACTGGAAAGATGCAGGATTGCCTTCAAAGGCAGAATGGTTGCTAAAAGTGGACGAAATTTATACCATGGAGAAATCAGTATTTTTGGTAAGGGACAACCGTTAAGTTTATTAGTTTGGTTGCCTTATCTGACTTTTAAGTCGACTCAGCAAGATTGAGCAAACACATCTCTCTATTGCTCTGGGCAACGTTGTGACCTCCTTTGAGAATCCAGGAAGCTCTGTTAATGAGGGGAACATATATGGGTTATCTATATCTCCTCCTGCTGCATGGGTGTAATTGTATTTGTTTTGTTTCTGTTATAGCTTTGTTTTGTCTTTTGGAATTGTGGGCTCTGACTTAGGAGGGGGTCTTTATTTATTTATTTATTCATTCATTCATGTATCTTTTGGGACTGCTCAGTTTAGGTGCTTCTTGTTAAAAAGATGTGTGTATAGACTACCCCCAAGGTTGCGAGCTGAGGAAACAGGGAGGAGTAGAGAGTTATCCATAGAGACTGAGAAAGGAGGAAGGGGAGAGGAGGTATTAGTGGGGAAAAAGAAACAGCTCTGTTTTTGCCATGTTCAATTTCAGATGGTGGTGAGACATCCACACACTAATGTTGGATAAGCAGGCAGAGATCCTTGATTCCTGGAGAGATTTCAGGTGCAGAGTTAAATCTGAGAGTCATCAGCATCGAGATGGTACTGAAAACCATGGGAGGAGATGAATGCACCAAGAAGACTGAGTATAGAGAGAAAAGGAGAGGTCCAAAGACAGAGCCCTGGGATACACCAGCTGAAAGGGGGATAGCCATAGGGGAGGATCCACCAGAACATACACTAAAAGTGTAGTGGGGGAGAAAGGAAGAAAATCAGGACAGAAGAGAACCCCTAAATCCAAGTGAGGACACGGTATCGAGGAGAAGATGATCAGCAGTGTAAAAAGCAGCAGAAAGGACAAAGAGGATGAGGACTGAATAAAGTCCCTTGGATTTGGTGAGAAACAAGTCATTGGAGACTTTGATAGGAGCTGTTTGAGTAGAATGTAGAGGGTGAAAACCATATTGCAGTGGATCCAGAAGGGACTGAGAGGAGAGAAAGTCAAGACTGCGGCAGTGAACCACACTTTCAAGTAGTTTAGAAATAAAGGGAGGAGAGAGATGGGTCGATAATTAGGATAGGAAGGATCAAGAGATGGTTTCTTGAGGAGAGGGGTAACCACAGCATGCTTGAAGTCTGCAAGAACAGTTGCAGTAGAAAGTAATAGGTTGAGGATATGACAGATGGAAGGGACAACAGTGGAAGAGATAGTTTAGTAGATGGTGGGGGGGGGGGGAATGGGATCAGAGGGGCAGGTAGTAAGTTTAGAGGTTGAGAGAAGTGTGGTTTCTTCCTCATTGATTTTAGAAAAGGAGGAAAACGTGACGGAGTTTGGGGAATGATTTAGGGAATGAAGGGGGAATGGTGATGACCCCCGGGGGAGGAACTCAAGAGTAATCTTACGGACTTTGTCATGGAAGTAGTTAACCAAAGTCTGGGCAGAAAGGGAAGGATGGATAGGAGGTGGAAGCACTTTGAGGAGAGAGTTGAGAATTGTAAAGAGACGGTGAGGGTCTGAGGCAAGACAGTTAGTCAAAGGAAAAGTATAGAAGGGGAAAATGAATTATACAGCTAAACTATTTTCCAATTCTTGTTATAAGCCAAAGTGTATTAAGTGCCATGAAATCAATGCTGATTCCTGGTGACCCAGTAGCCCTGGGTTTTCTTGGCAAGGTATGACCGGAAGTAGATTGCCAGGCCTTTTCTTCAGAGGCAATGGAGGGTAAAGTGACTCACCCAAGGTCACAAGGAGTGCCAGTGGGAATTGAACCCTTATCACTTGGGTGTTAAGCTGTTGCTCTAACCACTAGGCTACTCCACGTTATAAGCCAAAATAAAATAAAATATTTTTAGCCTTAATTTTACCTTTCCTTGCATAAATAGAATAGAAGAGAATTCCAAAGTTGTGGGCGATATAAGACTGCTTTCTCTTTCATCGCCCACAACTTTGCCTCACACATGCTTTCAAAGTGAGCCTGAGAGACTGGGGGCAAATTCCACAGAGCTTTGTATTGTATTCTAATGGGAAAATTAGATATAATAAGAAGGTGTTTAGATAAATAGCATGGAAAATTAAGGATAGCTTGACCGCAGTGTTTTTGAACTATAGTTAGTCTTCTTAGGTTAGTCCATGGTAAGGCTACATTATAAGATGTTAACTGTAATCTAAGTGACTTAAAACAAAGCAGTGAATAAAAAATCCTGATGGCCCTTCTCTCCAGGAGAGACCACAAAGAACAGAGCTGGCTGAGAGCAAAATACCATGATTGGGCAGCTGAAGACACTTAACGGAATGTAAGCTTAGCGACCAAATGCAGCCCAAAAGTTTCATAGAATCTGCTAAGGAGATTGGGATACTCTTGATGTCAAGAGCCTTGTCTACTATTATGTCTTCCAGTAAAACCGAGTTACTTACCTGTAACATGAGTTCTCCAGGGACAGCAGGATAAGTCAGCCACAAGTGGGTGACGTCATCTGACGGCGCCAGAGACGGAGTACTCTCACTAGCCCAGAGGGCATGACCACTAGCCCCACCTCCAGATCCGCCCCTAGCTGGCCAGGTTTCCCAAGCTGAAGCGATACTCAGGCTAGGAGGCGGATCGCGAGAGACAAGAGGTCCCTGCCGGGGAGGAGGGTGGGAAGGTGTGGCTGACTTATCCTGCTGTCCCTGGAGAACTCACGTTACAGGTAAGTAACTCGGTTTTCTCCCAGGGCAAGCAGGATGAGTCAGCCACAAGTGGTGTCTCCCCAGCTACATATTCAGCGGCGGGGAGGGCCTGAAGAAACAGACACGCATGACCAAGGTGCAAGTATGTTTAATGAATGAACGCCTAGGGTGAGGGCATAGTTCAAGTCAATACTGACAGAATGTGCAACTAGCAAAAGTGCTCAGAACAGTGCACAAAAACAACACGAGTGATAAGGCAGGAAGTGCAACAGCAAGAACAGTGCGCATACACAACAAGTAACAACGGGCACGAATAGTGCCTTAACAACAAGCGGCCCCCGGAGCCAGCAGGCAATAGGGGCAGCGTACTCAATCAGTAGGCGAGAAGGTGCAGAACAATAAGGTGCAATAAAGTAAATCCACAATCATTCAATTGGCAATAAGGGCAGAACAATAAGGTGCAATGACCTAATCAACAATCAATCATTTGGCAATAAGGGGCAGAGACATCTTCAATAAGCAATGAGGTACAATGACACCAATAAGGACATCAATTAGTGCAGTCAGTCACAAGCCCCTGCCCTGGCAAGGGGGTGGCAGTCGACAGCACTGCTAGCCCGAATGCGGAGCCCCCGTGATCCGCTCTGTCGAGGCAGTAGTGCCTCTGAAAAGTCTGCACAGAGGACCACGTTGCGGCTTTGCAGATGTCAGGTATAGGAACAGAGTGGAGGTTTGCGATGGAGGCTGCCAAGGCCCGCGGGTGATGTGCTGTGATACCTGCGGTGGGACTCGCTCCAGCGCGTGAAAGGCAGAAGGCGATGCAAGCGGAGATCCAGCCGGAAAGCGTGCGCTTGGATACTGGCAGGCCAGGCTTGTTGGGGTCGTAGGCTACGAAAAGCTGGGACCCTTTGCGTAGTGGTGCCGTTCTATTGAGGTAGCACCGTAGGGCCCTGACACAGTCCAATGTGTGAAGGCGTTGCTGAACCGGGCTGGAGTGTGGTCCAGGGAGGAAGCAAGGCAGCTCGATGGTTTGATTGATGTGGAAAGCGGACACCACCTTGGGAACAAACTTGGGGTGTGTCCGAAGGCAGACGCGGTCTAGGTGGAAGATGGTGTAAGGTGGATAAGCCACGAGAGCATGCAGTTCACTGATCCGCCTGGCTGAAGTAATAGCGACGAGGAACAGAGTTTTCCAGGAGGCGAACTTTAAATCTGCTGATTGTAGGGGCTCGAAAGGCTCCTCCGTTAGCTGATTGAGGACGACATTAAGGTCCCATGCGGGCACAGGTTCCCTGAGCGGAGGGCATAGATTGGATAATCCTCTCATAAAGCTGGCCACAATGGGCATCACTGCTATTGAGGTGTCTCCAACACGGTGATGGAAGGCCGCGATGGCGGACAGGTGGACTTTGATGGACTGAGTCTTAAGGCCGAGCGAAGAGAGCGATTCAAGATATTGCAGGAGCTGCGGCATAGGGCAAGTGAAAGGATTGAGATGCCGAGCCGCGCACCAGATGGAGAAGCGCCGCCATTTGAGGCAGAAGGATTTTCTGGTGGAAGGACGGCGGGCCGCTAGTACGATCTTCTGGACCTCGGTCGTTAGGTTGAAGGGTGCCAGAGCTAGCCTTTCAGCTTCCAGGCCGTCAGTAATAGCATCCGTAAGTTGGGGTGAAGCATCGCGCTGCCGTCCTGCGAGAGTAAGTCTGGCCGCCGGGAAAGTTGGATGGGAGGTGCCACTGCTAGGCGTTGGAGGTATGGGAACCATATTTGCCTGGGCCAGAAGGGAGCCACCAGGATGATCTTGGCCCGATCCCTGATGATCCGTTGGACTGTCCGTGCGATGAGCGGAGTTGGCGGGAACGCATAGGCTAAAGTCCATTGGCCCCAGGTCACATCGAAGGCGTCCGCCGCCAGTCTGTGCGGGGACGGTCTTTTGGAGCAAAAGAGGGGGCATTTGGCATTCTCCTGGGAGGCCAAGAGATCGATCTGGGGGAGGCCCCACTCCCTGAAGAGTGAGGATGCGTCCTCGTGAAGCGTCCATTCGTGAGGGCTTAGCTGTCTGCTGAGGCGATCTGCTAGGACATTCTCCTCTCCCGGTAGGTAGCAGGCCAGGAGGCTGCATTGGAGCGAGAGGGCTAGATGCCAGGTGGGGAGGGCCTCTCTGCACAGAGGGTGTGAGCCCGTGCCTCCCTGTTTGTTTATGTAAAACATGGCAACCTGGTTGTCGGTCTGTATCTTGATTGTTTTTCCCCTGACCAGGTTCTGGAAGGCCAGGAGGGCAAGGCGGACAGCTCTGAGCTCGAGGACGTTGATGTGTAAGTTCCTCTTGGCGGTGGACCATGACCCCTGTGTGTGTGTGCGTCCGCGCAGTGGGCTCCCCATCCTAGAGCCGAAGCATCCGTGGTCACGGTGATCTGAGTCGTGGTGGCCTGCAGGCGCTTGCCCTGTGAGAGATTGGTGGAGTGTGTCCACCAGCGGACCGCTTTGTCTGCCCGTGGGTCCCTGGGGATCAGGGATGACAGGGGATGAGCTTGTTGGCACCAATGGGAGCGGAGGTGCCACTGGAGGACATGCATCTGCAGTCTCGCCATGGGGAGGACATGGGTGGCGGCTGCCATGTGACCCAGAAGGCGTAGGATCACTCAGGCGGGGGTGTGCGTGGAGTTGAGGACTTGTAGAGCGAGAGCGCTGATGGCCTCCTTCCTGTTCTGAGGCAGGAAGGTCTTGGATTGCGTGGTGTCGATTAGAGCACCGATGAACTCCAGACGCTGCGTTGGGGAAAGATGAGACTTCGGGTAGTTGACTAGGAATCCCAGCGAGGGGAGAAGAGAGATGGCTTTCCTGACGGCCATCCACAGTTCCGCTGGGGATGGAGCCGAGAACAGCCAGTCGTCCAAGTAGGGGAAGACATAAACCCCTTGTCTGCGTAGGTGGGCAGCAGCCACCGCCACACACTTGGTAAACACTCTTGGAGCAGGTGACAGTCCGAAGGGGAGCACCCTGTATTGGTAGTGTTTCTCCGCTACCCTAAATCGCAGGAATTTCTTGTGGTGAGGGTGCATGGGAATGTGAGTGTATGCATCTTGAAGGTCCAGAGAGGCTAGCCACTCCATAGGTTGGATGAGGGGCAGGATGGTGGACAGGGAGTGCATCCTGAACCTCGCCTTGGCAATGCACTTGTTGAGCTTCCGTAGATCGAGGATGGGCCGCATACCCCCCGACTTCTTGGGGACAAGGAAGTATCTGTAGTAAAAGCCCTTGTTGGTCTCGCCTGGAGGAACAGGCTCGATGGCCCTGGAGGCAAGTAAGGCCTGGATCTCTGCATCCATGGCCTGTAGATGCTGGGATGGGATGTTGCTCACCGAGGGCGGCCGTGCAGGTGGCTTTGAGGAGAAGTTGATGCGGTAGCCCTGTTTTGATGATAGAGAGGACCCATTGATCCATAGTTATCAGCTCCCAGGAGTGAAGGAAGGTGGATAAGCATCCCCCTGTCGGAAGGTGCTGACAGGGCGGTGAGTCAAAAACTAGGATTGTTTTTAGCAGGAGCAGAGGGTGCTTTCTTCGATGTGCGCTCTCGTTGGCGTGGTTTCTGCCTATACGAGGATTGGTAATGCTGCTGTTTGTAGCGTGGCTGCTGCTGCCACCTGTGGGTAGGAGTTGTAGCGCTTAGGACCGGAAGTGCCATGGAAGGCTCCCTTGCAGTAGGGTCTTGAGCCCCCGGAGCCTTCCTCCAGTGTTTTGAGCGTGGTGCAGCGTTCGCGCATGTCGTCCACTGTCTCCTTGACCTTGTCACCAAAAAGTGATTCGCCTGTGCAGGGTGTGTCTGCGAGCTTGTCATGGGAATCAGCCCGCAGGCCAGAGGCCTTGAGCCAAGCGAGTCGGCGCGCAGAGATGGCCGTTCCGGCTACTCTGGAGGCTGTCTCAAAGGCGTCATGGGCAGCTCGACCTTGATGCTTGGTGCATTCCTCGAGGTCAGCGAGGGCAGACAGGAGTGCTGGTGGAAGATCTGTGCCCTTGGTGGTGGTTTTTATGTTGGCCAGCAAGGTGTCCAGGTAGATGGCGTGCTGGAAAAGGTGTGCGGAGATCCTGGCGTTCAGCATGGATCCTTGATAAATCCGCTTAGCAATATTGTCTAGAAGCTTGTTGTCCTTCCCAGGAGGCGCATTGGTAGAAGTGCGTGAGGATTTTGACCGCTTGAGAGCGGATTCCACCACAGTGGACTGGTGGGGCAGGTGTTGCTTGTCAAATCCTGGGACAGGTTGGACCACATACTTAGAGTCCAATTTTTGGGGGCATGAGTGATTGGACGCAGGGGTCTGCCATAACCTTGTAAGGTTCTCACGGAGGAGCTGGTGGGCAGGTAGGGCCGAAATGGCCTTGGGAGAGTCCACGAACTTGAGGGCACTTTGAACCTCATCACGTTGGTCTACGTCGTCAGCAGGAGTGATGGATAAGGCAGCAAGGACCTTCCGAACGAATTTTGCATAGGTTAGGTCCTCCGGAGGATCGGGTGGCCCTGAGGGGTTGTCCTGGTTCGCAAGCGAAGAGTTTGCTGATAGCAAGGGGTCCTCAGGGCGGTCTTGAGGCTGAGACTGGCCCAGGCTGGCCGAGGCAGCCATTGCGTGTTCCTGCTCCATCGGTAGCTGGTTGGTTGAGGCAGTGGCGGTGGCGTCCAAATGTGTGGTGGTGATTGCTGCCGGGGGCGCAAGGGGCAGCGCTTGGTGGGACAGGTTAGAGAGCGCTGATGTCCACTGTTGGAGCATGCCTTGAAGTAGTAGCAGGGTGTCTGGGGCCCCTTGGGAGGGTAGAGCCACAGGAGACTGTGCGTTGCGTTGGAGAGACTGGCTGGGCTCTTCATGAGAGGCTGGTGGCACAGGAGATGCAGGGAGGTAGAGGTCGGAGTCCCCAGAGCTGCAGGAGGCGGCGTAGACAGAGTTGTTAGCAGATGAGGGGGTGTGCTGGTCAGAGCTGCTGGAGAGAGAGCCTTGAGAGAGCGAGGAGCTGTGGCTGCTGTGTCTGGTTCTTTTTCCGTGGTAATGTGAGGATTCAGAACTGGAACTGCCGTCCCTGCGCCGTTTGCAGTCCTTGTGCCTGTGCCTGCTCTGCTGACGGCTGTCAGAGGATGAGTGTCTGCGCCGGCTGCTTCGCTTCCTGCCTGTTGTCTGCCGATGATGTCTCCGTGAGCGGCTCCGCCTCCTCGAGCGTCTCCGGCGATCGGGGGAGAGTCTGCGCTGTTTGTGGGCTCTGCGCTGATGGCTTCCGTGTCGGGCAGCATGACTCTGAGGCTGATAGAAAGTGCCGCTGACGTCTGCCCCGGGGAGCCCCCTGTAGGCTGCGCCGAGATGAGGCGGGCCCGAGAGGACAGGAAGTGGTCATCGTCGAGGCAGGAAGCAGAGAGGAGGAAACAGCAGGCAAGATGGCGGCCTCCATAGGGACACACGTGTCCAGAGCATCGCGGCGGGGAATGGAGGCCGAAAACGGCGCGTCCCCGGCCGGAGCCATGACGGCGGCACAAGAAGAAGCATCCGGAGAAGGAGCGCTGATGGCAGCAGCGGGGGTACTCACATCAACCGCAGGAGCCAGGAACTCCCGGAGAGCGTGCCGGCGCGACTTCAGGGCCCGGCACGTGATCTTTGCCAAGGCAACGGAGGCAGAGATGGTGGGAGTCCGAGTTGGCCATTTTCTTTGAGCAGGCAGGGCATTTTTTGAATCCAGGATTCTTCATTGTGTGAAAGGTGAGAGCAAAATAAAAAAAAAAGTCTTACTGGCAAGGCGGAAGACGAAGACTGGCCAGCTAGGGGCGGATCTGGAGGTGGGGCTAGTGGTCATGCCCAGGGGGATAAAGCCCTCTGGGCTAGTGAGAGTACTCCGTCTCTGGCGCCGTCGGATGACGTCACCCACTTGTGGCTGACTCATCCTGCTTGCCCTGGGAGAATCCATATTGCCTGAGATTTACTATAATTAAGTTTAAGCCTGTTGTCATGCATCCAGAATGAGAATGCATCAAGGCAGGCCTTGACAAATTTTGTGCTGATTTAGGAGCCAGGTCAAAATCTTAGGAGCCAGTGCTTGTCACTTCCTCATCCCCCCCCCCCCCCACATCCCCAGTTGTTTGTTGCGCTGGTCATGTTCTCAGTCTCATGAGACTAGCACCAGGGTTCTTACACCATGCGTCATCTTTAGAAGATAGCAGTTAGACACTTGCTATCTGAAGCTATATGTGGGTGTGTGGTGCAGCAGTCGTGTCCCTGTCTGTGCGTGGGATGTGTGATGGGTGCCTTTGTGTGGGTGGGGTGCAGAACTGTAGTGCATGTTTGTGTGCTGGAGAGCTTGTGTGTGATGTGCAAAGGTGGGGTGCCTGTGTGAGAGTGTGAATGAGTGTGTGCAGTGTAGAAGTGACTTGCCTATATGTGTACCTGTTCGTAGCTTGGAGCTGGGATGCATGTCTTCCTACGAAGGTAGGGTGCCTGCGTGTATGGTGCTTATGTGTGTGTGCGTTTGTCCTCATGATTTCATCACTTTAACATCCAACATCTTGCACTCTTCCTTCCCCATTCTGTTCCCCTTCCAGACTTTCACCTTCTCCCTCCCCTAACACTCCCATCCCCCTGTCCTACATTCTCCCATTTTCTTTCCTTTTTTTTCTGTTTGTTTTTGTTACTAGCCCTTTACGTTTTTGCAGTTTTATCCCCCCTTCCCCCCCCCCCCCCCCCCCCGTCTAACCTCTTTTTTTTTTTTTTTTTTTTTTAATAGCAGTCCCCATCAGCTCTCTCATTCTGTCTTTCAGGTCGTGATCCTGACCTTCCCCATCTGTTCTGCCTATGGAAATCTGATATTCTGCAGGCAGAAGAGAAAGGGAATGGCTGCGACTGTTGCCCCAGTGCAAGTTGTCTGCCTGCAGGGATTCAGAATCCTACAGGCAGACATCTTGCATCAGGTTCGTGACCGCAGCTATCCCCTTCTGTTCATAGGAGATCAGATCCTTATGGGCAGAAGAGAAGGGGGTGGCTGCGATCGCAGGGCTGATGCGATCTCCCTCTGGGCAGACGGAAGGGTTCTTACCTCACGAACATTATTTTTTTTTTTGGGAGGGGGAGTAAATCTCAGGTGCCAGATGCAAATTTCTGGTAGACATGGTGACTGGGATTTGTTGAACCCAGCATCAAGGCAACTATTAAGAGGTGCAAGATCAGGATTTCTAGGATAAGCAAAGTAGAGCAGCCCGATGTCATCAGCATAATAACCCCTTATGCCAAAAGCTTGCATTAATAATGCGAGTGGGCTAAAAAAAATTAAATAAAATTGGAGCAAGCACCGACCCTTGAGGCACCCCACAGGGAAGTTTGATTAATGGTAGAGTAAGCAGATTTGAAAGAAACTTTGAAAGATGAAAGATGTGGAGTGGAGGAGTGGCCTAGTGGTTTTGGGCAAGGTACTTCAGGCCGGAAGGTCAGGGGTTCAAATCCCACTAGAGGACAGCAACCTTGAGCCAGAAAGACTGTCCCACAGGTGCTCCTTGTGGTCTTGGGCAAGCCAGTTAACCCTCCATAGCCCATGTTCCCTGTAAAATAGTTATCTCAAAGGTATAATGCCCTGTTCAATGTAATTTCAGTTTGTTCAGTGTAAACCGCACTGATGCAGAATAGCACAGTATATAAGAGAATGTAAATAAATAAATAAATGCAAATGAAGATATATGCAGACCAGTTCAGTACTTAACTGTGAAGTCCAATATCAAACAAGCATGGTAACAACAAAGAATGTTCCACTAAGTTAGAGGCTGAGGTCAGGTCTAAGGAAATCAGAAGAATGCTACAAATATCCTGAACCTCTAAGACAGTGCTTTTCATCCAGTGTGCCGGGACATAGTGGTATGCCTTACATAAAAAGATATCCCATACTAGGTCAGACCAAAGGTCCATCAAGCGCAGTAATTTAATTTAACTTAATAACATTGTTTATAGTCCGCTTTTACCATTAATAGACGTACAAAGCGGAGTACAAAAACCAATTACAAACAATGTAATCAAGTATCAATAAAAAATTTCCTCCATAACTACATCTTTAAAAATTTACGGAATTGAGCATAATCCATAAAATTCCTTATCTCAAGGGGTAAATCATTTCACAATTTTGGGACTGCAGCTGAAAAATATCTATTTCCTTTTCGTTTCTCCGGGCCAGTCCAGGTACTGATAGGGTGGTCAATCCCTTCTAGCAGCTGAGGACTGATTTTTTAAAAAACTTCTGCTGGCAGACACTATAGCTCCCTCTAGCGCTTGAACACCAGTCTTCAGTCCTCAGCAGCTGGAACGGACGTCTATCTGGCAGCCTCCCTGAAGACAGGACTTGGCAGCGATAGTGTTCGTTTAATTGCAGAATTTGGTGTATTTTTGACCGGGTGTAGCAGAGGGGACAGCGCAGATTTTCTAAGGGGATCCCTGCTCCCTGGCTCTAGCAGAGCTCCATAGTGGGATCGTCCTTGTTAGGGGCACAGCAGTGTTCCTGTTCCTCTTTCAGCGATCCCTTATTTAATTTATTTAATTAATTTAATTTAATTTATTTAATTTCTTTAGCTAATTTTACTTTGGTTTTCTTTTAATTTCATTGCTTTCTAAATTCCCCGGGGGCAGAGCCTGCTTCCGCGGGGGTCGCTGTATCTCAGGGGTTGAGAGGGCTGGGAGCCCCAGTATCCTCCTCCCGACGCTGTCCCCGTGCCTCCGTACTTTGCTGGCAGCAGGTCTTTAGGCACTTTGTGAGCTCCTTCAGGTAAGAGCTGATTTCGCTCTGTCTCACCCCGTTGTTCGCGGCCTTCGGGTTCTTGCGGTCACGATTTTGCGCCGGCGGTTTTGGCGGGAGCGCCATTTTCTCTTCGTGGGGGTTGCTCGGTGGCGTTTGGTTTTTCGCCGGGTTTACTTTTGCGTAGTCTTTTGGGGCAGCATGGAGGTGCTTAGTGCAGCAGATTTGTCGGGGGACAGGCTGCAGTCACCATTGCCGAAATCGGGGTCGGCTGTCTCGCTGCCTGCCTTCCGGAGCGGATTCTCCCGCGCTTTTGAAGAGCGCAGGGAAGAGGAAGGCCAAATCACACAGGTCTTCTGCTAAGGGGGAGACAGAGGCTCTCTTGACCCCTGCGGCTCTGGAGCCAGGAATTTCGTTTTTTTCGCCAGATTTTATACTGGCTATGCACAAGGCATATCTTTTAAAGTTGTCTCAGCCTGTTGTCAGCACTGCTACAGGGCTTCAGGAGACATTATTGCGTGACCCTGGGTTGGCTGCTCCGGGGGAGGGCTGCTCAGCACAGCAGGGTGCACTGCTCCCCTCAGTAGAGCTGGAGCCTGGCGTAGCATGTCCTTCTATCCCTGAGGAAGGTGAGCTCGGTTCTGAGGAAGGTCTGGAGTCCTGGCCTCTGGAATTGGAGGAAGGGGAACTCGGGCCTGGTGAGGACCTTAATGTTTTCAGGGTCTTTCGCAAGGAAGAGCTCGGTGCGCTGATAGTGCAGTCCCTCGCGGCCTTAAACTTAGTGTCGCCGGCTCAGCAGCAGGAGCTTCTCGAAGATCCGTTGTTGCAAGGTTTTAGGCCGGAACAAAAGTGTTTTCCCATGCACCGAATGATTAAGAAGATGATAGAGTCTGAGTGGGAGTTCCCTGAGGCTAG
Organism: Ichthyophis bannanicus; assembly: GCA_033557465.1. Classification (NCBI taxonomy): domain Eukaryota; kingdom Metazoa; phylum Chordata; class Amphibia; order Gymnophiona; family Ichthyophiidae; genus Ichthyophis; species Ichthyophis bannanicus. The sequence goes on from CM066034.1 coordinate 927,979,876, forward strand.
TTTGCGTGGGGGCCGTAGTCTTTCTCGTCTTTACCCGGTCCCTCAGGAAGAAAGACTTCTTCCGCATGCCGAAGGTAGACGCGCTGGTTTCGGCGGTCACTAAGAAAACTACCATTCCTGTGGAAGGCGGAGCGGCCCTCAAGGATGTTCAGGATCGTAAGATGGAAGTTCTCCTGAAACAGGCTTTCGACGCTAACGCCCTTGCCTTGCAGGCGTCGATTTGCAGGGCTTTTGTTTCTCGGGCTTCTATCCGCTGGATTCAGGGTGAACAGTCTGATCTCAGGCAGGAGGCTGGTGCTCCGGAAGGAGCTAAGCTGGAATCGGCGGCGGCATACCTGGCGGATGCCTTCTACGATCTGATCCGCATTAAGGCTATGGCGTCTGTCATTGCGGCTCGGCGTTTTCTTTGGCTACGAAACTGGGCGGCGGATACGTCTTCCAAATCGCGCCTTAGTAAGCTTCCGTACAAAAGGAAGCTACTGTTTGGGGAGGCGCTGGAAAAGATTGCTAAAGATTTGGGTGATTCCAAAGGGGGTCGCCTGCCGGAAGATCGGCCCCCATACAGAGGGGTCACAACAGGGACGTTCGCAGGTTTCGCGGTTCTCGGTTTGCTCCTTATCAGAGGGGTCGTTTTCCTGCCAGGGGTCAGTCCTTTCGTGGCGCCCGTGGCTTTGGAAGGGGCTTTTTCGGTACACACCGCAGTCTACCACCAAAAAGCCGCAATGAAGGTTTGCTGGTCCAGGCGGAGATTCCAATAGGAGGCCGTTTGCAGGAGTTTCTCTCCGTCTGGACCGCCATAACTACCGATCTCTGGGTTCTAGAGATTATCCGCGAAGGATATGCTCTGGAGTTCGCCTCTCCTCTTTCAGATGCCTTCGTGTTTTCTCCCTGCGGTCCGCGTGCGAGGCGTCGGGCCGTCGAGTTGACGCTGCGGCGTTTGCTGCAACTGCGAGCGGTGGAGCCGGTGCCGCTAGACCAATGCGGCTTCGGTCGATACTCGATTTACTTTGTGGTGCCCAAGAAGGAAGGCTTATTCCGTCCCATTCTGGATCTCAAGCATGTCAATCGTTGCTTACGGGTACCCCATTTTCGGATGGAAACCCTGCGCGCGGTCATTCGCGCGGTGCAGCCTGGAGAATGGCTATCCTCCATAGATCTCACAGAAGCATACCTTCACATTCCCATCCGAGCGGAGCATCACCGTTTTCTCCGTTTCGCGGTGCCCGCGGGACATTTTCAGTTTCGGGCATTGCCGTTCGGTCTGGCGACCACGCCGCGAACGTTTACGAAGGTGATGGTAGTAGTGGCGGCTGCCCTTCGCAAGGAGGGCATCCAGGTACATCCGTATCTGGACGATTGGCTGATCCGTGCGGGTTCGCAGCAGGAGTCAGCGGCAGCGACAACTCGCGCTGTCCGGTTCCTGGAGAGTCTAGGTTGGGTCATCAACCAGTCCAAGAGTCATTTGTGTCCCGCGCAACGGTTGCTGTACCTGGGTGCACTTTTCGATACCGACAGCGGAAAGGTTTGTCTGCCGCTGCTCCGAGTCCGGAAGCTGTTGGCGCAGGTGCACTCTTTCCTTCGTTTCCAGGCGCCGTCTGCTTGGAGGTACCTTCAGTTGTTGGGCTTGATGGCCGCGGCGTTAGATCTGGTTCCGTGGGCCAGGGCTCACATGCGTCCGCTTCAACACGCTCTTTTGTCTCGGTGGTCTCCTCAGCAGCATCCGTTGGCACGTCGGCTGCCTTGTCCGGACGACGTTCGCATCAGTCTCCAGTGGTGGCAGTGCCCCTCTCACCTACAAGTGGGGGTTCCGCTAGCGGATCCGGAGTGGGTGCTGGTCACGACGGACGCCAGCCTCTCTGGTTGGGGGGCTCATTGTCTTTCCCAAATAGCTCAGGGCAGTTGGTCCGAGGAGGAGATCACTTGGTCTATAAATCGCTTGGAGCTGCGGGCGGTTCGTCTAGCACTTCTCGGAACTCCTCCGGGGGAGGGCGGTACGAGTGTTTTCCGACAATCTCGTCACGGTCAGTTACATCAACAAGCAGGGGGGCACAGGCAGTGCGTCTCTCTTGCAGGAGAGTCAGAGTCTGTTTCACTGGGTGGAGTTGCATCTGCAAGCTCTGTCGGCGGCTCATGTGGCAGGAAAGGACAATGTACAGGCCGATTTTCTCAGTCGACACCGCCTGGATCCCGGGGAATGGGAGCTCAACTGGGCGGTGTTTCACGAGCTCACGTTGCGTTGGGGTCAGCCCGGGATGGACCTCATGGCGACTCTGGACAATGCGAAGGCGAGTCGGTTTTTCAGCAGACGCAGGGAGCGCATGTCGGAGGGACTGGACGGGTTGGTCCAGCCCTGGCCAACGGACCTGCTTCTGTACATTTTCCCTCCTTGGCCGTTGTTGCCCAGGGTCATCAGGAGGATATCGCTGCACGAGGGCAAGGTGATCCTCATCGCTCCGGACTGGCCTCGGCGACCCTGGTATGCCGATCTAGTGCGGTTACTGATCGCTCCTCCTTGGCGATTGCCCTCTCAGGCGAATCTGTTGTTCCAGGGTCCGGTGCTGATGCCGCAGGTGGATCGATTCTTGCTTATGGCTTGGCTGTTGAAGGGCAGCAGTTGCGCCGCAAGGGCTACTCGAGCTCCGTGATCGCTACTTTGTTGCAATCCCGGCGGCGCTCGACGTCTTTGGCATATGTGCGCGTTTGGCGAGTGTTTGAGGCCTGGGCGGCTGACAAGGGCGTTTCACCTCGGAAGGCGGGTTTGCCGGAGGTTTTGGCGTTCCTGCAGGGCGGTCTCGACAAGGGTCTGGCCTTCAATACTCTCAAGGTGCATTTGGCGGCTCTGGCCTGTTTTCGGGGTCGCGTGCAGGGCTGCTCCCTTTCGTCCCACCCGGATGTTCAGCGCTTCCTTCAGGCGGCTAGGAACATTTGGCCTCCCTACTGGGTGGTGGTTCCTCCATGGGATTTGAATTTGGTTCTCGAGGCTCTGACGCGCCCGCCATTTGCGGCTGGATCGGACACCGCGATGCGGGAGTTGTCCTGGAAGACTGCCTTTCTCGTAGCCTTGTGCTCGGCTCGTCGCATTTCAGATTTGCAGGCGCTATCCTGTAAGGAGCCGTATTTATGTTTTTCGACGGAGAAAGTGGTTCTTCGGCCCGTGCCGCCTTTTCTGCCGAAGGTGGTCTCGGCGTTCCATGTCAATCAACCTGTCTCTCTGCCCACTTTTCGATCGCAGGACGATACTCCCTTGGATCGCACATTGCGGAGCTTGGACATGGGTCGTGTGCTCCGGAGGTATCTTCGTCGTACGGAGTCTTTTCGCAAATCGGATCGTTTGTTCGTGCTCTATGGTGGTCCTTGCAAGGGGCATGCGGCGACCAAGGCTTCCATCGCTCGTTGGGTGAAAAGAGCGATAGCAGGCTCCTATGACGCTGCGGGTAAACTGCCTCCACGCGTACTCCGGGCGCATTCGACTAGAGCGCAAGCGACCTCGTGGGCGGAGATGGCTTTAATTCCACCTGTGGATATTTGTCGAGCGGCGACCTGGTCCTCTCTGCATTCCTTCTCTAAGCATTATCGCTTGGATGTCCAGGCTCGTTCGGATGCTAAGGTGGGGGCTTCGGCCATTGTGGCGGGGCTCGCGGGTCCCTCCCCGGTTTAGGTACTGCTTTGGTACTGCCCATCAGTACCTGGACTGGCCCGGAGAAACGAAAAGGAAGAAGAAATTAGACCTTACCTGCTAATTGTCTTTCCTTGAGTTCTCTCCGGGCCAGTCCAGGTCCCACCGCCTTGGGCCGCGAGCGTTGACTAATTAGCGTCTGGTTCTACTTTCTGTCTGTCTGCGGGATGAACCTTGGCTGGGGAGGAGGATATTGGTAGGTTCTCCCTTCCTGGCCTCTTATGCCTCCGAGGTCTTATCGGTGGTCTGAAGATATAAATTATTTAGCAGTAGAAAAAGGTAAAAAAAAAAAAAAAAAAAAAAGGGGTACGCTGCAAGTACTCAGGACACTGTCTGCTTGATCGGACGGGTCTGTAGCCTCTTTCGCAGGGGGCTTCTTTCCTTCCGGTTGGGGTTTTTCAGAGGGGGCTTCCCTTCGAGTTGTCAGTTTCTGTTGTTACCAGAGTTTGTTTTTCATGGTTTTCGAGTTAGGTTTCGGGTGTTCGCTGCTTTGTCAATGGGTGACTGGTGTTCAAGCGCTAGAGGGAGCTATAGTGTCTGCCAGCAGAAGTTTTTAAAAAAATCAGTCCTCAGCTGCTAGAAGGGATTGACCACCCTATCAGTACCTGGACTGGCCCGGAGAGAACTCAAGGAAAGACAATTAGCAGGTAAGGTCTAATTTCTTCGTAACCCTTTTCTGCTGAAAAGCAGAAGCCGAGGACAATACTAGTGTGCAATGAGTTTGCAGAACAGAACATCAACATAGTAGACAAGTAGATTGGACCTATCTTATGAATAGCTTTAAATGCTAAACATAACACCTTAAACAAGACTCGTGCTTCTATTGGCAACCAATGAAAGTTTAGCAACAAAGGGGTCTCTCTGTCCTTACAACTACTATGAGTCATCAATTTTTGTAGAAATATTTTGTATCTGTTGTAATTTATGTAAAAGTTGTTTAGGCATTCCCAAGAATATTGAATTACCGTAGTCCATATGACTCAGGACTACTAACATAAGAACATAAGATATGCCATACTGGGTCAGACCAAGGTCCATCAAACCCAGTATCCTGTTTCCAGCAGTGGCCAATCTAGGTTATAAGTACCTAGCAGTCTCCCCAAATGCTTGTATTGGGTCAAGCAGAGATATCCTGGGTCCCTTTTAATAATGATTAATGGTCCTTTCCTCCAGGAACTTGTCCACTGGACCACTATATCCACTGTTCTTGTGTGATCTTATGTTTCCAACAGTGGCCAATCCAGCTCACAGGTACCTATCATGTTCCCAAAAAGTAGACAGATTCCATGCTGCTAATCCCAGGAGTAAGCAGTGGATTTCTCCAGTGCACTTTAATAATTGTTTATGGACGTTTCCTCCAGAACTTGTCCAAACCTCTTTTAAAATCAGCTACACTAACAGCTTTCACTACATCCTCTAGTAACGAATTCCAGAGTTTGATTACTCATTGAGTGGAAAAATATTTTTTCTAATTAGTCTTAAAGGTTCTACGTTGTAACTTCATTATGTGTCCCCCTAGACTTTCTACTTTTTGAAGGAGTAAACAATAGATCTACGTTTACCTGGTCTACTCCACTCATTATTTGATAGACCTCTATTATATCTCCCCTCAGTTCTCTTTTTTCCAAGCTAAAGAGCCCTAACCATTTAAGCCTTTCCTCATAAGGGTATTCTTTTGCCATCCCCTTTATCATTTTGGTTGCCCTTATCTGTATTTCTTCTAATTCCGCTATATCCTTTTAAGATATGGTGACCTGAATTGCACACAATATTCAAGGTGTGATCGCTCTATGAATTGATACAGAAGCATTATGATATCCTTGGTTTTATTCTCCATTCCTTTCCTTTTGATTCCTAACATTTTATTTGTTTTCTTGGCCGTGCCTGCACACTGGGCAGAAGGTTTCAATATATTATCCAGGATGATGCTCAGATCCTTTTCCTGGGTGGTGGTTCCTAATGTGGAACCTTGCATTGTGTAACTGTGTAGTTTGGGTTGTTCTTCCCCAAGTGCATAACTTTGCACTTGTCCTCATTAAATTTCATCTGCCACTTGGACACCCAGTCTCTCAATTTCTCCCAGTCATCTTGCAATTATTCACAATCCTCTTGTGTTTTAACAGTGTTGAATAATTTTGTGTCATCTGCAAATTTGATCACCTCACTCGTTCCCATTTCCAGGTTATGAATGTTAAAAAGCACCAGGTCCAGCATAGATTCCTGGGGTGGTACTCTTTTCACCTTTTTCTGTTGAGAAAATACGCCATTTAGCCCTACTCTGTTTTCTATCTTTCAACCAGTTTGGAAAGTCCTTGGTGCTGACACCAGAGATGTGGCTAGGTATGGGCTTATAAGGTGCTTGCCCCATCTCAACTGAACAGTATCCCCGAAAATAGTCATTTGCTTCCTGCTCCAGCCCCATCTTTCCTAAGCAGAACACAGAGACCATGAGAGCACAGGATACGCTTGAAGCAGATAGAACAAAGAACTAGTCTGCCTCTTAGTCCACTTCTCTCCTCCTGTCATCCAATGACGGATGGAGCACACACTCCAGATTAAAGTGGAGCTCCTACTTTCCCTGCGTAGTCCCTTCCCTATCTTTCCTAGATGTAGGAAAACAGCTTTTATTTTTAGGTTAGCGATTTTAATATGTGATCGTAACCGTATATAAATTCCCTGGCATAAGATGGATTATTTATTCTCCAGGACCAAGCAGGAAGTCAGTCCTCGCATATGGGTGACGTTGGTGCCGACAGCCCCCGTGCAGAGCATTTCCCCAGCTTTCAAAGAAAGCCTTTGGGAATGCAGCTTGCATGCGCGGTCCCCTTCCCGCCCAAGGGTGCCATCTTGCTCAGTCTTTCTTTTTCCGCGGAGCCCAATGGACGTGAGTTTGTGTCACCCGGTAAAAGTAGATTTTTTTTTGGCTATTTTGGCTTTTTCTGTTCTGGTTCGACGCCGGTTCCCTTTCCCGCCTGGGCTCGGTACACCGGTATCGAGTCCAGAGTCTTGATTTTCGGTTTTTGTCCTTCATGACTAGCGTTTGCGCTCTTTTTGTGTTTTTCACTGGCAGCCCGGTCTTTTGACTTTGCAGGGGCCCTTTTTCCCCTGATGGCTGCCAACAGGTTCAAAAAGTGTGATCGTTGCAAGAAACTTACGTCTCTCACTGACACACATGACTGCTGCCTCCGTTGCCTCGGGCTCGACCATGACCCGCAGGCCTGTGGCCCGTGCGGCAAAATGTTGTAGAAGGCGCTTCGGAGCCGTCAGCATCAACATGAGAGAATTTTCTCTCACTCTGTGTCCGGCCAGGCACGGACCTTGTCAGAGGCCTCGACATCTCGGGAGTCTGACCCCGAGCAACGTCGGGGTTCCTCTGAGAGGGCATCTCCCACCTGGGAGCACAGAAGGAAGAAGAAGCTCATGAGGGCGGCATCGGTGGAGGCTCCTGGATCCTCGAGGGCCAGGTCGCATAGCCGTGACCGCCGCCCCGGGCTCTCGGATTCGGGGAGGCCATCCAAGTTACCTTGTGTGGAGCCGAAGTCCCCAAGTCATGTAAGTGCAGTTGTCCTTGTGGACTCTCCTCCGGGGGAGCCGACGTTGGGCCCGACACCGTCGGGGTCCGAGTCGGGAGCTGCTGAGTCTCCTGAGCTTGGACTCAGGTTGACAGCCTTGGAGAGCAGCTTGGCTGCCTTCATGGAACAGCAGCGGGTGCTGATCGCTGCTCTGACCGGTGCATCTGCCCCGACCACCGGGACCTCGACGTCCAAGTCGACCCCGGAGACCGAGCCGATCCTCGAGTCAGTGAAGTCTCGAGTCGATCCTCGGTCAAGGTCCCCCTCAACCTCCCGTGCGGGGCAGAGGTCGTCGACGCCAATACCCTTGGCTTTGGGGTGGGTGGCACCGAGGTCTACACGGCCGGAGCCGCTCGATTCCTCCTCGAAGGAGTTGGCGTGGGAGACGGAGGACGAGGAGTCCCCGGACACCTTCTGGACCCGGTGCGTCCCTTCGGACTCACCAGAGTCCGAGCCTCGGAGACGGTCCCCCCCTGGAGGATACCCGGTTCTCAGACTTCGTGAGGGACATGGCCAAAGCCGTGGCCTTCCCTGCAGACTCCGAGGAGGAGCCTCGAGCTGAAGAGCTCGATGCCCTCCAGTATGACTTTCTTCCGATACTGGAATGGCTGCTCTTCCGTATGTGGGAGGCACCAGCCTCGGTGCCGGTTCTGAGCAAACGGGTCGATTCCATTTATTGAGTCTGTAAGAGCACTGGGTTCCAAAAGGCGCAGCTACCACACAACTCCATGGTTGTGGAATCGGCCATGCACTGCCTGAAGAGTCAAATGCACTCCTCGGTGCGCCCCCCCCCCCTCGGTTGGGAGGCCCGGAACCTGGATGCCCTCGGTAGAAAGTGCTTCCAGGGCTCTATGTTCTCTTGCCGTGTCCAGACCTACCAGATGTACATGGGCATGTACCTACGAGACCTGCCAAAGGAGATTGCCGGGTTCTCAGCTGGTCTCTCCGAGGAACCTTTGCAGAGGTTCAAGGCTTTGTCAACAGGGATCCGAGAGTGTTCGAAGTTTATCTCTCGAGCAACCTATGATGGCTTTGAGGCTTCGGTCCAGTTAGCCATGGCCGGCATCGGTGCACTTCGTCAGGCCTGGCTGCTGTCATCAGACCTGGAATCATGGGTGCAGGACAAGTTGGTTGATGTCCCCTGCTGAGGTGAAAACCTTTTCAGTAAGCCCATGACTGAAAAGGCTGCGGAAATTGAGTGACTCTCACCAGGACAAGGCTGTCCAGGAAGACTTCTGCCCCTTCTCAGAAAAAGAAGGGCTTGGGAAAGAAGCCCTTTTTCCCGAGGAAGAGTGCTGCCTACAAATCCTATGGTTACCCTCAATATCAGGCCTCTCCAGCTCCCCACAAGGTCAGCAGGCCAAGGGGCAGGGACATGGGCACCGTAGGTAGAAGACCCCCAAGTCGCCAGCTCCGGCTCCTGCACAGCAGGGAGCGGGGTTTTGACTCCCACAGCATAGCCTCATCTCCACAACTGGCTCCATGGCACAGGAGGTCGGCTGACCCTGTACGCCTACAGGTGGCCAGCCATCACAGGGGATACCTGGGTCCTCGGCATAGTCCAGAAGGGCTACATGCTCCACTTCCACCAGCTACCCCCTCCTACTTTCCAGGGGAGCCTCCAAGACTCCCTCTGCACAGAAACCTCCTCCTTCAGGAGTTGGCAAGTCTTCTAAAGGAACGGGCGGTAGAACCGGTGCCTCACCACCTGGAAGGGCAAGGCTTCTACTCCAGGTACTTCCTGGTACCAAAAAGGACAGGAGGCCTCCGGCCTATCCTAGACTTGCGAAACCTAAACAAGTTTCTGGAGAGGGAAAAGTTCAAGATGCTTACCCTTGGGATACTGCTGCCCTACCTCCTGCAGGGAGACTGGCTATGCTCCTTAGACCTAAAGGATGCTTATACTCACATCCTTATTCATCCGGACCACCGACAATATCTCAGATTTGTGGTGGGAGGAAACCATTTTCAGTACAGAGTACTTCCCTTTGGCCTAACTTCCGCCCCCAGAGTTTTCACCAAATGCCTGGCGGTGGTGGCAGCCTATCTCAGGAATCAGGGAATTTTTGTCTTCTCACACCTGGATGGACTGGCTCATCAGGGGCCAGTCTCTCCAGGAGGCCAGACAAGCCACTCTTCGCACTGTCTCTCTTCTTCAGCATCTGGGCTTTGTCATAAACTATGCAAAGTCCACTTTGCTCCCCTCTCAGAACCTAGAGTTTATAGGGGCAAGATTAGACACCCTGCAGGCAAGAGCTTACTTGCCCGAGGACAGGGCCCACAGACTGATGGACTTGGCTAATCAGTTCCACAGCAATTCTCAGGTCTCTGCCAGGCACTTCCTGCGGCTCCTGAGCCACATGGCACCCACGGTACATGTGATGCCGAATGCCCATCTACACATGCAGACTGCTCAGTGGTGCCTCAGAGCTCAGTGGGCACAGACCACAGGCGACCTCCGAGACAGAGTAAAGGTGTCTAAACTACTTTTGGACTCGTTGCAGTGGTGGCTACATCTCCCAAATCTTCTCAGGGGGGTACCTTTTCAGGGCCCAGCACACACAAGGGTGCTGACGACCGATGCTTCCTTAAAGGGCTGGGGTGCACATTGCCAGGGCATGTGCACTCAAGGCCTCTGGTCTCCTTGGGAGGCCACACAGCAGATCAATCTTTTGGAGCTGCGAGCAATCCGCTTGGCTCTACAGACTTTTTCTCATGCCCTCTCTCAGCAGTCTGTCTTAGTTCAGACAGACAGTCAGGTAGCAATGTTCTATGTGAACAAGCAAGGCGGCACAGGGTCCAGGCTCCTATGTCAGGAGGCGCAGGCCCTTTGCTCCTTTGCAGTCAAACAAGGCATGTTTCTCAAAGCAGTTTATCTACCTGGTCAGGAGAACTTCTTAGCAGGTAAGCTAAGCAGGATTCTCCAGCCCCATGAATGGCAGTTGAATCCATTGGTGGTCCAGCAGATCTTTCTACAATGGGGACTTCCATCCATCGATCTCTTTGCAAGTCCACTGAACCGTCAGCTGCCCAGGTTTTGCTCCAGACAGCCGCATCCCCTGAGAATGACAGCAGATGCTTTTCTGATCTCTTGGTCTACCAGCCTCCTCTATGCGTTTTCCTCCCACGCCCCTGGTGGCCCGAACTCTGTTCAGGATTCTCTGGGACAAGGCCTCGGTGATTCTGGTAGCCCCCAGATGGTCGAGGCAACCGTGGTTTCCACTTCTACTACAGTTGGCGGTGGAAACTCCTTTCCCTCTGGGGTTGCAACACGATCTCCTGTCTCAAGATCAGGGTTCCCTTCTGCACCCCAATTTCAGGTCCCTCAATCTGATGGCCTGGCTGCTGAAAGGATAGTGCTAGCTCCCTTGTTTTTCCCTAAGGAGGTTGAAGAGGTGGTTTTGGCCTCTAGGAGGCAGTCCACCAGAACGTCCTATGCCCTCAAGTGGCATAGGTTCACAATATGGTGTGCTCAGTGCAGTGAAGATCCTTTCTCCTGCCTTGTGCCAGTGGTACTGCAGTATCTACTTCACCTGTCAGACCTAGGCCTTACGCCGAACTCTATTCGGGTCCACCTCAGTGCTCTATCAGCGCACCACTCACCGGTGGAGGGACAGTCTGTCGGTTCACCCCTTGGTGTCCCGCTTCCTCAGAGGTCTGCTTCTTCTCAAGCCTCCAGTTCATCCACCGGTGACTGAGTGAGATTTGAACGTGGTCTTGCAGCAATTTACTCGCCCACCGTTTGAGCCGATGGCTGCTTGCCATTTGCGCTTCCTTTCTTGGAAAGTGCTCTTCCTGGTAGCTCTTATCTCGGCCAGACTTGTGAGTGAACTACAAGCTCTGGTTTCTGATAGACCATACACACGGTTCTATAGGAACAGGGTGGTCTTACAGACCCACCTGAAGTTCCTTCCAAAAATCATCTCCTCTTTCCACCTCAACCAGAAGGTGGTTCTTCCGACCTTCTTTCCCAGGCCGCATACCAGCCGGGCTGAAACAGTCTTGCATACCCTGGACTGTAAGAGGGTGTTGTCTTTTTACATAGAATGTACGCGGGGACATTGAAGGGCTACTCAGCTCTTCGTCTCCTTTGACCCTAATAAACTGGGGTTACCTGTCTCCAAGCGTACGCTGTCCACTTTTGTAGCAGATTGTATCGCCTGGGCGTACAAGGCAGCCAACCTCCTCTTGCAGGGTCGGGTCACGGCCCACTTTGTCAGGGCGAAAGCCGCGTCAGTAGCTCATCTCCGCTCTGTTCCGTTGGCAGACATCTGCCGGGTCCCAACTTGGTCTTCAAGCCAGACCTTTGCAGCCCATTACTGCCTGGAGAGTGTCCCAGTGAGACAGTGTTTTCAGCCAGGTGGTACTCCATAAACTCTTTGAGGTTTAGGCAACTCCTACCCTCCGGCTCTTGTGTTGGGCTACTGTACGGGGTGCGTTCTCAGAGGAAATTCTTATCACGGATGCTGAGGCTCTTGAGAGGGAGCCATTTTTTCAGCTCTGGGTTCACGGTAGCCTAGACCTGGGGAGTCCCATATGTGAGGACTGACTTCCTGCTTGGTCCTGGAGAAAGCGTAATTACTCACCTGTAACAGGTGTTCTCCAGGAGCAGCAGGAATCAGCCCTCACGACCCTACCTCCTCCCCTGGAGTTGCAGTCATATACTTCTTTTTGTTTTTTGCTGTCTTTTAGCTATGTCATCAGACTGATCAAGATGGTACCCTTGGGCGGGAAGGGTACCGCGCATGTGCGCTGCATTCCCAAAGGCTTTCTTTGAAAGCTGGGGAAAGGGGTTCCGTCGGTGCCGACATCACCCATATGTGAGGACTGATTCCTGCTGCTCCTGGAGAACACCTGTTACAGGTGAGTAACTACTCTAAATAGTCTGCATCTCTAGTTTGAGTCATTTTCTTTGTGATTTTATTTGTGCTCTTCCTTTCTTGTTTAAAAATGGCATTTTTTCCTTTGTTTTAATTTGTAATCTGATTTTAAAGATTGTCAACCGCTTCCAATTTTATAAAAGAGGTGGTATATAAAGTATACGTTAAATTATAAACTATGTTGGGAATAGTTTGGGTTAACTGATCTGAATTTTCTCTGGTATCTTTATCTTTATCTTCTTTATCTTTATTTAAAATTTAATATACCGCTTAAACCAAATTGGCATACAGCGGTGTACAATAAAAACAAAACGGAGCTACTGGGAAGGAAACAGAAAGGAATGCCATTCAAGTAGAGTAAAGGACAGTGCTGAGATAAAATATAGAAAAAGTAAAGGAGAGATAAAAAACACAAACAAACAGTCATACAGTCGCAGAGGGAGGGGGGAAAGGAAGGGCATACTCACCAACTCTGAGGCTTTTGTATTGAACCTCAAAATATTTGTAGAAGCAAAACTGAAAGAAAATGCTTTTAGGTATAGTTTGAGGGATAATTATTATAATTTCTCATGTAGAGTCCACTGGACTCCCCTCTTCCTTTCCACTAAACTGAAGTAATTGCTTACTACCAGCCCTCCCTCTTCCCATTGATAGGACAGCAGCACTTCTTACGGGGGCAATTTCTTCAAATGGGTTAGTTTTATGCATACAACGACAGTAATGAACCTCACTCGTAAACCCCATGGTATGTCAGAGTCTTACCTTTGTGCCTCCTCTGCAGGCATAAATCTGGTGTCTGAATGCATGGAACCCTGGTATCTCACATGATATGCTAGCCTCATATGTTCAGAAGGGAGATTGAATCTGACAGATTGAGAGGTACCCACAGGTACAAAATGCTGCTCTCCTGACAGAGGGACTCAGTGTGAGAATCATGGTTAATGGTTAGAGCACTGGCTTGGGAACCAAGAGACCTAGATTTCATTCCCATTAGTACTCCTTGTGGCCTTGGGCAAGTCACTTAATCCTCCTTTGCCTCAGAAAAATCCAAGTTATCAATGTCCCTATTTAATGTACAATCTCCAGGAACAAGCAGGAATGAGTCTTCACATATGGGTATCGTCGGTACCGATGGAGCCTGCGCGGGAACGTCCAGTAAGAAAGCTTTTGGAAGCATCCTACAGCACCTGCGCGCTGCCTTCCCGCCTTTCCCAACCGCCTCTCTCCAGTTCTTCTTTTCCGCGGAGCCAGCAGGTCGTGTTCCTGTCACCGCAGAAGAATTCTTTATTTTTTCTTTATTTTTCTGTGTCGCATCTGCCTTCTTCGACGTCAGACCGGTACCGCCAGTCTTTTCTTTTCTTTCTTAAAAAAAAAACAAAAAAACTTTTCTTTCTTCAACTGTGCATTTTCGGTTTGGGCCTTAGGCCTGAACATATTTTCTCCTCATGGAGAAGCCCGCTTCCGGGTTCAAAAAGTGCACAAAGTGTGGCGGTACTATTTCTGTCACCGACACCCATGACTGGTGTCTAAAATGTTTGGGTCCTGACCATTCCATCACGGATTGTGTGTCCTGTACCATCATGTCTAAAAGAGGTCGGCAGAACCGAACAGCCAAGCTCAGTACCCTGTTTCCCTCTGATGCAGCCTCGGTGGCATCGACGTCTTCCAGGGCTGCTTCTTCCTCCCATGGATCTCAGGTAACCAAACATAAATCTAGCCGGTCCTCGAAGGGCAAATCTCCCTTTAAGCATTGAGATGCCTCCAGGCTTGTCCTCGAGGATTCCGCACTGACAAAATTACCCCGGCGGGAAGTTCCAGCTTCCAGAGCATTGTCTATGGGGTCACAGGTTGACATCGATGGCTCGGCCTCGACCGATCACCTGTTGCCGTGTTCTGGGGTACCGGTGGCCTCCGCTGGTACCGACATCCAGACTCTGGTGGCGTCGATGGATCAGAAGATTCTGTCCATGCAGCGCACCCTAACGGTGTTTATACAGGCTTCGACGCCTCTGGTACCGCAACAGTCTCCGTTACCGGTACCGACTCCGGCACCGGCATCATTCCCGGTGCCAGTACCGATTGCATTGACATTGGCTTCGGTGTCAACTGCAATGGTACCCTGTCCTATGATGCCCATCGGTACCGAACCGGTACCGCTTACTCCCGATGTTGATCCCACTTGGTACGCGTATCGGGCTTTACAGGAGCATCCAGACAGGCGATACTTCGATTCCTCCGAAGACTCTGAGTCAGAGGTTTCTGTCGCACCGGTACTACTTCCTCAGGAGTCTGATTCTCCAAAACGAAGAATGTCTTCTCCAGAAGACTTGTCTTTTCAGGACTTCATTAGGGAAGTGGCTAGGGGCCTCTCCATTACAGTGGCCCCTGAGTCAGAGCCTAGAGCCAAGCAACTAGATATTTTGCAATATCCTAAGGCTCCTAAAGAAGCAGCTACTTTACCTATTCATGAGATTCTCTATGATCTCATGTTGAGCATGTGGGAGACTCCTCTTATCACCTCTCCTCATTCTCGTAGATTAGACACCATGTACCGTGTCCCTCCTTGTCCTGGCTTTCATAAGTCTCAGCTTCCTCACCACTGTATTGTGGTAGAGTCTGCCATGAGGAAAATAAAGAGTGCAAAGAGACACTCATCTAATCCTCCAGGACGTGAATGCAGGACCCTTGATGCTTTTGGCCGAAGGTTTTTCCAAGCTAATATGCTTGCTGCCAGAATCAACTCCTATAGTCTGTATATGGGGATGTTTCTAAAAGAAGTCACAGATCATCTGCAGACTTTAGCCCCTTTTATTTCAGAAGATAAAAGGCAGAAATTTCTCACTTGGCTTAAACATGCCCAAGATGTTTCCAAATTTTCCAACCGTGCAGCCTTTGACTCTTTTGAGTGTGTAAGCAGAGCCTCGGCTATTGCCATAGGTGCACGCAGAATTGCTTGGTTACAAGCCTCTGATTTGGAACTTTGGGTCCAAGATGAACTGGGAAATCTTCCTTGTACAGGTGAAAACCTTTTTGGCAGGGATTGGAAAGCAAAGGCCACTCAGATGGATGCTGAGAACTCTGCTTTGGATCGACTTTCAAAGTCTACCTCTGCTCCTGCTAAGAAAAGGTTGTTCAAAAACACAACTTTTTCTAAAAAGGGAAGATACGATCCTGCTTATGGTCAGCAGGCATCATCTGCAGGTCGTTTTGCTGCAAAGTGTCAGCAACCACCTAAACAGGCCAAGTCAAAGGCTGCCAGGCCTCCCACGACTCAGCAGCCTCAGCCTCCCCAGGGCCTTTGACTTGCAACTAGAGAACTTAGCCTTTCTGGCTCTGGAACAACCAGAGCCCCTCACCATTCCAGGAAGGTTGGCTTACTTTGCTCCCAGATGGGAGCAAATTACAGCAGAGCAATGGACCCTCTCCATTGTAAAGGAAGGCTACAAGCTTCATTTCTTGAACCTTCCTCCCCACACCATGGTGAGACAGTTCAATTCTCCAACATCTCTCCTCAACCTTCTGGGTCAGGAGATTGCTACCTTTCTTGCCCAAGGGGCAATAGAAGAAGTACCCCTTCTTCAACAGGGCTCAGGGTTCTACTCCCCTTATTTTCTTATTCCAAAGAAAACAGGGGGCTACAGACCCATATTAGATCTCAGAGAATTGAACAAGTTTCTATTCCAAAGAGAAATTCAAGATTCCTTATCGTCACTCCAGTCCAGTCCCTTTACTTCTGGGTTGCGTAACCCTTCCAGCAGCTTGGAGGCTGAGCCCAACCTTTTTGGAGGTGGAGCGGTACAAATACCACTGAGACCACCCACCAACCCCAGTAATCTCAGCCTCCAAGCAGCTGGAGGGTTCCGTAAGCCTAGGGCTTACTGGAGTCCTTCTTTAAATTTATTTTATTTTTTCATTTAATTGCTCTACTTTAATTTTCTTTAAGTTCCACTGCAGTTTCTATGCTGTGTTTAATTTTAATTACAAGGGCTCTGTCTCTTTAATTTCTCCTGCTCTCTCCTCTCCCTCCCCCCCCCCCCCTCACCGGATCGGGGGTCGGAGGAGAACCGCGGCTCGCAGCATCGAGGAGGGTTCACTGCTACTCTGCTCCTCTGCTGCTGAGACGCGCGGATCGCTGCTGCCTCGCGCCGAAGCCCCCCGGAGGCTGAGTGCTTGAGGCAGCATCGCTGGCCTGCCGATACCGCCAGACCCGTCCTGAGACTGCAGGACGCGGCGGCGAAGTCCGGTCCTTTCGGGGACCGCGAGGGAAAAACTTAGGCAGCGATCCTCACAGGAATCGAAGGTTTCCGGCTCCGGTGAACAAGGAGAGAGTCGGGCCGCGACCGGGAGAGAGCCTTAGAGTTCCCCGTTCTGGCTCCACGTGGTGAGGCCTACCTCGTGTAGAGCCAACGGGTACACAGCGCTGAATCGGCCACAGATTCCCAGCACAGCTAACCGCAAGTAAAAGGGATGTAACTGTAATTAATTTGAATCTTAATTTTAACTAGCAGCAGAGCTGTTAACTTTAAATTTATTTTTAACTTTATTTTTGAGTACAGTGGTTTCCTTCTATTTAGTTCATTTTAATTTGTTCATTGGTTTCCTTTTCCTCAAGATTAATAGCCGGTTTCTTTCCCTGGTGTACCTCTTGGGGGGGGGGAAAAGAAACCTCGGATCTGTTGGCCAGGGAAGAGCTAGCCTCCATAGTAGAGAAGAGTCCCTCACCCCGGGCCTGGAGGTCTGGTACTGGAAGGTCCTCAGCCCCGGGTCATGTCAACCAAATCCCGCTGCCTTTCCTGTGGAATACGCAGGGGTACGTCCGCAGAAACAGGTATCTGCAGGAGCTGTACCGCGTTGGCGGCCTCTGCAGAGCAGGACATTAACTTAACCATGGCCCAGGCCTCCCAGGGGTCAGACGAACTCCCAGTAGGGGACGGGGGGTTGCAAGCCCCTCCGTCTACGTCCTCGGACTTGCCCACCCCTTCCCTATCCCCCTCCCCTCTCCCGGCGGGGGAGGATGGGGTAGGAGATTTCTTCTCCCCGGATTTCATTCTCTTACTCCACAAGGCATATTGCCTACGTAAGCAAGGTTCAGGGGCAGCAGGAGCGGCGCCCTCGGCAGCAGAGGTCAAGACAGCCAGGTCCTCGAGGGCGGCCAATCCAGATTCCAACGTCCCACCTAAATGCCCCCGGATGAGCGAAGAGGAGACCCTTTCACAGGGATCTCCGGAAGAAACGCCATCGGACAAGGACTTTGATGAGGAGGAGTTAGAAGAAGGGGAGATTCCGGAAGAAGACCAGGCTAGGATAATTAGAGTATTTCGTCGGGAGGAGCTTCCGGCCTTGATTAACGAGTCCCTGAAGGCCCTCAATATGACCTCCGATACGCCTGCAGAAGAGGAAGCGTTGGAGGATCCATTGATCCAAGCCATTAGAAGATCCCAGAAGGTCTTTCCTGTACATAGGGTAGTGCGACAGATGATCCAGGAAGAATGGGACCAACCGGAGTCAAGTCTAAGGGGAGTCCGGTCCATGCTTCGCGTCTATCCCCTCCCAGAGGCAGACAAAGAACTGCTAAAGTCTCCCAGGGTAGATGCGGCAGTGTCAGCGGTCACCAAGAAGACCACTATTCCAGTGGAGGGCAGTGCAGCCTTAAGGGATCCTCAAGACAAAGTTGGATACTCTCTTGAAGCAGGCCTTTGACGTAAGCGCCCTCGCCTTGCAAGCCTCGGTATCCGGAGCTTGGGTGGCTAGGGCCTGTTTAAGGTGGTCACAACACCTGCAGACAGACGAGAGCCCCTCAGATGAGACGCGGACCAACGCAAGCAGGTTGGAATCTGGAACAGCTTACTTGGCGGATAGTCAGTATGACCTCATCAGGAGCCTGGCAAAGAACATGGCCTCGGTAGTGGCGGCCAGGCGATATCTATGGTTACGCAATTGGGCAGCGGATACTTCCTCGAAGGCTCGCCTGAGTCGGCTCCCCTTTAAAGGGAAACTGTTGTTCGGCGAGGATTTAGAGAAATTGGTAAAGGATCTTGGCGAGTCCAAGGGTGGCAGACTCCCGGAAGATAGACCGAAGCAAAACCGCTCACTTCCCCCGGCACGTACCCAGCCCAGGGACTTCCGGAGATCTCGCCCCGCCAGATCCAGCCCCTTTTCCAGGGGGCGTTTCCCTTCTATGGGCCAGGGCTTTCGAGGGTTTCGGGGAGCAGGTCGCGGTTTTGGGGCGACCTCCTCCTCCTCCTCGTCTCTTAGAAAACAACAATGAAGCCGCGGGGGCCCAGGGGGAAGAGCTGCCCATAGGAGGACGTTTAAGACAGTTCCTTCCCGCCTGGTCCCGGGTCACGTCAGATCAATGGGTGCTAGAGGTGATCAGAGAGGGCTACGCTCTCGAATTTTCGAAGCAGATAACACCAGCCTTTGTTCTGTCCCCCTGCGGTACCCCCGCAAAGAAGACAGCGGTGGAATCAACTCTCACGTGCTTAATTGCACTCGGGGCCGTGTCACCAGTGCCCCCAGATCAGTGCGGCTCAGGTCGATACTCGATTTACTTCATGGTGCCAAAGAAGGAAGGCATCTTCCGACCAATTCTGGACTTAAAACAGGTCAATCGCTGCCTCAGGGTCCCTCACTTCAGGATGGAGACCCTGCGGTCAGTCATCGCAGCCGTAAGGAGTGGGGAGTTCCTGACAGCCCTCGACTTGACAGAGGCCTACTTACATATCCCGGTCAGAAAATCCCATCAACAGTTCCTAAGGTTTGCGGTACCAGCGGGCCACTTTCAATTCAAGGCCCTTCCCTTCGGCCTAGCGACAGCTCCACGAACATTTACCAAGGTGATGGTGGTAGTAGCGGCCTTCCTCCGGAAGGAGGGGATCTTGGTTCACCCGTATCTAGACGATTGGCTGATCCGAGCAAAGTCAGAGGAAGAAAGTCGCACGGCGACGAACGCAGTAGTTCGCTTGCTAGAAGAATTGGGGTGGGTGATCAACCGAGCAAAGAGCAGGCTGACCCCTTCCCAGAATCTTGAGTATCTCGGCGCAAGGTTCGACACCGGCAGGGGCAGAGTGTTCTTGCCCTCATCCGGGGCCAGGGACCTAAGGCTACTGATCACTCGGTTCCTAAGCAGGCGAACCCCCTCAGCATGGCATTATCTTCAGGTCCTGGGCACAATGGCAGCGACGATAGAGGTAGTACCTTGGGCCAGAGCCCACATGCACCCATTGCAACGATCTCTATTGCGACGGTGGTCTCCGCAACTTCATCCTCTGACAACACAGTTACCCTGCGCTCCGCGGACCAAACGAGCTCTTCGATGGTGGCAACGCCCGAGAAACCTGGAACGGGGAATGCCTCTCGAGCCCCCCCAGTGGGTTCTCTTGACGACGGATGCCAGCCTGTCAGGCTGGGGGGCACACTGCGAGGACCAGTTCGTTCAGGGACGCTGGTCCCCGTTGGAATCTCAGTGGCCCATCAACAGACTGGAGTTACGGGCCGTCACCCTAGCGCTCAAGAAGCTCGAGCCCCGGGTATGAAGAAAGGCAGTCCGCGTCCTCTCCGACAACGTCACCACGGTGGCGTACATCAACCACCAGGGCGGCACCAGCAGCCCTGCCCTGGAGAAGGAGGCGGACGCTCTCCTCCAGTGGGCGGAGGTCTACCTCGAAGCGCTTTCGGCCCAGCACGTGGCAGGCACGGACAATGTCACGGCCGATTACCTCAGCAGGCACAGGATAGACCACGGAGAGTGGGAACTGGAGCAGGTAATCTTCGACCAAATAGTGGCCCGGTGGGGTCTCCCAGTAATGGATCTCATGGCAAGATTCTCTTCGGCCAAGGTGGACCGATTCTTCAGTCGGCGAAAGGAGAGGATGTCCGAAGGTCTGGATGCCCTGTCTCAGAAGTGGCCGGCAGAGGGCCTCCTCTATGTATTCCCTCCCTGGGCTCTGATCGGAAAGGTTCTTCAGCGAGTGGAGTCCCACCAGGGCCTGGTAATCCTCATAGCCCCGGATTGGCCTCGCCGCCCTGGTACGCGGACCTGGTGAGACTGTTAGCCGACCACCCATGGCGACTGCCCTGCAGGAGCGACCTTCTCAGGCAAGGCCCGGTTCGAATGCCTCACGTGGATCGGTTCTCGCTTACGGCCTGGCTCTTGAAAGGGCGCGGCTTCTGAAGCGAGGATATTCGGCTGCAGTAATCTCAACGTTGTTGAGCGCTAAGAAGCGCTCGACGTGTCTCGCCTATGTAAGGGTCTGGCGCATTTTCGAGGCATGGTGCGCGGAGCGCCGAAGGAAGCCCCTTGCGGCCTCAGTCCCGGAAATCCTGGAATTTTTGCAAGCAGGGTTTGACAAGGGTTTAGCGCACAGTTCACTTCGAGTACAACTAGCCGCTATCGCGTGCTATAGAGGAAAGATCCACGGCAAGCCGTTAGGGGTGCACACGGACGTCGCCAGGTTCCTAAGAGCAGTACGACGTCTGCGTCCCCAGCGGAGGTCGGTCGTCCCCCCCTGGGACCTTAACCTGGTACTAAATGCGCTGATAAGGGAACCGTTTGAACCAGTAAAGAGGGCCTCCTTGAAGGACTTAACCCTGAAGACAGTCTTCCTGGTTGCGATCTGCTCGGCCAGGCGGGTCTCCGAGTTACAAGCACTCTCCTCCAAACCCCCCTTCCTGGCCTTCCTCAAGGACAAGGTCGTTCTGCGCACAGTGCCCTCCTTCCTTCCCAAGGTTATTTCTCCTTTTCATGTAAACCAGACAGTCACGCTCCCGGCCTTCCCAACCGGGGGTCTGGTAGGCAGGGATAGCAGGCTGCGGCTATTAGACGTTCAAAGGGCCCTAAAGCGCTACCTCTCCCGCACCGCTCCGTTCTGGAAGTCAGACCGGCTATTTGTCAAGTTCGGAGGTCCCCACAGAGGGGAAGCGGCGGCCAAGGCCTCCATCTCTAGGTGGATTAGGGAGGCGATTGCTTCCGCCTACATCCTGAAAGGCAAGCAGGTTCCGGGGGGGCTGCGGGCTCATTCCACCCGAGCTCAGGCTACTTCATGGGCAGAATTCAGTCTAGTCCCCCCGCTGGATATATGTAGAGCGGCAACTTGGTCCTCTCTGCATACCTTCACCAAGCACTACAGGCTGGACGTGCAGAGTTCAGCGGACGCTCGGTTTGGCCTAGCGGTTCTTCAGTCCGGTTTGCCGAATCCCACCCAGAATTGAACTGCTCGGGTACTTCCCAGAAGTAAAGGGACTGGACTGGAGTGACGATAAGGAAGAAGTAATTAGATCTTACCTGCTAATTAGTGTTCCTGAAGGAACGACAATCCAGTCCCTGATCCCACCCGGCTATGTCGGACCTGAAGGCCTGTCGGAGAAGGGCGGAACAGCGAACCGAGCGGGGAACCAGATCGGGGTGAGGGAGGCCAGGAGTACGTAGGCGAGCAGTCATCCCACGGCGCCTTCTCCCCTCCCCTTACTCTACCCTTATTACCTATTACCTATTTCCTATTTACCTATAGAAAAAAAAAAAAAAAAGAATTAAATAAATAAACAGATAAGGGAACGGGGGGGTCGATAGTCGGGCCACCCCTCCCGGAGTTTGCATGTCTGTTAGGTTTAAGTTATAGTTGTTACAGAGGTTCATTTAGTCTGCTTTTTCAGTCGATTACTGGGGTTGGTGGGTGGTCTCAGTGGTATTTGTACCGCTCCACCTCCAAAAAGGTTGGGCTCAGCCTCCAAGCTGCTGGAAGGGTTACGCAACCCAGAAGTAAAGGGACTGGACTGTCGTTCCTTCAGGAACACTAATTAGCAGGTAAGATCTAATTACTTCTTATTTCTCTCGGTACTCTGCTGCCATACCTTCAGAGTCAGGACTGGCTTTGTTCTCTAGATCTCAAGGATGCGTACACCCATGTCCTCATTCATCCAACACACAGAAGGTTCCTTTGGTTCCTTTTTCAGGGAAAGCACTACCAATACAGGGTGCTTCCTTTCGGTCTGGCCTCTGCACCAAGGTTGTTCACGAAATGCATGGCAGTAGTAGCTGCATTTCTACGCACTCTAGGAATATTCGTTTTCCCATATCTGGACGACTGGCTCATTCGAGCTCCATCCCAGTCAGAGGCCCAGATTTCTCTAGCCTGCACAATGCGTGTCCTTCAGTATTTGGGACTGGTAATAAACATCCCAAAATCCCATCTCACCCCTACTCAGTCTCTGGAGTTTATAGGGGCCTTGCTGGATACCACAACTGCAAGGGCCTATCTTCCTCAGGCGCGTTGCCTACGCTTGGTGCAGTTAGCCTCCCAGATACAGTTAAAGTCCCATTTAACTGCTCAAGAGATGTTACAACTATTAGGCCACATGGCATCCACCGTGCATGTGGTTCCATATGCTCGCCTTCACATGAGGGCAGCTCAATGGACTTTGTCCACCCATTGGACTCAGGCATCAGGTTGCCTGTCAGACAAAATAGCAAACTCCAGTCGCCTATTTTGGTCTCTCCAGTGGTGGAGGTCCCCTTTTCAGCAGTCGCTACCCCAAGCAACTCTGACAACATAGGCTTCTCCAATTGGTTGGGGAGCTCATCTGCAGGATCTCTCCACCCAGGGCATCTGGTCTCCACAGGAGACTTCTCTGCATATCAATCTCTTGGAACTCAGAGCAATATTCTTAGCTCTCAGTGTTGCATTCCCTGCTCAGCTACAGGACAGTCCTCATCCATATGGACAACCAAGTAGCCATGTTCTATGTAATCAAGCAGGGCGGGACTGGCTCTCTGTTGCTTTGCAACGAAGCTTTGCGACTGTGGGCCTTCGCCAGAGCATCACATCCATCTTCTGGCAGTATATCTTCCAGGCGTTCAAAACTCTTGGGCGGACAGACTCAGTCGAGTTCTGCTTCCACACGAGTGGTCCCTCCACATGGACCAGGTAGCCATGATTTTTCGAATTTGGGGAACCCCAGACATAGACCTCTTTGCAAGTCCGTGGAATGCCAAACTTCCCCGGTTCTGTTCCAGAATTCCGTGTCAGAGTTCAGGCCAAGGATGCCTTCCTCCTTCACTGGGGTCAAGACTTCCTTTATGCCTTTGACCAATTCCCCTAATTCCCAAGACACTATTCAAGCTTCAGAGAGATCAAGGGACCATGATCCTCATAGCACCACTTTGGCCACGCCAAGTGTGGTATCCTCTACTTCTGCATCTCTCTCAAGCTCCTTCCCTGGACTTGGGCTCTGCACCAGACCTTCTGTCCCAGGAGGAGGGAACTTTGTGGCACCCAAACCCCCAGTCTCTCCATCTCAGGGCTTGGTTGCTGAGGGCCTAGACCTTCAAGATTTTCATCTCTCTCAGCAGGTCAGAGATGTTGTTCATGCCTCTAGGAAGCCTTCTACTAGACGTTCCTATGCTTTCAAATGGAAAAGATTTACCATTTGGTGTTCAGGGAAAGGTCTAAACCCTCTTGCAATACCTCTGAATTCTCTACTAGAGTATCTCCTGCATCTATCCCATGCAGGTCTGAAAACGAATTCAGTAAGAGTCCATTTGAGTGCTATTGCAGCGTTCCTCAAGCCTCTCAATGGACAACCTATTTCCTCTCATCCTCTTTTATAGCAAGATTCATGAGAGGCCTTCTTTTAACTAAACCTCCCATTAGACCACCTCCAGTGGCATGGGACTTAAACCTGGTTCTTGGCCAGCTTATGAAGCCACCCTTTGAACTTTAGCCACCACCTCCTTGAAATTCCTTTCTTGGAAAGTTATTTTTCTCATTGCAGTCACCTCAGCACACCGCATCAGTGAGTTGCAAGCTTTGGTGGCTAATCCTCCTGATACAAGGTTCCATCATGATAAGGTACTCCTCAGGACCAATCCACACTTTATGCCTAAAGTGGTCTCACCTTTTCATCTGAACCAAGAGGTATATTTACCTGTCTTTTTTCCAGGACCTCATGCATCATATGCAGAGAAGAATCTTCATACCTTGGATTGTAAGAGCTCTCGCTTTTTACTTACAAAGAACACAGCAACATAGAAAGTCTTCTCAACTCTTTGTTGCTTTTGATCCTTCTCATTTAGGACTTCCAGTCTCTAAGAGAACACTGTCCAACTGGATTGCTCAGTGTATTTCTTTCGCCTACCAGAGTAGGAACATTTCTGTGGAGGGCCATGTCACAGCTCACAATGTGAGAGCCATGGCAGCCTCAATGGCTCATCTAAACTCTGTGTCCATCGACCAAATCTGTCGAGCGGCCACCTGGGCCTCGGTTCATACCTTCACAGCCCATTACTGTTTGGACAAGGACTCCCGCCGGGATGCCTCGTTTGGTCAGGCTGTTCTCAAACACCTGTTCCATTCCTAATCAACTCCTACCCACCTACCCTGGTTGGGTGCCAGAGATCCATGGGGGGAGGTAGAGTCCTTTTCAAGGACACACAACCTGGGGTTTCTCCCTGGCATCTGCAGCTAGGGAGTTCCCATACGTGAAGACTCATTCCTGCTTGTTCCTGGAGATAGCACAGTTACTTACCTGTAACAGGTGATCTCTGGGAACAGCAGGAATAAGTCTTCACAACCCACCCACCTCCCCTAGGAGTTGTATCTCTCTATCTATCTTTCCTTTCTTCTCTCTCTCTTTGTCTCAACTTTAAAACTCGAACTGGAGAGAGGCGGTTGGGAAAGGCGGGAAGGCAGCGCGCAGGCGCTGTGGGATGTTCCCAAAAGCTTTCTTACTGGACGCTGGGGAGCGTTCCCGCGCAGGCTCCGTCGGTACCGACGATACCCATATGTGAAGATTTATTCCTGCTGTTCCCAGAGATCACCTGTTACAGGTAAGTAACTGTGCTTTACCAAGTTTAAGTTACAATGTAAACTGCTTTGACTGAAATGATAAAGCAGTATAAAAAACCCGTTAAATAAAAATCATGCAAATGGGACTGGCCCAACTGCTGGGCGGTTACCCAGGACAGAAGCAGCTTCTTTTGAGGTGGGGTGGGGGGAGCAAAGAGTAGCTACAGTCAAAGCAAAACAGTGGGTCCTCGCTGCCCACAAACTGTCATCAGTGTGCTTTTTACATGCAAGAAGAATGGGCAATATGTAAATAATCAATTAACCCTTGTAAGTGGCTTTTTGAAATCTCCCTCATACATTATTTATGAAACAAAGTTTAATATTTAAAAGTATGAGATCCAAATATGCATTTTATAGGATTGTTCTGAGAGGGATGGTGTTGAAATGATTACAATTGAGTTTGGTAATCAAAATATCAGAGGAGGGAGTGCTAGGAGTCTGAAAGCAAATTGCAAGGAGGAAGACTGAAGTTTTGCCTAGGGCGCCTAATACACCGGTACCGTTCCTGAATTTTAAATTTTGGTTGTGTGCTCTGAGGACTGAACAAACTCATATGCCATAAAATTATAAAAGGTTGAGAAGCACCATCTAAGATATCATTTGAGCGGAGCTAGTGCAATCTCAGTACTGAAGTCAGGTCTAAAACCTGATTGATAAGGATCAAGGGAATTATTTTTTGCACAGCTTTCTATTATCTCCAGGAACAAGCAGGAATGTAGTCTTCACATATGGGTATCGTCGGTACCGACGGAGCCTGCGCGGGAACGCTCCCCAGCGTCCAATAGGAACGCTTTTGGGAGCATCCCTCAGCACATGTGCTCTGCCTTCCCGCCTTTCCAACTGTCCCTCTTCAGTGCTTCGTTTTCCGTGGAGCTGACAGGATCTATTCCCTGTCACCGCAGAAAATTCCGTCTTTAAATGTATTTTCTTGTGGTCGCGTTTGCCTTCCTCACGACACCTACTGGTACCGCTGGTTCTTTTCTTTTCATTAAAAAAAAAAAAAAACAACGTAGACTGTTTCTTTTCAGAAACTTTTCTTTTTGGTGCTAGACGCCATTTTGGGCACTAGGCCCCATATTCCTAAAACATCAAAAACCAACTAGTGGTTTTAAGAAATGTACTAAGTGTGGCGGTACCATCTCCGTCACTGACACCCATGATTAGTGTCTGAAATGTTTAGGACCTGAACATTCTCCAACTGAATGTCTCTCCTGTATGTGGATGACTAAAAGAGGAAGACATACTACGCTTTCTTGAAACAACTTTTTTTCTGCTAATTTAGGAATAAAGGTGATATTTTACTTATCAGATAATGTCCTTTCCTTGAATCCTGCTATACCAGTCCAGACAAGTGAGTTATTCTCCTACCAGCAGATTTGGAGACAGAGAAACATTCCAGATACTTATGACATCACTGTGTCATTAGCTGCCAGTACGCCTAGGGGGACACTAGTATTCGTACCCAAGCACTTGGTCAAGTATTCCTGGCCACACACAACCTCAGCAAAGATAACAAGACTCAACAAAACAAGAACCAAAACTCTATATAGAATCAGCTTCAAACAAAAGGCCTGTCAAGGGTAATGAGCCTGTAGGGCCAACCACAGAGAATATAGCAGATCAAAACAGATTCCAGAGGTGGGTCTTGGGAGTGGTCTAGCAGGACTTAAGGAAAGGACATTATCTGGTAAGTAAAATGTTATCTTTTATATCATCCTGCTAGACCAGTCCAGACAAGTGGGACATACCAAAGCTATGACTCCACTGTAAAAGGAAGAAGACATGGCTGCTTTCAAGACTTCTGAGCCAAAGTCTTGTCTGCCCAAGCATGGACATTCAAGTGGTAATGCTTGATGAAAGTAGAAAGTGATGCCCATCTTGTTGCCTGACAAATGTCTGAAAAGGTGACTGAGCTATGCTCCTCCTAAAAGGATGCTTTTGCCCGAGTTGAATGCACATGCAAACCCTCTGGAACTACCAGTTCTGCCACAGATATATTGAGGCAATGGCCTCCTTGATCCAGCACCCTAGAGTAGACTTGGCAGCTGTGTCACCTTTACGCGGTCCCATAAACAGCACAAATAGACTGCCTGACTTGCAAAAGGGGTTAGTAACCTTCAGATAACAGAGAAGCACTCTCTGAACATCCATCTTGTCCTTTCCATGGCATTGGTCCCTGGTAAAAGAGAGCAGACAGACCACCTGATTCACATGAGAAGAAAACGCCACCTTTGGTAAGAAAGAGGGGATGGACTGAATATACACAGTCCCCTTAGAGAATGACAAGTAAGGGTTCCTGCAGGATAATGCCGACAGCTCTGAGATATGTGTTTCCAAGCAGATTGATACCAAAAAGATTGTCTTAAGGGCCAGATCTTTAAGTGTGGCCTACTTCAAGGGTCCGACAGGGCTTGGAGCACCAGATAGAGATCTCGTGAGGGAACGACTGAGCACAGGGGAGGATGCTGGTTCCATGCCCCCAAAGGAAATGAGACACATCCGGGTGTGAGGCTATGGGCTGTCCAACCACCAGTGCCCTAAAGCAGGATAAGGCTGCTATCTGAATCCTCAGGGAACTAAGGGAAAGGCTTTGTCCAGACCATTAAACTGAGAAGCTGCAGGTAGTCCCAGACTCAGGGAGCCTGCTGAGCTTGGAAGGCCCCCCAGTCAAGATAACAGCTTTTCCAAATCATCCTGCTAGACCAGTTCAGACTAGTGGGTAATCTTCCAATGCCAGCAGATGATGGGGACAGAACATACCAGAAGCTTGAGTGACACCACACTTAGTATTTAACCCACAACCCCTAGTGGTCAGTTTCAGTATTTCTCTGTCTCCAGCAGATGGTGGATTTCTGTTTCAGCTCCTGGCTATCACCTTGAGGGTGTCTGGTCAGTGTAGCCTTTCTGTGACTCGGGCATTCTCAGGGTGCACAGGAGATGCTCCCTGGGGAAGTGCCCACAGTTTTAGTGAATTTTGGTGAATTTTTACAAAGTTGCTCCAGATTATGAGGATCAGTGAGCTCCTTGTCTGGCGAGGGTGTGTCTACTCATGAGGAGCAGGACTTTCCTCTGGGGGTATGCGGCTGAGCCCTGGTAGCATCTTTATTCTTGACCACATGAGCTTCATTATTTTCCAGCTCAGTTTCAGGTTAAATTAATCGCTGCACAATTTCAATAGTGCTTCTACCAGGGTAGCTGACACTGAACGGATCTTCTGGGCTGTGAGTGCTTCTGTTCTAACTCCCCCCCCCCCCTCCGTTGCCAGGGCTCTCGGTCTCTTGGGAACCTGAACCCTTGCGCAGCGGCAGCCATCCAAGGGTTAGGTCCTCTACCTCAGGCTGTTTGTGCTCTGCTTCATTTCATCGGACTGCTTACCATAGCCGCATGCTCGTACGATCTTAGCTGCATCCCGGCCTTGTCTTTGAAGTCCGGGCTTATCTTTGGCTTATGGTCTCTCAGGCGAAGCTTTGAGAGTGTTTTTCATGGCTTGGCTGGGCAGGATTTGTGGAAATTAGCCATTTTCACCTGAATGATCCTGACACGTTTTGTTTTCCCACTGCCCTGTGGAATGCACGAGCTTGAAACGTAAGCCCGTCTGCAGCCATTTTTACTGGTACTTGGCTCCTCCATCTTTCAACCTTGGGCTGGAACGCATTATGGAATGCTTGGCGACTATTTTTTCTTGTGGAATGTATAGTGGAACACATAGTGGCCATTTTAGATAGTGGAGGCTGTCCATATTGGTGATGCCATGTTTCCGAGATTCTTGCCGCTATAGGCCTGGGAAATCCGGTTCTAGCGCTAGCAGGCCAAACACAGTCTCAGTCCTTTCGGAACTACCATCGCTCCCGTGACAGCTGCTCCTCCTCTAACAAGTATTCTGGGTCTGGGCGGCCTTCCTGATGACGGGCCTCGAGTCCATTCCATATGCCGACAATCGGCAGGAGGCTGCGCCTCTTTGCCCGCGGATGGGCTTGGATCACTTCGGATAGTTGGATACTGGACGTTGTCACACAAGGCTATACCCTCGACTGTCAAAGACCCATATCGGAGGCCTGTCTCATTTTTCCATGCGACTCCAGTGTCAAGTGTACTGTGATTCGCGTGACCTTGCAACACTTACTTCAGCTTCAAGCAAACTGCCCTGTGCTACCCTCAGAGAGGGGGTTCAGTCATTATTCCATCTATTTCGTCATCCCCAAGAAAAATGGTTCCTTCCGGCTCATCCTAGACCTCAAGGGCATCAATCGCTGCCTTTGGGTCCCTCGCTTCTGCATAGAGACCCTAAAGTCAGTTATCCAGGCAGTACGGCCGGGAGAGTACCTGGCTTCCCTGGATCTTCCACATTCTGATCCGACCAGATCAGCAGTACTATCTCTGTTTCATCATCCTAGGTCTTTGCTATCAGTTTAGGACTCTGCCATTTGGCCTAGCCATGGCTCTGCGCACTTTTGCAAGGTTATGGTGGTTGTCGCCACCAGGGCGTTTGAGTTCATCCCTACCTGGACAGTTGACTCATCAGGGCCAAATCCTTCAATGAGGCATGCGCAGCGGTGGACCATGTGGTAACCTTCCTGGAACGTCTCGGTTGGGTAGTCAATCATGCCAAGAGTGTCCTTCGGCCCTCCCAGTCCCTTGACTTTCTTGGGGCACGTTTCAATACTCAGGCGGGCTGCATGTTCCTGACATCAGACAGATGCATCACATTTTGCCAATAGCTCTGTGCTTTACAGGACCTAGCAGCTCCCATGGCTTGGGACTACCTGTAAGTCCTGGGCTCCATGGCTTCCACCCTTGAAGTGGTTCCTTGGGCTCAGGCTGACATGCATCCTCTGCAGCGCTTTGCAAGGACAACTTGTTGAGGGGGGTACCCCTGGTGGTGCTGCAGTGGATCCTTCTGACAACAGATGCCAGCCTGCCTGATTGGGGAGCATGTTGCCTCAGATGAATGATTCAAGGCGCATGGTCAAAGCTCAATACTGCATGGACAGTCACCTGCCTGGAGGCACGGGTGGTGCACGTGGCCTTACAGAGCTTTCGGCTGCTGCTTAGTGTAAGGACAGTCCAGATTCTTTCTGACAATGCCATGACTGTGGATTACCTCAGTCAACAGGGCGAGACCAAGTGCCCCAGAGTCACGCGCGAAATAGCTCTACTTTTCCCTTGGGTGGAAAAGCATCTTCAAGCCTTCACTGCGCAGCACATTACTGGAGTGGAAAATGTACAGGCGGACTTCCTCAGCCATCATGCACTGGACCCCGGCAAGTGGAAGCTTGCTCCATGGGCTTTCAGGCACATCGTACTTAAGTGGGGATGGCCATCCCTCGACCTGATGGTGATCTCTGCCAACATCAAAGTGGCCGCCTTCTTCAGCAGATGGCAAGAGTGGGGGTCGCTGGGAATGGATGACCTAGCCCAGCCATGGCCTCTATAACTTTCCCCCATGGGCAATGATAGCCTACGTCCTTTGCCATATAGAGGCACATCCCAGTTGAGTAGTTCTCATGGCGTTAGATTGACCATGTTGGCCATGGTATGCTGACCTTGTTCGGATGGCTATAGCCAGTCCTATTCCTCTGGGATCCCACAGGGGCCTTCTCACACAGGGGCTGGTTGTAATGGAAGACTCTGCTCCCTACTTGCTTTCGGCTTGGCTCTTGAATGGCACGGTTAGTTCGCAAGGCTTATTCTGAAGCCATCATGGCCACGCTGCTCAAAGCCTGGCAGCCTTCCACATTGATGGGATATGCCCACGTTTGGCATTGGTTTGCATCATGGTGCGCTGGTCGATCCCTCATGCCTGAGACGGTGCAGGTTCCGGATATCCTTGGCTTCTTACAGGATGGGTTTGATAAGGGCTTGGCCCTCAACTCCCTCAAGAGTTCAGGTGGCTGCCCTGACGTGTTTCCACAGTCCACTCCAGGGACATTACCTCTCCTCTCATGCAGATATTTATTTAACAAATTTATTTATTTAGCAACACTGGTTTTCTACAAGTCAAAACAGTTTACATAGAACTGAGATGATACAGTTGAACAGTTGAAAAAACAATTGACAATAAATGTTGAGAACATTACAACTGTGAATAGTGAATGAATAACCATTTTAAAGCTCAAACATTTGCTCAGGGGCATATGTAAACTATGTACAAAGTGAGTAAGGGTTGAGGGTGTGAGAGGTGTGGGATGGTGGAAGCTTTATGGGAGTGGGGTGGGGGATGAAATGCCAGTTTCTAAATGATTGTTCTGTGCAATAATTGGTGAGTGTTCGTCTCCGAAGTGTCCCAGGGTCTTTAGCTGTTTTTGAAATTCTATGGTAGACTTGATATTGCAAATTGAGGGGGGTAGTGAATTCCAGCGTGTGGGGGCGTAGAGAGAGAATGCTCTTCTTATGGCTTGCTTGCAGTTGTGAAGCTGTGGTGGAAGACTGAGGAGATTTTGGGTGCTCTTTCTTCTTGGTCTGTCAGAGTTTGATATGTGAATTATTGTTTGAAAATTCTCTGAAGATTGATTGTTTAGGATTTTGTGGATGATGGTTAGAACTTTGTCATTTATTCTAGAGCTGATGGGAAGCCAGTGGAGATGTTTGAGGATAGGAGTGATATAGGTTTGTCTTGAGGCTTGGAAGATGGTTTGAGCAATGGTATTCTGAGCAAGGAGGAGATATAGTGTGTTTTCTCCACAGGGTCCATACCTTGCAACACCCCCCCCCCCCCCCACTGCATCCTGTGATTCCGCCTTGGGACCTGTCCTTAGTCCTCCGCATTCTGCAGTGCGAGCCATTTGAACCCCTCAAGAGGACTTCTATAAAGGATTTGACTCTCGAGACAGCCTTTCTTGTGGCTCTTGCCTCGCCCAGAAGTATCTCAGAGCTCCAGGCCTTATCCTGTCGAGATCCCTTTTTTAACTTTTCAGGAGAAAGTGTTGCCATACGGACGATGCCTTGCTTCTTGCCTAAGGTACTTTTGGAGTTTCGTATGAACCAGCCGGTCACTCAACCGGCTTTTTCTGAGAAGCAATGTTCTGACCGGGATGCACTCCTTTGCTACCTAGATATCAGTAGAAGTTTGCTGCACTACCTTAAGGTTACTGATTTATTCCAACTCACTGACCATCTCTTTGTGGTTTTCACAGGGCCTTGCAGAGGCTGTTTCGCTTCCAAGCCCATGATTGTGCATTGGATTAAACAGACCATTGAATCTGCCTACATCCTTCAGGGCAAGCCCATTCTGTTAAGGCTCTGGAACCATTCCACGAGAGCGTAAGCGACTTGGTGGGCCGAAAAGTCCAGGGTCACACCCATGGATATTTGCATTGCAGCAACTTGGTCGTTTCTATTGACTTTTGTCTGGCACTACCGCTTGAATCTCCAAGCCAGGGAAGCAGCTCGTTTTGGGGCCTCAGTGTTGTGACTGCAGCTGTTTCTTCCTGCCCAAGGGTGGAGTAGCTTGGATACTTCCCATTAGTCTGGACTGGTCTAGCAGGATGATTTGGAAGGAGAAATCTCATTTCCCATCAATTTCCTTTTCTGGAATCCTGTTAGACCAGTCCAGGACTCACCCTCCTCTGTTTGAGAACCAGCCAGACTGACATCCTGAATCCAACTTACATGTGTCTGCTTTCCTGGTGCTGTTCTCTCCTTGTGTATAAATAATAGTTCTTAGCATAATTATTAGTGGTGCCACAGGTAGAGTTCACATTGGGGCTCATTTCCAAAGTACCTCTGCTTGGGAGTAGCATACTGAAGCTGACCCCCAGGGGTTGTGGGCAATGTTCCCTCTAATTTTCTGTAGGCTGTGTGCGCATAAAATATCAGCTGTGCAGCTTTTGAAGGAAGGTTAAATTTTTGTGCGGCACATAACGACACTCGGAGTCCTATACTTTAAAATTTGACTACACGTCAGAATACAGTATGTACACCACTGTTCCCTCTAAGCTGTGCGCGTGTGCGCGCGCACACACCTCGCAGAGCGAGCGCACATACTTTATAACAGAGCGCACAAAAATTACGGTTCTGATTCTGATAGAAAACAACACAGACATCTTAAAATTTAAAAGTTGTTGTGTATTTACGGTTTTCACAAGTTCTACAATATTATCTAGTGCAATCAATGTGGTGTACATACTGTATTCTAACGTGTAGTCAAATTTTAAAGTATAGAACTCCGAGTGTCGTTATGTGCCGCACAAAAATTTAACCTTCCTTCAAAAGCTGCACAGCTGATATTTTATGCGCACACAGCCTGCAGAAAATTAGAGGGAACATTGATGTACACCACATTGATTGCACTAGATAATATTGTAGAACTTGTGAAAACCGTAAATACACAACAACTTTTAAATTTTAAGATGTCTGTGTTGTTTTCTATCAGAATCAGAACCGTAATTTTTGTGCGCTCTGTTATAAAGTATGTGCGCTCGCTCGGCGAGGTGTGTGCGCGCGCACATGCGCACAGCTTAGAGGGAACAGTGGTTGTGGGTTAAATACTAAGGATGGTGTCACTCAAGCTTCTGGCATGTTCTCTGCCTCCATCTGCCGGCATGGGGAGATTACCTACTCGTCTGGACTGGTCTAGCAGGATTCCAGAATAGGAAATTGATTGTAAGAGAAATGTCTCCTTCCACCCTCTCTTTGGGTAGGAAGATCCTGCTTACTCAAGTGTTGAACAATGGCCCCAGTTATTCTAGCCAACTGGGAGAGCTCCAAGTGACACTTTCACAGTTGATCACCCAGCCAAGACTCTCCAGGAACTGTACCACACAGGCTGATACCCAAAATGCTTCTGACTGTGACCCGGCTGAAATGAGCCAGTTGTCCAAATATGGGTGAACACAGATTCCTTGGCACCTCAGCGCTGGAGCCACCACCACCACCAGGGCGGTGGAGAGGCCAGAGGAAGAGCAGCAAATTGAAAATGAGTCAAGCATGGCAAAACGAAGAAACTACTCTGATCCTTGCAGATAGGAATGTCGAAATAGGCCTCTGTCAGATCCAGGGACGTCAGGAATTCCCCATGCTGCACTGCCTGGATTATGGACCGTGGCGTCTCTACAGAAGTGCAGGATCCACAGGTGAGCATTGACCCCCTTGAGGTTGAGAATTGGCCAAAAGGAACAGTCCTCCTTTGGCACCACTAAGTAGGTGGAGTAACGACCCTTGCCCCGCTCAGCACGGGAAGTAGGACACCCACTTATAGACTGAGAAGTCTTTCCAGGGTGACCTGAACAGCAGCTCTTTTGGCCGCAGATCCACATGGGGAGGCAATGAAGGTGTCTGGGATTAGGTTTCCTGCGTTCCAGAACATAGCCATGCTGAATGGTTTCTGGAACCTAATGATCCTTGGTTACCTAGGCCCACTCCTGGTAGAAAAGGCATAACCTGCTGCCCACCGGAAATATCCTGGAATGGACCCCAATCCGTCATTGCACCAGATGGGCAATGGCCCTTCTGGAGACTGTAGATTCCCAGGGGTTTCATGAGCTCTATGAAAGGACTAGGTCTGGGACCAAAACCCAGAAAAGGAAGAAAAAGCGGGCTTTCAGGGGCAATACCTACAGGAGTTCTGGGAATTCAGGCATTCCAGGTATTGGAATGCCAAAGAGGACAACACACTCATACACTTCCTAGGTCCCTTTGGCCTATCCTCCGGGAAGCAGTGAAGTTTGGACTTGCCCAAATCCTAAACCAGCTTTTTCAAGTTCTCTCCAAACAGCTTTCCTTTGAAGGCAAGCTGGGACAACTGGGACTTGGAGGCCATGTCTGCTGCCCAGAAGCAAAACCACAGTCTGCATTGCGTCATTGTTGAAAGAGCAATATCTTTAGCTACCAAGTGGATGAGATCATGCTTAGCATCTGACAGAAAGGCTGCTGCTGACTCTAGGATAATGGTAGTATCCTCCGGAGCAAGTGACTGAATCTACTGAGGAAGTGCTTTTATATATATATATATATATATATATATATATATATATATATATATATATATATCCATCACTTGATCCCTTGGTCCCTGCCCACTTCCGTCCTGTCTCTAATCTTCCTTTCCTATCTAAACTGCTTGAGAAATTCGTTTTTGCTCAACTCTCCCATCACCTTGATTCTATTAATTTCCTTCACCCCCGTCAGTCTGGTTTTCGTCAAGGTCACAGCGTCGAAACTGTTCTTTTGGCTTTCACAAATGCTCTACACACTGCACACGACCGTGGTGATATATCGGTGGCGGTTGCTCTTGATCTTTCTGCAGCTTTTGATCTGGTTGACCACTCTCTTCTTCTTCAACGTTTGCGGGATGCGGGCCTTTGTAGCACTGTTCACCACTGGTTCCACTCTTTCCTCTCTTCTAGATCTTGTGCAGTCCTCTCATCTTCAGCTTCCATCCCCCCCTCTGAACCACATCACCTTTCTTGTGGGGTCCCTCAGGGATCTGTCCTTGCCCCACTTCTTTTCAACCTTTTCCTCGCCCCTCTTGCCTCCCTGATCCAACAGTTTGGTCTGTCTGCTTTTCTTTACGCCGACGATATCCTCCTGTTACATCACACCTCGCCCACTTGTCCCGATCTCACCATTCTCGACTCCTGTCTCTCAGCTGTGTCACAATGGTTAACTCTTAACTGTCTCCACCTAAATCTTACTAAGACTCTCGCTATTTGGTTCTCCCACAACAGCCCTCCTCCCACAATGGCTCCTTCCTTTTCTGGTGCTCCCGTCCCTCTCGTCTCCACATTCCGCTATCTGGGTGTATATTTCGACTCTGATCTATCTTTTCGTTCGCATATTTCTCACATCACTAAAACCTCTTTCTTCTCCCTTCGTCAAATTCGCTCTATTCGTCCCTTCCTCTCCCCCTCTGCCCTCACTACTCTGGTTCTATCTCTGGTTATGTCTCGTGTGGATTTTTCTAACTCCCTATTTATCGGTCTTCCTAAATACCAACTCTCTCGTCTTGAACGTATTCAAAACACTGCGGCACGCCTCCTCACCCACTCATCACCTCGGGACCATATCACTCCCCTTCTTTTTCGTCTCCACTGGATGCCTGTCCCCTTTCGTACCATCTTTAAACTTCTCATCCTGGTACATAAAGCATTTCACACTAGCACTCCACAGTATCTCACGGATCTCATTTACTTTCACTCCCCCAGGCACACCCCTCGATCCTTTCATCTTAACCGCCTTACCTTGCCTTCCCCTTCCCGTGCTCACCTGCAATCCACACGCTCCTCCGCCTTCTTTTTTGCTGGACCCGCTGCTTGGAATGCCCTCCCCCCTCCCCTCCGTTTGGAACCACACTTCAACATATTCAAAAAGAATCTGAAGACCCACCTGTTTTCCCTAGCGTTTGATGTTCCTTCCCCTTTCGTGTAACCTCCTTCCTCCTCTCCCCTCCCCCTATTATCTTCTCCCTATGTCTCGTCTTACTTTTACTATCTCTGTCCTTTTGAAGAATTGTACATTTCCTTTCTTTTTAATTGGCCATTGGCCTCCTTTTACGAATTATTTTAATTGTGCACCGCCTTGACTGTATATGAAAGGCGGTTTTTATCAAATGCAATAAAACATAAAACATATTCAGGCTTGATATACCGCCCAAGACCGAAGTATCAGGGCGGTGTACAATAAAAGGCAGCCGCAGGAAAAGAAAAAGAGAGAAAAGAACGCCATTTGATAACAGGAAAGAGCCAGTGAGAGATAGAGAGAAAAAAAAAAGGACAGAGGCTACAGGGCTAGACAAAGAAACACAGGGGGGGGAGGGAGGGCAGGGCATGGCAGGCGAATATGACATGATGATCAGGATTTGGCATGATGGCTATTTTTCAGGGAGAAGCTGGAAGGTCAAATGCTTGAGAAAAAAGATGAGTCTTGAGGAGGGCTTTGAAATGAGGGAAAGAGGGCTCAGTACGGAGGGTGTGAGGAAGGGAATTCCAGAGGGCGGGGGCTAAGAAGAAGAAAGCAGAATGGCGGGTAAGTTCAAGGTGAGCCTGAGATGGAGAGGGAAGGAAAAGACGATTGGTATGAGATGAGCGGAGGAGACGGGGGGCAGGCTGATGAAAGATGAGATCAGAGAGGTACTGAGGAGTGCTGGTATAGAGAACCCTGTGAGTGATGATGAGATATTTATAGATAAGCCGGAATTTAATGAGGAGCCAATGAAGAGAGGAGAGACAGGGGGTAATATGATCAGAAGGAGAGGAGAAGGTGAGTAAGCGAGCGGCAGTGTTTTGAAGGAGCTGAAGACGACGGAGTTGACAGGATGGGAGGCCAACAAGGATGGAATTACAATAATCCAGGCGAGAAGTTACAAGGGAAAGAACTAGAGTAGTGAGGGATTGAGAGGAAAGAAAAGGCCGAAGAGAGCGAATACGGCGCAGGTGGAAGTGACAATACGGACAAGGGAGGAAATGTGGGGATGAAAGGAGAGGGAGGAATCTAAGGTAACACCCAGATAACGGAGGGAGAAGACAACGGGAATAGGAAGGGAGGACATCACAGGGGCTAAGCTGGGCAGAGGAGTGGAGAAAGAGAACCAAATGGCAGAGGATTTAGAAGGGTTAACACAAAGAAAATTTTCAGAAAACCAAGAGGCGACACGAGACAGACAGGTATTGAGCGCAGAAAGGTCAGGGAAAGCAGAACTGGTATGATGGACAAGGAGGATATCATCTGCATAAAAGTAGAAAGAAACACCGGATTGCTGGATGAGAAGAGCTAGAGGAGCAAGGAAAATATTGAAAAGTAGAGGGGCAAGGATGGAACCTTGTGGAACACCACAGTGTAAAGGGGAGGGGGCAGAGGTAGAAGCACCAGAGTGAACTGAGAAAGAACGATGGGAGAGAAAAGAATGAAACCAGTGTAATACAGTGCAGTGGATACCAGAATCGGACAAACGAGTGAGAAGGGTGCGGTTATCAATAACATCAAAAGCAGCAGAGAGATCTAGGGAAACAGCAATAGACAAGTCACCACGGTCGTGGGAACGGTGAAGGTCACTAAGAAGGGCGAGAAGGACAGTCTCGGTGCTGTGGCCAGGTCTAAAACCGGATTGGCGAGGGTGAAGGTAAAGAGTAGAATCGAGGTGCGCCGAAAGCTGTGCAAAGACCAGTTTTTCAAGGACCTTAGAAAGGAAGGGGAGGTTTGAGACGGGACGCCAGTTGGCAGGTAAGCTGGGGTCAAGAGAGGGTTTTTTCAGGAGAGGGCGGACTAAGGCGTGCTTCCAAGAGGAGGGGAAACTACCGGAGGAAAGACTAGTGTTGACCATAGCAAGGATATACGGGAAAAGGTGAAGAGAGGGATCAAGAAGCCAAGAGGACGGGAGAGGGACAAGTAGGCAAGTGGTTTTATGAGAAGAGATCACCTGAAAAAGCTCAGCGGAATAGACAGGACTGAAGGAACACCAGGTATGAGAAAAAACATTGGAGGGAGGGGGGGGAAGGAACAGAAGAGGAAGTGGAAGGGGAAGGAAGAGGGGAGAGGGGAGGGGGGCAGAGGGGGAAGGAGGAACGAAGAGACTGAATTTTATGTACGAAGAAGGAAGCAAGGGCCGTCGGACTAGGGGCAGTGGAAGGAAGCGCTGATGACGAAGGGCAGGTTGATGAAGAGGACAAGAAGTGAAGGACCCGATATAGACAGCGAGAAGAATTAGAAGAAGCAGTGATAAGATCTGAAAAATAAGCCGCCTTTGCTGCAGTAATCATAGTGCGGTACGAACGATGTACACAGCGGAAAGAAGTCAGGGCAGCAGGGGAGGGATGTTTACGCCAGTAATGCTCTGCACGCCGAAGATGGGCGCGCTGAAGATAGAGACCGGAGTGGTACCAGGGGTGATGAGACGGGGAACGGCAGGGAGTGGGGCGAAGAGGTGCAAGCGTGTCAAGAGTGCTAGAAAGAACAGAAGACCAAGAATCAGCTTGATGGCTGACAGGGAGAGAAAAGAACTCGGAGGAAAAGAGAGTCAGCAGGAGGGAAGGCCTGCAAAGTAAGGGGGGTGAGGCGGCGCTTGAAGACCTTAAGTGAGGTTGAAACAGTTGAAGCAAGAGTTTGCATAGGGGGGAGGGTGAAGGAAAAGAACAGACAGTAATGATCAGACCAGGGAAGAGAGACGGAAGAGATAGCAGAGGGTACATAGGGGGAGGAGGAGAACGTAAGAATAAGGTCTAGTGTGGAACCAGAGGAATGAGTGGGACAATGCACATGTTGGAGGAGGTCAAGGTCTGAAAAAAGTAAACTGAGGGCCTTATCGTGAGGACGGGTTGGGGAGGAAAGTTGGGCGTTGAAGTCACCAAGGACAACCAGATGAGAATTAAGTAAAGATGCTTCAGAGAGAGAGAGCAAAAGAGACTCCCAAAGGTCAGGGCGCATAGAGGGTGGGGCGTAGAGAAGCAGGAAAAAAATAGGAACAGAAGTACCGGAGCGCAGTAAAAGAGCTTCAGGATAGCGGGGCTGAGGGGACACAAGTGAAAGAGGAAAGGAAGAATGGTGAATAACAGCTACGCCGCCCCCGGATCGGTGAAGCTGGGGAAGATGGAAGGCGGAGTAGCCAGGGGGGAGGCAACGATGAAGGACACCGTCCTCACCCTCACGAAGCCAGGTTTCTGTGAGGAACAGGGCATCGAGAGAGTGTTGTAATAGAAGGTCATGAACTAGATGGGTTTTGGTGCGGAGAGATCTACAGTTGAGAAGAGCAAACGAGAGGGTCAGCAGAGAGCAGACAGGTTGGAGTGGAGGTGTGGGAGAGACCCGGGTAATTGGACACGTAACAAGATTATGCATGTTCCGGGCATAGACCCCAGGCGGAGCAGAAGAGACTGGAGGGAAGCGGTTCCCCCAAAGGACAGGGATAGAGGCCATAGAAGAGGCCTGAGTAGAGAACTGAGGGAAGGCTAAGGGAACAGGCACAACTAAAGCAGTGCACGAGAAGCAGAAAGTTTGAAAAAAGAAGCAAGAGAAGTGACAGTGGAAGCAAAGGGCGCAAATGGTGGTATCCCCCACAAGACGGCTGGAAACCAGTCGGGAATGCAAGAACGCCCCAGTTGTCGCCCCAAGGAGCTCGCCCAAGGAGCAGGTCCTGCTCCTTGGGCGCGCGCCGCGGAACGGCACCCCGATGTTGTTTAAGTACTGGAGGGTACCTGGAACTGAGCGTGAACGCGTTGCTTGCGCCCGCGTCACTTCCGGGAGTCGTCAGACCAGTTCATGCAGCCAACTGGGGAATGACAGAGGCAGCTGAAAACTGACTATTCATGAGAGCTTCCATCTTATAGTTCAGGTGATCTTTCAGGGCTGCACCATCCTCCACCAGATAGTGGTCTGCTGTGACCTGCGCATCCACCCAAGGCGTGTTGAACCACGTGGTATAGTCTTGTGGCAGGGTGTAAAAATTCTTAAGGACCCTCATCCCTTTCACGGGGAATCAGGTAGGTCCCATTCCAAGCAGACAGTGCTCTTGAATAACCCCTGGGAATGGAGAAGCCCTTGCAGACTTACAAACCTCTTGCAGGAGGGGTGTATACCTGTGGCATCTGCTCTGTTGCCAGAGAGTCAGTCAAACTTATTTATTTCTATTTATTTAACACGTTTTCTATACGACCGTATCCTTCAATCAAAGCAGTTTACATAGTTTAATGGGCAGAGAAACAGCAAATGGGGGGGGGGGAGCATGCAGAGGGATCATAGTGAATAACCTATTTACAAAGTTGAATATAGTACAAAAGTTGGGATTAGTACATGTGTATACCCCTGGGGCTTAGGAGGTAGCTTATTTACAGAGTTGGAATTGGTCTGGGTGGCTCTTTTCGAGATACTGCATGGGTGGGTGTTGTCAGATGTGGTAATCCCAAAGTGGTCGATGAAGAGTAGAGTTTTTAATTTCTTTCGGAAGTCTTTGATGTCCATTGTGGCTCTTAGGTTGGTGGGGAGGGTATTCCATAGGGATGGGGCTCTGAGGAACAATGCTCTGAAATGATGTGGTCTTTGTGGTCCTATAGTTAAGTTTATTTTGATTTTATCCTGTTGCTATATAAGGATCCACTGTGTCCCATGCCATTTTGAATTCTGTCACTGTATTTGCCCCCACTACCTCCATCGGGAGGGCATTCCAAGCATCCACCACCGTTTCAGTGAAAAAGTATTTCCTGACATTGCCTTTCAATTTACTCCCTTGCAGCTTCATGTTATGCCCTCTAGTTTTACAGATTCCCCATCTTTGGAAGAGGTTTGTTCATTATTTCTCTTTAAGTATTTAAAGGTCTGAATTATATCTTCCCTGTCCCTCCTCTCCTCCAGAGTGTACATATTTAGGTCTTCAAGTCTCTTCTCATAAGGCTTCTGACGCAGGCGCCAAATCATTTTGGTCGCCTTCTTCTAAACAGTTTCCAGTCTTTTTATATCCTTTGCAAGATATGGTCTCCAAAACTGAACACAGTATTCCAAGTGAGGCCTCACCAGTGACTTATACAGTGGCATTAGCACCTCTTCCTTTCTGCTGGTAATTCCCCTTTGTATGCAACCCAACATCCTCCTGGCTTTTGCAACTGCCTTGTCACACTGTTTTGCTACCTTGAGATCCTCAGAAATAATCACACTAAGGTCCTTCTGGTCCATGCACACCAACCTCTCGACCCCTAGCATGTACATTTCCCCTGGATTTCTGCTTCCCAAGTGAATGACACTGCACTTCTTTGCAGTAAATCTTAACTGCCAAGCCTTAGACCATTCTTCCAGCTTTTGTAGCCTTGGCCAAGGGAAAGCTGATCTGAATCTCCTGACTTCAGATGTTGCTGAGATTTTTTAGGAGAAGGAGCTTGGACTGGGCTTTGACTCACCACTTGTCCCTCTTTCAAGCGCACAGAGCGAGAAGAACCAGAGGCCCCAGGGTCTGAGTTGCCCTGCTAGAAAGACCACGCTTGCTGCAGAAATAAAAAGAATTCAGGGGAGGACAACCCGGCAACCGGGAGCTCCCTGGCAGGACTTGGACCCCCACTTGTGAAGGAAGGATTTGCCATTGGATCCTTAAGGGAAGGGGAGTGTCCAGAAGGTGAAGCACTCGAGTCCAAGATCTGGCAGTCATTCTTTCTCAACACCA
This sequence comes from Ichthyophis bannanicus, assembly GCA_033557465.1. Classification (NCBI taxonomy): domain Eukaryota; kingdom Metazoa; phylum Chordata; class Amphibia; order Gymnophiona; family Ichthyophiidae; genus Ichthyophis; species Ichthyophis bannanicus. The sequence goes on from CM066034.1 coordinate 928,021,920, forward strand.
CATCTGCAGCCTGCTGTAGCAAGGACGGCAAAGCTGAGGAATCTGTGTCCCCTCACTTCAATGGCTTATCCAAAGCTTCCATGCAAGAACTGCAGAAATCAGAATCCAGCAACAAAAACTCTCTTCAGACCAGGCAGAAGGCATGTGGCTGTGCCAACAGTGTGAGGCTGAGACACTGCTAACAGCCCATACAGGCTTAGGGCATGCTGAAAAGGGTGCATTATAATGCGTGCTTCAGCCGCATGGGCACTAACACTACACACACAAATTAAGAGCATGTAGTTAACACACAGTATAGTAAGGTGCGTACACAAGCACGCAAGCTGTGAAAACTTGCATCCTTCATTTGCTGGAGAGAGCGAAATATTGGAGTGTCCCCTTAGGGGTATTGGCAGTTAATGGCACAGTGATGTCATAAGATGCCTCTGGAATGTTTGTCTCCTCTTCTGCTGATAGGAGAACATACCCACTTGTCTAGACTGGTCTAGCAGGATATGGAATGTTAAGATTCGATATGATGATAATTTGAAAGACCCTGAAGCCTCTAGACTGTAACGTTTATGGGACAATCAATAGCCAATTTCCAAGACTTCAGTACTATTCCATTTGATAGACTGATATTTATAATAGTGCTTATCACAGGTGATTAGACCCCCATAAGGGTTTTTTGATAAGCTTTATGGCCAGGAATCCTGTTGCTTTCATAATCTTAACTTTAGTGAGTGAGGAGCTTTTATTAAATGTTCTCTTCTCATGTAAATTTGTATATATGTTACTCATATATTCTACACATGTTACTTCTATTGTATATATGTTACTAAGTAATTTATCATGTTAACCCTAATGTTCTTCACCCGAAAATCAAATGTAAATTTGTAACTCATACAGTTGTAGCCCATAGTTATGTTTGACGTGCAAGTTATCCGCTTCTGATCACTGGACGTAGTGGTATACAAATGGAAATAAATAAATAAATAAATGTTCACCACAAACTAGGCAAGTTTTCTGGTACCTGTGAAAGCTGCTGACCAAATTGTACTGCTTTCTTATTGGTTGCTGTATGTATTGATAGCTAATAACTTTTACCATGGGCTGTATTAGATTAAGGCATTGGCAAACTAGGAATATACCTAGAGTCCAAAGGTTTTAGAGGGGTGTTGTCAGATGTCATTCCTAACCTCTCAAGTCCTAAGCACAACTGTCTGCCTTTTTTCAGGATGGTACCAATTTTTGTATATTAATGGTCAGATGCTAGAAGCATGGGTATTGTTTGGCTATTTTTCAGAGTTTAAAACCTCTATCTGCAGATCTCCAGGAACAAGCAGGAATGAGTCCTCACATATGGGTACGTCGGTACCGACGGAGCCTGCGCGGGAATGCTTCCCCAGCTTCCCAAAAGGAAAGCTTTTGGGCACATCCCACCGCACCTGCGCGCTGCCTTCCCGCCTTTCCTAACGGACTCTCCTCAGTTTCTTCTTTTCCGCGGAGCCAGCAGGTTGAGCCCTGTCACCGCTGAAGAAGTTTCTTATATTAGTTTGTTTCTTTGGTCGCGTGTCTGCCTCCCTGACACCGGACCGGTACTGCCGGTCTTTTCTTTCTTCTTTTACAAAAAAACCCCAAAACAACCTTATCTTTTTTATTCACTTAGTATTATTTCTTCTGCAGGCCTTAGGGCCTACAAAAAGATTTTCCCTCATGGAAAAACAAGCCTCAGGCTTTAAAAAATGTACTAAGTGTAGCGGTACTATTTCTATTACAGATACCCATGAATGGTGTCTCAAATGTTTGGGCCCTGATCATTCCATTCCGGATTGTTCATCCTGCTCCATGATGTCTAAACGTGGGTTACAGAATCGAGCAGCTAAGCTCCATATGCTGTTTCCCACAGAGGCACCACCGGTAGCATCAACATCTTCTAGATCATCGTCTCCTGATGGATCTCAGGTAACCAAACATAAACCAAACAGGTCCTCAAAGGGTAAATCTCCCTCTAAGCATTGAGATGCCCCCGGGCTTACCCTTGAGGATCCTGCCCCAGCCAAACAACCCCGGTGGGAAGCTCCGGCTTCCAAAGCTCCTCCTATGGGTTTACAGGTTGACATCGATGGCACGGCCTCGACCGATCACCTGTTAGACTGCTCTGGGGTACCGGCACAATCTCCCGGTACTGACATCCAGGCAGTCGTGGCGTCTATGGATCATACTGTCCAATCCATGCAGCAGGCTATCATGGCTTTCATTCAGGCTGTGACGCCAGCGGTACCGCATCGAATATCGATGTCGGTACTGGCACCGGTACCGGGCTCGATGCCGGTACCGCTTGCTTCGACATCGACCAGGATACCGGGCGCTTCCCTGATACCGATCCGGTTCCGGGGACGCCCGATGTCGATACCGATCGATACGCGTATCGATCGTTGGAATCGGACAGATGATACTTCGATTCCTCTGATTCCGATTCATCAGAAGAATCTCCTGAAGTGTCGTCTACTCTCCCTGAGGAACCTTCTTCTCCAAAGAGGAGAATGTCTCCTCCAGAAGATTTGTCCTTTCAAGACTTCATTTCAGAAGTGGCTAAAGGACTTGCCATTTCAGTATCCTCTGAAATAGAGCCTAGAGCTAAAAAGCTTGACATTTTAGGTTCCTTATCGTCACTCCAGTCCAGTCCCTTTACTTCTGGGTTACGCAACCCTTCCAGCAGCTTGGAGGCTGAGCCAAACCTTTTTGGAGGTGGGGCGGTATAAATACCACTGGGACCACCCCTCAACTCCAGTATTCTCAGCCTCCAAGCAGCTGGAGGGTTCCGTAAGCCTAGGGCTTACTGGAGTCTTCCTTTAACTAAATTACTTTAAGTTTACTTTTAAATTTATCATTTTGTTCCTTTATTGCCTTTAGTTTCTTTGATTTCACCTTTAAGTCAGCTAGGTTTTTCAGTGCTGCTCCTTTAATTCCTCTCTGCTCTCTTCCTCCCTCCCTCCCCCCCCCCCCCCTCAGGACGGGCCGGGCGCCGGAGGTAGCAGGGTGCAGGCTGTTTACCGGGGATATTCTGCTTTTCCCCGCCTTGTTCTGCCTCGCGCCGAAGCCCTTAAGGTGGCTGAGCGCTGGAGGCAGCTCCGGGAGTCAGATTTCGTCCGTCGGGGCCCCCCTCCCGCAGCTGAAGGACGCAGCGGTGATCCCTGGGTCTCCCGATCGCGGAGGTCTCCCGATCGCGGCGGAGGAGTTTCATCGGCGGAAGAGTTTTCCCTGCCCTTCGGGATCCGTCACTCTCTACCGGCAGCCTTTCTCGGCGGCGCTTTTCTTCCGGGAGGGAGAACAGAAACCCGGAGAACACGCTCGCGATCCCCCGTTCACGCTCCACGTGGTGAGGCCTACCACGTGTAGAGCTAACGGGCAGAGATCGCTGAGTCGGGTCCACTGAGCTGCAAAAACCGCAAGTACCAGGGAGCATTACTCGCAGTTTGCTTTGTGTGCCATTGCTTGTTTTTTAAGTTTTACTTGAGTTTTGATTTGTAGTTTGCTTAAATTTTAATATTTCTTCTGCTAATTGGTTTGGCCTCTGGGCAAGAGGCGCTGATAGAGTGCTAAGGGTCTGGTTCTCCCTCTCTCTCTCTCTCCCTATCCCTCAAGGATAGATTGGATCCAAGGAAGGAGGAAAATCAATTCTTTAATCTTTCTGCTATCCTGGGAGCTGGGGATTTGAACAGTGCCTTTCCTTCCAAACAGGGATTTAGGTACCTGGAAACAAGAGCATGGCTGCTAAGCCCAGATGTCCTTCCTGTGGCACACGTAGGGGCACAGCCTCGGAGGCAGGAGTCTGCAGGGGTTGTGCTGCAGTGGCTGCCTCCGTGGAACAAGAAATTAATTTGGCCATGTCCCAATCCTCGCAGAGTGCTGGAGACCTCTTGCAAGGGGAGGGGGGGTCCCAGCCTCCTTCCACCTCAAACTCAGATTTACCCACCCCGTCCCACCCACCCACTACACCCCCGCCCCCGGGGGAAGGGGGGGCAGGGGATTTCTTCTCTCCAGACTTTATTCTTTTACTCCACAAGGCCTATTGCTTGCGCAAGCAGGGTTCGGGCTCAGGGGGGAATGCCCCGACGGCCGACACCATATCCAAGAGGGCAAACATCCCTGACTCAGGCCTCCCACCTAAACGCCCACGCTTGGGCGAGGAAGAACCTCTCTCCTCCCTTTCCCAGAGCTCTCCAGAAGAGGAGGGCTCGGACAAAGACTGGGACGGGGAAGAAGAGGAACTGGAAGAAGGGGAGATCCCGGAAGATCATCATTCCAGGATAATTAGAGTCTTTCGGCGGGAAGAACTCCCGGCCCTAATTGATGAGTCTTTAAAAGTTCTCAATGTATCCTCAGAGGCACCAACAGAGGAGGAGACGGTGGAGGATCCGTTAATCCAGGCCATCAGGAGATCACAGAGGGTCTTCCCTGTTCATAGAGTGGTGCGCCAGATGATCCAGGAAGAATGGGATCAACCCGAGTCTAGTCTAAGGGGAGTCCGATCCATGTCTCGCCTATACCCTCTCCCAGAGGCAGACAGAGAGCTACTGAAGTCCCTAAGGGTGGATGCAGCGGTTTCAGCAGTCACTAAGAAGACTACTATTCCAGTGGAGGGCAGCACAGCCTTGAGGGACTCTCAAGACAGAAAACTAGATACCCTCCTAAAACAAGCTTTTGATGTGAGCGCCCTGGCATTGCAGGCCTCGGTTTCTGGGGCTTGGGTGGCGAGAGCCTGCTTAAGGTGGTCTCAACAACTGCAAGCAACAGAGGGCCCATCTGGCGAAGCTCAGGACCACTCTGCTAGACTGGAGTCCGGAACAGCCTTCCTGGCGGATAGTCAGTATGACCTCATCAGAAGCCTAGCCAAGAGCATGGCCTCGGTGGTAGCAGCTAGACGCTATCTGTGGCTACGGAATTGGGCAGCGGACGCCTCCTCGAAGGCACGCCTGAGCCGCCTTCCGTTCAAGGGGAAACTGTTATTCGGAGAAGATTTGGAGAAATTGGTAAAGGACCTTGGCGAGTCTAAAGGGGGCAGGCTGCCCGAAGACAGACCAAAGCAAGGGCGCCCTGTACCCTCAGTGCGTAACCAGTCCAGGGATTCCCGAAGGTTCCGCCCAGCTAGGTCAAACCCCTTTCCCAGGGGCCGGTTCCCCTCTAAGGGACAAGGTTTTAGAGGGTTTCGAGGAGCAGGCCGAGGTTTTGACTCGTCCTCCTTCTCCTCCTCTCAAACAAATAGAAAACAATGAGGTGACGGGGGTCCAGGGGGGAGAGCCGTCGGTGGGCGGTCGCCTAAGGCGTTTTCTTCCTGCCTGGTCCCGGGTCACGTCCGATCAATGGGTTCTAGAAGTCATCAGAGAGGGCTACTCTCGAATTCGCAAAGCAAATTCCTCCAGCCTTTGTTCAGTCTCCCTGCGGTTCTTCAGAAAAGAGAGGGGCGGTAGAGTCAACCCTCTCCCGACTGATAACGCTCGGGGCCGTAGTCCCGGTGCCACCAGACCAGCGCGGTTCCGGTCGGTACTCGATTTACTTCGTAGTCCCAAAGAAAGAAGGCTCCTTTCGCCCGATACTAGATCTAAAACAAGTCAATCGCTGCCTCAGAGTTCCACACTTCCGGATGGAAACCCTACGTTCGGTCATAGCAGCAGTCAGGGGCGGGGAGTTCTTAACATCCCTCGATCTGACAGAAGCCTACCTGCATATCCCGGTCAGGGAGTCCCATCAACAATTCCTGAGATTTGCAGTGCCAAGGGGCCATTTTCAATTCCAAGCCCTTCCCTTCGGCTTAGCTACGGCTCCAAGGACATTCACCAAGGTGATGGTGGTGGTAGCGGCCTCTCTACGAAAAGAGGGAATTCTAGTACACCCCTACCTGGACGATTGGCTAATCCGGGCAAAGTCCGAGGAGGAAAGCCACTCCGTGACAACAAGAGTGGTTCAAGTGCTAGAAGAATTGGGGTGGGTCATCAATCGAGCGAAGAGCAGGATGACGCCCTCCCAGGAACTAGAGTACCTCGGGGCAAGGTTCGACACCAGCAGAGGCAGGGTCTTTCTGTCTCAATCAAGATCTACCATTCCATTGTGGTGCAGTCAGCTATGAAAAGAATAAAGAGTACTAAAAGACATTCTTCTACTCCTCCAGGAAGAGAATGCAGGACCTTGGATGCTTTTGGTAGAAAAAGTCTTCCAAGCCAGTATGCTAATTGCTAGAATCAACTCATATAGTCTTTATATGGGTATGTTTCTCAAGGAAATTGCACTGAAGTTGCATACCTTTCTCCCTGTTATCCCAGAAGACAGAAAGGATGAATTCCTCCTTTGGCTTTAGCATACTCAGGATGTTTCCAAGTTTTCCAATAGGGCAGCCTTTGACTCCTTTGAGAGTGCTAGCAGAGCCTCAGGCATTGCCATTGCTGCTCGGAGACTTGCTTGGCTCCAGGCTTCTGATCTAGAGTCTTGGGTCCAGGATGGTCTGGGAAATCTGCCCTGTACAGGTGAGAATCTCTTTGGCAGAGAGTGGCAAATTAAAGCCACTCAAATGGATGCAGAAAATTCTGCTCTGGATAGATTTTCCAAGTCTACCTCCATGCCATTCAAGAAAAAGTCTTTCAAGAAACCTTATTTCAAGAAGACCAGATTCCCTTCCAACTCTGGGCAGCAATCTGCTGCTGGTCGTTTTCCGACTAAGCGACAGCAACCTAGGCAGGCCAGATCCAAACCTGCCGCAACTCCTGCAACTCAACAGTCTCAACCCCCTCAGGGTTTTTGACTGCATTCTAGAGAACTTAACCTTTCTGGCTCTACCCCAGCCAGAACTTCTCCCCATTCCAGGAAGGTTAGCTCATTTTGCTCCCAGATGGGAGCAAATAACATCAGAACAGTGGACCCTCTCCATCATAAGAGAGGGTTACAAACTTCATTTCTCAGACCTTCCTCCACACACCATGGTGAGACATTTCAACTCTCCCACACCTCTCCTCGACCTTCTGGGTCAGGAAGTGTCTACCCTGCTTGCCCAAGGGGCCATAGAAGAGGTTCCCCTTCTTCAGCAGGGCTCAGGGTTCTATTCCCCCTATTTTCTCATCCCCAAGAAAACAGGGGGTTACAGACCCATTTTAGATCTCAGGGAATTGAACAAATTTCTATGCAAGGAAAAGTTCAAAATGCTTTCTCTAGGCATTCTTCTTCCCTACCTAAAGAGCCAAGATTGGCTTTGTTCTCTAGATCTCAAGGATGCGTACACCCATGTCCTCATCCATCCATCCCACAGAAAATTCCTACGATTTCTGTTCCAGGGACAACATTATCAGTACAGAGTGCTTCCTTTCGGCCTAGCCTCTGCCCCCAGAGTGTTCACCAAATGCATGGCAGTCGTTGCAGCATTTCTATGCACCCTAGGGATTTTTGTTTTCCCATATCTCGACGATTGGCTCATCCGAGCACCAACTCAGTCAGAAGCTCAGATTGCTCTAAACCGCACAAGATGCATTCTGCAATATCTGGGACTGGTGGTAAACCTCCCAAAGTCCCAGCTTTCTCCCACTCAGTCCCTAGAGTTCATAGGGGCCTGGTTGGATACTACCACTGCAAGGGCCTACCTTCCTCAGGCCCGTTGCCATCGTCTACTGCAGTTAGCCTCCCAGGCACAGTCAAAGAGTCACTTGACTGCCAGGGAGATGCTTCAACTGCTAGGCCACATGGCTTCCACAGTACATGTGGTACCCTATGCTCGCCTTCACATGAGAGCAGCTCAGTGGACTTTGTCCACCCAGTGGACTCAAGCTTCAGGAGCTCTCTCCGACCAAATAGCAATCTCCAAACGTCTCTTTTGGTCTCTCCAATGGTGGATGTCCACTCAAAATCTGTTGCTGGGGTCCCCCTTCCAACAGTCATTTCCCCAAGCAACCCTGACTACAGATGCCTCCCAAACAGGTTGGGGAGCTCATCTAGAGGACCTCTCCACCCAAGGCACTTGGTCTCTACAGGAGACCTCCCTTCATATCAATCATTTGGAGCTTCGAGCAGTTTTTCTAGCTCTCCAGGTCTTTCATACCCTCCTTGGCTGCAAGACAGTCCTCGTTCACACAGACAATCAAGTAGCCATGTTTTACATAAACAAACAAGGAGGAACTGGCTCTCTGTCGCTTTGCAACAAAGCTCTCAGACTATGGGCCTTCGCCAGAGAGCATCAGATCCATCTCCTGGCAGTATACCTCCCAGGAATCCAAAACTCTTGGGCAGACAGACTCAGTCGAGTTCTGCTTCCACACGAGTGGTCCCTGCATATGGATCAGGTACTCAGAATCTTTCAGGAATGGGGAACCCCGGACATAGACCTCTTTGCAAGTCCGTGGAATGCCAAACTTCCCCGATTCTGCTCCAGAATTCCGTGTCAGGGAGTTCAGGCCAGGGATGCCTTCCTCCTTCATTGGGGTCAGGACTTCCTGTACGCCTTTCCACCCATTCCCTTGATTCCCAAGACTCTGTTCAAACTCCAGAGGGATCAAGGATCTATGATCCTCATAGCTCCATGCTGGCCACGCCAAGTGTGGTACCCTCTACTTCTGCATCTCTCCCAAGCCCCCTCCCTGGACTTGGGAGCTGCTCCAGACCTTCTGTCCCAGGAGGAGGGGACTTTGTGGCACCCAAACCCCAAGTCCCTTCACCTCAGGGCCTGGTTACTGAAGGCCTAGATCTTCAAGATTTAAATCTTTCTCAACAGGTGAAGGATATCCTTCATGCTTCCAGGAAACCTTCTACCAGGCGTTCCTACGCTTTTAAATGGAAAAGATTTTCCATTTGGTGTGCTGACAGAGGTCTAGACCCTTTCGTACTTCTTTTAACTTCTCTGTTGGACTATCTCCTGCATCTCTCCAATGCAGGACTTAAAACTAATTCAGTGAGAGTCCATTTGAGTGCTATTTCAGCATCACTTAAGCCCATCAATGGGCAACAAGTCTCCTCTCATCCTCTTATCTCAAGATTCATGAGAGGCCTCACTTTAACTAAACCTCCCATTAAGCCTCCTCCGGTGGCATGGGATTTGAATTTGGTTCTTGGTCAGCTCATGAAGCCACCATTTGAACCCTTATCTTCTACCTCCCTGAAATTTCTTTCCTGGAAGGTTGTCTTCCTTATTGCAGTCACTTCTGCTCGCCGCATTAGTGAACTACAGGCCTTAATGGCAAATCCACCTTATACAAGATTCCATCATGACAAGGTGGTCCTCAGGACTAATCCACACTTTATGCCTAAAGTGGTCTCGCCTTTTGATCTCAATCAAGAGGTGTATTTTCCAGTCTTTTTTCCAGCTCCTCATGCATCTAGTGCAGAGAGGAACCTTCATACTCTGGATTGTAAAAGGGCTCTTGCCTTTTACTTACATAGGACCCAGCAACATAGAAAGTCTTCTCAGTTTTTGTTGCTTTTGACCCTTCTCATTTGGGACTTCCAGTCTCTAAAAGAACACTGTCCAATTGGATTGCTCAGTGTATTTCTTTTGCCTACCAGAGCAAGAACCTTACTCTGGAGGGCCATGTCACAGCTCATAATGTGAGGGCCATGGCCACCTCTATGGCTCATCTACATTCTGTGTCCATAGACCAGATCTGTCGAGCAGCCACCTGGGCCTCGGTTCATACCTTCACAGCCCATTACTGCTTGGACAAGGATTCCCGCCGGGATGCCTTGTTTGGTCAGGCTGTTCTCAAACACCTGTTCCATTCTTAATCAACTCCTACCCTCCTTCCCTGGATGGATGCCTGAGATCCATAGGAGGACATGGGACCCTATCCAGGGTCTAAATCCTAGGGGATCTCCCAGGCATCTTAGCTAGGGAGTCCCCATATGTGAGGACTCATTCCTGCTTGTTCCTGGAGATAGCACAGTTACTTACCTGTAACAGGTGAGCTCTGGGAACAGCAGGAATTAGTCCTCACAACCCACCCACCTCCCCTAGGAGTTGTATCTTTCTGGTCTTTCCTTTCCTTTCTCTCTCTCTATTGTCTCAGCTATAAACTTGAACTGAGGAGAGTCAGTTAGGAAAGGCGGGAAGGCAGCGCGCAGGCACGGTGGGATGTGCCCAAAAGCTTTCCTTTTGGGAAGCTGGGGAAGCATTCTCGCGCAGGCTCCGTCGGTACCGACGTACCCATATGTGAGGACTAATTCCTGCTGTTCCCAGAGATCACCTGTTACAGGTAAGTAACTGTGCTTTCTTATCCTTTCCCCTGTGCGAGTAACTAGTAGCAGAGACTGTGGGTACAGTCAGTGGGAAGGTTGTGGATCATTGGAATCCTGCTCTAGACATAGAAACGGAGGAGATGAGCTGCAGAGGTTCTTGTGCTGCTGTGTGTTTGAGTTAGTGCAGATGCTTGGTGACCCTTGCAATACTTGTGACTATCTGCTGGGTTTTCTTGGCAAGGTGCAACTGAAGTTAGATTGCCAGGTGTTGCTGTGCAAGTTAAGTTTCAGCCCATGGTGGGGAAGAGAACAGAAATGAACCCCCCCCCCCCCCCCCAAGAAAAAGCCTAAACATATTTTTAATTGAAAAGAAATTTCAGCAACTTTAGCATATAAATACTGTTCTACAGTAGCATAGCGATTGCATAATTGCATCTGTCAAACAGCCCCCTCATCTTCTTATCACAGACATACAGTAAATGTGTGCATGCACACAGCCGCATTTCATGCAAGCATAAACGGACACAATGTGCAAGCACTCATGGGATGACACATAGACATACCAGCCCACAAAGATGCACACAAATAAAATAGATAACTCACATATATACACAAGATTCACTCCTCCTGCCCCATGTTTGCATATTCTGTCGTCTTAGCTCTGATGCTCCTTGTCAGGCATAGCTGTGCAGTAGAGCCAGTGGGAGGAGGAAAACAGAGGACCTTGTCTAGTGAGGAACTGTTGATGTGGAGAAGGCCCAAAGATCATCTGGCAGGTTTAAGGCAAGCAAGAGGGGGAATGTTTTAAGAGTAAATTTGGATGATGTTTTGCACATTCCATAACAGAAATGCACCTTATCCCTTTGCTAGGATATGTTGGAAATGAGCGCAGTCTCTAAGATTTTCTACTAATACTCATCGTTATTCTGTATTTGGCTGTGTGCCAAAGAGAGCTTGCCTCCTGATGTTCATAAGGTGTAATATATACAGACAACATATCAAAATGCTCCTGGAATTGCTTTAATTAGGCTGGTAATGTCCAATACAATTGGTGCAATTTCTGTATTTTTTTGTCACTTATTTTTCCTTCAAGTGCATTTGTTGGTTCTTGAGGGTTTTCTTTTTCTGGTATTCATCTGTTCAACTTTTTTTTCTTTTTGCACTGGGGGTATTTGATCAGGTAAAAACTAAAAACAGAAGCAATATGAATAATATGTAGTCATATGACCTAATCACTTAATATCATATAGAGCTTTGACTCTTTCCAGCAGTACTTATTACTGTAACTTACGAAGCTTTGCGAGTAAATGCCCACCTTTCAGCTTTAACTAGTCTGTTTTTTCTTGCAGAAAATGCTTATGAAACAGCAGGACCGATTGGAGGAAAGAGAACAAGACATTGAAGACCAGCTGTATAAATTGGAATCTGACAAGCGGCTGGTTGAGGTATGTATCTGGGCAGTGTTTTGCCTCTTCATCACTATTTCCAAGGTGGGCACTTGGAAATCTACCTCGGTTTGAGGCATAGGATTCTTGCTATCCCTGTATAGATGCAGTATCTAGTTTAATATTAATGTCCATAGCAGCCACAATTTCTTACTTTCAACTCGCCTGCTTTAATCTTCTTCCTAAACCTCAGTTTGCTACTGAAGATGATTGCCTTAAAACCCAGTGAATTGAGGAGGATTGCGGGCAGACAGGGAAGGGTCTTTGCAATGATCGTGGTTCGCAGGCAGAAGAAAAGCCACGATTGTGGCAAAGACCCTCCCTGTTTTCAAACAGGAAGTGTCTCTGCCCATGTGGTGGGGCTTGGGTGGAGTTAGGGCAGAGCTTGGGGCGGTGCTTGGACCCTCCCAAAGAAAAAGCCTTTCCGCCGCTTCTGTGGTGGTGTGCTATCTACATTAGCACTCCAATGCTAAAGTACATCTCAAGAAGGTGTATTTAAGTTCTAATATTCCTTATCGTTCATCCAGTTTAGTCCTCCACCCCTGGGTAGTGCACCTCCTCCTGCAGCTTGGAGACTGGACCAATCAGAATCTTCACCTCCCTGGATGTAGCATGCTGGAACTCCCATCAGCCCCCCAGTGTGTCCAGTCTCCATGCAGCAGGAGGACGTAGTGAGCCTAGCTGCTGGGCTCACTGGAGGATCTGATAAGAAGCAGGCTAGTTAGTATAGTTAGTGTAGATGTATTTCTGTTAATTTTGGGATACTCTATTTTCAATTTGTTTGGGTTAGATTCAGTTACTTCCTTTGGCCAGGGGGATTTGTTTGCTGTTTCTTGGAAAAAAAAAAAGAAACAAACAAGATCATTATCAAGAGACCGGGAGGCTCAAATACACGGAGAGCCTTGTTTCCTTATGGGGAGCTTCTGTCTCTGCCGCGCTATGTTAAAGTGCTGGTGTTTCTATCTCCAGGAACAAGCAGGAATAAGTCCTCACATATGGGTACGTCTGAACCGACGGAGCCTGCGCGGGAAAGCTCCCCAGCTTCCCAAAAAGGAAGCTTTTGGGGCCTCCCACTGCACATGCGCGCTGCCTTCCCGCCTTCCTGACCAGCTCTCCTCAGTTTCTCTTTTTCCGCGGAGCCAGCAGGTCGTGTTCCTGTCACCGCTGAAGAAATTATTGTTTTAGTTTGTTTCTTTAGACCGCGTACCTGCCTTCCCCGTACCGCCGGTCTCTCTCTCTTTTCTTTAAAAAAACAAACAAAAAACTTTATCTTGCACAACTTGGTGACTTCGGTTAGGCCTCAGGCCTACACAAATTCTCCTCATGGAGAAACCAGCCCCTGGTTTTAAGAAGTGTACCAAGTGTAGTGCTGTTATTTCTGTCACAGACACCCATGAATGGTGTCTTAAATGTTTGGGACCTGACCACTCCATTCCGGACTGCCCATCCTGCTCCCAGATGTCTAAACGTGGTTTGCAGAACCGGGCCAACAAATTCCATGTGCTGTTTGCTTCAGATAGATAATCCAGCATCACAGTCATCCAGGTCTTCCTCTCCGGATGGATCTCAGGTAACCAAACCTTCTTCGGGCAGGTCCTCAAAGAGCAAATCTCCTTCAAAGCATCGAGAGGCTCTCACTTTTCAATCTGAGGACCATGCCCCAGCCAAACAACCCCGGCGGGAAGCTCTGGCTTCCAAAGCACCATCTATGGGGTTACAGGTTGACATCGATGGCACGGCCTCGACCGATCACCTGTTAGACTACTCTGGGGTACCGGTACTGACATCCAGGCAGCAGTGGCCCATACCGGTACCGACATCCAGGCAGCAGTGGCGTCTATGAGCAATACTGTTCAGACCATGCAGCAGGCCATGCTGGCTTTCATTAATGCTGCGACGCCCTCGGTACCGCATCCAGCGGTTCCGGGTCCGGTTCCGGTACTGTCTTCCATACCGGAACCGAGACCATCGTCTTCCAAACGCAGATCGGTTCCGCATGCCGGATCCGGGTTTTCACCCGATACCGATCCCATACCCGGTACGCCCGATGTCGATACCGATCGGTATGCGTATCGTGCGTTGGAAGCAAATAGAGGATACTCTGATTCTTCTGAGGATTTTGACTCCTCTGACTCTGATGAGCTGTCTCTGGTTCTTCCTGAAGAGCCTTCTTCCCCAAAGAGGAGAATGTCTCCACCAGAGGATTTGTCCTTTCAAGACTTCATTATAGAAGTAGCTAAAGGACTTTCTATTACCACATCCTCTGAAAAAGAACCTAGATCAAAGAAATTGGATATTTTAGGATACCCTAAGGTTCCTAAAGAGGCAGTCACCCTGCCTATCCATGAAATCCTTCAAGAACACTTGATGGACTTATGGGAGGCTCCTCTAACGTTGTCTCCTCATTCCCGTAGGTTGGACACCATGTACCGGGTCCCTCCTTCTCCTGGTTTTCAAAAAACTCAGCTGCCTCACCATTCCATTGTGGTGAAGTCTGCGCTGAAAAAGATTAAGAGTACCAAAAGGCACTCTTCTACCCCTCCAGGACGGGAATGTAAGACCCTAGACTCTTTTGGTAGGAAAATCTTCCAGGCTAGTATGCTTATAGCCAGGATTAATTCATACAGTCTGTATATGGGCATGTTTCTAAGGGAACTTGCCCTAAAGGTACGGTATTTTGCCTCCTTTATCCCTGAGGATAGAAAGGAGGAGTTCATTTTCTCTGGTAAAACAGCTTCTGGATGTTTCTAAGTTCTCCAACAGAGCAGCATTTGATTCCTTTGAGGGTGCCGGTAGAACTTCGGGCATTGCTATTGCAGCCCGACGACTTGCTTGGCTCCAGGCCTCTGACCTAGAACCCTGGGTCCTGGATGGCTTACAGAATCTGCCCTGTACAGGTGAGAACTTATTTGGTAAAGACTGGCAAATTAAAGCCACTCAAATGGACGCAGAAAATGCTACATTAGATAGACTTTCTAAGTCTACCTCTACTCCTGCCAAGAAAAAGTCTTTCAAGAGGCCTTACTACAAGAAGGCCAGATTTTCCACAAATACTGGCCAACAATCTTCTCAGCCTCGCTTTGCTGCTAAACGTCAGCAACCTAAACAGGCAAGGTCAAAGCCTGCAGTGTCTGCCACTCCTCAGCAGGCTCAACCCCCTCAGGGGTTTTGACTTGCCCCTAGAGAACTTAACCTTTCTGGCTCTAGAACAACCAGAGCCCCTCACCATTCCCGGAAGGTTAGCTCACTTTGCTCCCAGATGGGAGCAAATTACATCAGAGCAGTGGACCCTCTCTATCATCAGAGAGGGCTACAAACTTCATTTTTCCAACCTTCCTCCATATACCATGAACATAAGAACATAAGAACATAAGAAATGCCATACTGGGTCAGACCGAGGTCCATCAAGCCCAGTATCCTGTTTCCAACAGTGGCCAATCTAGGTCATACGTACCTAGCAGTTTCCCCAAAAGACACTGGTGAGGCACTTCAGTTCTCCCCCATCTCTCCTGGGCCTGTTGGATCAGGAAGTCTCTTCTCTCCTTGCCCAAGGGGCAATAGAAGAGGTTCCTCTTCTTCAACAAGGGACAGGATTCTACTCCCCTTATTTTCTCATAACAAAGAAGACAGGGGGATTCAGACCTATCCTAGATCTGAGAGAATTGAACAAATTTCTGTACAAGGAGAAATTCAAAATGCTTTCTCTAAGCATTCTCCTTCCATACCTTCAGAGTCAGGATTGGCTTTGTTCTCTAGATCTCAAGGATGCGTACACACATACTCATCAACCCATCCCACAGAAAATATCTAAGATTTCTGTTTCAGGGAAAACATTTCCAGTACAGAGTACTTCCCTTCGGTCTAGCCTCTGCTCCAAGAGTGTTCACCAAATGCATGGCAGTTGTTGCCGCATTTCTAAGAGGTCTGGGAATTTTTGTATTCCCATATCTGGACGACTGGCTCATCCGAGCTCCATCTCAGTCAGAGGCCCAGATTTCCTTGGACCGCACAAGGCACATTCTGCAGTATCTGGGACTGGTGATAAACCTTCCCAAGTCTCAACTTATCCCCACTCAGTCTCTGGAATTCATAGGGGCCCAGTTGGACACCACCACTGCAAGGGCCTACCTACCTCCAAGTCCGGGGCCAGCGTCTGGTGTGCTTGGCCTCCCAAGCTCAGTCCAGCAGTCACTTGACAGCCAGAGAAATGCTGCGACTTCTGGGCCACATGGCCTCCACGGTACACGTGGTGCCCTACGCTCGTCTTCATATGAGAGCACCTCAATGGACCTTGGCCACCCAGTGGACTCAGGCATCAGGAGCGCTCTCCGACCAAATACTCACCTCAAAGCGTCTGTTTTGGTCCCCCCAATGGTGGATGTCCACCAAGAATCTGTTGTTGGAAGGGGGCCCCCAACCTTTGTTGCCCCAAGCAACCCTCACAACAGATGCCTCCCAAACAGGGTGGGGAGCCCATCTACAATCCCTCTCCACTCAGGGTACTTGGTCTCCACAGGAGACCACCCTTCACATCAACCTCCTGGAACTGCGAGCAATCTTCTTTGCCCTCAAAGTCTTCCGTATCCTCCTTGTCAACCTGACCGTCCTAGTTCAGACAGACAATCAGGTGGCCATGTTCTACGTAAACAAACAAGGAGGGACAGGCTCTCTGTCGCTTTGCAACGAAGCTCTCAGATTATGGGCCTTCGCCAGAGAGCATCAAATTCATCTTCTGGCAGTATATCTTCCAGGGGGTTCAAAACTCTCGGGCAGACAGACTCAGTCGAGTTCTGTTTCCACACGAATGGTCCCTACATATGGACCAGATAGGCAGAATCTTTCAGGAATGGGGAACCCCGGACATAGACCTCTTTGCAAGTCCGTGGAATGCCAAACTTCCCCGGTTCTGTTCCAGGACTCCGTGTCAGGGAGCTCAGGCCAACGACGCCTTTCTCCTGCATTGGGGTCAGGAATTCCTATATGCCTTTCCACCCATTCCTTTGATTCCCAAGACTCTGTTCAAACTCCAGAGGGATCACGGATCGATGATCCTCATAGCTCCACGCTGGCCACGCCAAGTGTGGTTCCCTCTTCTTCTGCATCTCTCCCAGGGACCCTCCCTGGACCTGGGAGCTGCGCCAGACCTTCTGTCTCAGGAGGAGGGGACTTTGTGGCACCCAAACCCCAAGTCCCTACACCTCAGAGCTTGGTTACTGAAGGCCTAAGCCTTCATGACTTCAATCTTTCTCAACCAGTGAAAGATATCCTTCATGCCTCTAGGAAACCCTCCATGAGGCGTTCCTATGCTTTCAAATGGAAACGTTTTTCCATTTGGTGTGCTCAACAGGGTCTTGACCCTCTAGCACTTCCTTTGAATTCTCTACTAGACTATCTCCTGCATCTTTCCAATGCAGGCCTTAAGACAAATTCAGTAAGAGTCCATTTGAGTGCTATTGCAGCATCCTTAAAACCTATAAATGGACAACCTGTCTCCTCTCATCCGCTTATTGCTAGGTTCATGAGAGGCCTGACTCTAACTAAACCTCCCATCCGGCCTCCTCCGGTAGCATGGGATTTGAACCTAGTTCTAGGTCAGCTTATGAAGCCACCTTTTGAACCGTTGGTTTCTACCTCCTTGAAATTTCTTTCCTGGAAGGTCATTTTCCTTATTGCAGTCACTTCGGCTCGCCGCATCAGTGAACTACAAGCCTTAGTGGCTCATCCACCTTATACCAGGTTTCATCATGATAAGGCGGTCCTTAGGACGAATCCCCACTTTATGCCCAAAGTGGTCTCGCCTTTTCATCTTAATCAAGAGGTTTATCTACCTGTCTTTTTTCCGGCTCCTCATGCATCCAGTGCAGAGAGGAACCTTCATACTTTAGAGTGTAAAAGAGCTCTTGCCTTTTACCTCAACAGGACTCAGCCACATCGAAAGTCTTCCCAACTTTTTGTGGCTTTTGATCCTTCTCATTTGGGACTTCCAGTCTCCAAAAGTACACTTTCCAATTGGATTGCTCAGTGTATTTCCTTTGCTTACCAGAGTAAAAACATTTCTCTGGAAGGCCATGTCACAGCTCACAATGTGAGAGCCATGGCCACTTCTATGGCTCATCTTCACTCTGTATCCATAGATCAGATCTGTCGAGCCGCCACCTGGGCCTCGGTTCATACCTTCACAGCCCATTACTGTTTGGACAAGGACTCCCGCCGGGATGCCTTGTTTGGTCAGCCTGTCCTCAAACACCTGTTCCATACTTGAACAACTCCTGCCCACCTTCCCAGGATGGATGCCTGAGATCCATACGAAGATGGCGAACCCTTGGAAGGGGATCTCCCAGGCATCTTAGCTAGGAAGTTCCCATATGTGAGGACTTATTCCTGCTTGTTCCTGGAGATAGCACAGTTACTTACCTGTAACAGGTGATCTCTGGGAACAGCAGGAATTAGTCCTCACAACCCACCCACCTCTCCTAGGAGTTGTATCTTCTATCTATCTTCCTTCCTCTCTCTATTGTCTCAGCTATAAACTCGAACTGAGGAGAGCTGGTCAGGAAGGCGGGAAGGCAGCGCGCATGTGCAGTGGGAGGCCCCAAAAGCTTCCTTTTTGGGAAGCTGGGGAGCTTTCCCGCTCAGGCTCCGTTGGTTCCGACGTACCCATATGTGAGGACTACCGTATTTTTCGCACCATAAGACGCACTTTTTCTTCACCAAAAAGTGGGAGGAAAAGTGCCTGCGTCTTATGGTGCGAATATAAGAAGTTGCAGAGCGGCAGCGGGTCCCCCGGGACCTTCCGTGTCCTTGGGGACTGCATCATCCCTCCCCCGCCCCGTGTTCAGGCTTACCAGTGCCAGCCACCACCACAGAAGATCTCCTCCTTAGACACTCACCGACTCCTTCTTCTGCAGCCGCGGCTCCCTGCCTCTTAGGGAACCGCGGCTGTGCTTTTAAAATCATCTCGGAGCCCTTCCTGTCTTGACGGGCTCCGTGCAGCATTGTCCCGCCTCCAAAGGAAGTGGTAAACAACTTCCTTTAGAGGCGGGACAATGCTGCACGGAGCCCGTCAAGACAGGAAGGGCTCCGAGATGATTTTAAAAGCACAGCCGCGGTTCCCTAAGAGGCAGGGAGCCGCGGCTGCAGAAGAAGGAGTCGGTGAGTGTCTAAGGAGGAGATCTTCTGTGGTGGTGCCAGCGCTTCCCAGATTGCCAGAAGCCACTGATATCATGAGGTAATAGGAGAGCAGGACGTACGATAGCTACACTTGAGCAGAACACAGCTTCCTGTAAGTGGCTTCTGGCAGGGATTGGGGAAGACTTGGAAATCATCGTTTCTCTTTTTCCAGCCCAGTTTCCTGACTTCAAATGCTAGGGTTAAAAATTAGAGGCTCTTGGGGGTATTCTAACATCAATATTACTAGCAATAATAAGCACTTTCACAGCAAATAGGTAGGATGCATAAGGCAATCAAAACAGAATATTTTTTTTCCTATTTTCCCCTCTGAAAAACCAGGTGCGTCTTATGGTCCGGTGCGTCTTATGGTGCGAAAAATACGGTAATTCCTGCTGTTCCCAGAGATCACCTGTTACAGGTAAGTAACTGTGCTTTATATGGGATCTCTTTTCCCCTGGAAGGCACGGGATAGAGCTCCTGTCGTACCTCATAGGCAGTCTAAGCTGCAGCTGCCGGAACCGGAGGTGGTTCTTGTCGCCGGTGCAGGGGTTCCCGGCAGCCTTGTTTGTTCCCGGAGGTTGAGCTGCGGCTCGGCAAAGGTAGCTTGATTTGTTCCCTGGCAGCCGGGTGCAGCACGGGACACCCAGAGAGGCCTTCCGGCATGGCCCGCCAAAACGCTGTGAGGAAACCACGGCCATTTTGAGCACGCGGTTTCCCCAGCTGTTTCTTGCTTCATGGCGGCAGCGCTGATCGCCAGAGCAGGGAGTGCTTCAGGTTCGATTTCAGCGTTTTCACAGACAGGCTGCTTCTGCTTGGGAATTTTAGCTAGTTGCTTGCTCTTTCTTTCTTTCTTTTGTTTATGCTAACTTTGCTTTTTTTTTGTTTTGGGTCATTTTTCTGGTCTCCGTTTATTTCGGAGCAAGCTTAGAGCGGTTTTTTGTTTTGGTGCCCTAAACAGTAACCTATATATTATAAGCAGCATTGGAGGATCCCAACATGTACATGATGAGGTAATGTTAAACTCTCATACAGTCAATGAGCATTGCCAGGTGTGGTTTTCTTTTGGGACCTATTTTATACACTAAACACATCAGCACATATGTGTGTTCAGGTTTGTCTCTCCTAGTGGCAACATAACTCTGGGCAGGTATAACTCTGCGCCTAGATTCGCAGAAGACGCATTTATGCTACATTACATGTGTAAATTGAAACCCCATCTATATGAGGTTCAAGAGTCATCCCCCCTGTGCACACCCCATTGGTGGGATGAAGGCTGGGACTTATGCAAAGGCTTGGGTTAGTTGTTACTCCTTGTGTGGCTAAGCCCTTTAAATTAGAGACTTAAGTGCATACGTTCCCATGCGTTCCTTTTTCAAAAAAAAACAAAAAACAAATCAGCCCAAACGTGTCTATAAACAAAACTTTTGTTACGCCTTTATTATACATTGTGTGCACAAGTGTCAAGACAGCTGTGGGTGCTCAGCCTCAGGTTTGCCTGGGGTCCATAAGTGCTTGGAGTGGCCCGGGCGGCAACACAAGCTTTCACTCTGACGTTCAAGCAGTATGAATACTTATAAAAATATTGCGGTCGGTTTGGCAGATTTCCCCAAAGTAGTTCTGGCATAAGCTGTTTAAGTAGCCGCCTCCCTGCTCTGCAGCAAAGGGCTGTGTTCGGAAGGCATATGGCTTCACGAGCAAGGGTCTTGTTAGTTCCCGCTTAGTTGATCGTGACCCCTCCCAATCTCTGTGGGTTATATTGCTGTTAGCTGCCTCGACTTGTTGGATAGTTAAATAAACTTTTTATAGTGCGGCAGCTCATGTATGGCTTCAACATTGCCAGTTTCCATATCTGGTCATTCCATTCTCACTTAGCAGGACGGTTGGCAAGCACCGTACAGAAAAGCGCGATCGCTCCTACGTTTTAAGAATGCGATACACTGTCCCTGAAGGGTCAGTCGTTTTGTCGTGTCTTCCATTGTAGTAAATTGGCAGGTATTTTCACATAGGCTGTACTGTTCAGGTTTGCCCTCTGCGCCTTGCCCGTTCAGAGCGGTGCATCATTGACTTTTAGGGTTAGCGCTTCCTGGTGGTCTTGGCCGAGCCACTTAACCCTCCATAGCCCATGTTCCCGGTACCATAGTTCTCTCCAAGTTCTAATGCCCTGTTCAAGGTGATTTCAGTTTGTTCAATGTAAACCGCACTGAGGCAGACTAGCGCGGTCTATAAGAAAGTGTAAATATATTCAGGGATAATACAATAAATTGCCAGGTCCATCCCTTACCCTTTGGGTTCGCAGCGGCTTGCGGTTCTTCCCCAAAATTCGGTTTGTGGTGGCGGCAGTGCTGCTGACGGCGGGAGTCTTGGTTCTTCCGTTCCTCGAAGATTGTCTGAGTTGGGGTAAGTCTTCAGGCGGGGGCGAGAACGACACGGGAGGTGTGGTAGCTTTCCTTCAGGGTCTGCGCTGGGGGGGGGGAATCGTTCGGCCCCTCAGTCGCCCGGTTTTCTCTCGAGTCATCGCTTTTTGATAGGTGAGGTTTCATTGTTCGGGGAGACTCGGGGTGGCTACCGGTGGTTTCGCGGAGGCAGGTTCAGGAAACCTTCGATTAAAAAAACAAAAAAAAAAAACGCAGGGCCACTTCATGGGCACTCAGGGGTTAGTGTCT
Organism: Ichthyophis bannanicus; assembly: GCA_033557465.1. Classification (NCBI taxonomy): domain Eukaryota; kingdom Metazoa; phylum Chordata; class Amphibia; order Gymnophiona; family Ichthyophiidae; genus Ichthyophis; species Ichthyophis bannanicus. Next base: position 928,043,386 of record CM066034.1, read on the forward strand.
AAACCGGCAACTGTAGTGTTCTGCAGGCCAAGACTTAAGGCTCTTAATGTCTGTTTAGCGGTGGGGGCTCTAGTGTTCTAAAGACCACCGCATGTCAACGCTGTTCATGAATAACATATGGCTTAGTGTCCCCATCCCTGGAGGTGGGGTGGTGGAATACAAATTTCTTTTCCTCATCAGGTTCATGCAGGCAGCAACCTATCAGTCCTACTCTTGCAAGGTTATCAATGTATCCCGCCGCGATTTTGCTGACGGCAGGTAGACCAGGGGTGTACCTGTGTGTTCATAACTCCAATTAGCATGCTCTTCCTGAGTAATTTTCATCTATTTCTGGAGCTGAGCTGTCTGGGCAGAGCGGTATGCATCTAGCAGGGGCACTGTCCGTCCGGACGATCTTGTTAAAGGGACTGTGCTGAGGGTGAAGGGAAGCACACCTAGGTAGCACGGTCTGGAGATTAGCGCCCGGGGAACTGGACGGTTTCCTAGAGGAAGTCCATGCTCTAGGTATGCTTCAGGGATTCCCCCTCTGTTCAGGCATGCTCCCTGCACTGTGTTTGGGTGACGGGTGCTGGGTCGCTCTTATAGGTAAATGGGAATTTTGTAGGTGCTCTCAATAGCTTACGCATATTATTCGGTGCATTTGTTGCAAACCGCGACTTCCTTTCTTTGCTCAGGCTGTCTTATCAGATTGGGTTAATTTCTCCAGTATTGGGAGGATGTCGCGCTATCTGTCATCAGTTTCCCTTTCTCGTTTAGCTTTGCTTCCGGCTCCTAGTATCTCTTTCCTTCTGATGTCCAGGACGCAAGTTCTCTGGACCTCTGGCCATTCTCTTCTCAGCTTTCTCTCAAGGCTGATGGAAGGGCTGGAAGGCGAGAAGGGGGTCATGAAACCAGCACCAGCTCTATTGTCTATTGGCTGCCAATGTTTCCTACGGTCACTAATTTATGGTGAGTTATTTATTAGGGTGTACTGTTGCCTATAGGTCGGGGTGCGCATACAGTATTTCTATTTCCCTTGTCCCTGCAGGGTTCGCAATTTGTTTTGGTACCTAAGACAGAGGGTTAAGAGTGGAGGAGTGGCTTAGTGGTTGGGGCAATGTACTTCAGGCCGGAAGGTCGGGGGTTCAAATCCCACTAAAGGACAGCAACCTTGGGCCGGAAGGACTGGGGTTTCTAGTCCCACAGGTGCTCCTTGTGGTCTTGGGCAAGCCACTTAACCCTCCATAGCCCATGTTCCCTGTAAAATAGTTATCTCCAAGTTATAATGCCCTGTTCAATGTAATTTCAGTTTGTTCAATGTAAACCGCACTGATGCAGAATAGCGCGGTATATAAGAGAATGTAATAAATAATAATAATAATGATAATAAATATAATAATAATAAGTCACTTAACAAGGGCCAGCAGGACCACCTCTGGGGTCAGCAACCCCAGTTTTTCTTTATGTTGCGGTCCAGGGCTGGTGGTCTCGATTGGAATTCAATCCCTGGGCCCTCTGGTAGCGTACCTTAACCACTAGGCCGCTCTGCTCCGTGCCAGTTAGTCCCAGGGTCATAGGGCCAGGCACGGCCTGCTTCTGCCAAGGCAGAGGCCTTGTGGAGGCTCCATTCCGAAGAATATGGGTACGGCCATATGAGGTCGTTCAAACTTTTTTTAGGCCCCGTATGCTGTTTCCTAGGGTAGCCAGTTAGGCTCTTATGACCCTGGCTGTTTTCCAAACAGGCGTTTAGGATACTCAAGGCTTGGATTCGTGTCTGTTCCTGCCTTAAGGGTTCCGTGGATTGGATCTTGGATTGGTAACGGTGGAGAATGATAAAAAAAAAAAGAAAAGAAAAGTCCCGGGACCTTGCACGGAACCTTTGTTTTACGCCGCTACGTTCGGAGAGCGTTTCGCGCAAGGTTCTTGGAGTACACAGGAGACCTAGTGGTCAATTACCCGTCGAACTGTGAGCGATACGCTGAGCGTGGCAGGCGTTCGAAGCTAGGATGACAGGTCGGGCACTGCGGCGCAGTGCGGTGTTTCCTCAGAGTGGTTTCTGTGCTGCACCCAGCGTGACGAGTTTTCGTTTCCTCGTCGGTTTTCATCTTGGTCTTACGGGGCTTCGATAAAGCGCTGTGTGGGCATTTCAGGCAAGGTTCCGTCAGGGGTTTTGATGCTTCAGGTGGCATTTTTGGTAACCTTTTCCTCAACGAGGAGCATTTCAGAGTGGCAGGTTCTTCCTATAGAGACCCGTTTCTTCCCTGTTGTCCCTGGTAGGGGGTACTTCGACCACTGTCCTGGTTGCTGGACAGAGGTTTCCTTTCTTTCGCATCTTTGGAGTTGCTTACAGTTTTGCAAGCGGAAGCTGGATATGATTCGGATGGGCGATGGAATAGTTTGGACATAATGAGGGTGTGGCGTGGCGATTGGACCGTGTTCGAGTCCTTTCGCGAAACCAATCGTCTATTCGTCTTGTTGAGAGTTTTTTTTACGGAACTAGGCAGCTATGGCGCAGGTGTCCATTGCCAGGTCGGGTAAGGAGGCAGTTGTCGCAGCTCACAGGTTACAGGGGCGTCCGGTCCTTGGTAGATGTTGAGAGTTTGCTTTACGAACGCACGCAGTGTCCCGGTCGCTGCTCAGGCTTTTTTCCCCCGGTATGTGGTGCTAAGGGGCGACTTGGGCATCGCTGCATGCTTTCAGTAAACACTGTTGTTTGGATGTGTTGGAGGCAAGAGATGCTGGTATTGGGTTGCCATTGTTGTGTGCCGGCTGGCGGGGTCCCTCCCGATAGTACTGCTCTGATACATCCCAGGGGTGAAGGACTAAACTGGAGGAACGATAAGGAAATCGAAATTACACTTACCTGGTAATTGTAGTTTCTTGAGTGACGACAGTTTAGTCCTCCTTCCCGCCCTAAATTTCTACGGTCAGCTCGGCACGGGTTTGGTACTGGCGAAGTCACAGGTGAGTGTTTACTCGGGAAGTTTAGGTTTCTTCCTTTTGAATTTCTCTCCTGCTTATATCCGTATTGTAGGGTTCAGCAGCAGGAGGGCGTCTTTATGGGGCGACTCTTGGTGTTCGCCATAGGGGCATGTTCCTGTCTTGATCAGGGTGCTAGTTTTAACAAATGATACAGATTGCAATGAAAGAAGAAGTTGGCTATTTATTTGTTGTTTTCTTGAGTCTGCTTTGTCAGTAGGTCACTGGGGGGCTGATGGGAGTTCCAGCATGCTACATCCAGGGAGGTGAAGATTCTGATTGGTCCAGTCTCCAAGCTGCAGGAGGAGGTGCACTACCCAGAGGTGGAGGACTAAACTGTCGTCACTCAAGGAACTACAGTTACCAGGTAAGTGTAATTTCGATTTAATCTACTGTAGCAACATGAGCACTGAATTATCATGGGAGGTCCAGTGCTGATCTGAATATGGCACCGCCTGGTTAGAAGGGTGTCACAATTTATCCTACCCTCATCCATGGATTGGAGAGGTCAGACAGGGTAGAGGGAATTGCATCTGAACACAGAAGCCCCTTGATACGTGGTTGGGGAATGGAATGAATCTCACAATAAGTCTTATTTTACTGATGGCATTACCGATACATTCCTTAGCGTCCCTCCAGTCTAGTCCCAAGCAGCTGCAAGATGAGTGAGCCTAGCAGTGCGGGGCTCACTAGAGGAGCAATTAAGAAGAGTTAGAGTCGTTATATTTGATTTGATTTGTTGAAAAAAAAAAGTAGAGTAGGTCTTTATTTTGTTTTAGCATTTTCACTGTGCTGTTGGTGCTGAGCCCCCCTCCCCCCCCCCCCCACTGGGTGGAATCTGCTTGCTGGGCAGAGGGCTACTGAAGGGGAGAAAGCTCCGTTCCGATCCCGGTAATAGGGGAGACAAAGGAGTACAGACGAGACCCTTGGCGTGCAGAAGCAGTGCCTGTTAGTACTATTGGGCCGTCGACAAGGGAGAAAGAGAGCGCAGTGTTTGACTTGCCTCAGGCGGTCAGCCTCGGCAGCGAGGGCTTCGATGCGGCAGCTCCCGCGCTGCGGTAGAGCCCGTGAAGGAAACCTGTTCTCCGCTGGCCTCAGGTAAGGGGGCCCTTTTGTTCGTTGGGAGAACTCAGGGCACAGGAACGGCAGCGCGCTGAGATGCAGCTTCGGCGGGGCAGGCCGAGCCACATGGCGAAAGCGCGGAAAACGCCGGCTTCCTTTGTAGGTTTTACTCAACCGTGGCAGGCATCTGGGGAGCCTTGTTTTGAGTTGGGGTGCCTAGTAGCTTGAGCGGGAAGGCGCTCAGAGGCTCTGGAGGTGCTTAATTTAAAAAAAAAAGAAAAGGCATGTTGAACGTCCTTGGAACAGTGCTCTAGGGCGGCTGTGGCCTGTGGATCAGTATCAGCGCGTTCCAGGGGGGTGTTAGGACACTTTCTCTGTGACGGGACACCTGGGCCGCACTGTTTGCTCTGTGGGGCAAAAAGGGGCACAGTTTCTGAAGCGGGGATCTGTAAGGGCTGCAGTCAGGAGGCTGCGGCCCTGGAGTCGGTCTCAGAGGGGGTAGAAGGACGCTCAGGGGGGAGCCTCCATAGCCCTTCACCAACCGGACTCACCAATCCTTTCATCCTTAGAGCCCGTTCCGGGTACGTCGTCGGCTCCCTGCCTCTCCAGTCCACAGCCCATGTTACCAGGGGGTTTGGCAGCGATATTTTCGCCGGATTTCGTTACGCTGATCCAGTATGCATTTGGCAGTCCTTCAGGAAACCCTTCCCCCGGAAACAGAGGTGATCATGGGGCTTAAAACGGCCGGGGACTCCTTTGAATACGGGAGGGGCAGGAATAGCGGTAAAAAAAAAGTCCAGGGCCGACAGGGATCAGTCTGAGCAGTCGGTGGTATCGGAAGGTCTGCGTTCGGAGGAGACGGACCCCGATTTGGACTTGGAGGAGGACCTGGAGGAAAGCGAGATTGCGGAGCAAGAAGACCAGGCAAGGGTCGTGCGTGTTTTTCGGAGAGAAGAGTTACCGGCGCTTATCTCGGAAACACTAAAAACGCTGAATATGCCCTCAGGGGGTCCGACAGAGGATTCTTCCCTGGAAGACCCGTTGTTGCAGGCATTTCAAAACTCGGAGAGCTTTCCCGGTATACAGGGTGATTAAGGAGATGATTCAGGAAGAATGGGATTTGCCCGAGTCCACCCTAAAGGGGTCTAGGGTTATGCCACGGCTATACCCGCTAATAGACCAGGATCGCGAGGAGTTTAAGTCTCCCAGAGTGGATGCTGCTGTTTCCACGGTTACTAAGAAGACTACCATTCCAGTGGAGGGTAGTGCGTCCCTTAAGGATACCCAAGACCGTAGACTGGAAGCTCCATTGAAACAGGTTTTTGATGTCAATGTGCCCTCTATGCAAGCGGCTATTTGTGGAGCTTGGGTAGCTAGAGCCTGTCTGCGATGGGTACAGCGTATTCAGACAGAACAGACCAAGGAGACAATGGCAGAAGCCTCCAGGTTGGAGTCAGGGGCGGCCTATCTAGCGGATATTCATTATGACCTTATCCGGGGTCTTTCTATGATGTCGGCTATTGTGGCTAGGCGGTATCTTTGGCTACCCAACTGGGTGGCAGACGGCTCTTCCAAAGCGAGATTAAGTAAGCTCACTTTTAGGGGGAAGCTATTGTTTGGAGAGGAGTTAGAAACGTTAGTTAAGGATTTAGGGGAGTCTAAGGGCGGCAGACTGCCCGAGGACAAGCAAAAGCAGGGGCGTTCAACTCCCGGGCCTAAGGGTCAGCAAAGGGAATTTTGGCGCTTTTGGTCCCCCCAGGTTTGAACAAGCTTAGCGAGGGCGCTTTCCCTATAGAAACCAGGGGTTTCAAGGAGCAGGTAGGGGATTTTCGGCTTCCTCCTCCTCTCCCTCAAGTCTTAGGAAATCACAATGAAGCTGAGGGGGCCCAGGTGGGGCTGGTTCCTGTAGGGGGCGGTTGCGGGAATTTTACCCTGCCTGGGTCCAGATCACTTCAGATCAGTGGGTGTTGGAGGTGATTCGAGAGGGTTATGCGTTGGAGTTTCAAAGGCCAGTGACAGATTCTTTATCTTTATCTTTATTGGCAACATTTGATATACCACCCATTACTGGAGTATTAAAGCGGTGTACAACAGAAAATTTGGGCTGTGGGAAAGTACAGAAGGAAAAGGAACGCCATTAAGTTGATAGGAAAGTGATAGAAAAGAAAGGGAGAAAGATAGTCAAGGACAGATAACAATCAAACAAAAACGCTGAGGGAAGAGACACAGGGGGGGAATGGGTGAGTGGGGGGGGAGGGATTATAATGGATGAGGAGAACCCGTAGTGTTGAGTAATTGGTGGCAGAGAGCATAGTGAACAGATTATGAATGGCTGGAGGGAGTGGGAAGTGGGAAGGTCGAAGGCCTGGCAAAAGAGATATGATTTGAGAAGAGCCTTAAACTGAGGAAAAGATACTTCAGTGCGAAGAGAATGCTGGAGGAGAATTCCAGAGGGGGGACTTGCAAAGAAGAAGGCAGCGTGCCGGGTGGATTCGAGGTGGGCCTGGGTGGGAGATGGCAAGAAGAGGCGGTTGCCATGTGCCGAGCGGAGCAGACGGGGGGTGGGTTGAAGATAGATAAGATCGGCTAAGTACTGGGGAGTGTTAGTATGGAGGACCTTATGAGTGATAGTGAGTAACTTATACACAAATCGGACCTTTATTTACATTCTCTTATATACCACGCTATTCTGCATCAGTGCGGTTTACATTGAACAAACTGAAATTACATTGAACAGGGCATTATAACTTGGAGATAACTATTTTACAGGGAACATGGGCTATGGAGGGTTAAGTGGCTTGTCCAAGACCACAAGGAGCACCTGTCGGACTAGAAACCCCAGTCCTTCCGGCCCAAGGTTGCTGTCCTCTAGTGGGATTTGAACCCCCGACCTTCCGGCCTGAAGTACCTTACCCCAACCACTAGGCCACTCCTCCACCACCTTAATAGGAAGCCAGTGGAGGGAGAGAAGGCGGGGGGTGATGTGATCCCGGTGTGAGGAGAAAGTAAGGAGATGTGCGGCTGTGTTTTGGATTAGTTGTAATCTTCGGAGTTGATAATGGGGGAGACCTGCGAATAGCGAGTTACAATAGTCAAGTCGTATAATCACCAAAGAAAGAACAAGAGTGCTAAGGGACGCAGGGGGAAGAAGAGAACGAACAGACCTAATCCTGCGAAGATGGAAGAAGGAACTACGCACCACTCCCGAGATGTGCTGATGGAATACAGTCGCCGTGCAGAGCAAGTCTCAAGCGCAAAAGCGGTGCACGGCATGGTTCGAAGACTGTTAGCCCTCAAGGCAATAGTGCTGGTTCCTTCCGACCAATGCGGCAGCGGTCGATACTCCATATATTTTATAGTGCCAAAGAAAGAGGGAACACTTTGGCCAATTTTAGACCTAAAAAAGATAAAATCGCTGTCTCAGTGTCCCATTTTCGAATGGAAACCTTGCGATCGGTCATCGTGGCAGTACAGAAAGGAGAATTTCTTACGTCCCTGGACTTGTCGGAGGCATATCTGCACATTCCGATACGATGGGAGCATCAGAATTTCCTCAGATTTGCAGTTCCTATGGGACATTTTCAATTCCAAGCGCTACCCTTCGGACTGGCAACGGTGCCGCGAACATTCACCAAGGTGATGGTGGTAGTGGCAGCGGCTCTGCGAAAGGAGGGAGTGTTAGTGCACCCTTATCTAGATGATTGGTTGATCCGAGCGAAATCGAGAATGGAAAGCGAAGCAGCTGTTGCCAAGGTAGTAGCTTTTCTGCAAAGTCTCGGTTTGGTGGTCAACATGTCCAAGAGCAAGTTGTCTCCATCTCAGCGCCTGGACTACCTGGGAGCACACTTCGATACGAGCTTGGGGAGAATTTTTCTTACGCAGTAGCGGGCGCTAGGACTTCAGAAGATAGTCCGAGAGTTTCTCAGGAAACAGTCTCCCACGGCGTGGAGCTAGCTGCAGCTACTAAGGACCATTTCGGCGACACTAGAGTTAGTTCCGTGGGCGAGAGCTCACATGAGACCGTTGCAGAGAGCATTGTTACGGAGGTGGTCACATCAGAAGGATCCGTTGGGACAGCATCTGCCCTGCCATCCGGAGACGCGCGCGGCTCTATGGTGGTGGTTGCGCCCAGGGTGTCTGGAAAAAGGAATGCCCTTGGAGGCCCCATCGTGGATTGCTCTGATGACGGTTGCCAGTCTCAGGGGCTGGGGGGGCTCACTGCCAAGGCAGATTCGCTCAGGGGCAATGGACGGAACTGGAGAAGGTCTGGTCCATCAACAGATTGGAGTTGAGAGCGGTGGCAAGGGCGCTGCAAGTTCTTTAGCCTTATCTTCAGGGGAAAGCCATTCGGGTATTTTCCAACAATGCGACTGCAGTGGCATATATCAATCGTCAAGGGGGCACCAGCAGTGTGGCACTCGAAGCAGAAGCTGAGGATTTGTTTGTGTGGGCCGAGGAGAATCTTCTGGCGCTGTCGGCAGCACATGTAGCGGGAGTGGACAATGTGGAAGCCGACTACTTAAGTTCGGTAAGAGTAAACCCAGGAGAGTGGGTTCTTCACCCGGAAGTGTTCGCAATGCTGGTGCGCCGTTGGGGGACGCCGGTGATGGATCTGATGGCGTCCTTTCAGTCGTCTCAAGTCAATCGCTTCTTCAGCAGAAGACGGGAGAGAATGTCGGAGGGCCTGGATGCTCTCATTCAAGCCTGGCCGGAAGAACAACTTCTGTACGTGTTTCCGCCCTGGGCGTTAATAGGTCGAGTGTTGCAGCGTATAGAGCATCACCGGGGACAGATAATATTGATCGCGCCAGATTGACCAAGAAGACCATGGTATGCCGACCTGATGAGACTTCTAATCTGGAAGCTGTGTCACCTTCCCCGGTGGGAAGACCTTCTCTCTCAAGAGCCAATGTTCATGCCTCAAGTAGATCGATTCTCACTTACGGCTTAGCTCTTGAGAGGGCAAGGTTGACAGCAAAGGGATATTCGACGGTGGTTATTTCCACCTTGCTGAAGGCTCGTCGTCGGTCAACTTCCTTAGCCTATATCCGCGTATGGCGAGTATTTGAGGCGTGGTGTGCGGAGTGACAGGTGGCAGCGTTGAGAGTTTCGATCCTGCAGGTTCTGTCTTTCCTGCAGGATGGGTTTCAAAAAGGCTTAGCAGCCTTGTCCCTAAGCGTGCAGTTGGCAGCCCTGTCCTGTTATAGGGGAAAGGTTCAGGGGATTGCCTTGGGAGTACATCCAGATATTAAGCAGTTTTTAAGAGCTGTGGCTCTGTTATGGCCTCCTCGGAGGCCGGTGGTGCCGACGTAGGATCTGCCTCTGGTGTTGGAGGCGTTGGTGCGCGAGCCCTTTGAGCCGCTGGCAAGGGCGTCGCTTAAGGACCTTACCCTTAAGGTTGTGTTCTTGGTGGCTATTGCGTCGGCACGGAGAATTTCCGAATTGCAAGCATTGTCCTGTAGGAAGCCCTTTCTGTCGTTCTGTGAGTCGAAGGTGGTTCTGAGGCCTGTACTGTTGTTTTTGCCGAAGGTGGTCTCGGTTTTTCATATGAATGAAGTTGTGTCTTTGCCAGTTTTCGGATCTAACGCGGAGGGCTCTTCCTCAAGGCGCTTACAGTGCTTGGATGTTCGGAGAGCCTTAAAGCACTATTTGCGTAGGACAGCCTCTTTCCGGAAGACGGATAGGCTCGTTGTTCTCTTTGCTCTCTTTGCGGGTGCAAGGAAAGGGGAAGCAGCCTCTAAGGCTTCGCTTGCCCGTTGGGTGAAGGAGGCGATAGCATCTGCATATCTTCTGAGGGGCAAGCAGGTGCCAAAAGGGTTGAGAGCTCATTCTACTAGAGCGCAGGTGGCGTCATGGGCGGAGTGCAGTTTAGTGCCTGCTGTGGAAATTTGTAAAAATCAAAAAACATCAAATCCCTAAACAGTCAATCAAAATCAGCTGTGGGCTGAATTGCGTTTGCTGACAATTTTCACAAGTTAAGATAAGTGCATTCAATTGTGATATGTTTTAAAGTTTATCTTTTGGTCACTAAAGGAAATTTCGAATAAAAGAGATTTCATCTAACCGGTGGGGTCAAGTACCAATCTTGCCTGCCTTTGATGAATTCCGACAAAAAGAAGATTGAATAACCGGAGTGGGACTGTTGCAGTGTCTGTGATTTTTGTGGAAATTTGTAAGGCCCACATCAAAAAAGATTCCTACATATATTTAGCCCCTAAGAAAACCTATTTTTGTTGGAGCTAGTCGACACTGAATAGTGGACATTCTATGCACCACTGCGACTGCTCCTGGATGCAATGGTTCATTTGATTGTATGCTAGCTGTCATCTGATCTGTGTGACGTCAGACGCCGAAGTGAATAAGAAACGACTTTGCCCCTTCAGTTACATAATGAAATAAGCTCTAGATTAGCCAGTACACGATTGACCTGAAGCAGGGTTGAAGAACTTTGGAATCCAACCCGAAACGTGTGGCACGTCTTCTTTCCTGAACTTCTGGAGTTTTCTAATCAAGCTTTTATTGCTGTCTCAACAAACCAGCAAAAGCTAAGTTTTTTATAACTTTAAAAATAAAAAGGAGCAGTCGCAGTGGTGCATAGAATGTCCACTATTCACTGTGTCGACTAGCTCCAACAAAAATAGTTTTTCTTAGGGGCTAAATATATGTAGGAATCTTTTTTGGTGTGGTGTATCTTTAGTGATTCCGGGCGGTTTTTTGCTTTATTTGGATTCTTAGAAATTTGTAAGGCAGCAACCTGGTCATCTCTGCATTCTTTTGTCAAACATTACCATCTGGATGTCCAGGCGGAAAGGGATACCTGTTTTGGATCGGCGGTGCTTCAGGCAGGTCTACAGGATCCCACCCATTGATTTTCACTGCTCTGTTACATCCCCAGAGGTTTCGGGACTAGATTGGAGGGACGCTAAGGAAGGTGAAATTAGACTTACCTGCTAATTGTTGTTCCTTACGGAACTCCAGTCTAGTCTCGTATCTCGCCCTGGTGGTTGCAGTGGACTTGGGCCTGAAGCATAAGAGTTACAGGTAAGTGACTGACAGGTTCCATAGGGGATGACATAGGTCTTGTCCTCAAGGTGGACATTCTGCAAGTTAAAGTAGATTCCATGTTTCCATAAGGGAGGGGGGCGGACCTAAGCACTTATGGAACATTTTTGGGACAGTGTGTGTAGTTTGTTGTATTAGGCACAGTTTAGTCAGTTGGTATGGTTCTTTGGTGGTAGTACTTACTACTTAATTGTTGCTCCGGTGAGTCTGCTTTGTCAATAGGTTACTGATGGAAGAAGGCGGTTCCGGAGCTTATGTACCAGTGACATCACAAGAGTGACGTTTCTCAGTCTCCAAGTTTCTGGCGGAGGAGCAAAACCCCAGAGGTTTCGGGACTAGACTGGAGTTCCGTAAGGAACAACAATTAGCAGGTAAGTCTAATTTCACCTTTGATGCCAGTAAAACGCACTTTTAACACTCCAAGGCATGTTTACTAAATTGCACTATATTAGCGTGAGTTAAACCACAAAGATTAGGACAGAGGCCCTCTCTTAACTGTTTGGGGCATACCTAGCTGTCTCCCTGCAGTTACCATGGAGTCCCACCTCACTGTGAAATGGCAAGTGCACCTAATGTGGATGCATTTACATCCATCCCTTCAGGCAGTAAGTGCAGCTGTACTAACATTATTCCATATCATCCTGCTAAACCAGTCCATATAAGTGGGTTGTGTTCCCCTACCAGCAGATTGGTGGAGACAAAGAACCAATGAAAAGTCCAGATATCAGTGACATCACTCGTATGCTGCTATTTGCCTTAGCCACCAGAGATCTCTTCAGTATTTCTTTGTCTTCAGCATATAGTGGATGGATTTCCTCCTCTCTGAAGGAAAAAAATCTGAAGATTTAGAGGAAAAGACTGACTAAACATTTGTGAACCACCACCTTGAGGGTGATGTGGGAGGCTCCACTAGACTGCGGTTTTCTTGGAAGCCATAGAAGGACGGAAAATTGGTTCAAGTCTATGCTCTTACCCTGGATAAAAGCCTGTTCAGCATCCAGATAATCTGAAGGATCTGGAAGGTTGGAAGAATTCATCATCCTCACATAACTTCAATGCCCCATCCTTCCTCCTCTGTCCCCATCCTTCCTCCTCTGTCCCCCTCGCTCTCTCCCGAAAATTGTAGAATGCTGTCAGAGGAATCTGCCTGCCAGCCACCTTAAACGCAGTGCTGCCAAGCTAGAGAAACAGTTTCAGGGGAGTAGAGCTGAGCCTGGCACAGATCCTCTGCCTGGGGCTCTCAGGGGGTAAGTACCAAGGCTTGACCTTATTGTCTTTTTTGGGAGCTCCCGATTCCGTATTCCTGGGACACAATTTAGGGTAGACTGCTGGTGACTGTAGAACGGTGTGGGAGTTTCCTGCCATTTTCTGCACGAGTTAGTAGCATTTTTACCTATTCTGCGCCAGGCAGTCAAGCAATCCTAGTGCATGTTCCGCCCAAAGCAGCTCCAAAGTGCACTCATTCCCCAGCACCTGTAAAGTGCATTGCAATAAAAGCGCAGTTAATGCGTGCCTTTGTGCCACTGCAGCCTTAGCGCTTGTTGTGATACTTGCCTTAACTCTGTCTTCTTCTAGGAAACGTTTGACCTGTGGCAAGTGATGTTCCTCATCTCTGGACTCTGCTCATCTCCAGGAACAAGCAGGAATAAGTCCTCACATATGGGTACGTCGGTACCGACGGAGCCCGTGCGGGAAAGCTCCCCAGCTTCTTAGAATAGAAGCTTTTGGGACCTCCCACTGCACATGCGCACTGCCTTCCCGCCTTCCTGAACAGCTCTCCTCAGTTTCTCTTTTTCCGCGGAGCCAGCAGGTCGTGTTCCTGTCACCGCTGAAGAAATTGTTATTTTATTTGTTTCTTTAGACCGCGTACCTGCCTTCCCCATACCGATACCGGTATCGCCGGTCTTTTCTTTCTTTCTTTAAAAAATTATAATTCTTTTTTCTTATTTTTTAGCTTTTTGGTCACTTCAGAGAGGCCTCTCGGCCTACTCAATTTCTCCTCATGGAGAAGCCAGCCCCTGGATTTAAGAAGTGTACCAAATGTAATGCTGTTATTTCAGTCACAGACACCCATGACTGGTGTCTGAAATGTTTGGGGCCTGACCATTCCATACCGGACTGCCCATCTTGCTCCCACATGTCTAAACGTGGGCTGCAGAACCGGGCCAACAAATTCCATGTGCTGTTTGCTTCAGAGAATACAGCATCACAGTCATCCAGGTCTTCTTCTCCGGATGGATCTCAGGTAACCAAACCTTCTGTGGGCAAGTCCTCAAAGAGCAAATCTCCTTCAAAGCATCGAGAGGCTCTTAGCTTAGAACTTGAGGACCCTGCCCCAGCCAAACAACCCCGGCGGGAAGTCCAACTTCCAAAAACGCCAATTCAGGGGTCTCAGGTTGATATCGATGCTACGGCCTCGACAGATCACCTGTTAGCCTGCTCTGGGGTACCGGGTCACTCCGGTACCGACATCCAGGCAGCTATGGCGTCCATGGGCGATACTGTACAGTCCATGCAGCAGGCCGTCATGGCTTTCATTAAAGCTGCAACGCCATCGGTTCCGCTTTCAGCGGTTCCGGGCCCGATACCGGTATCGTCCGCCATGCCGGTATCGAGGCCGTCCACCTCTAAACGCAAGTCGGTACCGTATGGGCTTTCGCTCCATACCGGTTCCATACCCGATACGCCCGATATCGATACCGATCGGTACGCGTATCGTGCGTTAGAGGAAAGCACCGATTCCTCTGAGGATTTTCATTCCTCTGATGATTCTGCTGAGTTTTCACTCAACTTACCTGAGGAGCCCTCTTCTCCTAAAAGGAGAATGTCCCCTCCAGAGGATTTGTCCTTCCAGGACTTTGTTTTAGATATGGCTACAGCCCTTTCTATTACCACATCCTCTGAAAAGGAACCCAGATCCAAAAAACTGGATATTTTGGGATACTCAAAGGCCCCTAAGGAGGCAGTTACCCTGCCTATCCATGAAATCCTTCAAGAACAACTGATGGATTTCTGGGAAAATCCTTTGACTTTGTCTCCTTATTCCCGTAGGTTGGACACCATGTATAGGGTCCCTCCTTCTCCTGGTTTCCAAAAGACTCAATTGCCCCACCACTCTATTGTGGTGAAGTCTGCAATGAAGAAGATTAGGAGTACCAAAAGGCACTCTTCCACCCCTCCAGGACGGGAATGTAAGACTTTGGACTCTTTTGGTAGGAAAATTTTCCAGGCTACTATGCTTATAGCCAGGATTAATTCCTACAGTCTCTATATGGGCATGTTCCTGGAGGAACTTGCCAAAAAGGTGCGGCATTTTGCCCCCTTTATCCCTGAGGATAAAAAGCAGGGATTCCTTTCCCTAGTGAAACAACTCTTAGAGGTTTCTAAGTTCTCTAATAGGGCAGCATATGATTCCTTTGAGGGAGCCAGTAGGGCTTCGGGCATTGCTATTGCAGCCCGACGTCTTGCTTGGCTCCAGGCCTCTGATCTGGAACCTTGGGTTCTAGATGGCTTACGGAATCTGCCCTGTACAGGTGAGAACTTATTTGGGGAAGAGTGGCAAATCAAAGCCACCCAGATGGATGCTGAAAATGCCACCTTGGAAAGACTTTCAAAGTCCACTTCAATTCCTACTAAGAAAAAGTCTTTTAAAAGGCCTTACTATAAGAAGGCCAGAGTTGCTTCAAATACTGGCCAGCAGTCTTCTCAACCTCGCTATACTGCTAAGCGTCAGCAATCCAAACAAGCACGAGCTAAGCCTGCAGCAGCTACTGTAGCTCAGCAGGCTCCAACCCCTCAGGGGTTTTGACTTGCTCCTAGGGAACTTGCCACTTCTGGTTCTAACACAACCAGAACCTCTCACCATACCCGGAAGGTTGGTTCACTTTGCTCCCAGATGGGAACAAATCACAACAGAACAATGGACCCTCTCTATCATTCGAGAGGGTTACAAACTTCATTTCTCCAGCCTTCCTCCCCATCATATGGTGAGACCATTCAATTCTCCCCCATCTCTCCTAACCCTGTTGAGTCAAGAGGTTTCCTCTCTTCTTGCCCAAGGGGCCATAGAAGAGGTTCCTCTTCCTCAACAAGGGTCCGGTTTCTACTCCCCTTATTTTCTCATTCCAAAGAAGACAGGGGGATTCAGACCAATCCTAGATCTGAGAGAATTGAACAAATTTCTCTTCAAGGAGAAATTCAAAATGCTGTCTCTCGGCATTCTCCTTCCTTACCTCCAGGGTCAGGACTGGCTTTGTTCTCTAGACCTACAGGATGCGTATACACATATACTCATCCATCCATCCCACAGAAAGTATCTTCGCTTTCTGTTTCAGGGAAAACATTTCCAATACAGAGTACTCCCCTTCGGTCTAGCCTCTGCTCCAAGAGTATTCACAAAATGCATGGCAGTCGTAGCCGCATTTCTAAGAGGCATGGGAATCTTTGTCTTCCCATATCTGGACGACTGGCTCATCCGAGCTCCAACTCAGTCACAGGCCCAGATTTCCCTGGACCACACAAGGAGCCTTTTGCAGTATCTGGGACTGGTAGTAAACCTTCCCAAGTCCCAACTCATCCCTACTCAATCTCTAGAATTCATAGGGGCCCAGTTGGACACCATCACTGCAAGGGCCTACCTTCCACATGTTCGAGGCCAGCGCCTCCTGAGTTTGGCCTCCCAAGCTCAGTCCAGCACTCACTTGACAGCCAGGGAAATGCTACGCCTACTGGGTCATATGGCCTCCACAGTGCATGTGGTGCCCTATGCTCGTCTTCATATGAGAGCAGCTCAATGGACCCTGGCCACTCAGTGGACTCAGGCGTCAGGAGCGCTCTCAGACCAAATACAAACCTCCGATCGTCTGTTTTGGTCCCTCCACTGGTGGACTTCCACCAAGAATCTGTTGTTGGGGGCTCCATTTCAACCATTGCTACCCCAAGCAACCCTCACAACAGATGCCTCCCAAACAGGGTGGGGAGCCCATCTGCAAACTCTCTCCACTCAGGGCACTTGGTCTCTACAGGAGACCACCCTTCATATCAATCTTCTGGAACTGCGAGCAATTTACCTTGCCCTCAAGGTCTTCCACTCCCTCCTAACCAACCTCACTGTCCTAGTTCAGACGGACAATCAGGTGGCCATGTTTTACATAAACAAACAAGGAGGGACGGGCTCTCTGTCGCTTTGCAACGAAGCTCTAAGACTATGGGCCTTCGCCAGAGAGCATCAGATTCACCTGCTAGCAGTGTATCTCCCAGGAGTTCAAAACTCTCGGGCAGACAGGCTCAGTCGAGTTCTGCTGCCACACGAATGGTCCCTACATTTGGACCAAATAAACCGAATCTTTCAGGAATGGGGGACCCCGGACATAGACCTCTTTGCAAGTCCGTGGAATGCCAAACTTCCCCGGTTCTGTTCCAGAACTCCGTGTCAGGGAGCTCAGGCTACGGACGCCTTTCTCCTGAATTGGAATCAGGCATTCCTATATGCCTTTCCACCCATTCCTTTGATTCCCAAGACTCTGTTCAAACTCCAGAGAGATCATGGAACTATGATCCTCATAGCTCCACGCTGGCCACGCCAAGTGTGGTTCCCTCTACTTCTACAGCTCTCCCAGGGATCCTACTTGGATCTGGGAGCTGCGCCAGACCTCCTGTCTCAGGAGGAGGGGACTTTGTGGCACCCAAACCCCAAATCCCTTCACCTCAGTGCTTGGTTACTGAAGGCTTAAACCTTCAAGACTTTCATCTTTCCCAACCAGTGAAAGATATCCTTTCTGCCTCTAGGAAACCCTCTACCAGGCGTTCCTATGCTTTCAAATGGAAACGTTTTTCCATTTGGTGTGCTCAGCAGGGTCTTGACCCTCTGGCACTTCCTTTGAATTCTCTTCTTGATTATCTCCTGCATCTCTCCAATGCAGGCCTCAAGACGAATTCGGTAAGAGTCCATTTAAGTGCTATTGCAGCATCCTTGAAACATATAAATGGACAACCTATCTCCTCTCATCCTCTTGTTGCAAGATTCATGAGAGGCCTGACTCTCACTAAACCTCCCATCAGACCACCCCCGGTCGCATGGGATTTGAATCTAGTGCTCGGTCAACTTATGAAGCCACCTTTTGAGCCAATGTTTTCCACCTCCTTGAAATTTCTTTCCTGGAAGGTCATCTTCCTCATTGCAGTCACTTCGGCTCGCCGCATCAGTGAGCTGCAGGCTTTAGTGGCTAATCCACCTTACACAAGATTTCATCATGATAAGGTGGTCCTTAGGACGAATCCCCACTTTATGCCTAAAGTGGTCTCGCCTTTTCATCTTAATCAAGAGGTATATCTACCTGTCTTTTTTCCAGCTCCTCATGCATCCAATGCAGAGAGGAACCTTCATACTCTGGATTGTAAAAGAGCTCTCGCTTTTTACCTTAATAGGACTCAGCCACATCGAAAGTCTTCTCAACTTTTTGTGGCCTTTGATCCTTCCCATTTGGGACTTCCAGTCTCCAAACGTACACTTTCCAATTGGATTGCTCAGTGTATTTCTTTTGCTTACCAGAGCAAAAACATTTCTCTGGAAGGCCATGTCACTGCTCACAATGTGAGGGCCATGGCAACTTCTATGGCTCATCTGCACTCTGTTTCCATAGATCAGATCTGTCGAGCCGCTACCTGGGCCTCGGTTCATACCCTCACAGCCCATTACTGTTTGGACAAGGACTCCCGCCGGGATGCCTTGTTTGGCCAGGCTGTCCTCAAGCACCTGTTCCATTCCTAAACAACTCCTGCCCACCTTCCCAGAATGGATGCCTGAGATCCATACGAAGATGGCGAACCTTTACAGGGGATCCCATGCATCTAAGCTAGGGAGTCCCCATATGTGAGGACTTATTCCTGCTTGTTCCTGGAGATAGCACAGTTACTTACCTGTAACAGGTGATCTCTGGGAACAGCAGGAATTAGTCCTCACAACCCACCCACCTCCCCTAGGAGTTGTATCTTTTATCTATCTATCTTCCTGTCCTCTCTCTGTTGACTCAGCTATAAACTCGAAACTGAGGAGAGCTGTTCAGGAAGGCGGGAAGGCAGTGCGCATGTGCAGTGGGAGGTCCCAAAAGCTTCTATTCTAAGAAGCTGGGGAGCTTTCCCGCACGGGCTCCGTCGGTACCGACGTACCCATATGTGAGGACTAATTCCTGCTGTTCCCAGAGATCACCTGTTACAGGTAAGTAACTGTGCTTTCTTGCCTGGCAGTTTGAGTCGTCCCTGTAGGGCCTGCTTCCCCTCTCCCAGCTGGGGAATACAGTCCGGTCTTACCTGCCTTAGGGCAGGAGGTGACGCTATGGGTAAGAATATCCAGCCAGCTGGAGGATCTGGTGACCTTGCTGTGAGCCACTTATCCTCTAGGTTGTCTGTGGTGGCTGTGCCCTCTGGTGTTGGGGGAGGGGTCATTTCTGAAAGGAGATCTTCCAGACTGAGGAAGGTCCTTCTGGCATGGAAATTCGGACCCTCTGGCCTCCCCCCGGGTGCAGTCTCGTGCAGGGCAGGCTGTGAGTGGAAGCCCTGTTCGATTACCCTTAGCTAAGCGTCCCCGGTAAGGGGCGCCCCCCTGGAAATGGGGAACAGCTGGGAACTGTCTGAGATTTTGACTATGACTCAGATTCAGAAGGCTCAGTACTGGGCTGTGATGTGGATAAAGAAGTACTCTTGCATTCAGAGATTGTGAAGAGGCCAGCATGATCTGCCTATTCTGGAAGGAGGAGCTGATGGTGTTAATGGGCAGGGTCTAATCCGCCCTTGAACTTGACAGATGCTTCTGGCATTGAGCTGGAGCTGAAGATACACCCACTCCTTCAAGGGATGTGGAGATCCACTACTGTCCACCCATTCCCAGATGTGATCAAGGATATAATTGGTTGGAGTGGGACTCTTCTGACTCCCAGGCTAAGTGGTATGAGAAGGTCTATGTTCTCCTGGAGAAGGAATGCGTTGAGTTTTTTGGCATTCCCAAGGTGGATGCGCAAGTCAGAGGTTACCAGACAGACCACTATTTTTGTGGAAGGTGGATCATCCTCAAAGGATTTTCTGGACCACAAGGTGGATTTGTTGCGGAGCCAGTTCACCTTGACGGCACCTATTTTAGTAGCTGGCGGTGTGTATCAGCCTAACGTCTCGAGCCCTGCTTAAGTGGATTCAGTCTCTTCTGCTGGATGAAACTACCCTCTTTTGGAGTTTGCTGCAGTCGTCCTTTCTGATGCCATGTATGACCTGGTATGTTTAGTGGCCGGGGATGGAGCCCTGAAGACTGTGGCTCCAGCACTGGGCAGCGGATTCATCTTCCAAAGCCCGGTAGGCCCATCTAGCTTTTAAGGGGAAGCTTCTGTCTGGAGCTGAATTGGAGAAGCTGGTGAAGGACCTGGGCAAGAGAAAATCTTATTGCCTTCTGGAAGATAGGTCCAATGGGCCTGTGAAGCAGACTGGTGCCTCTTTCTCGTCAGCCTCCACCTGTCCACGAGGGTGTGCTGGGCAGATTTCCAGGGGTCTCAGGTCTCGTCATTGCCAACCTGGAAAATCTTTTTCCCTCTGCTTCCAGGCTTCAAGCTCGTTCTCAGTCCTTTCGTTGAGTACTTGGGCCCAGGGACTCTGTCCTTTCCAGGGGAAGACCATCCCGGGCTGTACAGTGAAGGTTTGGGGACTCATTCCCTGGTTCTTCCAGTTGGAGACAGGCTTTGCCTTTTCTTTCAAGAATGGGCCCAGGTTACCAAGAATTGCTGGGTTCTAGACACCATTCAGTTCAGCCATGTCCTGGCGTGCAAATGGCTGATTCTGGATGCCTTCATCATCTCCCCTTGTGGGTGGCGATCAAAACGCCTCTGTGCGAATCACCTTGGAGAGGTTGCTGCGCCTAAAGGCAGTGGTGCCCATCCCGCTGGATGAGCAGGAAAAGGGAAGATACTCCATTTATTTTGTGGTGCCCAAAAAGGATGATTCCTTCTGGTCCATCTGAACCTCAAGGGGGTTAATGAGCAATTGTGTATCCTGCGCTTCTGAATGGAAACCTTGCGCTCTGTGATTCAAGCAGTGCACCGAGGGGAATCCTTGGCTTCTCTGGATCTAGCTGAGGCATATTTTCATATCCTGATCTGGGCAGATTAGCAGCAGTATTTGCGTTTTGCCATGCTTGGCTCTCACTTTCAGTTCGCTGCCCTCCCTTTTTGAGCTATCCACCACCACGAGGGCATTCTTCAAGGTCATGGTGCTAGTGGCCACAGAGCTGCAATGCTAAGGAATCTGGGTCCATCCATATCTGGACTACTGATGTAGGACGCATCTTTAAATTGTGGTGCAGAGAGAGGCAGGCGCACCCTTCCACTGCCTCCATCAACATCTTGGCGTTCTTGCAATCCGGTTTTGATAAGGGTCTAGCCACCAGTACCTTGAGGGTGCAACTGGCAGCGATTTCCGGTTATCGCAGGAAAGTCCACAGGGTGCTGTTGGGTACTCACCCAGACATGCTGAGCTTTCTAAGGGCGGTGACCCACCTCCATCTGCCAAAGATTGCAGTGGTACCGCCTTGGGATCTCATTCTGGTGCTGATGGTGCTGTCTGGGGAACCCTTTGAGCCATTGAGTCGAGCTTCCCTGAAGGGTTTGACTCTGAAAATGGTATTCCTGGTGCCGATTTGCTCGGCACGCAGGATTTCGGAGCTTCAGACCTTGTCATGCCAGGAGCCATTCCTTTCCTTCTCCAAGGAGAAAGTGGTCCTGCGCACGGTACCTTCGTTTTTGCCCAAGGTGGTATCATCATTTCATGTATATCAGGCCGTTTCCTTACTGGCTCTGGTGAGCACGGATGTGTGCGAGAGCGGATATGGGCCTTGCCACTCCACAGCTGTGCTGCCTGGATGGTAAAAGAGTTCTGTGAAGATATGTGAAAATGGCATCATCCTTTCGGAGATCGGACTGTCTGTTGGTTCTGTTTGGCGGGTTGCGCAAAAGTGAGGCGGCAGCTAAGGCCTCCATTTCCAGATGTTTGCTGATGCGATTGCCTTACTGATCCATCTTGAAGGGTAGAGTAGTGCCAGCAGGGTTAAGGACGCATTCCATGAGAGCTCAGGCAGCCTCAAGGGCAGAATATCGTTTAGTTCCACCGATGGAGATCTGTAGGGCGGCATACTTTTTCTGAACATTTTCTGAACGTTGCTCACTCCCTGCTTATTGGAGTTGTTCAGGCGCTCAACAGGTAGGCCTCCCCATTCTGGAGGGGGGAACCGGGTATCCTTCCCAGGGGATGGAGGAGGTACTAGTTTATTTCAACGTAGAAGTGTTTGTTGCATGTTTAACTACTTATTTGTTGCTCCTCGGAGTCTACTTTGTCAATAGGTACTGGGGCTGGTAGGCGGTGCCAGCTGCATATGTACACTAGTGTCATCAAAAAGATGACATGCTCAGTCTCCAAGCTGCTGGAAGAGGTACACTACCCAGAGGTGCAGGACTGGACTGGAGTTCCTCAAGGAACAACAATTAGCAGGTATGTCTAATTTTTCTTTGACGCAGGAGCCGCTCTGCATGCCCCAAGTGGATCGATTCTCGCTTACAGCATGGCCCTTGAAAGGACGAGGTTGAAGAAGAGAGGATATTCGGGCTTGGTGACCTTGCTACAGACCCGAAGGAGAGCAACGTCCCTGGCATACATCTGAGTATGGCGCATCTTTGAGGCATGATGCGGAGAGAGGTAGACACACCCTTCCGCTGCCTCCATCCCAGACATCTTGTCTTTTTTGCAATCCAGTTTTGATAAGGACCCAGCCACCAGTTCCTTGAAAGTGCAGCTGGCAGCAATTTCCTGTTACCGGGGAAAGGTCTACGGGGTGCGCTAGGTACGCACCCTGAGGTATTGAGGTTTATGAAGGCAGTGAACCACCTCCGTCCACCAAGGAGGGCGGTGATGCCGCCTTTGGATCTTAATGTGGTGCTGATGGTGCGTGCAGGGAGGAACCCTTTAAGCCATTGGTTTGGGCTTCCCTGAAGGATGTGACATTGAAGACTGTCTTTCTTGTGGCAGTTTGCTTGGCTCGTAGAATTTCAGAGCTTCAGGCATTATCGTGTCAGGAACTATTCCTTTTGTTTTCCAGAGAGAAAGTGGTCCTTCGGTCAGCATCTTCATTTTTGCCCAAGATGGTTTCAGCATTTCATGTGAACCAGGTGGTTTCTTTACCAGCTCTGACGAACGCGGAGATGAGCTCAGTCATTCTACAACTGTGCCACCTAGACGTTGAAAGAGCCCTGCACAGATATTTGAGGACAGTGTCCTTTTGGAAATTGGATCGTCTGTTTGTTCTGTTTGGGGGGGGGGTGCATAGGGGTGAGGCAGCAGCAAAGACCTCTATTTCTAGATGGATCAGGGAGGCAATCGCATCGGCGTACAACTTGAAGGGTAAAGCAGTGCCGACGGGGTTGCGGGCATATTCCAAAAGGGCTCAGGCGGCCTCATGTGCAGAGTATAGTTTAGTTCTGCCGGTGGAGATCTATAGGGCGACAACATGGTTATCGCTGCACACTTTCACTAAGCATTATCACCTGGATGTCCAGGCGGCAGGGGACACTCACTTTGGATCGGCAGTGCTTCAGGCCTTTTGCGCGGGTCCCTCCCATTAGTATAACTGCTCTGAAACATCCCAGAGGTGCGGGACTGGACTGGAGAGAGAAGGAAAGAAATTAGACTTGCTAATTGCGGTTCCTTGTGGAACTCCAGTCCAGTCTTGGATCCCTCCCTGAGTGCATTTTGTGATAATCTGTGAGCACCCCAGTCTTGAAGCTGGTTCCCTTGGTGGAGGAAGTGGACATAGGGGGGGCTGGAGAGTGGGATGCGTTTGGCGTAGTGGGGGGGGGGGCAGATTGGGAGAATTATCGGTGTCTTGCTCCCTGCTGGTTTGAGTTGCTTTAGGGAATGTCAGGGTATCCTTCCCAGATGTATGGGGGGGCAGTTCATTTAGGCGTAGAAGTGTTGTAACATGTTTAACTACTTATTTGTTGCTCCTGTGAGTCTGCTTTGTCAATAGGTATCTCCAGGAACAAGCAGGAATGTAGTCTTCACATATGGGTATCGTCGGTACCGACGGAGCCTGCGCGAGAGCGCTCCCCAGCGTCCAATAGGAAAGCTTTTGGGAGCATCCCACAGTGCCTGCGTGCTGCCTTTCCGCCTTTCCCAACTGTCCCTCTCCAGTTCTTTGTTTTCCGCGGAGCCAACAGGTCACCGCAGAAAAAATTCCCTAATTCTTTTTTGTGGTCGCATCTGCCTTTCCTCGATGCTACACCAGTACCGCCGGTTCTTCTTTTCTTCAAAAAAACCCCAAAAAAACCTTTTTTCTGGAGTCTTTCCAGTAATTTTTCTCTTCAGGTGCCACACGCCATTTTGGGCACTAGGCCCAACTTTTTCTTCAGAATGGAAAAACCCACTTCGGGTTTTAAAAATTATTCTAAGTGTGGCGGTACCATCTCTGTCACCGACACCCATGAGTGGTGACTCAAATGTTTAGGTCCTGACCACTCTTTTTTTTTTTTTTTCTATTTATGATTTTACAATGAATCCAAGCATACAAAACTTGAATGGAAATAAGGTCACAGTTAACAAAGGTTAGAACAAACATCCAACCCAATAGGAAATCAAACAAAGCAAGGAAATATATACATTCCTGTTCCTTCTACAGCCCACAACTAAGAGGGAGGTTCCAACTAAGATTGAAGTAAGAAACAATAAGTGAAGGAAAATAAGCTGAAGGGTAACAGCCAGGTAATACTATGCAGTAGAACCTATACTGCATCAGAGGGGCGGCGGGCATTTATGAAAGCAAGCAGCTGGGATGGATCATAAAAAACATATGTAGCAGAATTCAGTTTAACCATATATTTAGAGGGAAACTTGAGAAAAAACTGACCTCCCAACAACAATATACCTGGACGTAAGTGCAAAAACTCCCGCCTACGTTTCTGGGTCTCCTTAGAAAAATCGGGAAAAACCCGAAAGGTCAATCCAAGAAATACAACATGTCGTTTACGAAAGAACATTTTAAGGAACCAGTCCCTATCAGAGGCTAATGCAAAAGTTACAATTAAAGTAGCTGAAGTAACAGTATCAGTTAAAGAAGTTTCTAACATAGCAGATTCATCTAAAGAGTCAGCCACATCCACTCCGGGTATATTTCCACCTCCCTCCACTTTTTTCCTAAGAGGCAAATAATATGCCTTAACCAGAGGTGGATGTGACTCAACAGGGACCCCCAATATTTCAGTCGTATATTTTTTAAACATTTCTTTCGAACCCACGGACTGAGCCTTAGGAAAATTAACTAGACGCAAATTAGGATAGCGAGACTGATTTTCTAACATTTCTACCCTTAACTGTATCGCCGTGAGGTCCTTCTGATAGCCTTGTCCCAAGTTTTCAACCTGAGTCATTTTCTGCTGTAACTCTGAAACGGAACTCTGTACCACGAAGATCTCCACTGTATGTTGCTGCAGAAGACCAGTATGATCCTGAATTTGAGATGACAAGCTAGAAATCTGAGGAGCTAAAGGTTCACCCAACTTCACGATTGCAGACCAGATTGTCTCCAGAGTAAACTCCACAGGTTTCTCAAAAGGAAGAGAAATCGGAACAGCCACACCAGCCGCTCCAGCTTCCATTGTCCGTCGCTCCACCTCTGAAGGAGCAGGAGACCCCAAGGCGGCCAGAGATGACACACTGGCCGTGGGGGAGCTAAGCGCGGCAAACCTGCCACTCCCCAGAGCCGGCGTCCCTCCGCTCTCCACTCCCCTTCCAATTACCAGGGGAAGGCTCGCCGTCGGCACCGGACTCCTGTCCAACAAAGGCACTTTAAGGGCCGCCACTGCTCCGGCGAGAGATATCGGGCCCGGATTCACCCGCTGAACTCAACTCAGCCGAGAGGTCCCTAGGGCCGCCAACCGCCGGTTGTCCTGACCGCTGCCGCGGGACCAAAAAATCAAGCGGACCAACCGCTACAGGTAAAGGGGTCGAGGTCGCTGGGGTAGAGGAGGGCTTCTTAGCCCCTTTGGCTTTCCTTTTCCCCATGAAATAGGAACACGGCCGCACAGCACTCCCTTCAGACCGCCATCTTGGATCCTCCCCAGGTCCTGACCACTCTATTTCAGAGTGTGTTGCCTGTGGGATGATGTCGAAAAGGAGCCAGCAGAACCGAGCAGCTAAACTTAGCACCCTTTTTCCCTCTAATGCAGCCTCCGTGGCATCGACGTCTTCCAGGGCTTCATCTTCCTCCCATGGATCTCAGGTAACTAAACATAAATCTAGCCGGTCTTCAAAGGGTAGATCTCCTTCTAGACAGCGAGATGCCTCTGGCGTTGCCCTTGAGGGACTTTCACCAGCAAAATTGCCCCAGCGAGAGGCTTCGGCTTCCAAAGCACTAACGGGACTCCAGGATGTTCTTGAGGCTTCAACTTCGGCAGAGCTACTGGTGCTATGCTCTGGGGTACCAGCCGCTTCATCTGGTACCGATACCCAAGCATCGGCAGCTTCGATAGACCAGAGATTCTTGGCTATTGAGCGCAGTCTGGCGGCTCTTCTCATGGCCTGGATGTCTCTGAAACCGCTTCAGACAATTCAACCGGTACTGGCACCGACTGCATCGACATCGGCAGGTATTCTACTGGGACCGAGTCATGTGTATCCATCCGGCATCGACAAGTTGGTACCGGACCACTCCTATGCCAACTTTGATCAGTACCGGTACCATGCCTTGCACGATCACCCAGATCGGAGGTACTTTGAATCCTCGGATGAGTCTGAAGACTCTGCCAATACCAGAGTACTTCTTCCTGAGGATTCCTCTTCTCCTCAGCGTAGGATGTCTCCACCAGAGGATATGTCCTTTCAGAATTTTATCCGAGATGTGGCCTGAGGTCTTTCCATCACAGTAGCTCCTGAAAAAAGAGCCTAGGGCAAAGGAATTAGAAATCCTGCAATACCCTAAAGCTCCCAAGGAGGCAGCTACCTTACCTATTCATGAGATCTTGCAAGGGCAACACCTCTAACCACATCTCCTCACTCTCGAAGACTCAACACCATGTATCGAGTTCCTCCTTGTCCTGGGTTTCAGAAGACTCAATTACCACACCATTCCATGTTGGTGGAATCGGCTATGAGAAGGATAAAGAGTGCAAAAAGGCATGCATCTAATCCTCCAGGACATGAGTGTAGGACTCTTGATGCCTTTGGACGTTGAACCTTCCAGGCTTCCATGCTTTCTTCTAGGATCAGTTTCTATATCTTATATATGGGAATGTTCCTTAAGGAGGTCACAGGAGATTTAGAGCTTATGAGCCCTCTCCTTCCTGATGATAAGAGGCAAGATTACCTCGCCCTTGTCAAACATGCTCAGGATGTTTCCAAGTTTGTGAATTGTGCAGCCTTTGACTGCTTTGAGTGCATAAGCAGAACCTCTGCTATTGCCATAGGTGCACGTAGGATTTCCTGGCTCCAGGCATCTGACTTGGAAATGTGGGTACAGGATAAACTAGGGAATATTCCTTGCACAGGAGAGAATCTCTTTGGCAAGAATTGGCAGGAAAAAGCTAGTGAGATAGATGCTGACAATATCACTTTGGATAGATTGTCTCAATCTACAGCTGATCCTGCGAGGAAAAAATCCTCTAAGAAACCATTCTTCAGTTAGAAGAAGTTTTATCCCTCCTATACCCAACAGGGGCATCGCTTAGGTCAGTCTGCCCAAAAGGGACAGCAGCAACAACCTAGGCAAAGAAAGACTAAAGCAGCTAAGCCTCAACCGGCTCAGCAGATTCCGCCTCCACAGGGGCTTTGACTCCTATCTAGAGAACTTTGCCTTCCTGGCCCTGAATGGCCCAGAACCCTCCACCATTCCTGGAAGGTTATGTCATTTTGCCCCCAGATGTGGTCAGATAACAGCAGAAAATTGTACTCTGTCTATTGTAAGAGAGGGGTACAAGCTTCATTTCCTCAGCATGCCGCCTCCTTCAATGGTAAGACAGTTCAATTTTCAGACCTTTCTCAACGACCAGTTAGGTCAAGAGGTCACTGTGCTTCTTGCCCAAGGGGCAATAGAAGAGGTACCCATTCCCCAACAGGGTACAGGGTTTTACTCCCCCTATTTCCTTATTCCAAAGAAAACAGGAGGACACAGACCCATTTTAGACCTCAGAGAATTGAACAAATTCCTGTTCAAAGAGAAGTTCAAAATGATTTCTCTAGGAACTCTGCTGCCATACCTTCAGAGTCAG
Organism: Ichthyophis bannanicus; assembly: GCA_033557465.1. NCBI lineage: Eukaryota > Metazoa > Chordata > Amphibia > Gymnophiona > Ichthyophiidae > Ichthyophis > Ichthyophis bannanicus. Next base: position 928,070,751 of record CM066034.1, read on the forward strand.
GATTGGCTTTGTTCTCTAGATCTCAAGGATGCGTACACTCATGTTCTAATCCATCCAACTTACCGAAAGTTCCTTCGCTTTCTGTTTCAAGGGAAGCACTACCAATACAGGGTTCTTCCCTTTGGCCTGGCCTCTGCACCAAGGGTGTTCACAAAATGCATGGCTGTGGTGGCAGTATATCTCCAGGAACAAGCAGGAATGAGTCTTCACATATGGGTACGTCGGTACCGACAGAGCCTGCGCGGGAACGCTCCCCAGCGTCCAATCAGAAAGCTTTTGGGAGCATCCCTCAGCGCTTGCGTGCTGCCTTCCCGCCTTTCCAACTGTCTCTCCTCAGTTTTCGTTGTTCCACGGAGCCGGCAGGACGTCCTCCTGTCACTGCAGAAAATTTTTTCTTTAATTCTTTAATTTTTTTTTTTTTTCTTGTGGTCGCGGCTGTTTTTCCCGCCTCCACCGGTACCGCCGGTGGGTTTTTTCTTTTCTTTTTCTCAAACTCAGGGAGAGTTTTCCCTCAGTTTCTGTCTTAACTTTTTGGGCCAGTAAGGCCTCTCCATCATGGAGCCGCCTTCTCCTAAGAAGTGCCTTAACTGTGGAAATACTGTTTTCTTTTTAGACTCCAATAACTGGTGTCTAACCTGTTTGGGTCCTGACCCTTTTCCTCCGGAGCCATTAGGCTACAATATTATGAGAAGACATTTTTCATTTCGAGTTTCCCTCGATACCGAGTTCCCTTCCAGTGTCAGGGCACCGACCAATTCTTCTCTACAGGATCAGGTAACCCACAAACAGTCTGTTAAGACTAGCAAATCCTTGAGTGGTAGGTCTCATGCCAAGCATGACGGCTCCGGCCTTGCCCTCAAGACCCTATTGGCTTCAAAACCCCGGCGGGAGTCTTCGGTCTCCAAAGCCTTTCAGGGGTTTCAGGTTGTTCCTGGGGCTCACCCCTCACAGAACATACCTGAGCCATGCTCGGTGGTGGCATCCGCTTCGAGCGGTACCGATACCCCGGCATCGGCACTGGTGTTGAGTGATCCACTCTTCGCCAGGGATCGTCATCTGGCGTTCTCGGTACCTTCGGGACCGATCGATACGTCCAAGATTGACTTTCCAGTATCGGCAGCATCGCCGATACGACCACCGACGTCGGTACCCTCTAGACATGCATCGATAGACTCGCTTCCTTTGATGCCGAGTCTGGAATCGATATCTAGTCTGGAAGACTGGGTACCGACACATCTCGGAACCGACGCTTATCGATTCTGGATGCGCAGTACCGAGGATACTCACCAAGGGTTTTTGGTTGCCTCGGTACCGCTTGAGCAGCCTCCGATGACTGCTTCGATGGCGGTATCGCCTCCGATTCCGGCACAGCTACCGGTATCTGTATCGATGCCGGTTCCTGCAGTAACATCGGGACCAGCCACTTCCATGCCTTTTTCACCAGGATCGCTCCTTTCTATACCTAGTTTGGAGTCGATACCTGGCATGGACGATGCAGTACTGATTGTGTCCAGTCGTAACTGCCAGTACCAGTATCCATCTAGTGGGGCTCTTTTTCTGCACCGGACCAGTACATCTTCCAGTGCCCAGGCTACTGCTTCAACTTTAGCCTATCCAGGGATGGTTCCCATTGGAGATCCTTCTTTTCAGAAATTTCTCCTTGACATGGCAACATTCTTTGCTATTCCTATCTCTGGCTGTGATCCTACTCAAGGCTCTCCTGAGGAAAAGGAAAATATAATGCTTCCTTTACATCATTCTTTGCAGGATCTTCTGAGAATATGGGAAACACCTTTAAGGTTTCCTCACCTTCTACAGCAACTGATGATCTGTATCAGTTGCCCCCCTCTCCAGGTTTTCAAAAGACTCAACTTCCCCATCATTCCATTGTAGTGGAATCAGCAATGAGGAAGTTAAAAAGCAAGAAGAAGCATTCTTCTTATCCGCCAGGTCGTGAATCTAGAACACTTGATGCCTTTGGACGTCAAACCTTCCAAACATCTATGCTGGCAACAAGGATTATCTCTTATATTTTTTATGTGAGTCTATCTCTCCAGGAGGTCACAAAGAAATTATCTCTTTTGACTCCTTTTCTATCAGAGCCCAAGGCTGCAGACTATTCCTTACTTCTTAGTCATAGCCCAAATATCTCTTGGTTTCTTTCTCGTGCTTCTCTAGACTCTTTTGAGTCTGTTAGCAGAACCTCTGCTATAGCCATAGGAGCACGACGTAGAGCCTGGCTCCAGGCTTCAGACTTGAACAGATGGGCACAACAAAGACTGGGTAATACTCCTTGTACTGGAGAAAATCTCTTCAATAGGGAGTCTTTACGTCAGGTTGCTCATTGCTCCACTGAATTCCCTGTTTCTGGGGGCTATCTTAAGCCTTCTCCTTCCCCAGTAGGTAGGAAATACCCTACCAAACCTTCTTTCCCTAGGAAAAGAAGGTTTCACTCTTCTCCTGCCCATTATACAGATGTTCCCAAGCAGGGGAAACCTCGCCCTGGTCTGAAGAATCCAAACTCTAGCCAGGCTGAACAAACCCAGCAACCATAGGTTCCTGAAGGTTACAACCTACAGTTAACTTCTTTTTATCAGAAGTTGTTTCACTGTTTTTTCCTTCAAAACTCTACACATGGATTCCTTTCTTCAGGACATCCTTTTCCTCCTAGATATGCTGAGCTGTCAGGATATTCATGTCTATGGGTCACAGGGTTCTCCTCTTCTTCCTACCAAGAAGAGAAGTTAACAACTATCCCATGATAGTTTTTCTGTCCCAACATGAATTTTTTCCTTCCGTAGACTTACCATATGGTAAGTCACCCTTCAGCTCCTGTTTCTCTACCCTCTCATCCAGGGTTTCCCCTGAATGAGTGGTACCATATCACTGCAGGGCTTCTCTAGCCTTTCATTCCAGTGTAGAGTTTTTTTTTTCCCTTGAATAAATTCCCTTCTTTTCTCTGGGCAGCTCATCAGACAGGGACAGGAAGTTCTCCTCTCCTTTTGTCTGTTCTCTCTGTTTTACACAGGAAGATTCTCTCTGCTGTTTCATTCAGCAGCTGCCCATGCAGGAGTTCCAGTGATTGGACTACTGGTACTTTTCCACAAGTTTCCAGTCTGTCTTCCACTACTTTCTGTCTGGCCTTAGTAGTGATTCCAAGATAGTGCTTTCATCTATCTTGGATAATCCTAATCACTTCAGGCTTATCACACTATCTTCTTTTCTTGCCATCTCCACTTTCTTGGATTTGGCAGCAGCCAGTTTTATTTTCTAATTCTCCTGCATAATGCTCTCTGCAATCTCCAGAGAAGCTTTCTACTATGGGCCCTTTCTAGAGAGCAAGGGGTTTTGTCTCTGATGACTATTCTGTATATGGTTGGGAAAGGCTCCTCAGTCATTTTCCATGACTGTGAGGGTTCTCCACACCCTGTTATCTCCTGTTATAATACAGGATATAAGCTTTTTCTGCATGAATGTCCAAAGAGTTTTCCAATCCTGCAGGAATATGCTCTTTTTTTCCTTGCAGCTTGTCCTCATGGTATCCTACTCCTTTATGGACAGCACATATTCTACTAGTAACGCATGATACCCCTTGTGTCCCTCCAGTGGGTCAACCTGGTATCTCCTCCTATGCGTTTTCTGTCCATTTACCATGTCAGAGTTCTACAAGATTCAGGACTGGCTGTTTACAGACTGATATTATCCTCTGTTTTTTCACGCAACCATCCTGGTTATTTCACTGGATAGCATTCCTGCACCATCTTAGCCAGGAGGAATAGATTCTCTATATATCTTCTCAAGTAGGTTCCACCTTCTTGTTGTTAGATGAATCTTTCTCCTTCACATCTCTCATGTGAATGTTCTTATGGGCATATCTCTATCTGCTTAGTTGCAGACATGTATCTTCAGACATACATATTCATGTATGTATATATCTCTCTATACTTCTATAGATACATATGTCTGTAAGCTGTGTGTGCATATGTTATGCCCCTATATATATATATTTACATATATATATATATATTTGTATCTATCGAGATGCTTCCTTATAAGTAGATATGTATTTACATACTTATCTCCCTAACTGTCTATGCTATAAAGGTTTTTACCTTCCTAGAGGTTCCAGACAGTGGGCTTGCATATGTCCATACTGTCCCTCAGTATGTCGGGGGTATTATGCACACAACCACTACTGTGGTACTGACAGCTCCCACGTTACTCTAGGTCTCGCTATCCCTGAAGCAGCATGCTTCAATATCTTTCCTATCTCTCACCAGCTAGGAAAGACAGCGTAGATCTTCAGTAGCTCTGAGGTTTCAGCTCTTCACACATCTGTCCTCCTTGGGAATACGGGCTTTTTCCCATACCCCTTCTTCCCTCCAGGACTGGGCTAGTTGTCCAAATCGGTCAGTCTTCCTCTTTTACTCCTAAATGCTAATGACTCTATAGCTAAAAGAGTTTTCAGCTTTTTCCCATAAAGCTTTTCACTGAAGACCTGCCGTTTTTATACTACCCCAGTGGACACCTGGGTCACCTGCCAATTCCAGATTTGGACCTTCACCTTCACTGCCGTGAGGTCACCTTGAGGATTCCTCTACTGAATCTCCAGTAGACTCCATCAGCCTCTCTACTTCCTGCAATCCCGTAGGTAAGGTCCATATTGTGATTGCTCATTCAATATTTTAATGGTAATTATCATACATACCAAGGACTCCTCTCCTGTAGTCCTTAGGTTAGCTGTTTTTCCTACAGCTCCTCTCTTTTCAACTCCTACCCACCATCCCTCATGGGATGCTAGAGATCCATGTGTGGGAAGTGCAGTCCTGTCCCAGGGACACACATTTTATGGGATCTCCCCCTGGCATCTACAGCTAGGGAGTCCCCATATGTGAAGACTCATTCCTGCTTGTTCCTGGAGATAGCACAGTTACTTACCTGTAACAGGTGATCTCTGGGAACAGCAGGAATAAGTCTTCACAACCCACCCACCTCCCCTAGGAGTTGTATCTCTCTATCTATCTTCCTTTCCTCTTTCTCTCTCTTTGTCTCAGCTATAAAACTCAACTGAGGCGAGACAGTTGGAAAGGCGGGAAGGCAGCACGCAGGCGCTGAGGGATGCTCCCATAAGCTTTCTGATTGGACGCTGGGGAGCGTTCCCCCGCAGGCTCCGTCGGTACCGACGTACCCATATGTGAAGACTTATTCCTGCTGTTCCCAGAGATCACCTGTTACAGGTAAGTAACTGTGCTTTCTCCGCATCCTGGGAATATTCGTCTTCCCAGCCAGACAAAGGCCTACCTTCCACAGCCCCGCTGCCTTCGCATTGTGCAGTTAGCTTCCCAAGCAGTGCTAAAACCTCACCTCACTGCTCGGGAGATGTTACAGTTGCTAGGCCACATGGCATCCACCGTGCATGTGGTTCCTTATGCTTTATCCACTCAGTGGACTCAGGTTGCCTGTCAGACAAAATAGCAAACTCAGATCGCCTTATTTTGTCCTCCAATGGTGGCAGTCGCCCCGAAACCTTTTGGTGGGGTCTCCTTTTCAGCAACCCCCACCCCAGGCCACTCTAACAGATGCTTCACAGGTGGGTTGGGGAGCCCAACTGCAAGGCCTCTCTACCCAGGGTACCTGGACTCCACAGGAGGCCTATCTACACATCAATCTCCTGGAACTCAGAGCAATCTTCCTTGCTCTTCGAGTATTCCCCACCCAGCTCAGCTACAAGACAGTCCTAGTTCAAACGGACAATCAAGTAGCCATGTTCTATGTGAACAAGCAGGGCAGAACAGGCTCTCTGTTGCTCTGCAATGAAGCTTTGCGACTGTGGGCCCTCGCCAGAGCTCATCAGAGTCATGTCCTTGTGGTGTATCTTCCAGGCACTCAAAACTCTTGACAAATAACAAAAACGTCAGTAGAAAAAACCAATTGTACAAATTAATTTTTTGTCGGAATGGCCAGCACGTAGATAGGAAAAAACACCTACTACCACCGTGGCCCGTCCTTTTTAATCGTTTTGAAAATCAATTTAAAACAGCACTAGTTCAAAAATGGCTGGTACTTAGCTTCCTGAAGGAAAAGCGTTTCTACAGCCAGCTTTTCCTTCAGGAAGCTAAGTACCAGCCATTTTTGAACTAGTGCTGTTTTAAATTGATTTTCAAAACGATTAAAAAGGACGGGCCACGGTGGTAGTAGGTGTTTTTTCCTATCTACTGTGCTGGCCATTCCGACAAAAAATTAATTTGTACAATTGGTTTTTTCTACTGAGTTTTTTGTTATTTGTCATTCATTGAAGCTCAGAAGGTTTTTTGGTGTTACTCAAAACTCTTGGGCAGACAGACTCAGTCGAGTTCTGCTTCCACACGAATGGTCTCTCCATGCAGACCAGGTGGCCAAAATTTTTCAAATTTGGGGAACCCCGGACATAGACCTCTTTGCAAGTCCGCTGAATGCCAAACTTCCCCGGTTCTGTTCCAGAATTCCGACTCAGGGTTGTCATGCCAGGGATGCTTTCCTCCTCCATTGGGGTCAGGGCTTCTTGTATGGCCTTTCCACCCATTCCCCTAATTCCCAAGACCCTATTCAAGCTTCAGAGAGACAGAGGTTATATGATTCTCATAGCTCCACGTTGGCCACGGCAAATGTGGTACCCTCTGCTCCTACATCTCTCTCAAGCTCCGCCTCTGGAGTTAGGATCTGCTCCAGATCTCTTCTCAAGAGGACGGGATGCTGTGGCATCCCAATCCCCAGTCTCTGCATCTCAGGGCCTGGTTGCTGAAAGCCTAGATCTTCACGGTCTTAATCTTTCCCAGCAGGTAAAAGATATCCTTTATGCTTCCAGAAAGCCTTCCACAAGACGCTCTTATGCATTTAAGTGGAAAATGTTTACCATATGGTGCTCGCAGAAGGGTCTTCACCCTCTTGTGATACCCCTGGAATCATTACTGGAGTATCTCCTTCATTTATCAAATGCAGGGCTTAAGACTAATTCAGTGAGTTCATTTGAGTGCTATTGCAGCTTCTTTCAAGCCTCTAAATGGAGAACCTATTTCCTCTCATCCTCTTATAGCGAGATTTATGAGAGGCCTTCTTTTAACTAAGTCTTCCATTAAGCCTCCACCGGTGGCATGGGACTTAAATCTGGTTCTTGGGCAGCTCATGAAACTGCCCTTTGAACCATTAGCCACTACCTCTTTGAAATTTCTTTCCTGGAAGGTCATTTTTCTTATTGCAATCACAACAGCATGTCGCATCAGTGAATTGCAAGCGTTGGTGGCTGATCCTCCTTATACAAGGTTCCATCACGATAAGGTAGTCCTTAGGACTCATGCACACTTTATGCCAAAGGTGGTGTCACCTTTTCATTTAAACCAAGCGTTTTATCTTCCTGTATTCTTCCCAAGGCCTCACGCCTCAAATGCAGAAAGGAAGTTTCATACTTTGGACTGTAAAAGGGCTTTGGCCTTTTACTTACAAAGGACACAGCAACATAGAAAATCCTCCCAAGTCTTGTAGCACATTTAAGACTACTCTGAGAAAATATTTTTTCACTCAACATATAAACACTGGAATTTGTTGCTGGAGGATGTAGTGAAGCTACTACTACTTTTAATCATTTATACAGTGCTACAAGGCATGTGCAGCGCTGTACAAACACATATAGAAGACAGTCCCTGCTTGTAGCTCTTACAATCTAGTTAAGATAGACAGCACAATACAAGAGAAATAAGGGTTTTAATAGGGAGAGGAGACTCAAGGGGAACAAAGTAGTATTCAAAAGTGGCCTCAAATAGGAAAGCCTTTAGCATGGATTTGAAGAGGGAGAGATGAGATTTGACGTAAAGACACAGGAAGTTTGTTCCAGGCATAAGGAGTAGCAAGATGAAAAGATTGAAGTCTGGAGTTGGCAGTAGAAGAAAAGGGCATAGAGAGAAGAAAGCCAGAGGAGGAGTGGAGTTCATGAGGAGGGGTGTAGGGAGAGAGGAAAAGTAATGAGGGACAGTAGCGTGAATGCATTTGTAGGTTAAAAGGAGAAGAACTTAACTATCTAATTCTCAACAAACAGGAGTGTCCTACACGGAGCGGTGGGTTCACCCCTAAACAAAGACATGGGGAGGGGTGACCTGCACGGAGCGGCAGGTACACCTACTCTTGCCATCTTACTGGGCAGACTAGATGGTCCATACTGGTCTTTATCTGCCCTCATTTACTATGTTACTACTAAGTTTGAAATGGATATGGAAACGGAAGGGGAGCCAGTGAAGTGATTTCAGAAGAGGGGTTATATGAGTGTATTGGGGCTGGCAGAAGAATAGCTGCTCAGCAGCGTTCTGAATAGATTGAAGAGGAGGGAGATTCTCTGAGGGAGGCCAGCAAGGAGGAGGTTGCAATAGTCAAGATAGGAGGAAAGTAAAGAGTGGACAAGAGTTTTAGTAGTGTGTTCAGAGAGGAAGGGGCAAATTTTGTTGTTAAAGAGAAAGAAATGACAGGAATTAGTGTAACTGAGTTTAAAAGAGGTTTGAACAGTTTCTTGAAGGAGAAGTCCATAAACCATTATTAAAGTGGACTGTGGATATCCATTGCCTACCCCTGGGATAAGCAGTATGGCATCTGTCAACCTTTTGACAAGTTCTTGTGACCTGGATTGGCCACTGTTGGAAACAGGATACCAGGCTTGATGGACCTTTGGGCAGACCCATTATGGCTTTTCTTATGTTTTTAAGGGACTATCTGCAGCTAAAAACTTCCTGAGGCTGCTTCTGGATCCTGATTCCACCCCTCCCCATGTCTCCTGTTCATCTCCTATGTGTTTCCTTACCATTCACCTAGATATATCCTAGTCTTCAGTTGCGTTGTCTATCTTGACTAGATTGTAAGCTCTTATTAGCACGTACTGTCTTATATGTATGTTTCTGCACAGTGCTGCATATGCATTATAGCGCTATACAAATGATTAGTAATTCTAGATTCTAACACTTACTTGTAATCAAAAGCAGATGGAACAGATACATCCATGAGTTCCTGTATCTGTGCCTGGAACCTCTTTATTCTTATGTTCAACTTAAATAGCTTCGCCTGTCAAGTAGGGAACACTGTGCCCAGATATTTCAGGATCCAACTTGCTCTTCGCCTGGTTGACAATCTAGTGTATTCCATTACTTCAACAGTGTGATGATCCAGCCATTGCTAGTCTACTTTTTTTCCATTTTGACCCAAACTATCCAGTTGTCGAGGGAGGGGTGTACCAACACACCCTTCTTCAAGCATGTTGCTGCCACTGTCATCAGTACCTTGGCAAATGTCCATGGTGCTGTGCCAATCCAGAAGGCAGCGTCAGAAATTGGAAGTGGTGAAATTTCTACACCAACTACTCTCTCTTGCTGGACACACAACAAATACAAGCTGCCTGCTGCATTAGATTATGTGGAGGAGGAGCAGAAATTGCCCCTTCTGTCCCTGTTAGAGGGATGATATATTCCCAGTATTCGGGCACGGATGAAAAGGAAGCAATAGGTCAAATTGACAAATTCCAGAACAACAAATCATCAGGATTAGACTTCCTGGAAGAGTTCGAACATGAAATTGTTAATCTCTTTCTAGTAATCTGTAAACTACCATTCAAAATGGTCACAATACCTGAGGATTGGAGGGTGGTCAATGTAATATTTGTCTTCAAATACTTAAAGGGAATTTATGAATAAACAGACCTTTTTTTTCAAAGACGGGGAGGCTGTAGAACAGCAAAATGAAAGCGCGAGGAAGTAAATTTTAAACGCAACATCAGGAAATAACTTTTTCACGGAAAGGGTGGTGGATGCCTGGAATGCCCTCCCAAAGGAGGTGGTGGGAGCAAAAGCAGAATTCAAATAGGACAGTCACGAGAATCACTACATAATAAGAAGATAGAATCAAAGTAAGCATAAATAACCTCATAAATAGAGAGGGGTAACCTGCCTGAAGCTGCAGGTAGTGGTGTACCAAGGATGGGGCGGTGGGTGCGGCCTGCCCCAAATGCCGGATGGGAGGGGGGTGCACCCCTGCTAAATCTACACTTAGGAGGCAGGGGACAAACTTACCTTAAAGACTGGTGGCTTGCCACGCTACCTCCAATCCAGACCTGGAGAGAAGAGCCACTCATTTTTAAGATAAGTTTGCCCTGCTGCCTCCTAAGTGTGGGCCCAGCAGGGAGGGTGATGCACCAACCCACGCCGCACCATGGCAACAGGTACAATCTTAAGCAAAGACATAGAGGGGAGCAACCTTCCCAGTGCTGCAGATGCAACTCTACACCTCTAGCTACCTTAGTGGGTAGACTAGATTAACTATACTGGGTTATCTCCAGGAACAAGCAGGAATGTAGTCTTTACATATGGGTATCGTCGGCACCAAGGGAGCCCGGGCAGGAACGCTCCCCAATGTCCAATAGGAAAGCCTTTGGGAGCATCCCACTGTGCCTCTGCTGCTGCCTTCCTGCCTTTCCAACTCTCCCTCTTCAGTTTTTCATTTTCCGCGGAGCCGACAGGCAGCAAACGCTGTCACCGCAGAAAATGTTCTTTTTTTGTAGTCGCGTCTGCCTTCCCGTCAACGCTTACACAGGTACCATCGGTGTCGTCTTCATTTTCTTCTTCTTTCTTCTAAAAAAAAAAGGCTTTTTCTTGAGGGTCTGTCCCCTCTTGGTGCTTCGGTGCCATTTTGGGCACTAGGCCTTATTTTCTTCCAAAATGAAGAAACCAACTAGTGGTTTCAAAAAATGTTCAAAATGTGGTAGTACCATATCTGCTACCGACACCTATGACTGGTGTCTTAAATGTTTGGGCCCTGACCATTCGCCATCGGAGTGTCTCCTTTGCAGAAAGATGACTAAGAGGGGCCAGCAGAATAGCGCTGCGAAACCTGGCACCCTCTTTGCCTCAGATGCAATGTCTGTTGCATCAGCGTCGTCCAGGGCTTCATCTTCCTCCCAAGGATCTCAGGTAACCAAACCCAGGTCTTCCTCCAAGACCGGCCAGCCCTCAAAGGGTAGATCTCCTAAGCATCGAGATGCTACTAGCGTTGCTCTCAAGGAGAATACACCGGCCAAACAACCCCGGCGGGAGGTCCTTGCCTCCAAAGCATCAACGGGGTCCCAGGATGTTCTCGAGGCCTTCACCTCTGGAGAACTCTTGGTGCCATGTTCTGGGGTCGTGGCCCGCTCTGCCGGTACCAACATCCAGACGGCGGGCTCCATGATCAACGTATCCTAGCCATTCAGCGCAGTCTTGTGGCCTTGGTACCGCTAAAGCCACTACAATCGGTTCCGCAGCCATTGGTACCAATACCGGTATCGGATGTATCTGCATCTACTGTTGCGCCACTCTCCATGCTTCCACTCATGCCGGCCCTAGAATCGGTGTCCGGCATAGAAGGTCCAGTATAGAGGCATTCCAATGCCGACTTCAATCGATACCGTTGACAGACAATGCGAGAGCACCTGGCCCGTAGATACTTTGAGTCTTCTGATTCCAATGACTCTTATCAGTACAGGAGTGGTTCTCCCGGAAAACCCTCTCCTTAGCCGCAACGTCGGATGTCTCCTCCGGAGGATATGTCTTTTCAAGAATTTATACGGGATGTAGCTCGAGGCCTCTCGATCACCATGACCCCCGAGAAAGAAACCGAGAGCTGAAGAACTAGAAATTCTTCAGTATCCGGCAGCTCTTAAGGAGGCTGCAACCCTTCCCATACACCGGACTTTGCATGATCTCATGCTTAGGATGTGGGAAACACCTATAACGGTATCTCCACATTCTCGAAGGCTCGATACAATGTACCAGGTACCACAGTGTCCCGGGTTCCAAAAAACGCAGTTACCACACCATTCCATGGTGGTGGATCGGCGATGCGCCGAATTAAAAGTGCCAAGAGGCATTCCTCTAATCCTCCAGGCTGTGAGGCGAGGACTCTCGATGCCTTTGGTCGTCGATGTTTTCAGGCCCCTATGTTATCGGCCAGAATAAGTTCTTACATACTTTACATGGGTATGTTTTTCTCTGACAGGTTGCTAAAGATTTGGAACTCATGGCTCCTCTTCTCCCCGATGACAAGTGGGCCGATTTCCTTGTTCTTGTTAAGCATGCCCAAAATCTTTCTAAGTTCATGAACAGGGCAACCTTTGATTGTTCGAATGCATTAGCAGAACCTCTGCTATTTCTATCGGTGCACGTCAAATTGCTTGGTTACAAGCATCTGATTTAGATCAGTGGGTGCAAGACAAGCTGGAAAATATTCCTTGCATGGGAGAAAACCTCTGGCAAGGATTGGCAGGATAAAGCTTCTCAGCTTGAGTCCAAGAACACTACCTCGAATAGACTATCCAGGACCACTGCCAACCCAGCTAAGAAAAAGGCAGTTAAACCCTTTTTCAACAAGAAAAAGAAATTCTATCCATCTTACACCCAAACTGTCCACTGCTCAGTCCATGCTCCCCAAAAGCCGAAACAACGAAGAAAGGCTCAAGTCCCCAGAGCTCAACCAGCTCAGCAGACACAGCCTCCACAAGGTATTTGACTCCTTCCTAGGGAACCTAGTCATCCTACCTCTAAAAGGTCCAGAGCCTCTCAACATTCCAGGCAGACTGTGTCATTTTGCCAAGAGGTGGCAGTAGATAACATCAGAGCAGTGGACTCTCTCCATAGTGACAGAGGAGATAAAACTCCACTTCCACAGTATGCCCCCTCTACTCCAAGAGAGTTCAGTTCTCGGCCCCCCTCACCACTCTCTTGTGTCAAGAGATCACCTCTCTCCTTGCTCTGGGTGCAATAAAGGAGGTACCTGTTTCTCAACAGTGCCTGGGCTTTTACTCTCCTTACTTCCTCATACCAAAGAAAACAGGAGGGTGCAGGCCCATTTTGGATCTCCGGGATTTAAACAAATATCTGTTCCGAGAAAAAATCAAAATGATCTCTCTCGGAACAGTTCTCCCTTACATTCAGAGTCAGGATTGGCTATGTTCTCTAGACCTAAAAGTTGCCTATACACATATCCTTCTTCATGCAGAACACAAAAGGTTTCTTCGATTCCTTTTTCAGGGAAGACATTACCAGTACAGAGTTCTACCCTTTGACCAGGCTTCCACCCCAAAGGTCTTCACAAAATGAATGGCAGTAGTAGCAGCATTTCTAAGGACTCTAGGGATATTTGTCTTCCCCTACTTAGACTGGCTAATCCGAGCATCAACAGCTCCAGAAGCCAGCTCTGCTCTTTCCTGCACAGTGAAAATCTTGCAATATTTGGGTGTGATCATAAACCTCCCAAAATCCCATCTCGCCCCTTCTCAATCGCTAGATTTCATAGGGGCTCTTCTAGACCCACGGCAGTCCAGGGCTTTCCTGCCATAACTCCGCTGTGCTCGAATACTTCAACTGTCCTCTCAAGCAGCTATGAAAACTTTCCTGACTGTTTGAGAAATACTTCAGTTGCTGGGGCATATGGCGTCCACTGTTCATGTGGTCCTCTATGCTCGCCTACACATGCGAGCAGCCCAGTGGACCCAAGCTTCTCAGTGGACACAGGTGTCGGGTCACCTGGGGGACAAAATCAGAAAATCTGCACGCCTCATTTCATCCCTACAGTGGTGGCAATCACTAGAAAACCTTCTCGTAGGGTCACCTTTTCAGCAGCCACTACACCAAGCTACCTTGACGATGGATGCATCCAAGTCGGGTTGGGGAGCTCATATGGACAATCTCTCCACTCAAGGTCTCTGGACCGAACAGCAGGCTTGTCGTCACATAAATCTACTTGAACTCAGAGCCATTTTCTATGCTCTCCGAGTATTTCAGGACCACCTGAGCTACAAGACAGTTCTTGTCCAGACGGACAATCAGGTAGCCATGTTCTATGTAAACAAGCAGGGCGGAACAGGCTCTGAAGCGTTGCGCAACGAAGCTCTACGCCTCTGGTCCTTCGCAAGAGGCCTTCAGATTCACCTACTAGCGGTGTATCTTCCAGGCACACACAATCTTCTGGCAGACAAATTCAGTCGAGTACTGCTGCCACACGAGTGGTCTCGTCATCCGGAGCAAATTGCTTGAATCTTTCGGATCTGGGGAACTCCAGATATAGACCTTTTTGCAAGTCCTCAGAATGCCAAACTTCCCCAATTCTGTTCAAGAATTCCAGCTCAGAATAGTCAGGCAATGGATGCTTTCCACCTCCACTGGGGTCAAGACTTCCTTTATGCCTCTGCCCCCCCCCCCCCTTCCCCTCATTCCCAAGACTCCGTTCAAACTTCAGAGAGACAGGGGCCATATGATCCTCACAGCCCCACTCTGCCCATGACAAATGTGGTATCCACTGCTTCTATGTCTCTCTCAAACCCAACCTCTGGAGTTGGGATGTGCTCCAGATCTCCTATCCCAGGAGGACGAGACGCTTTTGCACCCGAATCCTCAGTCTTTACACCTGATGACATGGCTGCTGAGAGCTTAGAATTCCAGGATATCAACCTCTCTCAACAGGTTAAAGATATCCTTTTGGCCTCTAGGAAACCTTCCACAAGGCGTGCCTATGCCTTTAAGTGGAGAAGGTTCTCTATCTGGTGTTCAGAAAAGGTACTTAATCTTTTTTCAGTTCCAGTAGAGGCGTTACTAGAGTATCTCCTCCACCTGTCATCCTCTGGTCTTAAGACTAATTCAGTAAGGGTCCACCTTAGTGCCATTGCGACTTTCCACAAGCCCTTTGATGGACAACCTGTCTCCTCTCAACCCCTTGTAGTGCAGTTTATGAGAGGCCTACTCTTAACTAAACCTCCCATTAAGCCACCACCTGTGGCATGGGATTTAAATCTTGTCCTTGGGCAGCTTATGAAACCGCCCTTCGAGCTCTTAGCCACTACATCTCTATAAAGTTTCTTTCTTGGAAGGTAATCTTCCTAATTGCCCTCACTTCTGCAAGGCGCATCAGTGAGCTACAAGCTTTAGTGGCTGATCCTCCTTATACAAGGTTCCATAAAGTAGTCCTTAGCACTCATCCTCACATTATGCCTAAATTGGTTTCGCCTTTTCATTTAAACCAGTCGGTTTACCTTCCTGTCTTCTTCCCTAGGCCTCACGCCTCTAGTGCAGAAAGGAATCTTCACACTCTAGATTGTAAAAGAGCTTTAGCTTTTTACCTTTAGAGGACTAGGCAACATAGAAAAGCTTCACAGCTTTTTGTTGCTTTTGATTACAGTCACCTGGTTTACCAGTTTCCAAGAGAACTCTCTCTAAGTGGATTGCAGACTGCATATCCTTTACCTATGAGAGTAAGGGACTTTCTCTCAAAGGTCATGTCACAGTTCACAATGTGAGAGCAATGGCTACCTCTATGGCCAACCTTCGCTCGGTGTCGATTGACGACATTTGCAAAGCAGCCACTTGGTCTTTAGTCCACACCTTTGTAGCCCAGACAAGGACTGATTACTTTGATTGGGTGGCCAAAGAATTAGATGACTGATGTGTGCTGGATGTGGTATATTTGGATTTCAGCAGAACGTTTGATACTATTCCACATGGGCTCTTAAATAAACTTGAGTTGCTTGGAGTAAGACAAGAGAAGATGGTGATAAATAGAATTCATTCTGAAGAAAGAAAAGAAGTTAGTGTAGTGTCTTAGGGATATGTCCCAGGGCTGTTTTTTTTCAGTATGTTTATGAAGAATATTAGAGGGTTTAGAGGAAATTTTCCTTTGTGTAGATCACTTTGTTGCAGAACTTAGTGTTAACACCTATCTCCAGGAACAAGCAGGAATGTGGTCTTCACATATGGGTATAGTCGGAACCGACGGAACCTGCGCGGGAACGCTCCCCAGCGTCCAATAGGAACGCTTTTGGGAAGCATCCCTCAGCACATGCGCGCTGCCTTCCCGCCTTTCCAACTGTCCCTCTTCAGTTTTTCGTTTTCCGCGGAGTCGACAGGACAGATACCCTGTCACCGCAGAAAATTTCTTCTTTAAACTTGTTTTCTTGTGGTCACATCTGCCTCCGCTCGACACCTACCGGTACCGCTGGTTCTGTTTTCTTCTTTTCAATAAATTAATAAATAAATATTTATTATACATACACTTTCTAAACTGTTTCTCTTCAGAAACTTTTTTTTTGGTGCTAGGCGCCATTTTGGGCATTAGGCCCCATTTTCCTGAAAAATGGAAAAAACAGCTAGTGGTTTTAAAAAATGTACTAAGTGTGGCGGTACCATTTCCGTTACCGACACCCATGACTGGTGTCTCAAATATTTAGGCTCTGACCATTCTCCATCGGAGTGTTCCTCTTGTATGGGGATGACTAAAAGAGGAAAACAGAACTGGGCTGCAAAGCTCGGTACCCTCTCTTTTTTCTTCAGATGCAATGTCCATTGCGTCAACGTCTTCCAGAGCCTCGTCTTCCTCCCATGGATCTCAGCTAACTAAACATAAGAACTGGTCCTCAAAGGGTAGATCTCCTTCCAAGCATCGAAGCCGTTGGCATTGCCCTTGAGGAAACTACACCGGCAAAACAGCCCTGGCGGGAGGCTTCGGCCTCCAAAGTACCAACGGGGCTCCAGGATGTTCTCGAGGCCTCAACCTCGGCAGAACTACTGGTGCCATGATCAGGGGTTCTGGCCGCTTCTACCGGTACCGACACCCAGGCATCGGCAGCGTCGATAGACCAGAGGTACCTCACTATCGAACGCAGTCTTGCAGCTCTCCTTACAGCTGCAGTACTGTTGACACCGCTACCGACGGTTCAGTGGGCACCAGTACCGATGCCGGTACCAGCACAGCCGGTACCAGCCCCGGTGGGAATTCTTCCCATGCCGACTTTTTCTGGCATCGCCAGATCGGTACCGGACCAACTCGGTACCGACTTCTATTGATACTGATACTGTGCTTTGCATGAACATCAGGATCAGAGATACTTCGAATCCTCCGATTCCGAAGGCTCTTATAATTCTGCTGGTACCAGAGTGCTTCTCCCGGACATGTCTTTTCAGGATTTTATTAGTGATGTGGCCCGAGGCCTTTCAATCACGGTAGCTCCTGAAAAGGAACCTAGAGCAAAGGAATTGGAAATTCTCCAGGACCCTAAGGCTCCCAAAAAGGCAGCCACTCTGTCCATTCATGAAATTCTTCATGATTTGATGCTCAGAATGTGGGAAACACCTTTGACCACAACCCCTCATTCTAGGAGACTCGATACCATGTATCGAGTTCCACCATGTCCTGGCTTTCAAAAGACTCAGCTGCCACACCATTCAATGGTAGTGGAGTCCAGGTCGTGAATGCAGGACTCTTGATGCCTTTGGGCGTCAAACGTTTCAGGCCTCCATGCTTTCAGCTAGGATCAGCTCATATATTTTATATATGGGACTGTTCCTCAAAGAAGTCACAGGAGATTTGAAGCTTATGAGCCCCCTTCTCCCTGATGACAAACGACAGGACTTCCTTACTCTTGTCAAGCATGCTCAAGATGTTTCCAAGTTTGTAAATCGTGCAGCCTTTGACTGCTTTGAATGCATCAGCAGAACGTCTGCTGTTGCCATTGGTGCACGTCAGATTGCCTGGCTTCAGGCATCAGACTTGGAGATTTGGGTACAGGATAAATTAGGAAACATCCCTTGCACAGGAGAAAACCTCTTTGGCAAGAATTGGCAGGAAAAGGCTAATGAGAGAGATGCTAACAATATCACTTTAGACAGATTGTCAAAATCTACAGCCACTCCAGCCAAAAAGAAACCCTATAAAAAACCCTTTTTCAGCAAAAAGAAGTTTTATCCGTCCTCTACCCAGCAAGGTCAGGGTCAAGTTACCCAAAGGGGACAACGACAACAATCCAGACAACAAAAGAAGCCAAAAGGCTTGAGAGCTCAACCAGCTCCACAGGCTCAGCCCCCTCAAGGGCTTTGACTCCTTCCTAGAGAGCTTGGCCTTCCTGCCTCTGAAGGGTCCAGAACCCCTAAACATTCCAGGCAGGTTGTGTCATTTTGCCAACAGATGGCACCAAATAACAGCAGAAAATTGGACTCTTTCCACTGTAGGAGAGGGGTACAAGCTTCATTTTCACAGCATGCCCCCTCCCCTCCTACAATCGTAAGACAGTTCAATTCCCAAACCTCTGCAGACAATCTACTGGCTCAAGAAGTCTCAACACTCCTTGCCCAAGAAGCAATAGAGGACGTACCCATTCTCCAACAGGGTACAGGGTTCTACTCCCCCTATTTTCTTATTCTAAAGAAAACAGTGGGGACACAGACCCATTCTAGACCTCAGGGAATTGAACAAATATCTGTTCCAAGAAAAGTTCAAAATGATTTCTCTGGGAACTTTTCTGCCATACCTTCAAAGTCAGGATTGGTTTTGCTCTCTAGATCTAAAGGATGCATATACTCACATTCTGATCCATCCAGATCACAGGAAATTCTTAAGATTGCTTTTCAAGGGAAAACACTTCCAATACAGGGTTCTTCCCTTTGGTCGGGCTTCTGCACCAAGAGTATTCACGAAATGCATGGCAGTAGTAGCTGCATTCCTGTGAACCCTAGGGATATTCGTCTTCCCTTACTTGGATGACTGGCTCATTTGAGCCCCCACGGTTGCAGAAGCCAGCTCTGCACTGTCTCACACAATGCGAATCCTCCAATACTTGGGATTGGTAATAAACTTCCCAAAATCCCAACTTGTTCCTTCCTAGTCCCTGGAGTTCATAGGAGCTTGTTTAGATACCAGACAGTCAAGGGCTTTCTTCCCACAGCACCGATGTCTTCGCATAGTGCAAATAGCTTCTCAAGCAGCGGGAAAATCCTCCGTAATTGCTCGAACTGCTACAATTACTGGGGCATATGGCATCCACAGTTCATGTAGTTCCCTATGCTCGCCTCCACATGCGAGCAGCCCAGTGGACCCTATCCACACAGTGGACACAGGCCACAGGATGTCTGTTGGATAAGATATCAAACTCTCAATGACTGATCTTGTCCCTACAATGGTGGCAATCACTGGAAAATCTTTTTGTGGGGTCTTCTTTCCAACAACCCCTATTCAGGCCACCCTAACAGATACATCACAGGTGGGTTGGAGAGCACACCTGCACCATCTCTCTACCCAGGGTACCTGGACTCCACAGGAGGCTTGTCTTCACATAAACCTCCTAGAATTAAGAGCAATCTATCTAGCTCTTCGAGTATTCCATGCCCAGCTCAGCTACAAGACAGTCCTAGTCCAAATGGACAATCAAGTAGCCATGTTCTTTGTGAACAAGCAGGGTGGAACAGGCTCTCTGTCGTTATGCAACAAAGCTTTACGACTATGGGCCCTTGCCAGAGCATCAAATTCACCTTCTCGTGGTATATCTTCCAGGCATTCAAAACCTTTGGGCAGACGAACTCAGCCGAGTACTGCTGCCTCACGAATGGTCTCTCCACCTAGACCAGGTGACAAAGATATTTCAGATCTGGGGGACCCCAGACATAGACCTCTTTGCAAGTCCACTGAATGCCAAACTTCCCCGGTTCTTTTCCAGGACTCTGGCTTACAATTGCCAAGCAATTCCTCCTTCACTGGGGTCAGGACTTCCTCTATGCCTTCCCACCCATTCCCTTCATCCTCAAAACAATCTTCAAGCTTCAGAAAGACAGAAGTTGTATGATCCTCATAGCGCCATGGTGGCCACGACAAACGTGGTATCCCCTGCTCCTACATCTCTCTCAAGCTGCACCTCTGCAGTTAGGGTGTGCACCAGACCTTCTCTCCCAAGAGAACAGGATGCTATGGCACCCGAATCCCCAGTCCCTGCATCTCAGGGCCTGGTTGCTGAAAGCCTAGACCTGCAGGATCTTAACCTTTCCCAACAGGTAAAGGATATCATTCAAGCTTCTAGAAAACCTTCTACAAGACGTTCTTACGCCTTTAAGTGGAAACGTTTTACTATATGGTGTTCTCAAAAGGGCTTAAACCCCCTTGTGATACCTTTGGAATCGATGCTAGAGTACCTACTTCATTTATTAAATTCTGGTCTAAAGACCAATTCAGTAAGAGTCCATCTTAGTGCAATTGCAGCTTCCTATAAGCCTCTAAATGGACAACCAATTTCCTCTCATCCACTCATAGCGAGATTCATGAGAGGTCTTCTATTAACAAAGCCTCCCATCAGGCCACTACCGGTGGCATGGGATTTAAATCTAGTTCTCGGACAGCTCATGAAACCGCCCTTTGAACCTTTAGCCACTACAACCCTAAAGTTTTTATCCTGGAAGGTCATCTTCCTGATTGCAATCACCTCCACATGTCGCATTAGTGAATTGCAAGCTTTAGTGGCTGATCCTCCTTATACAAGGTTTCACCATGATAAGGTTGTTCTCAGAACTCATCCACATTTTATGCCAAAGGTAGTTTCACCTTTTCATTTAAATCAATTGATTTACCTTCCTGTATTCTTTCCGAGGCCTCATGCCTCTAATGCAGAAAAGAACTTCATGCTTTGGACTGTAAAAGAGCCTTGGCTTTTTACTTACAAAGAACACAGCAACATAGAAAGTCTTCTCAACTTTTTATTGCTTTTGATTCTAGTCATTTGGGTCTTTCAGTCTCCAAAAGAACTCTATCTAAATGGATTGCACAATGCATATCCTTTGCTTATGAGAGTAAGAGTCTTCCTCTCCAAGGCCATGTCACAGCACATAATGTGAGAGCCATGGCAGCCTCTATGGCTAACCTTCACTCTGTGTGTATTGATGACATCTGTCGAACAGCCACCTGGGCTTCAGTGCACACCTTCACAGCCCACTACTGCCTAGATAAAGCCGCCCGTCGGGATGCCTTTTTTGGCCAGGCTGTTCTTCAACATCTCTTTCAGACTTAATTCAACTCCTACCCACCAACCCTGGTGGGATGCCAGAGATCCATGGGAGGAAGCATGGCTCACGTCACTATAGGTGGCAGCTTCCTGGGACCATCTCCCCGGCATCTTCAGCAAGGGAGTCCCCATATGTGAAGACTACATTCCTGCTTGTTCCTGGAGATAGCGTAGTTACTCACCTGTAACAGGTGATTTCCAGGAACAGCAGGAATTTAGTCTTCACAACCCACCCACCTCCCCTAGGAGTTGTCTCTCTATCTCTGTCTCTTTCCTCTCTCCCTCTAGCCTTTCTCTCAGCTACAAACTTAACTGAAGAGGGACAGTTGGAAAGGCGGGAAGGCAGCGCGCATGTGCTGACGGATGCTCCCAAAAGCGTTCCTATTGGACGCTGGGGAGCGTTCCCGCGCAGGCTCCGTCGGTACCGACGATACCCATATGTGAAGACTAAATTCCTGCTGTTCCCGGAGATCACCTGTTACAGGTGAGTAACTACGCTTTAATGGAGTAGATGGAATGGGAAGTGACCTAAGAAGATCCAAGGGATGGTTAAGGCTGTACCAGTAATCAGTAAGACTTTAAAATATTATTGCCAGTTGTGGAGAGCATACATTGAAAAAGACAAAAAGATACAAAAAGTGTTGTAGGGGAGGTATACTACAAAAAAAAGATAATAGCTCAGCATCAAACATGACATAAGATGATACTTAAGAACCTAAATATGCATACCCTAGATGAGAAGAGAAATAGAGAGATAAGAGATATTTATGTACATCAAGGGTATAAATGCACAAGCGATGAACCTTTTTCAGAGGAAAGAAAATTCTGAAAGAGGTCCACAGTATACCCAGAATTAACAAAAAAATGTTCTTCAAGGGTAGGATGGTGGATGCATGGAATGATTGGTGCTGATGGAAACAAAAGCAATAACAGAACTCAAAGCCTGGTACAGAGGATCCCTTGTTACAAAGAAGTGAGAGGGATCTAGAGATCAGCTAGAGTCTATCTTATTGCACCAGGAGTGGGCAGACTAGATAGGATTTATGGTCCCTATCTGCCATCTCATCCTGTTCTTGTGTCAATATTCAATATTCAGCGCGAAAAGACCTGAATGTATTCACATTTAACACCATCTTTTGTCATTTGGAGTGAGAGCACTTTTGATAGTTATTAGTGGCCATCCAAATACATCCTGGATCTGAATTCTGTGAGGCCAGAGCACCAGGGAATTCAGGTGGTAGTCTTGCCACCAATTTCCAAACATTGACAGTAATTTTAAGAAGTGCATGGATCAGAATAAGTGAAAAACAGTGCTGTGTAGGCTAATGGCATAAATATTAATCTCTAGGAACAAGCAGGAATGTAGTCTTCACATATGGGTATCGTCGATACCGACGGAACCTGCGCGGGAACGCTCCCCAGCGTCCAATAGGAAAGCTTTTGGGAGCATCCCACAGCGCCTGCGTGCTGCTTTCCCAACTGTCCCTCTCCAGTTCTTCGTTTTCCGCGGAGCTGACAGGTCACACATCCTGTCACCGCAGAAAATAATTCCCTTCTATTCTTCTTTTTTGTGGTCGCGTCTGCCTTCCTTCGATGCTACACCAGTACCACCGGTTCTTCCTTCTTTTTTTCCAGAAAAAAAAAAAAAACTTCTGGAGTCTCTTCCAGGTTTTTTTCTCTTCAGGTGCCACATGCCATTTTGGGCACTAGGCCCAACTTTTCCTTTAAAATGGAAAAACCCGCTTTGGGTTTTAAAAAGTGTTCCATGTGTGGCAGTACCATTTCCATCACCGACACCCATGAGTGGTGCCTCAATGTTTAGGTCCTGACTACTCTATTTCGGAGTGTGTTGCCTCTGGGATGATGTCAAAGAGGGGCCGACAGAACAGAGCTGCTAAACTTAGCACCCTTTTTTCCCTCCAATGCAGCCTCTGTGGCATCGACGTCTTCCAGGGCTTCGTCTTCCTCCAATGGATCTCAAGTAACTAAACATGGTTCTAGCCGGTCCTCAAAGGGTAGATCTCCCTTTAAGCATCGAGATGCCTCTGGCGTTGCCCTTGAGGGACTTTCACCGGCAAAATTGCCACGGCGTGAGGCTTCGGCTTCCAAAGCATTAACGGGGCTCCAGGATATTCTCGAGGCCTCAACCTCGGCAGAACTACTGGTGTCGTGCTCGGGGATACCGGCTGCTTCACCCGGTACCGATACCCAAGCATCAGCAGCGTCAATAGACCAGAGATTCTTGGCTATAGAGCGTAGTCTGGCGGCTCTTCTCATGGCCTCGATGCCCTTGAAACCGCTTCAGACAATTCAACCGGTACCGGTACTGACTGCATCGACATCGGCAGGTATTCTACCGGGACCGAGTCATGCTTATCCATCCGGTATCGACAAGTCGGTACCGGACCCCTCCGATGCCGACTTCGATCGGTACCATGCCTTGCACGATCACCCGGATCAGAGGTACTTTGAATCCTTGGATGAGTCTGAAGACTCTGAAAGCTCTGCCTATACCAGAGTACTTCTTCCTGAGGATTCTTCTTCTCCTCAGTGTAGGATGTCTCCACCAGAGGATATGTCCTTTCAGGATTTTATCCGAGATGTGGCTCGAGTTCCTTCCATCACAGTGGCTCCTGAAAAAGAGCCTAGGGCAAAGGAATTAGAAATCCTACAATACCCTAAAGCTCCCAAGGAGGCAGTTACCTTACCTATTCATGAGATCTTGTATGATCTCTTGTTAAGGATGTGGGAAACACCTCTAACCACATCTCCTCACTCTCGAAGATTTAACACCATGTATCAAGTTCCTCCCTGTCCTGGGTTTCAGAAGACTCAGTAACAACACCATTCCATGGTGGTGGAATCAGCTATGAGAAGAATCAAGAGTGCAAAAAGGCATGCATCTAATCCTCCAGGACGTGAGTGTAGGACTCTTGACGCCTTTGGATATCGAACCTTCCAGGCTTCCATGCTTGCTGCTAGGATCAGTTCCTATATTTTATATATGGGAATGTTCCTTAAGGAGGTCACAGGAGATTTAGAGCTTATGAGCACTCTCCTTCCTGATAAGAGGCAAGATTACCTCGCCCTTGTCAAACATGCTCAGGATGTTTCCAAGTTTGTGAATCGTGCAGCCTTTGACTGCTTTGAGCGCATAAGCAGAACCTCTGCTATTGCCATAGGTGCACGTAGGATTGCCTGGCTCCAGGCATCTGACTTGGAAATTTGGGTACAGGATAAACTAGGAAATATTCCTTGCACAGGAGAGAATCTTTGGCAAGAATTGGCAGGAAAAAGCTAATGAGAAAGATGCTGACAATATCACCTTGGATAGATTGTCTGTCTGAATCTACAGCTGATCCTACAAGAAACCATTCTTCAGTAAGAAGAAGTTTTGTCCCTCCTATACCCAACAGGGACATCGTTTGGGTCAGTCTGCACAAAAGGGACAGCAGCAACAACCTAGGCAAAGAAAAACAAAAGCTGCTAAGCCTCAACTTCCTCAGCAGACTCAGCCTCCACAGGGGCTTTGACTCCTATCTAGAGAACTTTGCCTTCCTGGCCCTGAACAGTCCAGAACCCTCCACCATTCCAGGAAGGTTGTCATTTTGCCCCCAGATGGGGTCAGATAACAGCAGAAAATTAGACTGTCTATTGTAAGAGAGGGGTACAAGCTTAATTTCCTCAGCATGCCCCCTACTACAATGGTAAGACATTTCAATTCTCAGACTTCTCTCAACAACCAGTTTGGTCAAGAGGTCACTGTGCTTCTTGCCCAAGGGGCAATAGAAGAGGTACACATTCTACAACAGGGTACAGGGTTCTACTCCCCCTATTTCCTTATTCCAAAGAAAACAGGAGGACACAGACCCATTTTAGACCTCAGAGAATTGAACAAATTCCTGTTCAAAGAGAAGTTCAATATGATTTCTCTAGGAACTCTGCTGTCATACCTTCAGAGTCAGGATTGGCTTTGTTCTCTAGATCTCAAGGATGCGTACACTCATGTTCTCATCCATCCAACTCATTGAAAGTTCCTTCGCTTCCTATTTGAAGGGAAGCACTACCAATACAGGGTTTTTCCTTTCACCTGGCCTCGGCACCAAGGATGTTCACAAAATGCATGGCTGTGGTGGCAGCATTTCTTCGGA
The DNA here is from genome assembly GCA_033557465.1 of Ichthyophis bannanicus. Taxonomy (NCBI): domain Eukaryota; kingdom Metazoa; phylum Chordata; class Amphibia; order Gymnophiona; family Ichthyophiidae; genus Ichthyophis; species Ichthyophis bannanicus. Next base: position 928,095,750 of record CM066034.1, read on the forward strand.
CCCCAGGACTATTCGTCTTCCCTTACTTAGACTGGTTCATTCGAGCCCCTTCAGAGCCAGAGGGCAGGGTTGCTCTCTCTCGCACAATGCGCATCCTTCAGTATTTGGGACTTGTCATAAACTTCCCAAAATCCAACCTTGCTCCCACTCAGTCTCTAGAGTTTATAGGAGCTCTGCTGGATACCAGATAGACAAGGGCCTACCTTCCACAGGCCCGCTGCCTTCGCATTGTGCAGTTGGCTTCCCAAGCAGTGTTAAAACCTCACCCCACTGCTCGAGAAATGTTATAGTTGCTAGGCCACATGGCATCCACTGTGCATGTGGTTCCTTATGCTCGCCTCCATATGAGGGCAGCCCAGTGGACTTTATCCACTCAGTGGACTCAGGCGTCAGGTTGCCTGCCAGACAAAATAGCAAACTTAGATCGCCTTATTTTGTCCCTCCAATGGTGGCAATCACCCCAAAACCTTTTGGTGGGGTCTCCTGTTCAGCAACCTCCACCCCAGGCCACTCTAACAACAGATGCTTCACAGGTGGGTTGGGGAGCACACCTGCAAGGCCTCTCTACCCAGTGTACCTGGACTCCACAGGAGGCCTATCTACACATCAGTCTCCTGGAACTCGGAGCAATCTTCCTTGCTCTTCGAGTAGTCCATACCCAGCTCAGTACAAGACAGTCCTAGTTCAAACGGACAATCAAGTAGCCATGTTCTGTGTGAACAAGCAGGGCGGAACAGGCTCTCTGTCGCTATACAACGAAGCTTTGCGACTATGGGCCCTCGCCAGAGAGCATTAGGTTCATCTCCTTGCGGTGTATCTTCCAGGCATTCAAACGAATGGTCTCTCCATGCGGACCAGGTGACCAAAATGTTTTCCAAATTTGGGGAGCCCCGGACATAGACCTCTTCGCAAGTCCGCTGAATGCCAAACTTCCCCGGTTATGTTCCAGAATTCTGGCTCAGTGTTGTCAGGCCAGGGATGCTTTCCTTCTCCATTGGGACCAGGAATTCCTGTAGGCTTTTCCACCCATGCCCCTAATTCCCAAAACCCTGTTCAAGCTTCAGAGATTCTATAGCTTGGCCACGGCAAATGTTGTGCCCTCTGCTCCTCCATCTCTCTCAAGCTCTGCCTCTGGAGTTAAGATCTGCTCCAGATCTTCTTTCTCAGGAGGACAGGAGTCTCTGCATCTCAGGGCCTGGTTGCTGAAAGCCTAGAACTTCACCGTTTTAGCCTATCTCAACAGGTAAAGGATATCCTTTATGCTTCCAGGAAGTCTTCCACAAGACGCTCTTATGCTTTCAAGTGGAAAAGGTGTACCATATGGTGCTCACAGAAGGGTCTTAACCCTCTTGCGATACCTCTGGAATCATAACTGGAGTATCTCCTTCATTTGTCTAATGCAGGGCTTAAGACCAATTCAGTGAGAGTTCATTTGAGTGCTATTGCAGCTTCTTTCAAGCCTCTAAATAGGCAACTTATTTCCTCTCATCCTCTCATAGCGAGATTTATGAGAGGCCTTCTTTTAACTAAGCCTCCCATTAAGCCACCACCGGTGGCATAGGACTTAAATTTTCATTTAAACCAAGCGGTTTACCTTCCTGTATTCTTCCCAAGGCCCCATGCCTCAAATGCAGAAAGGAATCTTCATACTTTAGATTGTAAAAGGGCTCTAGCCTTTTACTTACAAAGGACACAGCAACATAGGAAGTCCTCTCAACTCTTTGTTGCTTTTGATCCTAGTCATTTGGGACTTCCGGTCTCCAAAAGAACTGTCCAACTGGATTGCACAGTGTATATCGTTTGCCTATGAGAGTAAAAACCTTCCTCTGGAAGGCCATGTCACAGCTCACAATGTGAGAGCCATGGCAGCCTCTATGGCTCATCTTCACTCTGTGTCTATCGACAACATCTGCCGAGCAGCTGCTTGGGCTTCGGTTCATACCTTCACAGCCCATTACTGCTTAGTAACATAGTAAATGACGGCAGATAAAGACCAGCATGGTCCATCCAGTCTGCCCAGCAATATACGGCAAGAGTAGGTGCACCTGACGCTCTGTGCAGGTCACCTTAGACAAGGACTCCCGCCGGGATGCCTTGTTTGGTCAGGCTGTTCTTCAACACCTCTTCCATACTTAATCAACTCCTATCCACCATCCCTGGTAGGATGCCAGAGATCCATGGGGGGAAGTGGAGCCCTTTCACAAGGGCACACAACTTCTGGGGCCTTCTCCCTGGCATCTGCAGCTAGGGAGTCCCCATATGTGAAGACTACAATCTCCAGGAACAAGCAGGAATAAGTCCTCACATATGGGTACGTCGGTACCGACGGAGCCTGAGCGGGAAAGCTCCCCAGCTTCCCAGAAGGAAAGCTTTTGGGGCCTCCCACTGCGCATGCGCGCTGCCTTCCCGCCTTCCTGACCAACTCTCCTCAGTTCTTCTTTTTCCACGGAGCCAGCAAATCGTGTTCCTGTCACCGCTGAAGAAGTTATTTTAATTTATTTCTTTGGCCGCGTGTCTGCCTTCCCCGATTCCAGACCGGTACCGCCGGTCTTTTTTCCTTTATTTAAAAAAAAAAAAAAAAACATCATTTTTTCCCCTCACTTGGTGTATTAGTTCTATGAGGCCTTTAGGCCTTCACTAATTCTCCCTCATGGAGAAACAAGCCTCTGGGTTTAAAAAATGCACCAAGTGCAGCGGTACTATTTCAGTCACAGACACCCATGAATGGTGTCTTAAATGTTTGGGGCCTGACCATTCCATTCCGGATAGCCCATCCTGTTCTTTGATGTCTAAACGTGGCTTACAGAACCGGGCAGCCAAGTTTCACATGCTGTTTTCTACAGATACTCCAGCATCGACATCTTCATGTCTTCCTCTCCTGATGGATCTCAGGTAACCAAACATTCCTCTGGCAGGTCCTCAAATGGCAAATCTCCCTCTGAGTATCGAGATACCCCTGGGCTTGACCCTGAGGACCCTGCCCCAGCCAAACAACCCCGGCGGGAAGCTCCGGCTTCCAAAGCTCCTCCTATGGGGTTACAGGTTGACATCGATGGCACGGCCTCGACCGATCACCTGTTAGACTGTTCTGGGGTACCGACATCCAGACAGTCGTGGCGTCCATGGATCATACAGTTCAATCCATGCAGCAGGCCATTTTGGCTTTTATTAAGGCTGTGACGCCCTCGGTACCGCACCCTGCGGTACCGACTCCGGTTCCGGTACCACAACCGATACCGGTACCCATGCTTTCCACATCGACCAGGATACCGATCCCGGTTCCGGGGTTTTTCCCGATACCGATCCGGTTCCGGGTACCCCCGATGTCGATACCGGTCGATACGCTTATCGATCCCTGGAAGCAAATAGACGATACTTTGAGTCTTCTGATGATTCTGATTCATCAGATGACTCTGCTGAAGTATCCCTTACTCTGCCTGAGGAGCCCTCTTCTCCAAAGAGGAGAATGTCTCCTCCAGAGGATTTATCCTTTCAAGACTTCATCATTGAAGTAGCTAAAGGTCTTTCTATTTCTGTATCCTCTGAAAAAGAACCTAGAGCGAAAAAGTTAGACATTTTAGGATACTCTAAGGTTCCCAAAGAGGCAGTCACCTTGCCCATCCATGAAATTCTTCAAGAACACATGATGGACTTATGGGAGACTCCTCTCACCCTATCTCCACATTCTCGTCGTCTGGACACCATGTATCGTGTCCCCCCTTCTCCTGGGTTTCAAAAAACTCAGCTCCCGCACCACTCCATCGTGGTGCAGTCAGCTATGAAAAGGATCAAGAGTACTAAAAGACACACTTCTACTCCCCCAGGAAGAGAATGTAGGACTCTGGATGCTTTTGGAAGAAAAATCTTCCAAGCAAGTATGCTTATTGCCAGAATCAACTCATACAGCCTCTATATGGGCATGTTTCTGAAGGAAATTGCATTAAAAATACACCATTTCCTCCCCTTTATCCCAGAGGATAGAAAGGAGGAGTTCCTTCTTCTGCTGTAGCATACCCAAGATATTTCAAAGTTCTCCAACAGAGCAGCCTTTGACTCTTTTGAGGGTGCTAGCAGAGCCTCAGGTATTGCCATAGCGGCTCGCAGAATTGCTTGGCTCCAGGCCTCTAACCTTGAACCCTGGGTCCAGGATGGGTTGGGAAATTTGCCCTGTACAGGTGAGAATCTGGTAAGGAGTGGCAAATCAAAGCCACTCAAATGGATGCAGAAAATGCTGCTTTAGATAGACTTTCTAAGTCTACCTCTACCCCTATCAAGAAGAAATCTTTCAAAAAGCCTTTCTACAAGAAGGCCAGATTTGCCACAAATACTGGCCAACAATCTTCTGCAGCTCGCTTTGCTCCTAAGCGTCAGCAGCCTAAACAGGCCAGGGCAAAACCTGCAGGGGCTGCTACAGCCCAACAGTCCCAACCCCCTCAGGGTTTTTGACTTAAAACTAGAGAACTTAACCTTTCTGGCTCTAAAACATCCAGAACCTCTCACCATTCCAGGAAGGTTAACTCATTTTGCTCCCAGATGGGAGCAAATCACATCAGAGCAATGGACCCTCTCTATCATCAGAGAGGGCTACAAACTACATTTCTCCAACCTTCCTCCCCATACCATGGTGAGAAGTTTCAATTCTCCCCCATCTCTCCTAGACCTGTTGGGTCAGGAGGTGACCACTCTTCTCGCCCAAAAGGCAATAGAAGAGGTTCCTCTTCCTCAACAAGGGTCAGGTTTTTACTCCCCTTATTTTCTCATTCCCAAGAAAACAGGGGGGTACAGACCCATTCTGGATCTCAGAGAATTGAACAAATTTCTATACAGGGAGAAATTCAAGATGCTTTCTCTAGGCACTCTCCTTCCATACCTACAGAGTCAGGACTGGCTTTGTTCTCTAGATCTCAAGGATGCGTACACACATATACTCATCCATCCATCCCACAGAAAATTCCTACGGTTTCTGTTCCAGGGAAAACATTTCCAATACAGAGTACTCCCTTCGGTCTAGCCTCGGCTCCAAGGGTATTTACCAAATGCATGGCAATAGTAGCTGCATTCCTACGCGCCCTGGGAATTTTTGTCTTCCCATACCTGGACGACTGGCTCATCCGAGCTCCGTCTCAGTCCGAGGCTCAGACTTCCCTGGATCGCACCAGGCGAATTCTACAGTATCTGGGACTTGTGATCAATCTGCCAAAGTCCCAACTCACCCCTACTCAATCCCTAGAATTCATAGGGGCCTGGTTGGATACCACCACCTCAAGGGCCTATCTACCTCAGGCCCGTTGCCAACGTCTAGTGCACTTAGCCTCTCAGACTCAGTCCAGAAGCCACTTGACTGCCAGAGAGATGCTACAACTATTAGGTCACATGGCCTCCACAGTGCATGTGGTGCCTTATGCTCGCCTGCATATGAGAGCAGCTCAATGGACTTTATCCACCCAGTGGACTCAAGCATCAGGAGGTCTCTCAGACCAAATAGCAAACTCCAATCGTCTCTTTTGGTCTCTCCAATGGTGGATATCCACTCAAAATCTGTTGGGGGCCCCCTTTCAACCATTGTTGCCCCAAGCAACCCTCACAACAGATGCCTCCCAAACAGGTTGGGGGGCTCATCTCCAAGATCTCTCCACTCAGGGCACTTGGTCTCCACAGGAGACCACCCTTCATATCAACCACTTGGAACTTCGAACAATCTTTCTAGCTCTCAAAGTTTTTCATACCCTCCTAAGCAACATGACAGTCCTTATTCACACGGACAATCAAGTAGCCATGTTTTACATAAACAAACAAGGATGGACTGGCTCTCTGTCGCTTTGCAACGAAGCTTTAAGATTATGGGCCTTCGCCAGAGAGCATCAAATCCATCTCCTGGCAGTATATCTTCCAGGAATCCAAAACTCTTGGGTGGACAGACTCAGTCGAGTTCTGCTTCCACACGAATGGTCCCTGCACATGGATCAGGTACTCAGAATCTTCCAGAAATGGGGAACCCCGGACATAGACCTCTTTGCAAGTCTGTGGAATGCCAAACTTCCCCGGTTCTGTTCCAGAATTCCGTGTCAGGGAGTTCAGACCAAGGATGCCTTCCTCCTGCATTGGGGTCAGGGTTTCCTGTATGCCTTTCCACCCATTCCTTTGATTCCCAAGACTCTGTTCAAACTTCAAAGGGATCAAGGGTCCATGATCCTCATAGCTCCACGCTGGCCACGCCAAGTGTGGTACCCTCTACTTCTGCATCTCTCCCAAGCCCCCTCCCTGGATTTGGGAGCGGCTCCAGACCTTCTGTCTCAAGAGGAGGGGACTTTGTGGCACCCAAACCCCAAGTCCCTTCACCTCAGAGCTTAGTTACTGAAGGCCTAGACCTTCAACACTTCAACCTTTCGCAGCAAGTGAAGGATATCCTACATGCCTCTAGGAAACCTTCCACTAGGCGTTCTTACGCTTTTAAATGGAAAAGATTTTCCATTTGGTGTGCTCAAAAGGGTCTTAACCCTCTGGCACTTCCTGTGAATTCTCTATTAGAATATCTCTTGCATCTTTCCAATGCAGGCCTTAAGACAAATTCAGTAAGGGTCCATTTAAGTGCTATTGCAGCATCCCTTAAGCCTATCAATGGACAACCTATTTCCTCTCATCCTCTTATTGCAAGATTTATGAGAGGCCTAACTTTAACTAAACCTCCCATTCGACCTCCTCCGGTGGCATGGGACTTAAATTTGGTTCTTGGTCAGCTTATGAAGCCACCTTTTGAACCCTTAGCCACTACCTCCTTGAAATTTCTTTCCTGGAAGGTTATTTTCCTTATTGCAATCACTTCTGCTCGCCGCATCAGTGAACTGCAGGCCTTAATGGCTAATCCACCTTATACAAGGTTCCATCATGATAAGGTAGTCCTTAGGACAAATCCTCACTTTATGCCTAAAGTGGTCTCACCTTTTCATCTTAATCAAGAGGTATATTTACCTGTCTTTTTTCTAGCTCCTCATGTATCCAATGCAGAGAGGAACCTTCATACTCTAGACTGTAAAAGAGCTCTTGCCTTTTACCTCCACAGGACACAGCAACATCGAAAGTCTTCTCAACTTTTTGTTGCTTTCGATCCTTCTCATTTAGGACTTCCAGTCTCCAAAAGAACACTCTCCAATTGGATTGCTCAGTGTATCTCTTTTGCTTACCAGAGTAAGAACCTTTCTCTGGAGGGCCATGTCACCGCTCACAACGTGAGGGCCATGGCCACCTCTATGGCTCATCTAAACTCTGTGTCCATTGACCAGATCTGTCGAGCAGCCACCTGGGCCTCGGTTCATACCTTTACAGCCCATTACTGTTTGGACAAGGACTCCCACCGGGATGCCTTGTTTGGTCAGGCTGTCCTCAGACACCTGTTCCATTCTTGAACAACTCCAGCCCACCTTCCCTGAATGGATGCCTGAGATCCATAGGAAGATGAAGAACCTTTCAGGGTCTCATACCCTTCAGGGGATCTCCCGGGCATCTTAGCTAGGGAGTCCCCATATGTGAGGACTTATTCCTGCTTGTTCCTGGAGATAGCACAGTTACTTACCTGTAACAGGTGATCTCTGGGAACAGCAGGAATTAGTCCTCACAACCCGCCCACCTCCCCTAGGAGTTGTATCTCTCTCTCTCTCTTCCTTTCCTCTCTCTATATTGTCTCAGCTATAAACTCGAACTGAGGAGAGTTGGTCAGGAAGGCGGGAAGGCAGCGCGCATGCGCAGTGGGAGGCCTCAAAAGCTTTCCTTCTGGGAAGCTGGGGAGCTTTCCCGCTCAGGCTCCGTCGGTACCGACGTACCCATATGTGAGGACTAATTCCTGCTGTTCCCAGAGATCACCTGTTACAGGTAAGTAACTGTGCTTTCCTGCTTGTTCCTGGAGATAGCACAGTTAGTTACCTGTAACAGGTGATCTCCGGGAGCAGCAGGAATTTAGTCTTCACAACCCACCCACCTCTCCTAGGAGTTGTATCTCTCTATCTCTTTCTCTTTCTCTCTTTCCCTCTCTCTTTTGTCTCAGCTATAAACTCAACTGGAGAGGGACAGTTGGGAAAGGCGGGAAGGCAGCTCGCAGGTGCTGTGGGATGCTCCCAAAAGGTTTCCTATTGGATGCTAGGGAGCGTTCCCGCGCAGGCTCCATCGGTACCGATGATACCCATATGTGAAGACTAAATTCTTGCTGTTCCCGGAGATCACTTGTTACAGGTGAGTAACGATGCTTTACTTGCAACTCCCAGCATATCTTGTAGGAGCCATAACAATGGATAAGATGCAGTTAATATTGCAGTCCACCTGTCTGATTAATATATGTTTTTTCAAATATATGCCCTGTATATGTATAAACAAGATGGGCATAGATATTATTACTTGCAACTCCCAGCATATCTTGTAGGAGCCATAGCAGTGGATAAAATGTAGTTAATATTGCAGTCCATCTGTCTGATTAGTATATGTTTGTTTTTTAATGTATGCCCTGTGTATGTATAAAGAAGATGGCATCTTGCTCGGGTGGCAGTCTACAGCTGCAGTTGTAAGATGTTGGCACTGTATCTATTACATGTATACATCTATCTCTTAAAAGTTCCCATACATAAAATTATTTTTAAAATATAGTGCTTTATGCCCACAAGTGGAGAAAATGTTTTTGTTTTTCAATGTGTGGGCATTAGCACTTGTTTCTGGGACTATGACCTGGATTATTAGCTATTCTCCAGGACCAAGCAGGAAGTCAGCCCTCACATATGGGTGACGTCGGCGCCGACGGAGGCCCCATGCGGAGCATTTCTCCAGCTTTCAAAGAAAGCCTTTGGAAATGCAGTGCGCATTTGCGGTCCCCTTCCCGCCCAAGGATGCCATATTGCTCAGTCTTCTTTTTTCCGCGGAGCCAGATGGACGTGTGTCTTAGTCACCCGGTTAAAAGTTGATTTCTTCCTTCGAAGATTCGTGGTTTTTTGCCGGTTCAATGCTGGTTCCCCTTCCCGCCTGGGCACGGTACACCGGTATCGAGCCCGGAGCTACTTTTTCGGTTTTTGTCTTTGAGACTAGCATTCGCGCTTTTTTTCTTTTTCACTGGCAGCCCAGTCTTTTGACCTTGCAGGGGCCCTTTTTCCCCCGATGGCTGCCAGCGGGTTCAAGAAGTGTGATCGGTGTAAAACTGATGTCTCTCACCGACACACACGACTGCTGCCTCCGGTGCCTCGGACCGAATCATGACCCGATGATCTGTGGCCCGTGTGGCAAAACGTCCTCTAAGGCGTTGAGGAGCCGTCAACATCAACGACAAAGGATCTTCTCTGACTCCGCGTCCGGCCGTTCCCGAACTTCATCAGAGGCCTCGACGTCTCGGGATTCCGACCCTGAGCATCGTCGGGGCTCCTCTGAGCGGGTGTCTCCCTCACGGGAACACAAAAGGAAGAAGAAACACACGAGGGCGGCGTCGGTGGACGCTCTTGGTCCCTCGAGGGCCAGGTCGCATAGCCCCGACCGCCTTCCCAGGTCCTTGGAGTTGGAGAGGCCTGCCAAATTGCCTCGTGTGGAGCTGGAGTCCCCGAGTCATGTGAGTGCTGTTGTCCTCGTGGACTCTCCTCCGGGGGAGCCGACGTCGGCCCCGACACCGTCGGGGGCTGCTGAGTCTCCTGAGCTCGGACTCAGGTTGACGGCCTTGGAGAGCAGCTTGGCTGCCTTCATGGAACAGCAGCAGATGCTGATCGCCGGTCTGACCGGTGCATCGAGGCCGAGCCGATCCTCGAGTCAATGTGGTCTCGAGTCGATCCTCGGCCAAGGTCTCCCTTGGCCTCCCGTTTGGGGCCGAGGTCGTCGATGCCGGTACCCTCGGCGTCAGGGCGGATGGCATCGGTGCCCGCCCGACCGGAGCCACTCGATTCCTCCTCGGAGGGGTCGGAGTGGGAGATGGGATGCACCAGGTCCGTAGAGTGTCCGGGGACTCCTCGTCCTCCATCTGACTCACCGGAGTCCGAGCCGCAGAGAAGGCCCCCCCGGAGGATACCCGGTTCTCTGACTTCATGAGGGAGATGGCCAAGGCCTTGGCCTTCCCCGCGGATCCCGAGGAGGAGCCTCGAGCCGAGGAGCTCGAGACACTCCAGTATGACTCTCCACTGAAGGAGGCCTTTACTGTACTGGTTCCTCCGATGCTGGAACGAATGCTCTTCCGCATGTGGGAGGCACCGGCCTCGGCGCCGGTTCTCAGCAAACTGGTTGATTCCATTTATCGAGTCTGTAAGAGCCCTGGGTTCCAGAAGGCACAGCTACCGCACCACTCCATGGTTGTGGAATCGGCCATGCATCGTCTGAAGAGTCAGAAGATGCACTTCTCGGTGCCCCCGGCAGGGAGGCCCGGAACCTGGATGCCCTCGGTAGAAAGTGCTTCCAAGGCTCTATGCTGGCTTGCCGTGTCCAGACTTACGAGCTGTACATGGGCATGTACCTCTAAGACCTGGCAAAGGAGATTGCCGGGTTCTCTGCTGGCCTCTTCGAGGAACCTTTGCAGAGGTTCAAGGCTTTGTCATCGGGGATTCGAGAGTACTCGAAGTTTATATCTCGAGCAGCCTATGATGGCTTTGAGGCTTCGGCCCGAGTAGCAGCGGCCGGCATCGGTGCATGCCGTCAAGTCTGGCTACAGTCATCGGACCTCGAGCCATGGGTCCAGGACAAGTTGGTCGATGTCCCTTGCCGGGGTGAGAACCTCTTTGGCGAACCCATGGCTGAAAAGGTGGAAGAAATCGAGACTGAGACTCTCACCAGGACAAGGCTGTCCAGAAAGACTTCTGCTCCTTCTCAGAAGAAGAAGGGCTCGGGGAAAAAGCCCTTTCACCCGAGAAAGGCCTCTGCCTACAAATCCTACCCTCAATTCCAGGCCTCTGCAGCTCCCCAAAAGGGTCAGCAGGCCAAGGGGCAGGGACATGGGCCCCGTAGACAGAAAACCCTGAAGCCGCCAGCTCCGGCTCCTGCACAGCAGGGAGCGGGGTTTTGACTCCCACTGCATAGCCTCTCCTCCTCAGCTGGCTCCTCTCAGCACAGGAGGCCAGCTGACACTGTACGCCCACAGATGGTCAGCTATAACAGGGGATACCTGGGTACTGAGCATAGTCCAGAAGGGCTACTTGCTCCACTTCCACCAGTTACCTCCCTCCTATTTTCCAGGGGAGCCTCCAAGACTTCCTCTGCACAGGAACCTCCTCCATCAGGAGTTGGCAAGTCTTCTACAGGAGCAGGCGGTGGAACCGGTGCCTCACCACCTGATAGGATGAGGCTTCTATTCCAGGTACTTTCTGGTACCAAAAAGGACAGGAGGCCTGAGGCCCATCCTAGACTTGCGAAATCTCAACAAGTTCCTGGAGAGGGAAAAGTTCAAGATGCTTACCCTTGGAATACTGCTGCCCTACCTCCAGCAGGGAGATTGGCTATGCTCCTTAGACCTAAAGGATGCTTATACTCACATCCTCATTCATCCAGACCACAGACAATATCTCAGATTTGTAGTGGGAGGAAATCATTTTCAGTACAGAGTACTTCCATTTGGGCTGACCTCCGCACCCAGGGTTTTCACCAAATGCCTGGCAGTGATAGCGGCCTATCTCAGAAACCAGGGCATCTTTGTCTTTCCATACCTGGACGACTGGCTCATCAGGGGTCAGTCTCCACAGGAGGCCAGACAAGCTACTCTTTGCACTGTCTCTCTTCTCCAGCACCTGGGCTTCGTCATAAACTTCGTAAAGTCCACTGCTCCCCTCACAGGACATAGATTTCATAGGGGCAAGGTTGGATACCTTACAAGCAATGGCTTATTTGTCCGGGAACAGGGCTCACAGAGTGATGGCTCTAGCCCAGCAGTTTCGCAGTGGATCTCTGGTCTCTGCCAGACATTTCCTGAGGCTTTTGGGCCACATGGCATCTACGGTCCATGTAACTCCAAATGCTTGTCTGCATATGCGGCCTGCTCAATGGTGCCTCAGAGCTCAGTGGATACAGGCCACAGGAGACTTAAGAGACAGAGTAAGTGTGTCCAAACTACTAGCGGCCTCCCTGCAGTGGTGGCTGCATCTCCCGAACCTGATCAAAGGGGTGCCTTTCCAGGCACCACCACACACACAGGTGCTGACTACCGATGCTATTCTTCAAGGTTGGGTTGCACATTGCCAGGGGACATGCACTCAGGGCCTCTGGGAGGCCACACAGCAGATCAATCTGTTGGAGTTGCGAGCTATTCGATTGGCTCTACAAACTTTCTCTCATGTCCTCTCTCACCAGTCTGTCTTGATTCAGACAGACGGCCAAGTAGCAATGTTCTATGTGAACAAATAAGGAGGCACAGGATCCAGGCTTCTGTGTCAGGAAGCACAGGCCCTGTGCGCCTTTACAGTCAAGCAAGGCATGTTTCTCAAGGCAGTTTATCTACCTGGCCAAGAAAATTGCCTGGCAGACAGGTTGAGCAGGATTCTACAGCCTCACGAATGACATTTGCATCCCCTAGTGGTCCAGCAGATCTTCCTAAAATGGGGTCTTCCAACCATCGATCTCTTTGCCAGTCCACTGAACCGTCAGCTGCCCAGGTTCTGTTCCATTATGAGTGTACAAACTATTCAATTAGGGTAGACTATATTGAGCTTATCCCCACCGGAAAAACACTTCTAATTATGTGCTCAAACTAAAACTCATGGAAATTAAGTGAAACTTTTTTTCTTTCGGTACTAGGGTCTCAGCATAAAACTTTGCAGCTATTTTGTCAAATTTGAAAATTCAAAGCAAAATTTAGCTGCTGTTCACATCAACGACCCCATCATTGTACCTACTCCATTTTTTATATTTATTCAATGATCAGTTATTATAATAAAACTGTTGGATTATTTTTCTATCTTGTTTTTTTTCTTTGTAATGAATATTAAAACAAAATCTTATCCTCAGTCCTTATGTGCATGAGGTTGCTCTAATGTCATTGAAAAATTCTTTTTTCACAAGCCTAGTAACCAGAGCTGTGATGTTCATAATCCCATAACACTTATCTTCTCTTGATCTCACTGCTCCTTCGCTGGTAACTCATTTAGACATAGAGCTCCTTGTCTTGGCGGCTATTACACACATCCCAACGCCGTTACTCTAAGGCACCCAAGCGTTTCACGATGCAAGTTTCATCAGGGGAATGCACATATTCTTCTTTGATTAACTGACCTATAAAATATCAACACACCATTTCACTTTCCACAATATATCCTATCATAAAATGTTCTGTTCCAGGCAACCGCATCCTCTGTTAATAGCAGCGGATGCCTTCCTAATCTCTTGGTCTACGGGCCTGCTGTATGCGTTTCCTCCAACACCTCTAGTGGCCCGAACACTATTCAAGGTTCTTCGGGACAAGGCCTCCCTGATCCTGGTAGCCCCCAGATGGCCGAGGCAACTGTGGTTTCCACTCCTTCTGCAATTGGCGGTGGACACTCCACTCCCTCTGGGGGTGCAACCCGATCTCCTGTCTCAGGATCAGGGATCTCTCCTGCACCCCAACCTCCAGTCCCTCCATTTGATGGCCTGGCTGCTGAAAGGGTAGTCCTAGCCCCCTTACTTCTACCTAGGGTAATGGAGGAGGTGGTTTTGTCCTCTAGGAGACAATCCAACTGGAAATCTTATGTCCTCAAGTGGCGTAGGTTCTCCACCTGGTGTGCTCAGCGCCAAGAGGATCCGTTTTCGTGCCTGGTACCAGTGGTGCTGCAGTATCTGCTTCACTTGTCAGACCTAGGCCTTAAATCCAACTCTGTCCAGGTCTACCTCGGTGCTCTGTCAGCACACCACTCGCCGGTGGAGGGCCAGTCTCTGTCAGTCCACCCCTTAGTGGCCCACTTCCTCAGAGGCCTGCTTTTGCTCAAGCCTCCGATTCGTCCCCCAGCCCCTGAGTGGGATTTGAATGTGGTCTTGCAACAACTTACTCGCCAACCGTTTCAGCCGATAGCTACCTGTCATTTACGCTTCCTTTCCTGGAAAGCCTTGTTCTTGGTGGCTCTTACCTCGGCCAGGCGTGTTAGTGAACTACAGGCTCTGGTTTCTGATAGACCGTACACACGGTTCTATAGCAACAGGGTGGTCTTACGGACTCATCCTAAGTTCCTTCCAAAGGTTATCTCCTCCTTCCACCTCAATCAGGAGGTGGTACTTCCGACTTTCTTTCCCAGGCCGTATGCCAGCTGGGCTGAAATGGTCTTGCATACCCGGGACTGTAGGAGGGCGTTGTCTTTCTACATTGACCGTACGCAGGGACATCGAAGGGCTGTTCAGCTCTTCGTATCTTTTGACTCTAATAAGCTGGGATTACCTGTCTCCAAGCGTACCCTGTCCATTTGGGTAGCAGACTGTATCACCTGGGCATACAAGGCAGCCGGCTTCTCCTTGCAGGGTCGAGTCACGGCCCACGGTGTCAGGGCAAAGGCTGCGTCAGTAGCTCATCTCCACTCTGTTCCATTGGCAGACATCTGCCAGGCCGCTACTTGGTCTTCAGGCCAGACTTTTGCGGCCCATTACTGCCTCGAGAGGGAGTCCCGCAGGGACAGTGCTTTCGGACAGGTGGTACTCCGTAATCTCTTTGAGGTTTAGGCAACTCCTACCCTCCGGCCCTTGTGTTAGGCTACCGTTCGGGGGCGTTCTCAGAGAAGATTCTTATCACACATGCTGAGGCTCTAGAGGGAGCTTATTTTTCAGCTTTGGGTTCTCGGTAGCCTAGAGCTGGGGAGTCCCATATGTGAGGACTGACTTCCTGCTTGGTCCTGGAGAAAAAGCCCTCCAGAGTCCCCCCAGTCATTACCTCTGTTGCCTCTCAGGGTCTGCTTGAACCGTTCCTGGTTCACGCACCTCAACAGGCTTGCAGAAGTCTATAGAAAATATTGAAATTTCTAAAAAAAAAAAAAACCCAACCTGTTTTTTACTGCATGATTTTAGGGTTGATACTCTTGGCCAGAAGATCACTATACCTATCAGAGGTTGCATAAGAGGAGAAAGGGAAAGATGGGTAAAGAGTAGTTACTGACCTGTAACAGGTATTCTCCAGGAGAAGAAGGAATCAGTCCTCACATATGGGTGATGTCGGCGCCGACGGAGCCCCCTTGCGGAGCATTTCCCCAGCTTTCAAAGAAAGCCTTTGGGAATGCAGCGCGCATGTGCGGTCCCCTTCCCGCCCAAGGGTGCCATCTTGCTCAGTCTGATGACATAGCTAAAAGACAGCAAAAAACAAAATGAAATATATATATGACTGCAACTCCAAGGGGAGAAGGGAGGGTCGCGAGGACTGATTCCTGCTGCTCCTGGAGAACACCTGTTACAGGTGAGTAACTACTCTTTACCACCCTTATCTTTCCTCCCTTCCATACTGGAAAAACGCTGCATAGTTAAACGTTTATCATATTTTTTCCTGTATCTTTTACTTTAATTGTTAATCTAGCTGCCAGTGTCACTGGGCTAGTAAGAGTAGCATGTCTGAATCAGAAGTGAGACTTGTTGCTGGCCTGGTATCTCGGTGGCAGCATTGTATATTGCCATTTGGAGGGACCTGGGTTTGGTTCCCAGCTCAGGATTTCTGCTGCATGGGCCAGTTAGGGATGCTGCAGAAGCAGTGTTCACAGCCCCTGGGGAGAGGTTGTCATAGCCTGTGCACAATGGTGACACCTAATGGTGGGGTCCATGATTGCAGCCTTTAAGAGGGAGCCCTGATCCCCAGCCAAGGCCTTTTGCCATGATGACTGAGCAGAGCGAGTTGGGAGAGGGTATAAAATGGAAATATTCCTGGGTAGTTGCAGATGGCTCATTGTGCCATTTCACAGGCCTGGTTCCCACTGAGCTGGAAGCCCAGCAAAACAGGAAGAAACTGCTAAATTAGAATAATGTGTGTTTTGTTGCAGTGTGAACCTTTGATTGAATAATGTTTATAGTAATATAGTGTGAAACCTTAGGAGGAATAACTGTTTTCATAAGTAGGGTGTTGTTTCTTAGTGTGAGTTAAGTATATAAGATTTAAAAGTGCATTGCAGAAATAAGAATAGGTAATGTGATAACATGACATTCATTTTGGTGGCTATTTCCAGCATGATGATGAAGTAGTTGAAAATATAAATGGGGTGTGATCTGTTCTCTAGGAGAAGGTGAGCCAACTGAAGGATGAAGTGCGCTTGCAATATGAGAAGATGCACCAAATCTTAGATGAGGATCTGAGGAAGACCATGGACATACTAGACAAGGCACAGGCAAAATTTTGCAATGAGAATGCTGCTCAAGTACTGCACCTCAATGAGCGCATGCAGGAGGCCAAGAAGCTGCTCAGCTCTGTACAGGTCATGTTTGACAAAACAGAGGATATCAACTTCATGAAGGTATGCTGATGGGCACATGACCTGAGTCATAGTGCTGGCCCTGTGACTTTCTCCTAGGATCTTCTTGTAGTGAGAGGCAGCTCAGATACTTACTAACCGCTGAGCGGGTAAATATCAGAATAGAATTCTCCAGATAACTTTATACAAATAAACTTGCCCTGAATATTCAGATAACATTGGGACAGCTTTTTGTTCAGACCCATTTGCCCAAACAAATTTAGCCAGATAGAATTCAGCATGGTACTGTCTGGCTAAATGTATTAAAGCACGTCTGCCACATCTACAGCCCTGTCCCCTTTGGGTAACTTTGTCGACATGTAAATTTTGTATGGAGAGTTATTTGGACAAATGGGGAATTTTTTATTTTTTAAGGGCCAGATTTATGCAGGTAAACTGATTTTTATCTGCAGAGTCTTTTGAATATGGGTCATGTCCCTGCAAATCTAAGTACTTCTATTCCAAGTAGCTATATATCACAAGTGTCCCTGGCCAGTAGGCCTTACATGGATTTAGGGTACACTCTGATATCTGATTTAAAGGCTATGCAAGGAATGTAGGCAGTCAGAATATTCCTAAAAATGAACGTATATCCAACAGTTAAAATCTATATTAGGAAAAAAAACAGGCAATAGAAAGGCTGAACGCTTAGCTATGTGGAGTCTCTGGAAGCTGTGAAGACTAGAGTTGATCAGGTACTTGTGCACCTACTCTTGCCGCCTTGCTGGACAAACTAGATGGACCACACTGGTCTTTATCTGCCGTCATATACTATGTTACTATATATGTTACTATGACATCACACTGGCCAGACAAGGAAGGGTAGTCCTTGACTTCCTCTGAAAATCTCATGTTTTGTGATGTCTGCTTAATGTTCTTAGAAAAGATTTGAGGCTGAATCCTTTAAAGGAGAATAGGAACTTTGAGGCCAGCTAGTCCCTCTTAATTTTCCATTTGTGTTTTTAATAAATAAAACCAAAACAAAAAATAATGCAAGGTGAGACTTTTTTCTTGGACTAACCAATAAATTTTTTTACCAATTTTTGTAAATTAAAATCTCCTTCCTCAACTTAGTCCAATAAACATAGTAACAGAATGACTTCAGGTAAAGACCAAATGGTCTATCCAATCTACCCAGTAGAGTTGCTAGGGCAGAACTTGCTGTGCAGTGCCAGTAACTCCCCCCACCCACCCATGCCTTTAGTTTTCAACAGTCCCCATTGTATTGCACTTGATTTAGTCCCCAACTTGCTGTGGGACCAGTGAGGCTGTCATTCTTTGTGTAACCATTCCAGGGCCGTGCCATATAGCAAGGGAGCCCATCCACTAGGACAACTGTTCCAGGTGCACCACACTGCATGTTCTTCTTTCTGCAGTCAATACAGGGCCTCCCACTGTACAGCAGAGTAAACTTATATTCTCTTTTGTTTTTTATTTACTAGCCTTTAAAGTGGAGTAACATGGCAATCATGCTACATTATCCATTTGTGTTTTGTTATGAATTTGATTTCGAGGCACTAGTGATTAATGCTGTAGCCTTTACCCTTGTTGCAGAGTTTCAGGAAAGGCTTAGTCTACTTCTCTTAATCCAGTGGCAGGGTCCTGAGTTTAAGGCATGTTATGGGAGCTTCTGATAGTGTGGCGTGCGGTGGGAAGGCGTTTTCTGTAAAACACAGGCCAGACAACAGTTCAGGAAAAAACAAAAGCAGTTTTTATTCTGTCCTAGCTTGTTAAACCTCCACAAAGCAAAACTCAGAACAGGCAACAGTTCAGGGAAAACCAAGACCAGCTTACTTCTATCCCTGCTTGTTAAACCTCCACAAGCTGGTTCTCCTGGCCCTTCCTCCAGCTCCAGTTAAAGTTCCTACCTCAGAACTCCTTTGCCGGGCTTGCCTTGAAAGAGCGTCTGACTCCATGGGCCCTCCTGCAATCTGCTGGGTTATTAACCTCTCCCTGTGAGCCACGCCCTCCCAGTCCTGAACTCTGGGTTGCAGTCTCTCTTAAAGTGGACTGTTGATACCCCTAGAGAGGGACAGGTAACTTTCTGTATACCCTATTACAGAGCTATTATGACAGAATGCAACAGAAAGGAGGCCACAGAAGATCAGATCTGCCTTAATAATGATTGTAAATGCAGAGGCCCCATATGGTTATATAATTCAACTAGTCAAAACAAAATAAAAGGCAGTGGAAAAGATGGTGTAGCAGTACATAAATGTGCATTCCTTATCGTTCCTCCAGTTTAGTCCTCCACCTCTGGGTTGTGCACTTCCTCCTGCAGCTTGGAGACTGAGCATGTCAAAGTTGTGACATCACTGGATATAGCCTGCTGGTATCTCCCATCAGCCCCCAGTGTGTCCAGTCTCCATGCAGCAGGAGGACGTAGTGAGCCTAGGTGCTGGGCTCACTTGAACTGATTAGGAACAGTTAGGATAGTTATTTAAGGTTTAAAGTTTGGTTTGATCCCTATGGTTTAGTTTCATTTATTTATTTCTGGTGGTTAATCCTTAAAAAAAGAAAATATCCCTGTAGCAGGGTTTGATCCGGCTGCTGTCTGCCTCCTCTTTCCCTCTTAGTGCGCCGGTACAAATTCCCCTGGCAGTTTCTCCCTTCCTTGCCTGTACGGAGGGGAGCACTGCAGGACACAATGGGCTTCTCTGTCAGTCCAGAGATGCCGCTCTGGGGGGGAGCAAGAGGCAGATGAAAGAAGAGCTCGATCCACGACTGTCCGCTCGCCCCTGTATGCAGCGGGGTCGTGGTAGCTGGAACGGAGAGATGCGCGGTGAGAGGAGGAGTCATTTTTCTTTTGGGGGACCGCACCGTCAACGGACCGCGCAGAGGATGTGAGTACATTTTGTTTTGTGAGGCAGACAGTTTTGGTGCCAATTCAGGGTTTCTGTCCGCGGCGGACATTTTGTGCCAACAGGCTTTACCGCGTGGTGGCTGTCCACAGCTCGGATCGCATCGGGGCCTGGCGTAGCTTATTTCTCGCTGTCAATTGCAGTAAGGTTATTTTTATTTGTTCTTTTGGGGGTTATTGGCCAGTGTTTGTTTATTAATTAGTTAACCGCGTTAGCGTGGCTTAGGAGGTAGGAAATCTGCAAGACTGTAGATGCACCAAAAAAAAAAAGGCGGGCTTTTTGGCAGTCACATAGACATGACCTAAAGCAAGGCTATGCAGGACAAGCACAAGGGCACACTGTGTTTGCAAAGCAAGAAGGTGAAACCTGGGCAGATGAGCTTTCTGCAGGAGTGGAAATTCCTGCTGGCATCATTTTGAAAGCACAAAGCGCCAATAAAGTTAGCGTTTCAGCCTCTGGCCCAAGGTATGAAAACTTCTCGGCATTATGTGGACATTGTGTATGAGTACGGGTAGCAGAGTATGTATTTTTCTACCCAGTGTCTAGCCTTTAGGAAGCTGCTCCCCTTCGGGGGAGGGCTGCTCGTATTGCTGCCCTGACAGTAGTGGGAGCGCTTGTTTTTTTTTCTTTTAGCGGTAGCTTTTTTTTGTTTGACTCTGTTATTGAAACCTTTCTAATTCCGACAACGGAGGGGTTTAATTCAGGGTAGGAGCTTCCTTTGTCAAGGTCGGAGAAAGGCGGAATTTTTTATGCTGATAGTAGCAGCTTCAGGGAAACTGTAAGCATCACAGAGTTTTCATCTCTCAAATGGGCCTAGCCACCTTAATGGACAGGATCCCAGCATCCACTTAGTCATCCATCATAATTATCTCGGGGTAGCACGGCTTTCTGCAGGGCAGAAAGCAATAGGTTTAACTGTCTGAATAGGTGCTGTCGCCCTTGGTGGGCTATGTCAGGAAGTTACAGGAGTAGCCCTCGAGTAGCTTCTTTATGAAGGCAAATTTCAAGCCCTGATATCATAGGGGGTTACTTCATGACCACCTCCTGTTTGTTCTGGATGGCTTCGGCAGCCTTGCAGGTTATGACTGTAGCCAGATAGTTCCTGAAATCCAGGGACAGGCAATAGAGGGAGTGCCTACCATTGTTCAGTTCAGGAAGGGTCTGACAGCTGTTAGTGTCTGATAGCTGCGTAAAAGAATGATTGAGAGATGAATGTGTCACCTGTAGTTGCCCTAGGTCCTGTTAGGAGAGGGGTCACGGAGTGTAATTCCCACTTGACCCTTAAGAATTCCCTGTATTCCACAACTCTAACCGTACTCAGCACACGAGGACTTGCTGCAGGCATGTGGGGAACGCCTGACCAGCTAGACCATGGTGGTGGCTGCGCGAATGTCGGACTGCGGGGTGCCTGGTCAGGGTACCTGCACGGTGGATACATGGTGACTGTCTTCTGGGAACTATCTGTCCCAAAATCTGATACAGGAATAAGGCTGTGTTTAAAAAAAAAATACTGAGTAGAGGTTGTAGCAGTTACACCTCTTTGGAAAACAGGAGGTACCTGCTGCTAGAAAGGTATAAAGCTGGAAAGTTAGGGGATAGGAAGTAAATGAAATCTTCCCATCTGTCTATGGCCGGTGAGTAACCGCTCATTTGGGAGTGACCAAGCAAGGTACATGGGCTTCCGGAGTCCAGGGGTGTCTGGGTTTTCGAAGTGCAGGAAGGGGATTCTCGAATGCCTCTTCCACGACTGCCCACAGACCACAATGACCCATGGCGAGTCCGAGTGGCGGTTCAGTCGGCAGGACGAATTCTTCGGGAGTTTTTTTCTTTCTACCGGGCTCCAAATACGGCAGAGATTGGGTGGTAGCGCTATTCTAGTTATTTCATAGGTCTGAAAAAACCCCGTCTTTTTCTAGATCTCAAGGAAGTAAATCGCTGGATCCGAGTGTCTGTCTTGTTTATGCAGAAGTTGCAGTCAGTAGGGTTGGCAGTCTCGCTGGAGGAGTTCGTAACGGCCCGCCATCTTTACGGAGTTTTCTTACACATTTCACTAAGGGCAGTGTATCAGAAGTTTCTAAGGTTGGCCTTTCCCTGGGTACCTTTTATGGGTCTAGTTTTGCCCTTCAGTCTGGCAACGGCTCCACGCACCCTCACCAATGTCTTGGGGGGTAGTTGTGGCGGCTCTGCGGTAAGAAGGGTTCTTAGTTCATTCTGGCATTCGTCCAAGTTCCAGGGCCGAGAGTGTCCCATTTACGAACAGAGGAGTCAAGTTTATTCAGGCTTAGGCGGGGTAGTCAAGGCGGTCAGGTGTCGCTCAGTCTATCTCAAGGCATAGAGTTCTTGGGGGTACGGGCTACCAATTTTCGGGCCCGGCGCTATCGGCTAGGGGCTATCTTTAGATACTCGAGCCATTGGCGGGGGCCCTGGAGGTAGTTGTAGTGGAGGAGTAGCCTAGTGGTTAGAGCAACTGTCTAGTACCCAGAAGATCAAGGGTTCAATTCCCACTGGCACTCCTTGTGACTTTGGGCAAGTCACTTTACCCTCCATTGCTTCAGGAAGAAGAGGCTGGCAATCTACTTCCATTGATACGTTGTCAAGAAAACCCAGAGGTAGCTGGGTCGCTATGAGTCAACGCTGATTTGATGGCACTAAAAAAAAACAACCAAAAAAAAACTTTTTAAGGAGCCGGAGCTTGCATGCGCCCTCGACTAAAGGTCTTTGTTGCGACATTGGTCGCGCAAGATAAATTCTCCGAACAAATGTTCCATATATCCCTTGTAGGTGGGCGATCCCTTCTCTGGGTGTTCCCCATGGGATCTTGCAGAAGACAGGCTCCTGATGTTCACGTTGGCCACTTTCGCAGGCAGAGGAGTCTGACGAGGATCTTTTCACACGTGAGGTTTGGAGCGATCACTGGGCACATTGGTGGATCCACTGGTTTCAGCAGAGGGCATTGTGCGGATGTGCCAAGCGTTCGGTTCAGAACCAAAGGATCAGGCGGAGCACCCTCTGCCCAGCGATTCCGAATAAGGGCTTTGCCTAGAACAGCAGGGAGGTTCAGGCAGGGCAGTCTTGTAGGAGGACTCAGGCTCAGGTCGCTTTGGTGCAATCTCAGCGGCAGGCGCTTTTTGTGGTGCCCATTGCAGAAGCAGACAATGTGGTGGCGTCAGCTGGAAGTGTGCCCACGGATAGCCATTACGTGGGGTCCTCTTTGGTATGGAGTGGTTGCGGTCTGGATATCATTTGGGTGTTTATTGGCAGCAATGAAATTTTATGATTTAAATTTTATGATTCAATTTTGTGATTAAATATATAGTAGGTCTCCCTTCCTCTAGTTCACAGATAATGGCACCTTGAATTTTGAATCTGGGTGATCCCTTGGTTGGGATTGGATTAAATGGGTTGCCGCAAGTATACGGTGAGGCACTAGGTTTTTCAAATGTATGTGTGGTGTTAAGAGCTATGTCCTGCTTCCACACACCCAGATATTTGGCTGGGGGTGACAGTTGAGGGTAAGCAAAGGGTGCAAAAGCATAGGCAACAGGTAAGCTTACAAGCGGTTTGGCTTTGCTAAGTTCATGCCTGCAAACTATCTTCAGCTGGCCAGGGGGTGTTGAAGTAATTTTCATTTTCATATCCGAAACGCTATCTTCTAGATTTGTCTCTGCTTCTGTTGAGAGCGGAAGTTCAGGAGGGTTTAGCAAGCTAACTTGCTAATTTGCTTGGCTGAAGCCATGTCAATGGTCTAGGATAGGTTGGCGATCCTGTAATTCACAGGATATCTCTTAACGTAAAGGCTTGCAATAATTTATTTCCAGGTGCGGCCTGGCAGCCAGTTCTTTAAATGATCAGGTAACAGCTCTGTCTTGCGATAGAGGCAGAGTTCAGGGGCTGGCCCTGGGTTCTCACGCAGATGAGTGGCGTATCTTAAAGCAGTATCCAGGCAGCGGCCGTTGCGTAGCGTGTTGGTGCCGCTGTGGAATCTCAACGTGAAGAATTTACGAATCTCCACAGTTGCGACCGTCTATTTTGGCTAGTAGGGGGTTTTCACAAAGGGGAAGCGGTGGCGAAGGCATCCATCGCTAGAGAAATGGTAGAACCGAGGGCGTGAGCCTCTATGTTGCTAGGCTGTTCGGTGCCAGGGGGCTTACGGGTTCATTCTATTGCAGCGCAAGCAACATCCTGAACGGAATGCAGTTTGGGTACGCCAGTAGCCTTTTGTGGACCAGTCTCCTGGTCGTCTTGCTCTTTTACTTTCAGTAATTTTCACCACCTGGATGTTCTGGTGGCGAGCAATGGCTGTTTTGGCTAGGCAGAGTGGCAATCCGGATGGAAAGGTCCTTCCCAATAATTACTGCTCTGATACATCCCAGAAGTGGAGGACTAAACTGGAAGAATGATAAGGAAATAGAAATTACACTTACCTGGTAATTGTCATTCCTTGAGTGATGACAGTTTAGTCCTCATTCCCGCCCGGGGAGTGATTTCTTCAGAGTTTTATTTTCAGACGGAGTGGAACATCAATTTCAAGGAGTGGAGAAGTCCTTTCAGATTCTGGATCGCAGTGAGTATTCCTCTCTGATAGATTGCTTTCTTCTCTCTTGTTTAAGTGACGGAGTGGCACAGGAAAAGTGATAGAATGAGAGAAACGTGAACATAAAAAAATAAATAAATAAAATAAATAAATAAAAGATAGAATAATAAAGTGAAAAAGGTCCCTCAGGTTGAGGAATGTATAGTTCGGTTAAAGTTGAGGTATAACTACTTGTTGGTTGTTCCTTTGAGTTTGCTTTGTCAGTAGTACACTGGGGGCTGATGGGAGATACCAGCAGGCTATATCCAGTGATGTCACGACTTTGACATGCCCAGTCTCCAAGCTGCAGGAGGAGGTGCACAACCCAGAAGTGGAGGACTAAACTGTCGTCACTCAAGGAACGAGAATTACCAGGTAAGTGTAATTTCTATTTACGGTTTCTTATGAGGACTTGCTATCCTGCTTTTCCTCAAACATGGGTGAAGCCACTGACAAAGCCCAGCGTGGGAATGCTATTCCAGCTTAGATTATTCTAGAAGCTTTCAACCAGCCTCATGGCACATGTGCACCACCCTTTCTGTTGCTGTTGCATGGAATCACCTCAGTCTGTCTTTCTACGTAGCCGATTGGATATGTTGCCGAAGCTCCCCATCAAGTCTAATTTACATGATTTTTCATGTATTTTTCTTGAGTTCTATTGTTCTCATCCCTAGTAACGTCTTAGATTTATTTATTTATTTAACAGTATTTATATACCGCCTTATCGTACAATCAAGGCGGTGAAATAACAATACAAACAAAAGTAGTGAGAGTGTGATTCATGCAGTGAAGGAGGTTATAAGAATTACAAGTGAGTGTAAAGTATATTAGATTACAATGAACAAAGAATATTAAGCGCTATAGTACAGTATGAGCTAAAATACAAGGTTATATATAATTAGGGATAAAAAATATCAAGGCTCACTGAACAAAGATTAAATGACAGGACCATAATTTTCAATGAAAAGCATTGTTTTCAACTGTTTACGGAAGTCTGAGGTCCGTAGCTGATCTCAAATCGTCTGGGAGTGAGTTCCAAATTATTGGAGCAGCAAGAGAGAGTGCTCTCTCAGTTGTGTCCTTTCGTGAATTTCTGAAGTCACTTGAAGTGTTGACTCTATTTGAAGTTCCCCTTCTTCTTGGTCGAGTGCTGATCTCTGTATGAATGAGGGAGTGTAGGCTGTTGGCTGAAATATGGTGTTTAATTTTAAAAATATTAATTATTGTTTTGTATTTAATACGTGAGCGAATAGGGAGCCAGTGTAGGTCTTTCAAAACTGGAGTAATGTGGTCATGACTAGTTGATCCAGATATAATGCGGGCTGCAGTGTTTTGAGCTAATTGAAGAGGTTTAAGTGATTGCTTTGCTAGCCCAAGGAAGATGGGATTGCATAAGTCCAGTAAAGGAGTGATCAGCGCTTGGCATACTGTACGGAAGTGATCAGTTGCAAGGAGAGGTTTGAGTCTTAGATTTTCAGCTGATTTAGCGTTTTCTTTAATTTTCTGTGTTTACCTGGAACAGGCCTATGTGGAAGGTCTTGGGTGTCCTGGTCAGGTGTCCAGATTTGAATTTTTTTAATTTCACTGTGGCTTTAGTTTTCATCAATATGTCCCAGGAAAAAAACAAACCCCAGCGGCTTTAAAAAGTGCGCTCATTGTGGCAAGACCAATCTGTAATGGATACTCAATATTGGTGCTTGCAGTATCAGGGGTCTGACCATGAAACCTTTCAGTGTAATTTGTATTCACAGATGTCAGAGAGGTCTTCAGGGTTGAGAGAAGTAGCATGGGTGAAATTTTGGTGCCAATAAGTCTTCATCGAAAGCACCAGTCCAGTTTATTCATTATAGACTTTGGTGAGGAGCCAGATAGGCCTCCAGGATGACTTTGAGGTTTCCTCACCTTTATTTTTTTTCTCTCTCTCTTTTCTTTGTCTATCTCTCTGTTTAGTTTCTTTCCTTTCTGATTGTAACTTTTTCCACTTGTTTCTTTGATATTATATTGTAAACTGTTTGAAAAATCCCTCAGGTCATAAAGCAGTATATCAAATTTACAGATAATACTGGAGATGCATTGGCATCAAGAGTGCACCCTTGATATCGATCAATAGGATGTCCAATCTCAATGGCCTGCCTGAAAGTGAGAGGATTCATCCTCATTTTCATAGATGTTAAGGGGTCATGATAATGAATACCGGGTGGAAGCCAGGGATATCACATTACATTTGAGCACAACGTTCAGAGCATTGAGGCACTGAGATCATAGCTTTCCTCAAAGCACCCCTGCTGTGAGGACCCACTCCTCCTGTATACTGGATGAGATGTGTCAGCATCCAAGGACCCTAAGACCAAACCTCTGATACTACCCAAGTGACACAGGAGGACGTGGCTACTCCTATTGTGCTTCCTGCACCTTTGTCAATGGCAGCCTTGAAGAAACAGATCATGAGGAAATTCAGAGTATCAGTGCATTGAGAGATCCATCCAGTCAAGACTCACGCACTGCCTGCAGGGAAGACATGGACACAGAGACCACAAAGGGCCTCTGGTTCAATATCTCCTGAATGTAGAGGAAACTTCACTGAAACATCTGAGATCCTCACTATCCCGACATACTCACTCAAGGTTTGCTCACACCATTGTGTGGAAGTTGAGATGGGCAGAGGTCCAGACTTCTCTCTTGGAGTATTTTTCAAGGTTGGACTCTGAATGCTCTTGGGGTTCTTATTATGAGCCAGAGATATTTTCTGAAGAGGAGGGTTCCACTGGCTTACCATCAAATCTATCTCCACGACAATGAAAGGAAAAAATCCCCATCCAAAGAACTTTCCTTCATTGCTCTAAAGAATTAGAGATGGAGGAACCCAGAGTGGAAACATTTGACATCCTTCAATTCCTTGACCCAACTAAGGAAGGTGTGACTGTGCCCATTCACAAATTCCTGAAGATCATAAGATGAGAATGTGGGAGATCCACCTCTTTACATCCTAGCAATAAGAGGTTATCTTGATGTACAGCATTCAGAAGGATTCCTGCTTTGAGAAGCAACAGCTTCTTCACCATTCCATAGTGGTCAAGTCTGCTTTCAAAAGAACCAAGAACTCCAAGTTGTGCTCTTCAGGCACAGACATTGGAATCTTCTGGGAGAACATTCTTTCTGAAAGCTATGCTTACTTCCCATATAACTTCTGATCAACTTTTTATGGGCATATACTTGTGAAAACAGGCACAAAATGCAGGCGTTTGCAGCTATGCTCCCTGAAAAGAAGGCCAAGAAGCTCCATTCACTAGTAGACCAAAGGAAAGAGTATAAAAATATATGGTCAAAGTGACTCATGATATTTTTGAAACTGCCTCAAGAATGTTCTCAATGGGTATTGGTGCCAATAGACTCTCTAATGGCTCTGGCCCTCAGACCCAAGGCTAGGCCATCCATTGATAACCGCCTCCCCCCCCCCCCCCCCATGGCGGGCTTTAAAACATCCATGTGCGTGCATGCAATTCCAGCCTGCTGCTTCAGCCCCCTCCAAGGAAGTTGCATTGGAGGGGAGCAGGAACCGCAGGCTGGGAATGCGCATGTATGCGGGCATTTTAAGTCCTGATGCCCTGCTGAAGCGGCAGTTTAGCCATTGCTGCTTCAGTTCAATCGGCGCAAGGAGAGGTGGAGAGGGCGACGGCATGGCAGGCCGGATGATAGTGCAGTCTGAGGGGGGTGGCACAGAGGGTCTGCCTCGGTTGGCAGAAACCCTTAGGCTGCTACTGCTCAGACTTAAGGTACAATGTACAGGAAAACCTTGCAGACATATTGTGCCATGGAGAAAATCTCTTCAGAGCCAAGTTTCTGGAGGCTACATAGCTTATCAAGAAGCACAGGACACATTTAAAAACCTCTTTAAGTAACATCTAAACTGACATCCTCATTCTCTTGTAGGTTTCAGAGTGAAGGGCAAAGGAGATCCTATTACTTTTAAAGGTGTAGGTATTTTCTTCCCTCTCATTCATCCCACACAAGATAAGGATCTTGCTCTTGTCCAGTAAAGCAGAGTACCCAGAAGTTTCAGCAAGCTCTGCAGGCAAAAGCATTGACAGGGTTTTGACTGCCTCCATAAGAACATAGCCAGTGTTCCAGTATTCGTACTAGACAGCCTTCCAGTAGGAGGAAGGTTGGGATGTTATGTCACTGCAGCATCTCCCCCGACTGATCAACATCGGGCCAGGGAGTGGGAAGGAAATCCCCTCCCCGATCACCGGCCCAAGGCTAACCAGCGCAATGTGGACTGGTATTTAAATAGGAAGCGCCATCGGGCACGCCTGTGCCCGAGGGCCTCGCCAGAGGGCCCTTTGGTGTGGCCCTTAGGCGTGGCACGAAGGTGGGCGCAACAGGAGAAACATCCAACAACCCTCATCCAACAGGCACCAAACTCAAACCAACCGAGGAGACCGAAAAGAGGATTGCAAGGTAATCCAACATAGCAACGGCACTGTACCTCCCTATCCTTCTCCTACTCACACAACTCATCCCACACCACTCACTCACACCCTTTAACGCTAACTACATACTGTGGACAAGCCCTCCACAGCACTCACCCTACACCCACCACTAAGACCCCACTCAGCTCCAACACCAGAGTCCCAAAACGAGCAAAGAAAACCCAAATACAGCACCCATACATCCACACACAAAGCACAAGATACAACAAACCACCCCCTGAATATATCAATAGAGCTCATCAGTCAGTGCCAGGTCAGTAAGAAACAAGATTAATACCATCGCTGACCACATAGAACACCAGCAAACAGACACACTCTGCATCACCGAAACTTGGCTCACCCCCATGGACACCGTGCTACTCAACCAACTAGTTCCCCCCACCCATGCAGCGCACAACTGCCCACACACACAAAGGAGAGGAGGAGGAGTCCTGATCATCGCAAGGAACAACCTAAAACTCCGTCAGATCCATCACATCTACAAGTCACTTCAACACAATCTTCGTAGAAAAAGGAACCTCGCCCTTTGCCTCACCTACAGAGCACCGAATGCCCCAACAGACGAAATATCTTCAGTACTGGAAGCTATATGTGCAGTCGACAACCTACACAAACCTCTGCTCGTACTCTGAGACTTCAACCTTAGATCCACAAACAACAAGGATGCAGAAGCCTTTCTTGCAGCTATGAACTTGCTACAATTCACCCAGGTGATCAATACCCCCCCCCCCCCACCCCACACAGATGCGGCTCCTCCCCAGACCTCATATTTGCCCCCAACAACCTAATAGAAAGAAACTCCATCTCAAAACCTTCAATCACACCAGTACCCTGGTTGGACCACCACCTACTACAAGTCCAGCTACAATCAGTAAACAACAATAACCATCAAGATAAACCACTCACAACTAGGAGATTCAAAAGCTTCAATAAGGAACAATTCTTACAAGACACCTTACCCCTCCTCAGCACCAACTCAGAGGACATAAATGAACAAATAGAAAACTGGAACACCATCACAAAAGCCGCCTGACCCACCACCCCCAAAACACGGAAACCACACAACACCAGACCCAGCTCCACCCCTTGGTACTCCAAGGACATACGCAATGCAAAGAGAGCCCTAAGAAGGCTTGAACGCCGATGGAGACACACCAAATCAGCATCTATACAGGACTTATACCATTTGAAACAAAAAGAATATAACAACATCATCAACCAACAGAAGAAGGATTACCGCACAAACCTGATCTTGAAGTCTACTAACAAACCCCGCAAACTCTTTGAATTAGTCAAGACCCTCACCAACGAACCCTACAACAGAAATGAGCAGCAAATAGATCCACAAACCTTTGCAGACCACCTCAAGACCAAATTCACAGCCCCCGACAGAGACAACGGAGAGAACATCAGCGACAAGCCCTCTCATCCCAACTAAAGATGGGGTAAATTCAGCATCCCATCCAAGGAGCAGATCTCAAACATCACAACCCTCAACACCAGCACCGCCCCTATGGATCCATGCCCCGTAACATGGATCAAAGCTGCAAAAAAAGATCTGATCCAGTGCATTCGCAAAATAATTCAAAACTCTCTCACTACAGGAATAATGCCAAGCACACTTAAACTAGCTACAATATGCCCCATCCAGAAGAAATCCACATCTCAAGCCTCCCCCTCATAGCCAAGATCATCGAAAAGATGGTCCAGCATCAACTCCAGAACCACATAGACATCCACGCCCCACTGGATCCCAATCAACACGGCTTCTGACCAAACCATGGAGTAGAGCTCTACTAATTCAACTCTTCGCCAAGCTGATCCGGACTATTGACAACATCAAAATGGGAGTCCTCATGATCTTCATAGACATCTCCGCAGCATTTGACACAGTGAACCACACAACCTTGCTAGCTAGACTACAGGAAATTGGGACTATACAGCACCACCTTGAACTGGTTCACATCCTATCTAACCGACAGACAGCTACAAGTCAAATGCGGCTCAGATACCTCCCAGCCTCTGAAAGCCACACAGGGCGTCCCACAAGGCTCATCCCTCTCCGCCCTGCTATTCAATCTATACTTACAACCAATCTGCTCCACAAGATTCAATATACCATCTATGCCGACGACATCATGATATTCACCCCAATAAGCTTGGACACCCCAGACTACTCCAACCTAGCCAATTGTCTCCAGCAAATGACAACCTGGTTCTTAGAAAACAATCTATCCATAAACCACAACAAAACTGAAGTACTGTTCATCTCAAGAAACCCCATCTTCTCAATTGCACCTACCATCAAACTGAACAACATCGCAATAACAGTAAAGCCTGAAGTGAGATACCTCGGAGTGACTCTTGACAAGGACCTGAACCTACAAGCCCACATTGACAGAACTACAAGAAACGCCTACCTCAAAATGAGAACCATCAGGCGCCTCAAACCCATTCTTGCACAAGACCACTTCTGTACAGTCAGTCAAGCTCTCATCACTCCCACACTAGACTACTGCAGCCCCATCTACCTCTGGCTCTCAAAACAGGCCCTCCGACCACTGCAGCTGGCACAGAACATTGCCGCCCGCATAATAACAGGCTGCTCAGGTCACGACCACATTACACACATCCTGTACAACCTCCACTGGCTCCCAATCAGCTCACTTATTCAATACAAAGTTCTCCTAAACATATTCAAAATAAGACAAAACATCTCAGCTGACAGCCTGCAACCTCTCATCAAAGCTGACCCATGCACCAGACCCAGAAGAAAGGGAACCGCAGACACCATCACCACCCCAAAAGAATTCGCCAAATCAAGACAGGACACTTCAAGAAGAGCACAGTCCCTGGCGGCACCCACCCTGTGGAACTCTCTCTCCATGATGATCTGAGATCAGCCACGGACCTCAAAGATTTCAGAAAGATTCTCAAAACAAAACTCTTCATGGGACAATATAAGGACATCACCTGAACCAGACTCTGCCCTATCCAACCCTGCAACACATATGAACTGTATATAGACCTGTACATAATTCACTTGTATATAGCTCAAATTAATCTCTCACACCCTTCCCACACAACTCATGCCGATGTTCCCACTGCATGTTTTCACACTATAACCCCCCCTCTTGATTGTTTGAAGTGCTAACCGCTTTGATTTAATGATAAAGCGGTATATTAAAACCAACTAAATAAATAAACTAATGACCCACTATAGCATCTGATCATTGGTTGCTAAAAATTGTCCCACTAAAATACCATCTTCATCTATTTATTTAGCATTGTTTATATAACGCTTTTCGCCAGGTCAAAGCAGTTTACATAGAGCAGTAAAATATCAATGGGTTCACATAGAACTTGTTAACTGTATATAGTGAACATTGGATAAAAAACACTTAACTATGCACAGTAAGAATCTAGTCGGTTGTATATATTGCTTACATCATTTTCAGTAAGTGCAGTGGCTAGGGGGGTTAAGTTGTAGGGCTGTAGTATTCTGTGAAAAGGTGTGTTTTTAGTTGTTTTTGGAAGTTGCTGAGGTTGGTTATGTTTCTTATTGAGGTTGGAAGGGTGTTCCATAAGGAGGGGGCATATAGTTGGAAGACTCGTTTGCAAGCTGCTTGGTTATATTTAGCTCTAGCGTGGGGGATGGTAAATGTGTCCATTGTCGATGTTCTTTTGGTTCTATTGGGTTGTTGAGTTTGTAGTGGGGTGTGTGTAGATGGTTTTGTGTGTTAGCAGAAGAATCTTGTACTATCTCCAGGGACAAGCAGGAATGTAGTCTTCACATATGGGTATCGTCGGTACCGATGGAGCCTGCGCGGGAACGCTCCCCAGCGTCCAAAAGGAAAGCTTTTGGGAGCATCCCACAGCGCCTGCATGCTGCCTTCCCGCCTTTCCCAACTGTCCCTCTCCAGTTCTTTGTTTTCTGCGGAGCCGACAGGTCGCACATCCTGTCACTGCAGAAAATAATTCTCTTCTATTCTTTTTTTGTGGTTGCGTCTGCCTTCCTTCGACGCTACACCGGTACCGCCGGTGGTTCTTTCTTTTTTTCCAGAAAAAAAAAAACCCTTTCTTCTGGAGTCTTTTCCAGGTTTTTTTCTCCTCAGGTGCCACGCGCCATTTTGGGCACTAGGCCCAACTTTTCCTTTAAAATGGAAAAACCCGCTTCGGGTTTTAAAGTGTTCCATGTGTGGCGCTACCATTTCCATCACCGACACCCATGAGTGGTGACCACTCTATTTCGGGTGTTGCCTGTGGGAAGATGTCTAAGAGGGGCCGGCAGAACAGAGCTGCTAAACTTAGCACCCTTTTTCCCTCCAATGCAGCCTCTGTAGCATCAACGTCTTCCAGGGCTTCGTCTTCCTCCCATGGATCTCAAGTAACTAAACATAAATCTAGCCGGTCCTCAAAGGGTAGATCTCTCTCTAAGCATCGAGATGCCTCTGGTGTTGCCCTTGAGGGACTTTCACCGGCAAAATTGCCCCAGCGGGAGGCTTCGGCTTCCAAATCATTAACAGGGCTCCAGGATGTTCTCGAGGCCTCAACCTTGGCAGAACTACTGGTGCCATGCTCTGGGGTACCAGCTGCTTGATCCGGTACTAATACCCAAGCATCGGCAGCGTCAATAGACCAGAGATTCTTGGTTATTGAACACAGTCTGGCATCTCTTCTCACGGCTTCGATGCCCTTGAAACCGCTTCAGTCAATTCAACCGGTACCGGCACCAACTCTGGTACCGGTATCAACTGCATCAACATCGGCAGGTATTCTACCGGGACCGAGTCATGCTTATCCATCCGGTATCGACAGGTCGGTACCGGACCCCTCCGATGCCGACTTCGATCGGTACCGGTACCGTGCCTTGCACGATCACCCAGATCAGAGGTACTTTGAATCCTTGGATGAGTCTGAAGACTCTGAAAGCTCTGCCGATACCAGAGTACTTCTTCCTGAGGATTCTTCTTCTCCTCAGCATAGGATGTCTCCACCAGAGGATATGTCCTTTCAGGATTTTATCCGAGATGTGGCTCGAGGTCTTTCCATCACAGTAGCTACTGAAAAAGAGCCTAGAACAAAGGAATTAGAAATCGTACAATACCCTAAAGCTCCCAAGAAGGCAGCTACCTTACCTATTCATGAGATCTTGCATGATCTCATGTTAAGGATGTGGGAAACACCTCTAACCACATCTCCTCACTCTCGAAGACTCGACACCATGTATCGAGCTCCTCCCTGTCCTGGGTTTCAGAAGACTCAGCTACCACACCATTCCATGGTGGTGGAAGCAGCTATGAGAAGGATCAAGAGTGCAAAAAGGCATGCATCTAATCCTTCAGGACGTGAGTGTAGGACTCTTGACGCCTTTGGACGTCGAACCTTCCAGGCTTCCATGCTTTCTGGTAGGATCAGTTCCTATATTTTATATATGGGAATGTTCCTTAAGGAGGTCACAGGAGATTTAGAGCTTATGAGCCCTCTCCTTCCTTATGATAAGAGGCAGGATTACCTCGCCATTTTCAAACATGCTCAGGATGTTTCCCAGTTTGTCAATCATGCAGCCTTTGACTGTTTTGAGTGCATAAGCAGAACCTCTGCTATTGCCATAGGTGCACGTAGGATTGCCTGGCTCCAGGCATCTGACTTGGAAATTTGGGTACAGGATAAACTCTGAAATATTCCTTGCGCAGGAGAGAATCTCTTTGGCAAGAATTGGCAGGAAAAAGCTAATGAGATAGATGCTGACAATATCACCTTGGATAGATTGTCTAAATCTACAGCTGATCCTGCAAGGAAAAAATCCTACAAGCAATCATTCTTCAGTAAGAAGACGTTTTATCCCTCCTATACCCAACAGGGACATCGTTTGGGTCAGTCTGCCCAAAAGGGACAGCAGCAACAACCTAGGCAAAGAAAAACAAAAGCTGCTAAGCCTCAACCGGCTCAGGAGACTCAGCCTCCACAGGGGCTTTGATTCCTATATAGAGAACTTTGCCTTCCTGGCCCTGAACGGTCCAGAACCTTCCACCATTCCAGGAAGGTTATGTCATTTTGCCCCTAGATGGGGTCAGATGACAGCAGAAAATTGGACTCTGTCTATTGTAAGAGAGGGGTACAAGCTTCATTTCATAAACATGCCCCCTCCTACAATGGTAACAGTTCAATTCTCAGACCTCTCTCAACAATCAGTTAGGTCAAGAGGTCACTGTGCTTCTTGCCCAAGGGGCAATAGGAGAGGAACCCATTCTACAACAGGGTACAGTGTTCTACTCCCCCTATTTCCTTATTCCAAAGAAAACAGGAGGACACAGACCCATTTTAGACCTCAGAGAATTGAGCAAATATCTGTTCAAAGAGAAGTTCAAAATGATTTCTCTAGGAACTCTGCTGTTATACCTTCAGAGTCAGGATTGGCTTTGTTCTCTAGATCTCAAGGATGCGTACACTCATGTTCTCATCCATCCAACTCACCGAAAGTTTCTTCGCTTTCTGTTTCAAGGGAAGCACTACCAATACTTCCCTTTGGCCTGGCCTCTGCACCAAGGGTGTTCACAAAATGCATGGCTGTGGTGGGAGCATTTCTTCGCACCCTAGGAATATTCGTCTTCCCTTACTTAGACGACTGGCTCATTTAGAGCTCCTTCAGAGCCAGAGGCCAGGGTTGCTCTCTCTCGCACAATGCCCATCCTTCGGTATTTGGGACTTGTCATAAACTTCACAAAATCCAATCTTGCTCCCACTCAGTCTCTAGAGTTTATAGGAGCTCTGCTGGATATCAGACAGACAAGGGCCTACCTTCCACAGGCCCGCTGCCTTTGCATTGTGCAGTTGGCTTCCCAAGCAGTGTTAAAACCTCACCTCACTGCTCGAGAAATGTTACAGTTGCTAGGCCACATGGCATCCACCGTACATGTGGTTCCTTATGCTCACCTACATATGAGGGCAGCCCAGTGGATTTTATCCACTCAGTGGGCTCAGGCGTCAGGTTGCCTGTCAGACAAAATAGCAAACTGAGATCGCCTTATTTTGTCCCTCCAATGGTGGCAGTCACCCCAGAACCTTTTGGTGGGGTCTCCTTTTCAGCAACCCCCACCCCAAGCCACTCTAACAGATGCTTCACAGGTGGGTTGGGGAGCCCACCTGCAGGGCCTCTCTACCCAGGTACCTGGACTCCACAGGAGGCCTTTCTACACATCAATCTCCTGGAACTCAGAGCAAACTTCTTTGCTCTTCGAGTATTCCATACCCAGCTCAGCTACAAGACAGTCCTAGTTCAAACGGACAATCAAGTAGCCATGTTCTTTGTGAACAAGCAGGGCGGAACAGGCTCTCTGTTGCTATGCAACAAAGCTTTGCGACTATGGGCCCTTGCCATAGAGCATCAGATTCATCTCCTTGCGGTGTATCTTCCAGGCATTCAAAACTCTTGGGCAGACAGACTCAGTCGAGTTCTGATTCCACACGAATGGTATCTCCATGCGGACCAGGTGGCCAAAATTTTCCAAATTTGGGGAGACCCGGACATAGACCTCTTCGCAAGTCTGCTGAATGCCAAACTTCTTTGGTTCTGTTCCAGAATTCCGGCTCAGGGTTGTCAGGCCAGGGATGCTTTCCTCCTCCATTGGGGCCAGGACTTCCTGTATGCTTTTCCACCCATTCCCCTAATTCCCAAAACCCTGTTCAAGCTTCAGAGAGACAGAGGTCATATGATTCTCATAGCTCCACATTGGCCACGGCAAATGTACCTTCTGCTCCTACATCTCTTTCAAGCTCCGCCTCTGGAGTTAGGATCTGCTCCAGATCTCCTATCCCAGGAGGACAGGATGCTGTGGCATCCCAATCCCCAGTCTCTGCATCTCAGGGCCTGGTTGCTGAACTTCACGGTTTTAACCTATCTCAACAGGTAAAGGATATCCTTTATGCTTCCAGGAAGTCTTCCACAAGACCTTCTTATGCTTTCAATTGGAAAATGTGTACCATATGGTGCTCGCAGAAGGGTCTTAACCCTCTTGTGATACCTTTGGAATCATTACTGGAGTATCTCCTTCATTTGTCTAATGCAGGGCTTAAGACCAATTCAGTGAGTGTTCATTTGAGTGCTATTGCAGCTTCTTTCAAGCCTCTAAATGGGCAACCTATTTCCTCTCATCTTCTCATAGCGAGATTTATGAGAGGCCTTCTTCTAACTAAGCCTCCCATTAAGCCACCACCGGTGGCATGGGACTTAAATTTGGTTCTTGGGCAGCTTATGAAACCGCCTTTTGAACCATTGGCCACTACTTCTTTGAATTTCCTTTCCTGGAAGGTCATCTTTCTTATTGCAATCGGATCAGCATGTCGCATCAGTGAATTGCAAGCCTTGGTGTCTGATCCTCCTTATACAAGGTTCCATCACGATAAGGTAGTCCTTAAGACTCATCCACATTTTATGCCGAAGGTGGTGTCACCTTTTCATTTAAACCAAGCGGTTTACCTTCCTGTATTCTTCCCAAGGCCTCATGCCTCAAATGCAGAAAGGAATCTTCATACTTTAGATTGTAAAAGGGCTCTAGCCTTTTACTTACAAAGGACACAGCAACATAGGAAGTCCTCTCAACTCTTTGTTGCTTTTGATCCTAGTCATTTGGGACTTCCGGTCTCCAAAAGAACACTGTCCAACTGGATTGCACAGTGTATATCTTTTGCCTATGAGAGTAAAAACCTTCCTCTGGAAGGCCATGTCACAGCTCACAATGTGAGAGCCATGGCAGCCTCTAAGGCTCATCTTCACTCTGTGTCTATCGACGACATCTGCCGAGCAGCTACTTGGGCTTTGCTTCATACCTTCACAGCCCATTACTGCTTAGACAAGCACTCCCGCCGGGATGCTTTGTTTGGTCAGGCTTCTTCTTCAACACCTGTTCCATACTTAATCAACTCCTACCCACCATTCCTGGTAGAATGCCAGAGATACATGGGGGAAGGTGGAGCCCTTTCACATGGGCACACAACTTCTGGGGTCTTCTCCCTGGCATCTGCAGCTAGGGAGTCCCCCATATGTGAAGACTACATTCCTGCTTGTTCCTGAAGATAGCATAGTTACTCACCTGTAACAGGTGATCTCCGGGAACAGCAGGAATTTAGTCTTCACAACCCACCCACCTCCCCTAGGAGTTGTGTATCGCTCTATCTCTTTCTCTCTTTCCCTCTCTCTTTTGTCTCAGCTATAAACTCAACTGGAGAGGGACATTTGGGAAAGGCGGGAAGGCAGCAGGCAGGCACTGTGGGATGCTCCCAAAAGCTTTCCTATTGGACGCTGGGGGAGGGTTCCTGCACAGGCTCCGTCGGTACCGACGATAACCATACGTGAAGACTAAATTCCTGCTGTTCCCAGAGATCACCTGCTACAGGTGAGTAATTATGCTTTATCCGACTTGTCTAAGGTAACCAGTGGAGTCGATTAATGATGTGTGTGATGTGTTCATATTTTGAAGCTCCTTGCAGGATGCGTACTGTTGTATGTAGAGCAGTGGTTAATGGAAGCAGGGTGGCTTGTGGGAGTCCGTGGTAGATGGAGTTACAGTAGTCTGGTTTGGAGTGCTGTGCGGAAATCTGAGGGATCCAGCAGAGGTCTGAAGCGTTGCATTGTTTTAGCTTTGAAGTATACTGGTTTGATAAGTCTGGTTTATTTGCTCTTTGAAGGAGAGCAGTTGATATATGATAATTCCAAGGTATTTCACTTTCGATTGAGCTTGTATTTGGTTATTGTTTAGTGTTCTGGTGGTTGGGGGGGGGGAGAATGTGTTGTCCTTTGTTATGAATATGGCTTCAGGTTTTTAGTAGTTTATTGTAAGGTGGTTGCCATTGAGGATATTAGCCAGGCAGCTACCAGGTCCTCCATTCACACTTTTGCTGCACACTACTGTCTGGACAGAGACCCCCTTCGGGATGCTGTCTTTGGCCAAGCTGTACTCCAGCATCTTGTTTGGACTTAAGCTCAGCTCATACCCTCTGTCCAGATACAAGATACCAAACAATCATTGGGGGAGTATTGCCTCCTGGAATCGAGTCCAATGGCCCACAGCTTTTCAAGGCTCTTCAGCTACACATTTTTTACCTCAGGAATCACACTACTCTCCCCCTCCCCCCCCCATACCCATCTGGTACCTGGGAGCTGGTGAGTCCTTATGGAGTTACTCTGGACAATAAACTCAATCTCAAACCACACATAGACAAAACAACCCAAAAAGCCTACTACAAGATGCGAATCATCAGGAGACTAAAGCCGCTCCTTGCCCCGGAACACTTCCGTACCGTCTGTCAAGCACTGATAACCCCACTACTGGACTTCTGCAATCCGATATACCTCGGCCTACCGAAACAAGCCCTCAAACCTCTACAACTAGCACAAAACACTGCTGCACGAATCATAACAGGAACGGCAAGACAGGAGCACATCACACCCACCTTAAAAGACTTACACTGGCTTCCAATCGGTGCACGCATCAAATACAAAACTATCATAAACATATTCAAGATCAAACACCACACATCAGCCAACAGCCTACACACACTCATACAATCAGACACCAGTACGCGTCCCAGAAGAAAACAAACCCACAACAGAGTCAGCACCCCCAGTGAATACAAACACACACGCAAGGACACAACAGACAGAGCACTCTCAATGGCCGCTCCAACAATATGGAACAAACTCCCGGACGACTTGAGGGCCGCTACAGACCTAAAAGACTTCAGAAAACAGCTAAAAACCATACTGTTCATAGAACACTATGGACACATCACATAACTTCAGAGAATGAACAACAGCGCATGATCCCGCCTAACCAATGTATGCATGGAATTTGTTTTTGCACTTCTGTATATAGCCCACTCTGTAAATAGCTCATACCAATCTAACACACAACACGACACACACTCAATTTCCCCCCACTGCATGTATAACACACTCACCTGACCTGATTGTTTGCCGTGATACCACCTTGATTATTAAGATAAGGCGGTTTAGAAATACTGTTAAATAAAATAAATAAATAAATAAAATAAGTGAAGACTACATTCCTGCTTGTTCCTGAGATAGCATAGTTTCTCACCTGTAACAGGTGATCTCCGGGAACAGCAGGAATCTGTCTTCACAAACCGCCCTCCTCCCCTAGGAGTTGTAGGGTTCTTTTGGTTTTCTTCTTCTTCTCAGCTACAATCTCAACTGAGGAGAGGAGTTGGGGAGGCAGGAAGGCAGACCCACAGGCACAGTGGAGTGCTCCCAAAGGCTTTCCTTTTGGATGCTGGGGAGTGTTCCCACACAGGCTTCATCGGTGACATTCACCTTAAGTGAAGACTGATTCCTGCTGTTCCCAGAGGTCACCAGTTACAGGTGAGTAACTACGCTTCTGTTAAGGCAGCATGTTTCAATTTGATGTTATATATCTCCCTCATTATCTTTTAATCTTAATCCTTTTAGATATCCATCTATCTGGAACACGTCTGCATGCAAAGATTTTATTTTCCCTTAGAAACATAGAAACACGATGGCAGAAAGTCTACATGATCTATCTAGTCTGTCCTTCCATATCAACCACTACAACTGTCCCCTTTTTTCTTTTAGAGAGCCTCTGTGTTTGTCCCATGCCTTTTTGAATTCAGGTACTGTCCTCATCTCTACCACCTCCACTGGGCGACTATTTCACACATCTTCCACTCTTTCCGTAAAGAAATATTTCCACATATTACTCGCGAGTCTATTCCCTTTCACCCTCATCCTATGTCCCCTCGTAGCAGAGCTTACTTTCAATCGAAAGAGGCTCTCATCCTGTGCATTTATGCCAGAGTTATTTAAACGTCTCAATCATATCACCTCTATCCTGCCTGTCCTCTAAAGTATATATATTAAGATCCTTAAGTCTTTCCTCATATGCTTTATATCGAAGACCACTAACCATTTTATTAGCCACCCTTTGCACCAACCCCAACCTGTTTATATCCTTTTGAAGGTACGCTCTCCAGAATTGCACACTATACTCCAAATGAGGTCGCACCAAAGACTTGTACAGGGGCATTATCACCTCCTTTCTTCTGCTGGCCATTCCTCTCCCTATGCACCCAAGCATCCTTCTAGCTTTCGCTGTCACCTTTTCTACCTGTTTAGCTACTTTAAGATCATCAGACAAATCATGTCCAGGTCCCACTCTTCTTTAGTGGACAAAAGTACTTCAGCCCCTATACTGTATTGCTTCCTTACAGTCGAAATGCATGGCCTTGCATTTTTTAACTTTAAATCTCAGCTGCCAAATTCTAGACCATTCTTCAAGCTTAGCTAGATCCCTCCTCATGTTATCAACACATTCCTGGGTGTCTATTGCAGATTTTGGTATCATTCGCAAAGAGGCAAACCTTACCTGACAGCCTTTCCGCAATATTAACAAAGATGTTAAAAAGAATCGGACTAAGGACAGATCCCTGCAGGCACACCACTGATGACCTCCTTCTCCTCAGAGTGAGCGCCATTTACCTGTAACCTTTGTCACCTCTCACTCAACCAATTTCTAACCCAAGCAGTAACTTTAGGGTCCATCCGTAGGGTGCTTAGTTTGTTTATGTTGCCTGTGCCGAACGTTGTCAAAGGCTTTAATGAAATCTAAATATACCACAACTAGGGCTCTCCCTCAATCCAACTCCCTGGTCATCCAGTTAAAGAAATCAATCAGATTTGTTTGATGAGACCTGCCTCTGGTGAATCCATGCTGCCTCGGATCCAGTAATCCGTTG
Source organism: Ichthyophis bannanicus (assembly GCA_033557465.1). Taxonomy (NCBI): domain Eukaryota; kingdom Metazoa; phylum Chordata; class Amphibia; order Gymnophiona; family Ichthyophiidae; genus Ichthyophis; species Ichthyophis bannanicus. The sequence continues at coordinate 928,136,824 of CM066034.1, forward strand.
GACTCCAGAAACCTCACTATTTTCTCTTTCAGCAGCGCTTCCAATAATTTACTCACTACCAAGGTTAAACTAACCGGCCTGTAGTTTTCAGCCACATCCTTCTGCTTTTGTGTAAAGGGACCACATGTATCTCTCTAGTCCTCTGGCACCCCTCCCGACTCCAAAGAGGCAATGAAAAGATCAGTCAGTGGAGCTGCTAGAACATCCCCAAGTTCACTCAGTATTCTCGGATGTATCCCATCCGGTCGTATTGCTTTGTCTACTTTTAGTTTAGCTAGTTCCTCACAAACAATCTTCTGAAAATTGTTCAAGATGCCCCTCGTTTCTATTCCTTCAATGCGATTTTTCCAAGGAGGATTCATTCCTGTTCTCTTTTTTTTTTTTTTTTTTGGCCCTACATTTTCATTGGTAGAACACAATACTGTATTTGATTTATTTCAGTGTTATCAATAAATGGTCCCTTGATTATAGATTATGGTAGGCCTTGACAGATTTTCTTGGAATCTAGGAAGCAGCCTAAAAATCTAGGAGCAGCAAGGCTTCTAGAGTAATTGAAACTAGAATAGTGTTTCCACGCTGGGCTCCATCAATGAGGTCACCATGTTGTAAGGACTTATGTTCGCCATGGACAACAGGTACTTGTTTTGGGTAAGTGACTTGGTTATCTGCAGTATTGTTGGAGAGGAGTGAGAGCCAGGAAACTCCATCTTCAGAATCTTGTGGGCTTGAACTGGTCCATTTTACTTGCAGTGTTGAGCAGCTTTGCCTTAAATCATCTCCACATGCTAACTTCAGACTCAAACTGTATCTCCAGGAACAAGCAGGAATGAGTCTTCACATATGGGTACGTCGGTACCGACGGAGCCTGCGCGGGAACGCTCCCCAGCGTCCAATCAGAAAGCTTTTGGGAGCATCCCTCAGCGCCTGCGTGCTGCCTTCCCGCCTTTCCAACTGTCTCTCCTCAGTTTTCGTTTTTCCGCGGAGCCGGCAGGACGTCCTCCTGTCACCGCAGAAAATTCTTCTTTAATTCTTTTTATTTCTTGTGGTCGCGGCTGTCTCCCCAACTCCACCGGTACCGCCGGTGTTTCTTTTTTCTTTTTACTGAAAATTTTTCCCTTCAGGGTATATTTTTTCTTCTGTCTTAAATTTGAGGCCTTTTAGGCCTGTCCGTGTTCCTCATGGAACCGCCAGCCTTTTCTCTAAGAAATGTTTAAGCTGTGGCGGTACAGCTTTATTCTTAGACTCCAAAAGCTGGTGTTTAACCTGTTTGGGTCCTGATCATTTTCCTCCGCAGCCCTCCGGCTTCAGTTTTGTGAGAAGAGATATTCAACATCGAGTTTCTCTCGATACCAGGTTCCTGTCCAGTGTCAGGGCACCGAACATTTCTTCTTCTGCACGGGATCAGGTAACCCACAAACAGTCTGTTAAGACTAGCCAACCCTCGAGTGGTAGGTCTCATGCACGGCATGAAGATGGCTCCGGCCTTGCCCTCGAGGGTCCATTGGCTTCAAAACCCCGGCGGGAGTCTTCGGTCTCCAAAGCCTATGAGGGGTTTCAGGTTGTTCCTGGGGCTCACCCCTCACAGAACATACCTGAGCCATGCTCGGTGGTGGCATCCGCTTCGAGCGGTACCGATACCCCGGCATTGGCACTGGTGTTGGACGTTACACTCCTCACCAGGGATCGTCATCTGGCTTTCTCGGTACCTTCGGGACCGGTGGATACGCTCCAGATTGACTTTCCAGTATCGGCATCGATGCCGATACTACCACTGAAGTCGGTACCCTCTAGACACGCATCGATAGACTCGCTCCCCTCGATGCCGAGTCTGGAATCGATCTCTAGTATGGAAGACTGGGTACCGACACATCTCGGTACCGATACCTATCGGTACCGGACGCTAGGTGCTGGGGATGATTACTGAAGGCATTCGGTTGCCTCGGTACCATTTGAGCTGACACCGATGACTGCTCCGGTGTCGGTGTCGTCTTCGATTCCGACAGCGCTATCGGTATCGGTACCGGTATCCACAGTAGCATCAGGGCCAGCTCCTTCCATGCTTCTTTCACCAGGGTCGCTCCTTTCTATACCAAGTCTGGAGTCGATACCTGGCATGGACGATGTAGTACTGACTGTCACAGGTCCTGACCTCCAGTACCAGCATCCATCCCTTAAGGATCCTTTTTTGTACCGTGCAGGATCTTATCTTCCTATATACTCAGGTAGATCCTCCGGTGCCCAGGCTAGTTCTTCAGATCTAGCCTGTCCTGGGAAGGTTCTCTTTGGAGGTCCTTCTTTTCAGGATTTCCTCTGGGATATGGCAAGATCCCTTTCCATTCCTATCCCTGGCCATGATCCCACACAAGGCTCTGTTTCTACTGAAACAAAGGAGAACATAATGCTTCCTTTGCATCATTCCTTGCGGGATCTTCTTCTAAGAATGTGGGAAGCACCTTTAAGGGTACCCCCACCTTCTAGAGCAATTGATCTTCTGTATCAAGTGCCCCCTCTCCAGGGTTTCAAAAGACTCAACTTCCTCATCATTCCATTGTGGTGGAATCAGCAATGAGGAAGGTGAAAAGTAAGAAAAAGCACTCTTCTTACCCACCAGGTCGAGAGTCTAGGACACTAGATGCCTTTGGACGTCAAACCTTCCAGACATCCATGCTGTCAGCAAGGATTCTCTCATATATTTTTTATATGAGTCTATCTCTTCAGGAGGTCTCAAAGAAATTATATCTTCTGACTCCTTTTCTTTCAGAACCCAAGACTGCAGACTATTCCTTACTACTTAGTCATATTCAAAATATCTCTTGGTTTCTTACTCGTGCTTCCCTAGACTCATTTGAGTCTGTTAGCAGAACTTCTGCTATAGCCATAGGGGACTGGGTAATACTCCTTGCACTGGAGAAAATCTCTTCCATAAGGAGTCTTTACATCAGGTTGCTCAGTGGTCCACTGACTTCCCTGTTTCTGAAGGCTATCCTAAGCCTTCTCCTTCCCCAGTAGGAAGGAAATGCCCTGCCAAACCTTCTTTCCCTAGGAGGAGAAGGTTTTACTCTTCTCCTGCCCATCATACAGATGTTCCCAAGCAGGGGAGGCATCACCCTGGTCTGAAGAATCCAAACTCTCGCCAGGCTAAACAAACCCAGCAACCATAGGGTTCTGATTAGTCTTTTTTTCTGCCTCTTGGGATTTAGAACCTACAGTTGACTTCTTATCAGCAGATGTTTTTCACTGTTTTCATTCTAAACTTTACACATGGCGTCCAGTTCTCCTAGATATACTGAGCTGTCAGGATATTCATGTCTGTGGGTCACAGCTTTCTCCTCTTCTTCCTTCTAAGAAGAGAGGTTTAACAACTATCACATGATAGTTTTCTGTACCAACATGAATTCTTCCTTCCACAGACTTACCACATGATAAGTCATTTTTCAGCTCTTGTTTCTCTACCCTCTTATCCAGTTTTTCCCCTGTAAGAGTGGTACCTTTCCACTGGAGGGCTGCTTCTTCTCAGCCTTTCTAGTCTTTCCATTCCAATGTGGAGTTTTTTCTTTCGAGTAAACTCCCTTCTTTTTGCTTGGGCAGCTCATCAGACAGGGACAGAGATTTCTTACTCTTGTTCTGTCCTTTCTGTTTTACACAGAAAGATTCTCTCTGCTGTCTTATCAGCAGCTGCCCATGCAGGAGCTCTAGTGATTGGACCACTGGTACTTTTCCACAAGTATACACAGTTGTCCTCCACCACTTTCTGTCTGGCCTTAGTAGTGATTCCAAGACAGTGCATACATCTTTCTTGGGCAGTCCTTATCACTACAGGCTTATCACACTATCTTCTATTCTCGCCATCTCCAATTCCTTTGGGTTTGGCAGCATAGTTGACGTGGCTGCTGGCTTTTCCAACAGCCAGTTCTATCTCCCAACTCTCCTGCATAATGCTCTCTGCAATTTTACATAGACGCTTTCCACTGTGGGCCCTTGCTAGAGAGCATGGGTTTTTTTCTCTAATGACTATCCTACATGGTTGAAAAAAGGCTTCCTCAGTCATGCCCCCCATGACTGAGAGGGTTCTTTATACCCTACTATTTCCTTTTAAAACAAAAGACATAAGCCTTCTCTACATGAAAGCCTAAAGAGTGGTAAATTCCTACAGGGAATATGCTCTTTTTTCTTTGCAGCTTGTCCTCATGGTATCCTAATCCTTCAGGGACAGCACATATTTAACTAAAGAATGCATGATATCCTTTTTGTCCCTCAAGTGGGTCAACCTGGTATCTCATTCTTATGCGTTCTCTGTCCCTTTACCATGCTAGAGTTCTACAAGACTCGGGACTTGCTGCTTACTGATTCACGTAACCATCCTGCTTATTTTCACTGGATAGCATTCCCATCATAATCAGGGGGAATAGATTCTCTATATATCTTCTCAAGTAGGTTCTTCCTTCTTGTTATCAGATGAATCTTTCCTCTTCACATCTCTCATGTGAATGTTCTATAGACATATCTCTGTCTGCTTAATTGCAGACATTTATCTTTCGACCTATATATTCATATATGTATATAGATACATATGTCAGCTGCATGTGCATATGTTATGCCCCTCTAAATCTCACTATAGACATATATATATATATATATATACATGTATGTATGTGTATGTATGTGTATGTATGTGTATGTATATGTATGTATATGTATATATATGTATATGTATATATATGTATATGTGTATATATATATGTGTATATATGTATTTACATACTTATCTCTCTGTCTAGGCTCATAAAGGTTTTACCTTCCTATATGTTCCAGGCAGTGGGCTTTGCACATCTTCATACTGTTTCACAGTATGTTTGGGGTATTATGCACACAACCACTGCTGTGGTACTGACAGCTCCTTCCATAACCCTAGGTTTAGGTATCCCTGAAGCTCCATGCTCCAATATCTTCCTACCTCTCACCAGTTAGGAAAGACATGGTGGATCTTCAGTAGATCTGAGGTTTCATCTCCTCAGACATCTGTCCTTTCTTTGGGAATACGGGGATTTTTCCATACCCTTCTTCCCTCAAGGACTAGGCCAGTTTGTCCAAATCGGTCAGTCTTCCTCTTTTGCTCCTAACTGAGTAACTCTGTAGCCAAAAGAGTTTTCAGCTTTTTCCATAAAGCTTCCCACTAAAGACCTACTGTTTTTGTACTATCCCAGTTGAATCCTGGGGTCACCTGTCACTTCCGGATTTTGACCTTCACCTTCTCTTTAGTGAGGTCACTTTGAAGATTCCTCTACTGGATCCCCAGTAGACTCCATTAGCCTCTCTACTTCCTGCAATCCAGTAGGTGAGGTCCATATTGCGATTGTTCATTTCAATATATTTCATGATAATTATCATACATACAAGGACTCCTTGCCTGTAGTCCTATCTTAGGTTAGCTGCTTCTACAGCTCCTCCCTTTTTCAACTCCTACCTTCCATCCTCAGGATGCCTGGCCATATGAGGTGTAGCATGTTTCAATCTCCAACATGCTAGGGCTCCAGGCATCTTAGCTTGGGAGTCCCCATATGTGAAGACTCATTCCTGCTTGTTCCTGGAGATAGCACAGTTACTTACCTGTAACAGGTGATCTCTGGGAACAGCAGGAATAAGTCTTCACAACCCACCCACCTCCCCTAGGAGTTGTATCTCTCTATCTATCTTTCCCTTCCTCTCTCTCTCTCTTTGTCTCAGCTATAAAACTCAACTGAGGAGAGACAGTTGGAAAGGTGGGAAGGCAGCACACAGGCGCTGAGGGATGCTCCCAAAAGCTTTCTGATTGGACGCTGGGGAGCGTTCCCGCACAGGCTCCGTCGGTACCGATGTACCCATATGTGAAGACTTATTCCTGCTGTTCCCAGAGATCACCTGTTACAGGTAAGTAACTGTGCTTTACTTGAAGTGTGTGTTAGGAGAGTGCTACCCTGACAAAGAAATAAATTGGGCTCTCTAGTTATGTTTATGATTCATAACCTTAGATGCCATGCTCCTAACTCAGGAGGAGAGGAACGTGGAACTTTCAAGCAGGAACCTTCTCTTAAAGAGTCATCTGCAGCTAGGCACATCTCACCAGTAAATCCAGTTGGAACTGCAGGTGCTGCTATGAGGAAACCTTAAGATGACTTAGGCTTATACAGCTTATAGAAGTGGAGGAAGAATTTTGGAATGTTGACTGTTGTCCACCTTGCCTCTACTTCTGTTCTGATGCAAAATTTACTTGATTGACAGAACAAAGTGCTAAAAATAATCAGTTGTTTGCCTCTCTCGAGTATGAGGGGGATAAGTGCCACAACCACTAAAAATGCTGCTTATTGCTGCTGGCACGCTGCCGCCACTAACTGTTTGTTTTCCCTCGTAGAATACCAAGTCGGTGAAAATCTTAATGGACAGGTGAGAACTCTTGTAGTTCAGCTATAAACAGTCTCAGTATGGTTGGAGCAAGTACAAATCTTTCAGGATAGCCTGATATTTCAAAGTATGAGAAATTTGGAAGGGAAGTTGGGTGGAGTAGGATAAGAAAAACCAACATTTCTGACGGTCTTCCTCATTCCTTGATTCTTAAAGCCCCTGACTTCATAGCATCTCTGGGATCTGTTTCCAAAACTGCTTGCATATTAAAGGAAGAGTATGCAGTAGAAGCTTTGGTATCATAATTTATAGCAGTCTGTGCAATGCCTGCAAAATTAACAGCTATGAATCTTTTGAAGGTTTGTAATATCCTTGGGCGATAGTCCTCTCTCTGACCAATATCCAGGGCAGAGTTAGGGTGGGGCATGGGTGGACAATAACAGCAGTATTCAGCTGGCCTAAAATCAACTGCATCACCATATGGATAGTGGCTCAATATTGGGACCAAAGGAACAGATACCAGACCGGTAGAGTTTTTCAGGTTTGAAAACTCTGCCAGTCTGGTATCTGTTCCTTTGGTCCTATTGTATCTTACAGATACTTTGTTGCTTTCTTTGGTCTTCTAGTGGTTCAATATTGCCACTATACGTATAATTGCTGGTGGTGACCACATTCTGCCTATAGTCAGCACCACTGCCTATATGTATAGCAGCACTGAATATACATATTTTTTCAATGCCATGGATAGTGTTTATAAAAAAAAAAAATGCAATCACTGACCTATAAGTATTTATTTTAGAGTTATAGCCAAAACTATGCCTTTCTGATAGCATGAACTCTGCAGTTTTTTCAGAACCTTGTAGTTAAGTATCTGTATATTAAGGTCACTGCAAAACCCGATTCTCCTTTGTTGTGAGGTGGGGAGAGATGTCATGAAGGCGAGTGTTTATGGCCTAACTGTTCGTAGGATGATATTTTTTTCTGAGGTCTTTTCTTGGTACCCAGACAGAAAATTCTCCAGAATGCTAAGATGCCTCTTGCAAATGGGTCTGAAACAGATGGTACACATCTTCCATTCCTGGAAGACTCTGTAGAAGAAGGAATGTGGAGCGGTTTTTAGTATAAATCACTTTGTTTTTATCTTTACTAACAGGACCCAGAATTGCACAGGAGGGAGCCTGCCTCCTCCCAAGATTGGTCACCTGAATTCCAAACTTTTCCTGAATGAGATTTCAAAGAAAGAGAAACAACTGAGAAAAATGCTGGAAGGTAAGTACCAGTAGCTGGGCAACCTTCCTTTCAAATGCTGCTGAGATTTTTGAATGTGTGCCGTTTCTCTTCTCACGTCCCCCAGTCTCTCTCTCTTGCTTTTGAAAATGAGTAAATGTATGCAACTGGAGTGAACTGAGTCAAAGCAATTTTCTTATTTAAAACCTTTCATATATGGTCCTTCTCCCTAGTCCTGAATGGTTTACAGTACATGATTACCTAGTAACTATAGACAAAACCATCAAATATATCCCAAAGTCTTGTCTCAAACACAAAATAATCACATCATAAAAATATTGAACAAGGAAGTCTGTCTGCTTCAGCTACCGACCATTTTTCCTGCATCATGCTGAAGTGAAAGGGGGAAAACTGGCAAGAAACCTCCTCCTGCCAAGGAGACCTCTTCATCTTCACTTACCTCTGCAGTGGGTCCATTAGACTCATTTGTTCAGTGGTCAGAGCATCAGCCTGTCAAATCCGGCAACTTCCCGGCATTGTCAACGCTGGATGGGATAGTTTGGCGTTTTCTTTGGGGTGTGATATTTCATCGCTGGAACTAGGGAGACCCACTGTGGTGCCTACTGGAATTGCTGGTTTGGTGTCTCCAGGACTAGTGGGTCCCAAGATAGATGTAGCCGCTGGTCTGATGGGAGGAAGTGTATCTGGGTCAACTACAGCAATGGGGCAGACGCCATGAGAGATACAGCTGTTGGTGGCAGGTGGTGTGCAGCACCTTGAGACAATGGAGTCTGCCCCAGTGATTGCTGCTCAGTTTTAGTGGATGGATGAAGGTTCCTTCCCTTTATGGGCTCAACGGCCGGTCAGATTTCTGGCTCTCTATTCTTTTTGGTGAGACAGAAAGTTTCACCTTAGTCTATTTGGAATGCTGTATCTAAACTGGGTGAGGCTTTGGTCCCTCAGTTACAGAATCTGTCTCTACAAGTTGAAGATAACTCTTCCTTAATTAAAAAGAATTTGGATGAAGTTGCTGTACAGAAGAACTTGCTGTCAAATCTCAGAGGTTGGAAGGCTTCAACTCTGCATTAAGTTTAAGACTGAAGCTTTGGAGAACTAGGAATGGTCCTCCAACTTGCGCTTGGTAAATTTTCCTCACTCATCTAATTCTGGGCATTCCTCCAGAGTCCCAGCCGCCTTTATCCAAGTTTTATTATGTGCCCGGTCATCAGAAAACCTCGGCTAGGACTCTGCAACAGTCACTTGCAGAGGCACAACATATGGACATTTTGAACATCTCTGAGATTTTGGAGTCTTCAGACTTGGAGTCGGTGACACCTTCTACTTTTTTGGTTACTCTTGCACTGCCTTCCAACCGTGATTGGTTATTGAAACTATATTTCAAAAAGCGATCTGTTCCCTTTAAGTTTTACAAGTTCATATCTTCCCTGATTTATCCAGGGAAACCCAGAAAAGGAGGAGGGAATTTCACCTTCTGAAGCCTGGGCTATTCTAGTTGTGGGGTTTATTCTTTTTAAAGTCTTCCTGCAAATGCTTAGTCAAGCTCCAGGCTGCTAATTATCTTCTTTGAACCATCACAACTGTATGCATTTATTGGTGCTCATAGACCTGTTGATTCTCAAGCTGTAGGTTAGATAACCATAGTATATTTAGTTTTGTGCTAGCTGATATAAGCTGACTTATTTCCTACATGTAAATGATATTTGATTTTCCTTCTTAGTGAAGGGCTAGAGGGAAATAGATACTCAGTTTATTATTTTTCCTTTATTCTTTTCTCCGGGAACAAGCAGGAAGTCAGTTCTCACATATGGGTGATGTTGGCGCCGACAGAGCCCTTGCAGAAGCATCTCCCCAGCTTTCAAAGAAAGTCTTTGGGAGATGCCATCATGCATGCATAGTGCCGCCCTGCCCAAAGGTGCCTTGTTGCTCGATCTCCTTTTTTCCACAGAGCCCTTCAGACATCTGTCTGCTTTCCCCCGGAAAAAGTTGAGTTCTTTGTCCCTGAGTTTCATACTCTTCTCTGGTTGCGCACTGGTACTCTTCCCGCAACACAAGCCCATTTCCCTGGCATTAAGTCTCGGGTCCGTAGATATTTTTTTTCCCTCTTGGCGCCTTCGCGCTTTTTTCCAACTGGCAGCACCATGGATCTTTGACCTTGCTGAGGTACTTTTTTCCCTATGGCTACCAGTGGCTTTAAGAAGTATGGTCGGTGTACAAAAATCATGTCCTTTACCGATACACACGACTGCTGCCTAGGGCCGGACCACGACCCTGTGGCCTGAGGTCTCTCTAGGAAGATGTCTACCAAGACCCTCAAGAGCCACCAGCAGCAGCACGATAAGTTCTTCCCAGAGTCCCCGTTGCCTCCGAAAGCCAAGGCCCCTTCTGAAGCCACGGACTCGCTTGACGCCTTTGCGGATCCCGGTCAATGCCGCAGACCTTCAGAAAGGGGTCTCCATTGAGAGAACCCAAGAAGAAGAAACCTTTGAAGGCAGCATCCCAGGACGATCCCAGGCAGGTTGAGTAAGCCCTGAGCCAGGTCCCGCAATCCATGATGTTCATCCAAGGGCTCGGAGCGGGAGCAGCCCACCAAGGTCACCAGGAAGGAATCGCCAAGAGATCGGCCTCGGACCCCCAAGGCCATCCTCGTTGAGGACTCCCCTTCGGGGGAACTGGTGTCGGGCCTGAATTCCTCGGTACCCATGTTGATAGCTGCATTGTCTTCTGGACTAGAAACTAGAATGGTGGCTCTGGAATGCAGCCTGTCTGCCTTCATGGACCAGCAGTAGGCATTGCTGTCTGGCACAGCCGGTTCCTCTGCCCTGACCACTGGGTCCTCGATGCCGAGGACATCCCCGGAGGCCAAGCCAGTCTTCGAGATCATGCGGCCTCGAGTCTATCCTCGGCCGAGGTCTGGATCCGAGTCCCATTCGACGGGACTGAGATCTTCCCTGACTAGCGCACATGACACTAGCCATGGGCCTCTGAGGGACATGGGCAGGGCTCAGGCCCGGAGCCTGCGGACCGCCCCTCCCTTGAGTCTTAGACTACTCGGAATGGGAGACCGAGGACAAGGAGTTTCTGGACACCCGTCACCACTGCGACGTCCCCTCGGACTTGCCACCTTCCAAACCTCGGCATCAGTCCCCACCCGAGGACATGGCGTTTCTCGACTTCGTGCGGGACATGTCAAAGACCCTAGTATTGCCAATGGAATCAGAAGAGGACCCTCGGACGGAGGAACTAGAAATCCTCCAATAGAAAGCCCCATCGAGGGAATTGCTCACGGTACCCATTCCTCCCATCCTGGAACAGCTAATTCTCTGTATGTGGGAAACACCGGCATCGGTGCCTGTTGTGAGCAAGCAGCTCGAATCGATATATCGGGTCCGCCGGAGTCCTTGCTTCCAGAAGGCACAACTGTCGGTCATGTGTCGGCTGAAGAGCGAGAAGATGCACTCCTCGGTGCCCCTGGGTAGGGAGGCCCGCACCCTGGCTGCCCTCGGCAGAAAGTGCTACCAGGGCTGTATGCTCATCGACTGGATCCAGGCCTACCAGCTGTACATGGGAATGTACCTGAGAGACCTGACGAAGGAGCTCGCTGGGTTCTCAGCTGGTCTCTCCGAGGAATCCCTGCAGCGGTTCAAGAACCTGGCCAAAGCCATCCGTGAGTGTTCCAAATTCATGACTTGAGCAGCCTATGATGGGTTTGAGTCTGCGACTAGAATAGCTGCAGCAGGCACTGCTGCCCAATGCCAGGCTTGGCTACAGTTTTCTGACCTCGAGCAATGGGTTCAGGACAAATTGGTCAATGTTCCATGCCAAGGGGCGAACCTTCCTCTTTTTCAGACCCATGTCAGAAAAGGCCGCTGAGTTGGAGACCATTCGTGATGAGGACCAGGCTTTCCAAAAAGATTGCTGGCCCTCCCCGATGGAAGAGATCGGGTAAAAAGCCTGCTTTCAAAAAATACCCACATTTCTAGGCCTCCCCAGATCAACCTCCTGGAGCATCGGGCAATATATCTAGCCCTCTGAACATTTTGCCACCGCCTGAGGCACCAGTCTGTGCTGATCCTAACGGAGAGTCAGGCGGCAATGTTCTATATGAACAAGCAGGGGGGCATGGTCTCGCACCCTCTACCGCGAAGCGATGACACACTGCTCCTACGCAGTTCATCAGGGAATACTCCCATGGGCTGTATACCTACTAGGCCAGGACAACACCCTGGCAGACTAACTGAGCAGGGTCCTCCAACCACATGAGTGGCAGCTGGACCCCAGAATAGCCACCCGGCTCTTTCAACTCTGGGGGACCCCATGGGTGGACCTTTTTGCCAGCCTGGACAACCACTAGTTGCCCCACTTCTGCTCCCATTAGCCCCATCCGTCCCGGGTGGCGGCAGATAAGTTTCTCATTCCATGGTCAGAAGGCCTCATGTATGCCTTCCTACTCACACCGTTGATTGCCAAGACTCTTTTCAAGGCTCTTTGCAACAAAGCATCGCTGATCCTGGTGCCTCCATGGTAGTCCAGGCAGCCATAGTTCCAGCTGCTCCTCTGATTGTCAGTGGAGGCTCTCTCCTGCACGCCAACCTTAGGTCCCTATCACTGACGGCTTGGCTGCTGAAAGGGTAACCTTAGCCCCTTTCAACCTCTTAGGAAAAGTGGAAAAGATCCTGCTCCTCTTGCAAGACCTCCACCGGGAGGGCTTATTCCTTCAAATGGTGCAGATTCTCAGTGTGGTGCACGGAGCAAAGAGTAAACCTGTTCTCCTGCCCGGTGTAGATGGTGCTGCAGTACCTTCATCTCTCAAAATCTGGGTTCAAATCGAACTCCGTCAGGGTACACATCCGTGCCCTAGCACCACCACATGGTTGAGGGCAAGTCCCTCTCGGTCCAGCCTCTGGTGACCTGCTTCCTGAGAGGATTTCTGCTGTCCAAACCCCCTCGTTCGCCCTCCGGCGACAGCGTGGATCCTCAACATAGTATTGGCGCAGCTCACTCGCCTGCCATTTGAGCCCCTGGCTACTTGCTGCCTGAGGTACCTCTCGTGGAAGGTCATGTTCCTGGTGGCATTAACCTCCGCTCACAGGGTCAGCGAGCTCCAAGCCCTAGTGGCAGAGATGCCATAAACCAGATTCTACAAGAACAGGGTTGTGCTTCGTACGCACCCCAAATTCTTTCCGAAGATGTGAAAGGAAGAGACCCTCAACCAGGAGGTGGTGCTACCCATCTTCTTCCCAAGGCCTCACTCCAGCAGGGCGGAAACCGTCCTTCACACCTTGGACTGTAAGAGGGCCCTGTCCTTTCAGGGCCATCGCAAAGCTTCTCAGCTTTTTGTTTTCTATGACCCCAGTCAGCTGGGGGAAGCAGTGACCAAGCAAACACTGTCTACTTGGGTGACAGACTGCATCGCCCTCGCCTATGAGCAGGCTGGGCTCATGCTGGATGGCCGGATCACGGCACACAGTGTCAGAGCCATAGTGGCCTCTGTGGCAAACCTGCACTCCAACCAAATGTTGGACATCTTCCAGGCTGCCACCTGGTCTTCAGACCATACCTTCGCAGCTCACTACTGCCTGGAGAGGAATTCCTAATGGAACAGCACATTCAGCCAGGCCGTGCTCCGTAATCTCTTTGGGGTCTAGGCAACTCCTATCCTCTGACTCTTCTGTGTTCAGGCTACCGGAGCATGCGTTCCATCGGATACATGTGTCCTACTGCAGTCTGTTTCTGCGGACTCAATTGCTACTGCTCACGGCTCCCTTTAAGGATGACCGCATTTTTCCTTACGGGCTTTAGGTAGCCTGTAGCTAGGGAGTCCCATATGTGAGGACTTCCTGCTTGTTCCAGAAAGCATAGTTACTCGCCTGTAACAGGTGTTCTCCGGAGACAGCAGAAATCAGTCCTCGCAACCCTCCCTCCTCTCCTTGGAGTTGCTTCTTTACTATTTTCTTTTGCCGTCTTTTAGTTATGTCATCTGATCGAGCAATATGGCACCCTTGGGCGGGAAGGGCACCACACATACATAGTAGCATCTCCCAAAGGCTTTCTTTGAAAGCTGGGGAGGTGCTTCCGCAAGGGCTCCGTCTGTGCTGACGTCACCTATATGTGAGGACTGATTCCTGCTATCCCCGGAGAACACCTGTTACAGGTGAGTAACTACGCTTTCTTGGTTAAATTATCTTTGTGGGGGGGGGGGTTTGCTATATCCTTTTTATTTCAGTTACAAGTGTTAATGCTTGGATTTATATTATACATTGATAAATAAAAAATTTAAAAAATATTGAACAAAGTTTAAGAACATAAATAGACTTCCAAGTTTGTCCTGATACACCATTTCAGAAACGAAGGTTGTTTCTCCTACCAGCAGATGTGGAGATGGAGAAAACACTAGAAACTTCCTGTGACATAATCACTGCTACTACTGCTAATGCAGTTAGGGGCACACATCAGTATTTCTCTGTCTCCAGCAGATGGTGGATGCAGGTCTGATGCAGCTTGGTTGAAGATTCTTTTAGTTCCTGAGTAACTGTCCTAAGGGGGCACCTTTCTCAGTGGAGCTTGATGGCAGATGTCTTCAAGGCCGATCCGAGTACTCCCTCTGCAGGGGGGGGGGGGGTGAAGACTGAACTCCCCATAACTGTTGATAGACCATTTGAGCAGCCAGCATTTCTACTGGATTAAGACTCTTCGCTTCACACAGCCTCAGTACTCCCAACCTTGACTCCCCCAGGACAGTTTGGACAGACGCTTGAGGAAGTTATGTGCCTGGAGGCTTAGACAGCAGAGGAGCAGGCCTCCCTGGGCTACATGGAGGTGACTAGCATCTTGTTTTTCTAGTGCCCGACCTCATCCATTGCGCTTTCCAATTGTCCGGTCCGGTAGCCGTCTCAGTACTGGCCTTTGAATCGAGCTGCAGTCGCACATATGTTGAGTATGTGCTACCATATGCTCTCATTTGCTTTAAGTGTTTGCTTAGCGTACACTGCGCATTGACTCTGGATATTGATTTGTGCACTTTTCTATCATGCGAGGTCTGTGCATAGTGGCAGTACATGCCTGGACTACGCATGGTCTCTGCTTGTGTCTGGTACATTTGGCGCACTTCGCTGTGCACATAGCTAAGGCTTGTTAGCATGCCCCTTAAGAAGCCTGTTCTTGGGCACTTGCATGCCAGCTCCAAAGAAATGCTGCCTGGTCTGTGGAAAACGCCAAGTTGGCACAATGGATTCCCTCTGAGGGCATTGTAGAGAGGTCCCCAGGGACCCTTTGAGAGCAGATCTCTCGGGGCCTGCCAGCAAGGCTCCGCAAACACCTTAGCCATGGACAATTGCAGGGGCAGGCATCGAAAAGGACAATGCCCTAGTCTTGGACGACTCCTCTCACAGTCTGGGATGATCCCCTCCACTGCTTCTTCTTACTCGGATCGGGCAGATATAAGTGAGTGGGGGATCGAGAAGCAACAAGGAGCCTTTGGGCCTTGGTCTGTGTTCTCCAGAATTCTTCTCATTTTTCTAGCAAGCATGGTGATTCTGGCAGGGCAGCTCAGATCAGCAGACCAGATGGCCAGAGTCTGAACCCATGGCAAAGAGCGGTTAGAGCCAGGCCTTCGCTCCTCTGTGGAAAAGGTCTCATCAACAAGCATAGGGAGTACGGCTGCAGCTCTAGGGCATGAGGGGATATGCTTGCACCCTTATCTCAACGGCTGGCTTATGTGAGCCTGGTCGCAATTGGAAGCAGCCAGTTGTCAGACAGAATGGTACAGTTTCTGGAGAGTCTTGGCCAGGTGATCAATTGCAAGAAGAGTTGCCTCGAGCCCTCTCAATTATTGGAGTATCTCCAGGCCCTGTTTGACTATTACGCAGGCAGGGTCGTCTTTCCCACAGAGAGAATGACAAAGCTGTGGTCTGTTAGCAGCCTTCCAGAGGCAGAGAGCTCCCAAAATCTGGGACTACCTTTGGCTCCTGGATTTTGATGGTGGCAATGAAAGAGATCTAATAGCTCAGTTAGGAAGAGTTGGAGGAGGACTATTATGTAATTTAAAGGTTGCAGGTTTGAGGCCAAGCTATGCCAGTTATCTAAAAAAGCAGAAAAAAAGACATTTGTTTTAACGGCCAGTTTACAATTGGTATCAGCCTTGCAATCTAAAGAAGGGCTAGCCCCTAGACAATCTTCCATGGCTGCTTCTGTTGATGGATGCAATACTGTCTGGCTGGGGGGCCCATTGCGAGGGGTAGATGGCTCAGGGTCATTGGAGCAATAGGGAAGCGGCATGGCCCATCATCCATCTCAAGGCCAGGCCATTTCCTTAGCCCTTTGTGTTTTTGTCCCCCTGGCCCAGGGCTGAGTGGTCTGAATCTTCCCAGACAATGCCACAGCTGTTTTGGCATAAGTCAACAGGCAGGAGGGTATGAAGAGTGCTGGAGTGGCCCTGGAGACGGCCCTCTTGTTCTCCTGGGTAGAATGAAGTCTGCTGGCCCGATTGGCGCAACACATTGTGGACATCAGCATTGTGGAGGCAGGTTCTGTCACCACTCTCAATTCTGAGGAGTCAGAGTTAGCCCTGTCAGTGAAAAGATTCTACACAGGTGCAGTCTTCCCTGGATGGATCTGATGGGGACCTGGGCCAGTGCCAAGGTGCACAGATTCTTAGTCTCCACAAGGTGGTTGGCTGCAAGTGCAGTGTCGCCCTGGTTCAGCCTTGGCTGCGGAAGCCATTGTACATGTTTCCTCCATGCCCTCTCATAGGGCATGTGCTTCGCTGCATAGCGTACAGTCTGGGCCTAGCAATTCTGGCGGCACTGGATTTGGCCATGGAGGCCCTGGTTTGCAGATCTGATGTGTCTTTCTTCTGGAGTCTTTCCAGTAATTTTCTCTTCAGGTGCCACGCGCCATTTTGGGCACTAGGCCCAACTTTTTCCTTCAAAATGGAAAAACCCGCTTCGGGTTTTAAAAAGTGTTATAAGTGTGGCGGTACCATCTCTGTCACCGACACCCATGAGTGGTGCCTCAAATGTTTAGGTCCTGACCACTCTATTTCTGAGTGTGTTGCCTGTGGGATGATGTCGAAAAGGGGCCAGCAAAACCAAGCTGCTAAACTTAGCACCCTTTTTTCCTCCGATGTAGCCTCCGTGGCATTGACGTCTTCCAGGGCTTCGTCTTCCTCCCATGGATCTCCGGTAACTAAACATAAATCTAGTCTAGTCTAGTCCTCAAAGGGTAGATCTCCTTTCTATTTATTTATTTACATTCTCTTATATACCGCGCTATTCTGCATCAGTGCGGTTTACATTGAACAAACTGAAATTACATTGAACAGGGCATTATAACTTGGAGATAACTATTTTACAGGGAACATGGGCTATGGAGGGTTAAGTGGCTTGCCCAAGACCACAAGGAGCACCTGTGGGACTAGAAACCCCAGTCCTTACGGCCCAAGGTTGCTGTCCTCTAGTGGGATTTGAACCCCTGACCTTCCGGCCTGAAGTACCTTCTAGACATTGAGATGCCTCTGGCGTCCCTTGAGGGACTTTCACCGGCAAAATTGCCCCGGCAGGAGGCTTTGGCTTCCAAAGCACTAACGGGGCTCCAGGATGTTCTCGAGGCTTCATCCTCAGCAGAACTACTGGTGCCATGCTCTGGGGTACTGGCCGCTTCATCTGGTACCGACACCCAAGCATCGATAGACCCGAGATTCTTGGCTATTGAATGCAGTCTGGCGGCCTCGATGCCCTGAAACCGCTTCAGACAATTCAACTGGTACCGGCACTGACTCCGGTGCCAGCACCGACTGCATCGACATCGGCAGGTATTCTACTGGGACCGAGTCATGCGTGTCTATCCGACATCGACAAGTCGGTACCGGACCCCTCCGATGCCGACTTCGATCTGTACCGGTACCGTGCCTTGCACGATCACCCGGATCGGAGATACTTCGCATCCTCGGATGAGTCTGAAGACTCTGAAAGCTCTGCCGATACCAGAGTACTTCTTCCTGAGGATTCCTCTTCTCCTCAGCGTAGGATGTCTCCACCAGAGGATATGTCCTTTCAGGATTTTATCGGAGATGTGGCCCGAGGTCTTTCCATCACAGTGGCTCCTGAAAAAAGAGCCTAGGGCAAAGGAATTAGAAATCCTGCAATACCCTAAAGCTCCCAAGGATGCAGCTACCTTGCCTAATTCATGAGATTTTGCATGATCTCATGTTAAGCATGTGGGAAACACCTCTAACCACATCTCCTCACTCTCGAAGACTCGACATCATGTATCGAGTTCCTCCTTGTCCTGGGTTTCAGAAGACTTAATTACCACACCATTCCATGGTGGTGGAATCAGCTATGAGAAGGATAAAGAGTGCAAAAAGGCATGCATCTAATCCTCCAGGACGTGAGTGTAGGACTCTTGATGTCTTTGGACGTCGAACCTTCCATGATTGCTGCTAGGATCAGTTCCTATATTTTATATATGGGAATGTTCCTTAAGGAGGTCACAGGAGATTTAGAGTTTGAGCCCTCTCCTTCCTTATGATAAGAGGCAGGATTACCTCGCCCTTGTCAAACATGCTCAGGATGTTTCCAAGTTTGTCAATCGTGCAGCCTTTGACTGCTTTGAGTGCATAAGCAGAACCTCTGCCATTGCCATAGGTGCACGTAGGATTGCCTGACTCCAGGCATCTGACTTGGAAATGTGGGTACAGGATAAACTAGGGAATATTCCTTGCACAGGAGAGAATCTCTTTGGCAAGAATTGGCAGGAAAAAGCTAATGAGATAGATGCTGACAATATCACTTTGGATAGATTGTCTAAATCTACTGCTGATCCTGCGAGGAAAAAATCTATAAGAAACCAGTCTTCAGTAAGAAGAAGTTTTGTCCCTCCTATACCCAGCAGGGGTATCATTTAGGTTAGTCTGCCCAAAAGGGACAGCAGCAACAACCTAGGCAAAGAAAGACAAAAGCAGCTAAGCCTCAACAGGCTCAGCAGTCTCAGCCTCCACAGGGGCTTTGACTCCTATCTAGAGAACTTTGCCTTCCTGACCCTGAACAGCCCAGACTTCTCTCAATGACCAGTTAGGTCAAGAGGTCACTGTGTTCCTTGCTCAAGGGGCAATAGAAGAGGTACCCATTCCCCAACAGGGTACAGGATTTTACTTCCCCTATTTCCTTATTCCAAAGAAAACAGGAGGACACAGACCCATTTTAGACATCAGAGAATTGAACAAATTCCTATTCAAAGAGAAGTTCAAAATGATTTCTCTAGGAACTCTGCTGTTATACCTTCAGAGTCAGGATTGGCTTTGTTCTCTAGATCTCAAGGATGCGTACACTCATGTTCTAATCCATCCAACTCACCGAAAGTTCCTTTGCTTTCTGTTTCAAGGGAAGTACTACCAATACAGGGTTCTTCCCTTTGGCCTGGCCTCTGCACCAAGGGTGTTCACAAAATGCATGGCTGTGGTGGCAGTATTTCTCCGCACCCTGGGAATATTCGTCTTCCCTTACTTAGACGACTGGCTCATTCGAGCCCCTTCAGAGCCAGAGGCCAGGGTGGCCCTCTCTCGCACAATGCGCATCCTTCAGTATTTGGGACTTGTCATAAACTTCCCAAAAGCCAACCTTGCTCCCACTCAGTCCCTAGAGTTTATAGGAGCTCTGCTGGGTACCAGACAGACAAAGGCCTACCTTCTACAGCCCCGCTGCTTTCGCATTGTGCAGTTAGCTTCCCAAGCAGTGCTAAAACCTCACCTCACTGCTCAGGAAATGTTACAGTTGCTAGGCCACATGGCATCCACCGTGCTTGTGGTTCCTTATGCTCGCCTCCATATGAGGACAGCCCACTGGACTTTATCCACTCAGTGGACTCAAGTGTCAGGTTGCCTGTCAGACAAAATAGCAAACTGAGTTCGCCTTATTTTGTCCCTCCAATGGTTGCAATCACCGCAAAACCTTTTGGTGGGGTCTCCTTTTCAGCAACCCCCACCCCAGGCCACTAACAACAGATGCTTCACAGGTGGGTAGGGTACCTGGACTCCACAGGAGGCCTATTTACACATCAATCTCCTAGAACTTAGAGCAATTTTCCTTGCTCTTTCAGTATTCCACACCCAGCTCAGCTACAAGACAGTCTTAGTTCAAACGGACAATCAAGTAGCTATGTTCTGTGTGATCAAGCAGGCGGAACAGGCTCTCTGTCGCTGTGCAACAAAGCTTTGTGACTATGGACCCTCGCCAGAGAGCATCAGATTCATCTCCTTGCGGTGTGTCTTCTAGGCATTCAAAACTCTTGGGCAGACAGACTGTCGAGTTCTGCTTCCACACGAGTGGTCTCTCCATGCAGACCAGGTGGCCCAAATTTTTCAAATTTGGGGAACCCCGGACATAGACCTCCTTTGCAAGTCCGCTGAATGCCAAACTTCCCCGGTTATGTTCCAGAATTCCGGCTGAGGGTTGTCAGGCCAGGGATGCTTTCCTCCTCCATTGGGGTCAGGACTTCCTCTATGCCTTTCCACCCATTCCCCTAATTCCCAAAACCCTGTTCAAGCTTCAGAGACAGAGGTCATATGATCCTCATAGCTCCACATTGGCCACGGCAAATGTGGTACCCTCTGCTCCATCTCTCTCAAGCTCCGCCGCTGGAGTTAGGATCTGCTCCAAATCTCCTTAAGAGGACGGGATGCTGTGGCATCCCAATCCCTAGTCTATGCATCTCAGGGCCTGGTTGCTGAAAGCCTAGAACTTCACGGTCTTAACCTTTCCCAGCAGGTAAAGGATATCCTTTATACTTCCAGGAAGCCTTCCACAAGACGCTCTTATGCATTTAAGTGGAAAAGGTTTACCATATGGTGCTCGCAGAAGGGTCTTAACCCTCCTGCGATACCTCTGGAATCATTACTGGAGTATCTCCTTCATTTATCAAATGCAGGGCTTAAGACCAATTCAGTGAGAGTTCATTTGAGTGCTATTGCAGCTTCTTTCAAGCCTCTGAATGGACAACCTATTTCCTCTCATCCTCTCATAGCGAGATTTATGAGGGGCCTTCTTTTAACTAAGCCTCCCATTAAGCCACCACCGGTGGCATGGGACTTAAATCTGGTTCTTGGGCAGCTCATGAAACCGCCTTTTGAACCATTAGCCACTACCTCTTTGAAATTGCTTTCCTGGAATGTCATCTTTCTTATTGCAATCACATCAGCACGTCGCATCAGTGAATTGCAAGCTTTGATGGCTGATCCTCCTTATACAAGGTTCCATCATAAGGTAGTCCTTAGGACTCATCCACACTTTATGCCAAAGGTGGTGTCACCTTTTCATTTAAACCAAGCGGTTTACCTTCCTGTATTCTTCCCAAGGCCTCACGCCTCAAATGCAGAAAGGAATCTTCATACTTCGGACTGCAAAAGGGCTTTGGCCTTTTACTTGCAAGGACACAGCAACATAGAAAGTCCTTTCAACTCTTTGTTGCTTTTGATCCTAGTCATTTGGGACGTCCACTCTCCAAAAGAACACTGTCCAGCTGGATTGCACAGTGTATATCTTTTGCCTGTGAGAGTAAAAACCTTCCTCTTGAAGGCCATGTCACAGCTCACAATGTGAGAGCCATGGCGGCCTCTATGGCTCATCTTCACTGTCTCTATCGACGACATCTGTCGAGCAGCTACTTGGGCTTCGGTTCATACCTTCACAGCCCATTACTGCTTAGACAAGGACTCCTGCCGGGATGCCTTGTTTGGTCAGGCTGTTCTTCAACACCTGTTTCATACTTAACTCCTACCCACCATCCCTGGTAGGATGCCAGAGATCCATGGGGGGAAGTGGAGCCCTTTCACAAGGGCACACAACATCTGTGGCCTTCTCCCTGGCATCTGCAGCTAGGGAGTCCCCATATGTGAAGACTACATTCCTGCTTGTTCCTGGAGATAGCATAGTTACTCACCTGTAACAGGTGATCTCCGGGAACAGCAGGAATTTAGTCTTCCCAACCCACCCATCTCCCCTAGGAGTTGTGTATCGCTCTTTCTCGCTTTCCCTCTCTTTGTCTCAGCTTTAAACTCAACTGGAGAGGGACAGTTGGAAAAGGCGGGAAGGTAGCACGCAGGCGCTGTGGGATGCTCCCAAAAGCTTTCCTATTGGACACTGGGGAGTGTTCCCGCGCAGGCTCCGTCGGTACTGACGATACCCATATGTGAAGACTAAATTCCTGCTGTTCCCGGAGATCACCTGTTACAGATGAGTAACTATGCTTTGCTAGTCATGTTTTCAAATCTAAAATTGTATAAATAGAAAACTAAGTACAGGATTGTTGTGCTGAGAATCACAAGGCTAGCAACAATCTGATTACAAAGGAAAAGAGCAATCTTAGATCTCCATTTATTGTAATTGCGAAGCTGCCAGTGCCGCCTTTACATTTGGCCTCCGTAGAAGGTTTAGATCTTCATCCGTCGTCAATATGTTTTTTTTTAATATTTGTTTCCTTGGGTAGGGGAAGGGTTGGTTCCCATTCTCATATCCCCTTATATCCTTAGCACTCTCTGCTTTTCCTTTCACCCCTCCTAGATCTCCAGTTGATCCAATCCACAGAGGGTCTGCTTGGGTGGGATAGATGATCTTTTCTTGCCTCAGTACAGGGAGAATGCCTCTTAGGCATACCTTTGGAAAAAAAGGTTAACTGGTAGAAGCTTCCATTGTACCACTCATTACCACTTTTCCCTGGATCTGTGCATGTGTCCACTGTGATGCAGCTGAAATCGGTGAACCCCCTCAAATGGGAGATCTGAACCTAGATTCCAGGAATGGAGAAATAGTCTAATGGTTAGAGCAGCGAGTTGAGAACCAGGGAAGCCAGGTATAAATCCCATTGTTCCTTGTGATCTTGGCCATTCACTTAACCCTTCATTACCTCAGGTACAGACTTAGATTGTAAGCCCTCTGGGAAATATCTACTGCTCCTGAATGTAGCTTGCCTTGAGCTATTAGTGCAAAGACATGAGCTAAATCCAAATCATAGATGCCACTGAGCCAGATGTTTTTGATTGTCTTACTGTAATCTACCCTTGGTCCCATTTTTCCTTCTTTGCAATGTGCTGTAGCTGAAACAAGGACTCTGGCTGTCCTACATGGCAGACTATCATTTGCACCTACGAATGCTAACTTTTGGCTTGCTGAAGCATCTAAGTCATCTGTTTTGAATCATCTGTCTTCCCAAGGGTTCCAGTGTATCAGTGCCATGATGTTTCCCTATAGGCAAACAGGATACATAAGGGTAGCATCATCCATTTGAGCCTGCGAGCGAACTCTCTTGGCTCCCTTACATGGAAGATTTTTAGAAAGCTCAATCACCCCTGCATGTATTTTCCAGCCTGCTGCTACCGCGCCTGAGGCACCCTGTTTTTCCAGAGCCAGTTAGGCATGCCTGAACCACAGGATCAGTTTAGTCTGTCCTTTCTTATGCAATTTTTCTCCATATAGTGGGTAAATATGACCACTTTCCTGCTGCTTCCTTTTTCTTTTCCCTTAGAAATTTTAGCGTTAGTGATCATTTTTAATTTTCCTTTCATTTTCTTCTGGTGTCATTTAGGCCCCCTTAAGCCTCAGCCATGTTCAGTCAGTTGTTTTATTTTTTTTCCTACCTCATAATTAAGTCGTTTGATTTTGCCATAGCTATTTTTCCAACACAAACTGGCCAGCAGGTTCAAAAAGGTATTCTCAGTGCTTTAGGCTGATGTCGGTCACGGACACCCACAAGCTCTACCTAAAGTGTTTTGGGGCCCGATCTGTTTACAGATGACAAAAAGAAGTTGTAAGGGTTGAGAGGAAAAGCATGCACATCTTTTTGGCGCTTCTAGGACCAGCCCGTCAGCATCGAAGGCATTGGTCAACATTGACTCCGGAGCTGGACCATACACTGATGGTGCATTGGCATCGGAATGCTCTGAACTGAGCATCATTAAGAAATTAAGGGATCAGTCACCCACTAGTTCAACCCCGAAGAAGGGGAAGGGTTCTCCCTCTACTTCAATGGCATTGAGAACCGCCTAACATCGAGTGGAGGCTGAGGTGCATCGGCATCGGAGCTTTTCAGAGCATGATGCCAGGAGGGCAAGGGATTCCAGCAAGCCTCGCCCTCTGAAGCAGCCCTGAAGGGATGGTAGCTCAACATCCATGACAGTGGTGGAGGGGCTGCACCAGATTTCAAGGGTACGTGACCAGCCTTTCAATACACCCTCTAAAGTACCAGGGACATCGACCAAGTCTGCTGAGCCCACCATGGCTTCCTTAGCGGCAGTCCTTGAGGAGCTCTTGGCTCAGAGGATGGCGGACAAGCTGATGAAGCTGCTCTGCATGCGAGAGCTACTCGCTCTGATTCCCCCGAAGCAGGGGCATTGAATCATTCAGCTGTTTCTAGAAGTTCTCCAACTGCTTATGGGAGATGGGTCATAATTGGGTCCCAAACTTGCCTCTACACCGAGTGATGCCCGACTGATACCAATTTCCAATCAGTGTATCATGATTCCCGGATGAGACCTGAGCCTTCTACATCTGAGGCCGGTCCATTCAGAAACGTACCTCTCTGAGTCAGTGTCAGAGCATTTTTGGGAAACTGACTATGATTCTGATTACTTCTTGGAAGAGAGGTCCCCAGAACTGCCATCGTATTCCAGGCCGCCTCCTGAGGATATGTCTTTCAATGATTTTGTAAGGGATATGGCTAAGGGCATACCATTTACTCTGGATATAGAGAAGGAGCCTAGGGCAGAAGAATTAGACATCTTCCAGTCTCCTGATCCCTTGAAGGAAGCATTGACGTGCCCATGCACTACATCTCATAGTAACATAGTAAATGACGGCAGATAAAGACCAGCATGGTCCATCCAGTCTGCCCAGCAATACGGCAAGAGTAGGCACCTGTCGCTCTGTGCAGGCCACCCCTCCCCATGTCTTTGTTTAGGGGTGGACCCACCACTCCATGTAGGACACCCCTATTTGTTGAGAAGTTAGATGGTTCAGTGTATTTTGTTTTTATCCTGTTGCTGTAAAGGGATATTCGCTGTGCTGTGCTTATCCCATGATGTTTTGAATTCCGTCTAAGCAACAGATGACTTTAGGAGATCCCTTGTCTGTAGCTCCTGTGAGTAAGAAAGTAGATTCCCAGTAGAGACCAGAAGGCTCCCAGATTCAAGAAGCTACAGCTTCTTCACCATTCCTTGGTGGTTGAATCTGGTCTCAAAAGGGCTAAAATGTTCAAGTCACACCCTTCAGCACCTCCAGGGAGGTGAGTTTCAGACTCTAGATTCATTTGGGAGAAGATTCTATCAGAACACCATGTGCTCTTCCTTTGTGGCATCCTACCAGCTCTACATGAGTATGCACTTGAGGAATACCATACTTATTATAGAGGAATATGGCAACTTTCTTCCTCCAGAGAAAGCTGCAGGTTTCTATTCCCTAACGGGTCAAGGGCAGGACTGTGGAAAATGCATGGTCCAAGCAACCTGTGATATTTTCAATATGGTGTCAAGAGCATCTGTCATAGTATTGGCACCCAGAGTTTCTCATGGCTCTGGGCCTCACACTTGAAATTGAGCATGCAGGAATAGCTTGCTATGTGCCATGCTGTGCCGTAGAGATAATCTCTTCGGAGATAGAATTCAGGCTGCTGCTACCATGATTAAACAGCAACGTGACACACTGAAGCACGCTCCAAGCCCAATCCTGACTTGGCCTCTTTTTCTAGGAGGTTTCGGAGCGGCGTGCATAGGAGTGCCTATTGCTCTCATAGGCATAGATATCCTCCTCCACCATGCTCCTCCCTACTTAAATAGGTCTCT
This sequence comes from Ichthyophis bannanicus, assembly GCA_033557465.1. Lineage (NCBI taxonomy): Eukaryota > Metazoa > Chordata > Amphibia > Gymnophiona > Ichthyophiidae > Ichthyophis > Ichthyophis bannanicus. Next base: position 928,162,274 of record CM066034.1, read on the forward strand.
TGTGCCTGTCCTAGGCAGCAGAGATCTATGAAAACCCAACTGGCTTCCCAGCCAAAACCAGGAGCAGGATTTTGACTGGCTCCAGGAGAACATAGTCAATCTTCCATTAGGAAGGAGGCTCACCTACTTTGTTAACCAGTGGCCCCTAATCATCTCCAACAGTTGAGTTCTCAAGATTGTCTAACAAGGGTACAGGTTGTAATTTTTAGAGAAACCTCCAAATTGCTCTCCAACACCAATTTCACAGGTGTCTCTGCAACAGGAGTTATTTATAAAGGAACTTTCCACCCTTCTCTAGGCCAGGGCTATCAAACCTGTGCCGCCAGGGCAAGAGAGGCTGGGATTCGATTAGAGGTACTTTCTGGTGCCAAAAAAGACAGGAGGATACCATCCCATCTTAGAGCTAGAACATCTAAACAGATCTTCTTAAAATAAAAGTTCAGGATGTTTCTCTCGTCTGTCTCCTCCCCTGCACAGAGGAGATTAGCTATGTTTCTTGGATCTACAGCAGTAGTTCCCAACCCAGTCCTTGGGTACTCCCAGGCATGTCAGGTTTTCAGGATATCCACAAGGAATACGCATGAGATAGATCTTTATCTTTATTTCTGTATGCACTGCTTCCATTGTATGCAGATCTATCTCATGCATATTCATTGTGGATACCCTGAAAACCTGAGTGGCCTGAGGGTACCTGAGGACTGAGTTGGGAACCGCAGATCTACAGGATACCTGTACACATATCCTGATACATCCTGAGTGGGATGTATCTCAGATTCATTGTAGGGGAATACCATTTCCAGTATCACTTACTACCTTTTGGCCTTACATCTGCTTCTCGAGTGTTCACCAAGTGTCTCGCAGTAGTCATAGTGTTTCTACGCAGCTGGATGTATATGCGTTTCCCCACTTAGACAATTGGCTGCTTAAAAGCACCAGTCAGGAAAGGGGTATAGGAATCTGTACACACCATCCTGGTGCTAGAGTTACTAGAGTTTATCATAAACTACCCAAAGTCCCAGTTGGCTCCATTCTTTCAATTGGATTTCATCGGAACTCTACTAGACATAACTCAGACAAGAGCTTTTCTGCCTCTCAACAGAGGCAAAAATATCTGATTCAGCGGGTCACAGAAGTTCTTTACAGTCTTTGCTTGTCCACTTCATGTGTGGTTTGCTTCTGTTGAAGCCTCCCCTTAAACTATCTGTAATGTCATGGGACTTCATTGTGGTTTTGTCTCGGCAGATAAAAGTCCCTTCGAGCCACTGAATATCTGTGGCCTGCAGTTTGTCCCAGAAGGTATTGTTCTTGGTGGCATTTACTTCAACACACAGAGAAAGTGAGCTCCAAGCTCTAGTAGTGGATCCACCCTACACTGTTTCTTCAGAATAGGGTGGTGTTACATACTCATCCAAAATTCATTACTGAGGTGATGTGGGATATCTACCTTAACCAATCAGTTGTCCTACTAACATTTTTCTCCCAAACTATTGTTTGGAGAGGGACTCCTGACACGTGAGCAGCTTCGATTGGTCAGTCCTTTGAAATCTCCAATTCCATTCCCTCCTAGGCCCTTTTCTTTTTCTGTTTTCAGGGTGCCTAAAAAAAAATTAAGAAGTCTTGTTGGCAACAAAAACATTTTGTTTGTGTCTGCTTGTTGCATGACACTACTTACTATTATTTGAGGCAACCTGTAGCTAGGGATTCCCATGGCTTACCAAGTATGCACTTCATCCTCTTCAGATGGCTCAGAACACTGCTGCCTGCATACTGTGTGGAACACACGGGGCTACACATATAACACTGATTCTGAAACAGCTACATTGGCTTCCCATAGCAAGCCAAACAAAATACATTGTGATTATCACAACATATAATTCACTTCATAACCTCTTCTTGGATTATCTGTGATTATTACTACATAGGATGCCAAATAACAGATCTAGAAGAGCGAATATGCAGAACATTCTCATCATCCCAACTCTAAAAGTAAAGAGCAGCCAATACACTTCCAATAGTCTTCTCACTCTATGCACCGTCCGTTTGGAACACTCTTCCAGTGAGCATACGTACTATTCCTTTCTCCAGGACCAAGCAGGAAGTCAGTCCTCACATATGGGTGACATCGGCGCCAACGGAGCCCTCGCGGAGCAATTTCCCCAGCTTTCAAAGAAAGCCTTTGGGAATTGCAGCGCGCATGCGTGGTCCCCTTCCCACCCAAGGGTGCCATCTTGCTCAGTCTTCTTTTTTCCGCGGAGCCCTACAGGCTCTGTTTGTATTCACCGCTGAAAAAGTTGATTTTTCTCTCTTATTATTTATTCTTTTTCGGTTCGACGCCGGATCCCTTTTTCCCGCCCGGACCCGCTACGCCAGTATCGGGTCCGTTTCTTTATTTTTCGGTTTTTTGTCCTTCGTGACAAGCGTTCGCGCCATTTTTTTCCTTTTCACTGGCAGCCCTGTCTTTTGACCTCGCAGGGGCCCTTTTTCCCTCGATGGCTGCCAGCGGGTTTAAGAAGTGTGATCGCTGTAAGAAACTCATGTCTCTTACTGACACACATGACTGCTGCCTCCGCTGCCTCGGACCCGATCATGACCCGATGATCTGTGGTCCGTGTGGCAAAATGTCCTCAAAAGCGTTGAGGAGTCGGCAGCATCAGCGAGATCGAATCTTCTCTGACTCCGCGTCCGGCCGGGCCCGGACCTCGTCAGAGGCTTCGACGTCCCGGGACTCCGGTCCTGAGCATCGTCGGAGTTCCTCTGAGCGGGGGTCTCCTACCCAGGAACATCATAGGAAGAAAAAACCTGCGAGGGCGGTGTCGGCGGACGCTCCTGGTTCCTCGAGGGCCAGGTCGCATAGCCCCGACAGCCGTCCCGGGTCCTCGGAGTCGGAGAGGCCTTCGAAACATCCTCGTCTCGAGATGGAGTCGCCTGGACACGTGAGTACTGTGGTCCTCGTGGACTCGCCTCCGAAGGAGCTGACGTTGGGCCCGACGCCGTCGGGGCCCGAGTCAGGGGCTGCTGGGTCTCCTGAGCTTGGACTCAGGTTGACGGCCTTGGAGAGCAGTTTAGCTGCCTTCATGGACCAGCAGCGGGCATTGATCGCTGGCCTTGCCAATGCGTCTGCCCTGGCCACCGAGACGTCGACGTCCAAGTCGACCCCGGAGACCGAGCCGATCCTCGAGTCCATCCGAGCTCGAGTCGATCCTCGGTCGCGGTCTCCCTCGGCCTCCCGTTCGGGACCGAGGTCGTCGACGCCGACTCCTTCGGCGTCGGAGCAGAGGGCATCGGTGCCCGCCCGACCGGAGCCACTCGAATCCTCCTCCGCGGAGTCCGACTGGGAATCGGAGGACGAAGAGTCCCCTGGTAGTTTTCGGACTCTGTATCCCCTCGGACTCGCCCGAGTCCGAACCTCGGAGACGGTCCCCCCCGGAGGACACCCGGTTCTCGGATTTCGTGCGGGATATGGCCAAGGCCTTGGCATTCCCCGCGGATCCCGAGGAGGAGCCTCGAGCCGAGGAGCTCGATGCCCTCCAGTATGATTCTCCCCCGAAGGAGGCCTTTACTGTACCGGTTCCTCCGATGCTGGAACGACTTCTCTTCCGCATGTGGGAGAACCCGGCGTCGGTGCCGGTGTTAAGCAAGCGGGTCGATTCCATTTATCGAGTCCGCAAGAGCCCCGGCTTTCAAAAGGCACAACTACCACACCATTCCATGGTGGTGGAATCGGCCATGCATAGACTCAAGAGTCAAAAAATGCACTCCTCGGTGCCTCCCGGCAGGGAGGCCCGGAGCCTGGATGCCCTCGGTAGAAAGTGTTTCCAGGGCTCTATGCTTGCTTGTCGAGTCCAGACCTACCAGCTCTATATGGGCATGTATCTCCGAGATCTGGCAAAGGAAATTGCCGGGTTCTCGGCTGGTCTTTCCGAGGAACCTTTGCAGAGGTTCCAAGCCTTGTCCACTGGGATTTGAGAGTGCTCGAAGTTTATCTCTCGGGAAGCCTACGATGGCTTTGAAGCATCGGCTCGAGTAGCCGGAGCCGGCATCGGTGCCCGCCGACAGGCTTGGCTTCAGTCATCCGACCTCGAGCCATGGGTCCAGGACAAGTTGGTTGATGTCCCCTGCAGAGGTGAAAACCTCTTTGGCAAACCCATGGCTGAAAAGGCTGCACAAATCGAGACCGAGACTCTGACCAGAACTAGGCTGTCCAGAAAAACCTCTGCCCCTTCTCAGAAGAAGAAGGGCTCGGGGAAAAAGCCCTTTTACCCGAGGAAGGCGGCTGCCTATAAATACTACCCTCAGTATCAGGCCTCAGCAGCTCCCCAAAAGGGTCAGCAGGCCAAGGGGTAATGGGTTCCATAGGCAGCAGGCCCCCAAGCCCACTACACCGGCCCCTGCTCAGCAGGGTGGGGGTTTTTGACTCCATCAGCATAGCCTCTTCCCCTCAGCTGGTTTCTCTCAGCACAGGAGGCCGGCTGGTCCACTTTGCCCACAGGTGGTCAGCCATCACATCAGATACCTGGGTACTTCATATAGTTCAGAAAGGCTATCTTCTACACTTTCACCAGGTACCTCCCTCCTACTTTCCAGGGGAGCCTCCAAGACTCCCTCTGCACAGGGACTTACTCCTTCAGGAGTTGGCAAGTCTTCTTCAGGAACAGGCTGTGGAACCGGTGCCCCACCACCTGAGAGGTCACGGCTTTATTCCAGGTACTTTCTGATACCAAAAAGAACAGGAGGCCTCAGACCCATCCTGGACTTGCGAAACCTCAACAAGTTCCTGGCAAGGGAAAAGTTCAAGATGCTTTCCCTTGGAATCCTGCTGCCCTACCTCCAGCGGAGAGACTGGCTATGCTCCTTAGATCTAAAGGATGCCTATACTCACATCCTTATTCATCCAGACCACAGGCAATATCTCAGATTTGTTGTGGGAGGAAATCATTACCAGTACAGGGTCCTGCCCTTTGGCCTATCCTCCGCCCCACGGGTTTTCACCAAATTCCTGGCAGTGGTGGCGGCCTATCTCAGACTTCAAGGCCTTTTTGTGTTTCCATACCTGGACGACTGGCTCATCCGGGCCCAGTCTTCCCAAGAAGCCACTCAAGCCACTCATCGCACTGTGTCCCTGCTCCAGCACTTGGGCTTTGTCATAAACTTCGCAAAGTCCACTTTGCTCTCCTCTCAAGATCTCGAATTCATCGGCGCAAGGTTAAGCACTCTTCAGTCGCGGGCCTTCCTGCCTCTGGACAGGGCCCACAGGCTCATGAATCTCGCCAGCCACTTTCGCAGCAATTCCCTGGTCTCTGCCAGGCAATTTCTGAGACTGCTCGGCCATATGGCTTCCACGGTCCATGTGACCCCCAATGCCCGCCTGAACATGCGACCTGCCCAGTGGTGCCTTCGCACTCAATGGCATCAGGCCACGGGGAGCCTGACGGACTCAGTACAAGTCTCGGACCTGCTGGTCTCTTCTCTGCGGTGGTGGCTTCATCTGCCAAACCTAGTGCTGGGAGTGGATTTTCAATCTCCTCCTCCTTCTCAGGTACTAATCTCCTGGGATGGGGAGCACATTGCCAAGGGGCATGTACTCAAGGCCTTGGGAGTCTGCGCAGCAGATAAACGTCCTGGAGCTCAGAGCCATCCGCCTAGCTCTGAGAGCCTTCTCCCACCTCACTTCTCACCAGTCTGTACTGGTCCAGACGGACAATCAAGTAGCAATGTTCTACGTGAACAAACAAGGAGGCACAGGCTCCTTCCTTCTTTGTCAGGAGGCACGACGGCTGTGCTCTTGGGCAGTCGGCCACGGCATACTCCTCAAAGCGGTCTATCTCCCAGGTCAAGAAAATTACCTGGCAGACAAACTAAGCAGGATCCTCCAACCACATGAGTGGAGATTGGATCCATTAGTGGTTCAGCAGATCTTTCTCAAGTGGGGACTCCCCACCTAGGATCTGTTTGCCAGTCCTCTGAACCGGCAACTACCCAGATTCTGCTCTCGACAACCGCATCCTCTCAGAGTAGCGCCGGATGCTTTTCTGATTCCATGGTCCACAGGCCTCTTGTATGCCTTTCCTCCCATGCCGCTGGTGTCTCGAACGCTCTTCAAAGTTCTCAGAGACAAAGCCTCGATGATCCTAGTGGCTCCCCGGTGGCCGAGACAACCTTGGTTCCCGCTTCTAATGCAGCTGGCGGTGGACACTCCTCTTCCTCTGGGGTTTCAACCCGATCTCCTGACACAAGACCACGGGTCTCTCCTACACCCCAACCTCCGGTCCCTTCATCTGATGGCCTAGCTGCTGAAAGGGTAGTCCTTGCTCCCCTCCTACTGCCTCGGGAGGTGGAAGAGGTCGTCTTGGCCTCCAGGCGGCCCTCCACCCGGAAGTCCTATGCTCTTAAGTGGCGTCGCTTCTCCGTGTGGTGTGCTCAGCAGTCTGAGAATCCCTTCTCCTGCTTGGTGGCGGTGGTCTTGCAATATTTGCTTTACCTCTCCAATCTGGGCCTTAAGTCCAACTCTGTCAGAGTCCACCTCAGTGCTCTCTCTGCACATCACACACCGGTAGATGGCAGGCCTCTGTCCAACCACCCTTTGGTGGCTCGTTTTCTCCGAGGCCTCCTTCTGCTTAAGCCTCCTTTGCGTCCACCAGCCCCTGAATGGGATCTGAATGTGGTCTTGCAACGGATTACCTGTCCGCCCTTTGAACCTATGGCTACCTGCCCTCTTCGTTTTCTTTCTTGGAAAACCTTGTTCTTGGTAGCCCTTACCTCTGCTAGGCGTGTTAGTGAACTGCAGGCCCTAGTGTCTGATCCTCCTTACACTAGGTTCTACAGGAATAGGGTGGTCTTACGGACTCACCCTAAGTTTCTTCCAAAAGTGGTTTCTCCTTTTCATCTCAACCAGGAGGTGGTTCTTCCGACCTTCTTTCCCAGGCCGCACTCCAGCCGGGCTGAAATGGTCCTGCATACCCTGGACTGTAGAAGGGCCTTGTCCTTCTACCTTGACCGTACGCGGGAGCATAGGAGGGCTGTTCAGCTCTTCATTTCTTTTGACCCCAATAACTTGGGGCTTCCTGTCTCCAAGCGTACCTTGTCCACCTGGGTAGCTGACTGTATCGCCTGGGCTTATGGGGCAGCCGGCCTCTCGTTGGAGGGTCGAGTCACGGCTCATCGTGTTAGGGCGAAGGCTGCGTCAGTGGCACACCTCCGCTCTGTTCCGTTGGCAGACATCTGCCGGGCCACTACTTGGTCTTCAAGCCAGACTTTTGCGGCACATTACTGCCTGGAGAGGGAGTCCCGCAGGGACAGTGCTTTCGGTCAGGCAGTCCTCCATAATCTCTTTGAGGTTTAGGCAACTCCTACCCTCCGGCCCTGGTGTTGGGCTACCGGTCGGGGGCGTTTTCAGAGAAGATTCCTTCCTTCTATTCTGTTGAGCTAGAGGGAGCTCATTTTTGTGCTTGAGGTCTCCGGTAGCCTTAAGCTTGGGAGTCCCATATGTGAGGACTGACTTCCTGCTTGGTCCTGGAGAAAGTGTAGTTACTCACCTATAACAGGTGTTCTCCAGGAGCAGCAGGAATCAGTCCTCACAACCCTCCCTCCTCCCCTTGGAGTTGCAGTCCTATCATTTCGTTTTTGCTAATTTTTTGCTGTCTTTTAGCTATGTCATCAGACTGAGCAAGATGGCACCCTTGGGCAGGAAGGGGACCGCGCATGCGCGCTGCAATTCCCAAAGGCTTTCTTTGAAAGCTGGGGAAATTGCTCCGCGAGGGCTCCGTCGGCGCCGACGTCACCCATATGTGAGGACTGATTCCTGCTGCTCCTGGAGAACACCTGTTACAGGTGAGTAACTACTCTGACCTGGAAGACTTTTGAAAAAAGCTGAAAACTCATCTTTTCATGGAGGATTTCAGGAGACAAGATTGAACATACCTCCACAACACACAAATACAGCAACAAACCACACTACCTCTTAATCATATAAGCTTCATTTTCAGTTCTATTTCATGTCTCTTTGATTTGTTTACTTCTGCACCTGTGTTATTATGTTAGGTTACAACATTGTATTTCCAGAAACGCAGGAAGTCAGTCTTCACGTATGGGTGACATCGGCATCAACAGAGCTCGGTGTGGGAACACTCCCCAGCATCCAATGCATGTGTGGCTGCCTTCCCGCCTTCCCCACAGGTCTCCCCACGGATGCCCCGGCGGTAGCATCGACATCTTCCTGGTCTTCCTCTCCTGATGGATCTCAGGTAACCAAACATACTTTTAGCAGGTCCTCAAAGGGCAAATCTCCCTCTAAGCATTGAGATGCCTCTGGGCTTGCCCTTGAGGATCCTGCCCCAGCCAAACAACCCCGGCGGGAAGCTCCGGCTTCCAAAGCTGCTCCTATGGGGTTACAGGTTGACATCGATGGCACGGCCTCGACCGATCACCTGTTAGACTGCTCTGGGGTACCGGCACAATCTCCCGGTACCGACATCCAGGCAGTCGTGGCGTCCATGGATCACACTGAGCAATCCATGCAGCAGGCTATACTTCGACATCGGCCAGGATACCGATTCCGGCTCCCTGTCCTGGGCTCTTTCTCGGTACCGACCCGGTACCGGGGACACCCGATGTCGGTACCGATCAATACGCCTATCGATCTTTAGAATCGAGCAGACGATACTTCGATTCTTCTGATGATTCTGAGTCATCGGATGAGTCCCCTGAAGTATCTGTCACCCTTCCTGAGGAGCCTTCTTCTCCAAAAAGGAGAATGTCTCCTCCAGACGATTTGTCCTTTCAAGACTTCATAATAGAAGTAGCTAAAGGACTCTCTATTTCAGTAACCTCTGAAAAAGAACCTTGTCATGATGCGGGCACTAATAAAGTTGGTTTTAAGAAAAGAAATCCTGTTTTAGAAGAACTAGATGTGCAGTTACCTTCAGGCACAGCTAGAGGGAGCAGGAACAGACATACTGGTCTTAATGAACCTAATCTCACTGATGACCTGCAGCTGAAAGGGAACCAGGAAGTCAGCAGTAACGGTTCACTTTATAAGCCAGAGCAGAATGCTTCTGGAGAGGAGTGGCATGCATAAGCAGCAGTGGCATAAGCAGAGGAAGCAGTGGACACAGCAGGAGCTGAGGAAGGAGGAGAAAGAGGAAGATGGAACTGGAGCTGGACTAGAAGGAGAAACAGCAGAGAAGCCTGGAGGCTATCAAGGACATAAGCCTGATTGCTGTGGAAGAAGCCAAGCTGGAAGCTGGAGGAGAAACAGACCTCACAAGGTGGGAAGCCAGAAAGCCCAAACTGGACCTGTTGTGCAAGGGGAGTTTGGTGGAAGTTGCTCCAAGGTGAGAGGCTCTGCCACGCCTAGTTCCTATACTCTGCCTGTTTGTGACATAGAGAGAAGAAAGCTAAGAACCAGAGAGGGAGGTTCTGACAGAAGCTTATCTCTAGAGGATCATTGCCCAGTTTCACCTATTCAGAGGGAAAAGCAGTTTTATAAGCAACGGAAGTTTTTACTCAGTGAGCCAAGGTATGAGGCATTGAAGATTAACTGTAATGATTGTACTGCTAAAAGCTATGCTACAAGAAGGATTCCTCCTAAGGGAAACAAGAGTGCAGACTGGTTCACTAAACTACCGCCAGCCTTAAGAGTCCCTGGTTATGTGAAGCCAAACTCCCAAGCTGGAGATTACCATGCTGAAATAGACAGGGACAGTGGAAGCCCTTTGAATCAGTATAGGGGAGAGGATTTGATGGAAGTGGATTCTCCCAGCACTATTCCCTCACCTTTGCCTAAGGAAATGGAATGTGATTGGTGCACTGCCTATGCTCCAGAGTGTGTATGCTCCACAGAAGAATAAATGAAGTATAATTTGATGTTTATTATACTGAATATTACTTTGAAGAAAACCTGCTTTAAACTGTGAAGTAACAGTTAACTAGCCAGTGAATATTGGTACCTTTTTGAAACAAAGGACTGTTTCTGTTATCTAAAATATCTCTTAGTTGAACCTTGCTTTAAACGGGGAATAAAAGCCTTTATTACCCTACACTTGGACTCTTTGTTCTTTAACAGCGCTACCTAGTGGCATATAATCTTTGTGTCACCGGCAACCGCGTGACAACCTAGAGCAAAAAAATTAGATATTTTGGGATACTCTAAGGTTCCCAGAGAGGCAGTCACCTTGCCAATTCATGAAATTCTTCAAGAACATTTGATTGAATTGTGGGAGACTCCTCTCACCCTTTCTCCTCATTCTCGTAGATTGGACACTATGTACCGTGTCCCTCCTTCTCCTGGATTTCAAAAAACTCAGCTTCCTCACCACTCCATTGTGGTGCAGTCAGCTATGAAGAGGATAAAGAGTACCAAAAGACACTCTTCTACTCCCCCAGGAAGAGAATGCAGGACTTTGGATGCTTTTGGTAGGAAAATCTTCCAAGCTAGCATGCTTATTGACAGAATCAATTCATACAGCCTTTATATGGGTATGTTTCTGAAGGAGGTTGCAGAAAAACTGCACAACTTTCTCCCTTTTATTCCAGAGGATAAAAGGGATGAGTTCCTTCTTTGGCTTAAGCATACTCAAGACATTTCAAAGTTTTCCAACAGGGCAGCCTTTGATTCTTTTGAAGGTGCCAGCAAAGCCTCAGGCATTGCTATAGCTGCTCGTAGAATTGTTTGGCTCCAGGCTTCTGATCTAGAACCCTGGGTTCAAGATGGTTTAGGAAATCTGCCCTGTACAGGTGAAAATCTATTTGGCAAAGAGTGGCAAATTAAAGCCACTCAAATGGATGCAGAAAATGCTGCTCTGGATAGACTTTCTAAGTCTACCTCCACTCCGGCCAAGAAGAAATCTTTTAAAAAGTCTTTTTACAAGAAGGGCAGATTTCCTTCCACTTCTGGTCAACAATCTTCTACAGGTCGCTTTGCTACTAAGCGTCAGCAACCTAAACAGGCCAGGCCTAAACCTGCGGGGGCTGCTGCAACCCAGCAGTCCCAAGCCCCTCAGGGTTTTTGACTTGATACTAGAGAACTTAACCTTTCTGGCTCTATAACAGCCAGAACCTCTCACCATTCCAGGAAGGTTAGCTCATTTTGCTCCCAGATGGGAGCAAATCACATCAGAGCAGTGGACCCTCTCCATCATCAGAGAGGGCTACAAACTTCATTTCTCAGACCTCCTCCCTTCACCATGGTGAGCATTTCAATTCTCCCACATCTCTCCTCGACCTTCTGGATCAGGAGGTAACCACCCTTCTGGCCCAGAGGGCCATAGAAGTTCCTTTTCTTCAACAGGGGTCAGGGTTTTACTCCCCCTACTTTCTCATTCCAAAGAAAACGGGGGGATACAGACCCATTCTAGATCTCAGAGAATTGAACAAATTTCTATGCAAGGAGAAGTTCAAGATGCTTTCTCTAGGCACTCTCCTTCCATACCTATAGAGTCAGGATTGGCTTTGTTCTCTAGATCTCAAGGATGCGTACACTCATGTCCTCATCCATCCATCTCACAGAAAATTCCTACGTTTTCTGTTCCAGGGAAAACATTACCAATACAGAGTGCTTCCTTTCGGTCTAGCCTCTGCTCCAAGAGTGTTCACCAAATGCATGGCAATAGTTGCTGCATTTCTACGCACTCTGGGAATATTTGTCTTCCCATACCTGGACGACTGGCTCATCCGAGCTCCAACCCAGTCAGAGGCTCAGATCGCCCTAGACCGCACCAGGCGCATTCTGCAATACCTTGGACTTGTGGTAAACCTCCCAAAGTCTCAGCTCACCCCTACTCAGTCCCTAGAATTCATAGGGGCCTGGTTGGACACTACTACTGCAAGAGCCTATCTTCCCCAGGCTCGTTGCCAACGTCTAGTGCAGTTAGCCTCCCAGATTCAGTCAAAGAGCCACTTAACTGCCCGGGAGATGCTACAACTACTAGGCCACATGGCTTCCACAGTACATGTGGTGCCCTATGCTCGCCTACACATGAGAGCAGCTCAATGGACTTTGTCCACCCAGTGGACTCAAGCTTCAGGAGCTCTCTCAGACCAAATAGCAAACTCCAAACGTCTCTTTTGGTCTCTCCAATGGTGGATGTCCACTCAAAATCTGTTGCTGGGGTCCCCCTTCCAACCTTTGTTGCCCCAAGCAATCCTCACAACAGATGCCTCCCAAACAGGTTGGGGAGCTCATCTACAGGACCTCTCCACCCAAGGCACTTGGTCCCCACAAGAGATCTCTCTTCATATCAACCTCTTGGAACTTCGAGCAGTGTTCCTAGCTCTCAAGGTCTTTCATACCCTCCTCAGCTACCAGACAGTCCTCATTCAAACGGACAATCAGGTAGCCATGTTTTACATAAACAAGCAAGGAGGAACTGGCTCTCTGTTGCTTTGCAACGAAGCTCTAAGATTATGGGCCTTCGCCAGAGAGCATCAAATCCATCTCCTGGCAGTATACCTCCCAGGAATTCAAAACTCTTGGGCAGACAGACTCAGTCGAGTTCTGCTTCCACACGAATGGTCCCTGCACATGGATCAGGTACTCAGAATCTTCCAGGAATGGGGAACCCCAGACATAGACCTATTTGCAAGTCTGTGGAATGCCAAACTTCCCCGGTTCTGTTCCAGAATTCCATGTCAGGGAGTTCAGGCCAAGGATGCCTTCCTCCTTCATTGGGGTCAGGACTTCCTGTATGCCTTTCCACCCATTCCTTTGATTCCCAAGACTCTGTTCAAACTTCAGAGGGATCAAGGATCTATGATCCTCATAGCTCCACGCTGGCCATGCCAAGTGTGGTACCCTCTACTTCTGCATCTCTCCCAAGCCCCCTCCCTGGACTTGGGAGCTGCGCCAGACCTTCTGTCCCAGGAGGAAGGGACTTTGTGGCATCTAAACCCCAAGTCCCTTCACCTCAGAGCTTGGTTACTGAAGGCCTAGACCTTCAAGACTTCAATCTTTCGCAGCAAGTGAGAGATATCCTCCATGCTTCCAGGAAACCTTCCACTAGGCGTTCCTATGCTTCCAGAAGTGGAAGGAAATCTGCCCTTCTTGTAAAAAGACTTTTTAAAAGATTTCTTCTTGGCCGGAGTGGAGGTAGACTTAGAAAGTCACAAAATCCAGGAAAACTTAACAAAGGAAACTGACAAATACGTACATTGTAAAACCGCCTTGTATAACCATGTATAGCCAAGTAAAATGAGATTTCCTCAATCTGTAAATATGTATTATATAAATGTAAATATGTTTTACCCCCAAAACTTTAAACATGTGTGCTGTGACCCCCCAAGTCCTCTATGTATTTACTCCCCCACCCTGTCCTGATCGACTTCCCCAAAAGAAAAATCAAACCGCTACTGATCGCTGGAAGCAGCGGTATATAAATGTGTTCTAAATAAATAAATAAATAAATAAAATAAATGGAAAAGATTTTCCATTTGGTGTGCTCAAAAGGGTCTTAACCCTCTGGCACTTCCTGTGAATTCTCTATTAGAATATCTCTTGCATCTTTCCAATGCAGGCCTTAAGACAAATTCAGTAAGGGTCCATTTAAGTGCTATTGCAGCATCCCTTAAGCCTATCAATGGACAACCTATTTCCTCTCATCCTCTTATTGCAAGATTTATGAGAGGCCTAACTTTAACTAAACCTCCCATTCGACCTCCTCCGGTGGCATGGGACTTAAATTTGGTTCTTGGTCAGCTTATGAAGCCACCTTTTGAACCCTTAGCCACTACCTCCTTGAAATTTCTTTCCTGGAAGGTTATTTTCCTTATTGCAATCACTTCTGCTCGCCGCATCAGTGAACTGCAGGCCTTAATGGCTAATCCACCTTATACAAGGTTCCATCATGATAAGGTAGTCCTTAGGACAAATCCTCACTTTATGCCTAAAGTGGTCTCACCTTTTCATCTTAATCAAGAGGTATATTTACCTGTATTTTTTCCAGCTCCTCATGCATCCACTGCAGAGAGGAACCTTCATACTCTAGATTGTAAAAGAGCTCTTGCTTTTTACTTACACAGGACACAGCAACGTAGAAAGTCTTCCCAACTTTTTGTTGCTTTTGATCCTTCTCATTTAGGACTTCCAGTCTCTAAAAGAACACTGTCCAATTGGATTGCTCAGTGTATTTCTTTTGCTTACCAGAGTAAGAACCTTTCTCTGGAGGGCCATGTCACAGCTCACAATGTGAGGGCCATGGCCACCTCTATGGCTCATCTTCATTCTGTGTCCATCGACCAGATCTGTCGAGCAGCCACCTGGGCCTCGGTTCATACCTTTACAGCCCATTACTGTTTGGACAAGGACTCCCGCCGGGATGCCTTGTTTGGTCAGGCTGTCCTCAGACACCTGTTCCATTCTTGAACAACTCCTGCCCTCCTTCCCTGAATGGATGCCTGAGATCCATAGGAAGACGAGGAACCCTCAGAGTCTCATACCCTTGGGGATCTCCCAGGCATCTTAGCTAGGGAGTCCCCATATGTGAGGACTTATTCCTGCTTGTTCCTGGAGATAGCACAGTTACTTACCTGTAACAGGTGATCTCTGGGAACCGCAGGAATTAGTCCTCACAACCCTCCCACCTCCCCTAGGAGTTGTATCTCTTTGTCTTTCCTCTCTCTCTCTATTGTCTCAGCTTTAAACTTGAACTGAGGAGAGTTGGTAGGAAAGGCGGGAAGGCAGCGCGCATGCGCTGTGGGATGCCCCAAAAGCTTTCATTCTGGGAAGCTGGGGAGCATTCCCGCGCAGGCTCCGTCGGTACCGACGTATCCATATGTGAGGACTAATTCCTGCTGTTCCCAGAGATCACCTGTTACAGGTAAGTAACTGTGCTTTATGGACCTTTCCTCCAGGAACTTGTCCAAACCTTTTTTTAAACCCAGCTACACTAACAGTTTTTACTACATCCTCCGGTAACAAATTCCAGAGTTTGATTACACATTGAGTGAAAAATATTTTCTTTTATTAGTCTTAAATAGGTTATCCTGTAGCTTCATTGCATGTCCCCTAGTCTTTTTATATTCTAATGACATAAACAGTCGATCTACGTTTACCCGTTCCACTCAATT
Organism: Ichthyophis bannanicus; assembly: GCA_033557465.1. NCBI lineage: Eukaryota > Metazoa > Chordata > Amphibia > Gymnophiona > Ichthyophiidae > Ichthyophis > Ichthyophis bannanicus. The sequence goes on from CM066034.1 coordinate 928,177,331, forward strand.
CATTCATTTATAGACCTCTATCATATCTCCCCTCAGCACTCTCTTTTCCAGGTTGAAGAGCCCTAACCTTTTTAGCCTCTCTTCATAGGAGTAACCTTCCATCCCCTTTACCATTTTGGTGGCTCTTCACTATACCTTTTCTAATAACGCTATATCTTTTTTTAAGATAGGGCGACCAGAATTGCACACAATATTCAAGGTGCGGTCGCACCATGGAACGATACAGAGGCATTATAATATCCTTTGTTTTATTTTCTATTCCTTTCCTTATGATAACTAGCATCCTATTTGCTCTTTTGGCCGCCGCTGCACACTGGGCAGAGGGTTTTAACATGTTATCCACGATGACGCCTAAATCTTTTTCCTGGGTGGTGGTTCCCAATGTGGAACCTTGCATCGTGTAACCATAGTTCTCCAGGACCAAGCAGGAAGTCAGTCCTCACTTATGGGTGACGTCGGCGCCGACGGAGCCCTCGCGGAGCAATTTTCCCCAGCTTTCAAAGAAAGCCTTTGGGAATTGCAGCGCGCATGCGCGGTCGTCTTCCCGCCCGAGGGTGCCATCTTAGCCAGTCTTCTTTTTTCCGCGGAGCCCTACAGACGTCCCCGTCTTGTCCCCGCGAAAAAGTCGATTTTCTTCATTATTTTATTCTTTTTCCTTTCGGTTCGACGCCGATCGCTTTCCCGTCCGGACTCGCGACGCCGGTCTCGAGTCCGCTTACTTTTTTCGGTTTTTCTGACTTAGTCAGCTTTCGTTTTCGGTTTCCCTGGCAGCCCGGTCCTTTGACCTCGCAGGGGCCCTTTTTCCCCCGATGGCTGCCAGTGGGTTTAAGCGGTGTGGTCGGTGTGACCGAAATATGTCACTAACCGACACACACGACTTTTGCCTCCGCTGCCTGGGCCCGGATCATGAGGAACTGATCTGTGGGCCCTGCAGCAAACTGTCCTCAAAGGCGTTGAGGAGTCGGCGGCATCAGCGTGAGAGAATCTTCGCTGACCCCAGCCGTACCCGGACCTCGTCGGAGGCCTCCGCGTCGAAAGGCTCCAGCTCGGACCGTCGCCGGAGCTCCTCCGACCGGGGTTCTCCCTCCGAGGACCATCGTCGGAAGGAAAAACCCGCGAGGGCGGCGTCGGTGGACGCTCCTGGTTCCGCGAGGGCCAGGTCGCATAGCCCCGACAGCCGCCCCGGGTCCTTGGAGAAGGAACACATCCCGAAGCGACCTCGCCTGGAGTCGGAGATGCCTGCCCGGGTAAGTCCTGTGGTCCTTCTGGACTCGCCTCCGCGACAGCCGACGTCGGGCCCGACGCCGTCGGGGCCCGAGTCGGGGGCTGCTGGGTCACCTGAGCTCGGACTCAGGTTGACGGCCTTGGAGAGCAGACTGTCTGCCTTCATGGACCAGCAGCGGGCACTGCTCGCTGGCCTCGCTGGCGCCGCTGCCCCGACCGCCGGGACGTCGACGTCCAAGTCGACCCCGGAGACCGAGCCGATCCTCGAGTCAATGAGAACTCGAGTCGATCCTCGGTCGAGGTCACCCTCGGCCTCCCGTTCGGGACCGAGGTCGCCGACGCCGACTCCCTCGACGTCGGGACGGCTGGCGCCGCACCCTGCCCGGGCCGACCCCACCGAGTCCTCGTCGGAGTCGGTCTGGGAGTCTGAGGAGGAAGAGTCACCTGATTCTTTCCGGACTCGGTGTGTCCCATCGGACTCACCGGGGTCCGAGCCTCGGAAGCAGTCCCCCCCGGAGGATGCCCGGTTCTCGGACTTCGTTAGGGATATGGCCAAGGCTTTGGCCTTCCCTGCGGATCCCGAGGAGGAGCCTCGAGCCGAAGAGCTCGACGCCCTCCAGTATGACTCTCCCGCGAGGGAGCACTTTACTGTGCCGGTTCCTCCTATGCTGGAACGGACTACTCTTCCGCATGTGGGAGAGTCCGGCCTCCTCGCCGGTCCTGAGCAAGCGGGTCGATTCTATCTATCGGGTCCGCAAGAGCCCTGGCTTTCAGAAGGCACAGCTGCCACACCATTCCATGGTAGTGGAATCGGCCATGCATCGTCTTAAGAGCCAGAAGATGCACTCCTCGGTGCCTCCTGGAAGGGAGGCCCGTAACCTGGATGGCCTTGGCAAGAAGTGCTTCCAGGGCTCTATGCTCGCATGTCGTGTCCAGACTTACCAGCTCTACATGGGCATGTATCTCCGGGATCTGGCTAAAGAGCTAGCCGGATTCTCCGCTGGTCTCTCCGAGGAGCCCTTGCGGAGGTTCCTAGCCTTGTCCACGGGCATTCGGGAATGCTCAAAGTTCATGTCCCGAGCAGCCTATGATGGCTTTGAGGCCTCGGCTAGAGTGGCCGCAGCCGGCATCGGTGCCCGCCGACAGGCTTGGCTTCAGTCGTCGGACCTTGAGCCCTGGGTACAGGACAAGTTGGTCGATGTCCCCTGCCGAGGCGAAAACCTCTTTGGCAAGCCCATGGCGGAAAAGGCTGCACAAATTGAGACTGAGACTCTCACCAGGACCAGGCTTTCTAGGAAGACCTCCGCCCCTTCCCAGAAAAAGAAGGGCTCGGGAAAAAAGTCCTTTTACCCGAGGAAGGCGGCTGCCTACAAACAGTACCCCCATTATCAGGCCCCTGCAGCTCCCCAACAGGGCCAGCAGGCCAAGGGACGTGGTAACGGGTCCCGTAGGCAGCAAGCCCCCAAGCCTGCACCACCAGCCCCTGCTCAGCAGGGTGGGGGTTTTTGACTCGCTCAGCATAGCCTCTCCCCCCCGCTGGTTCCTCCCAGCACCGGAGGCCGGCTGGTTCACTTCGCCCACAGGTGGTCCAGCATCACCGCAGATGCCTGGGTACTTCAGGTCGTGCGAGAAGGCTACCTTCTCCACTTCCATCAGGTCCCTCCCTCCTATTTTCCGGGAGAACCTTCGCGCCCCCCTCTGCACAGGGAGTTGCTCCTTCAGGAGTTAGCAGGTCTTCTGCAGGAACAGGCGGTGGAACCGGTGCCCCACCACCTGAGAGGTCAAGGCTTTTATTCAAGGTACTTTCTGATACCAAAGAGAACAGGGGGCCTCAGACCCATCCTGGACTTGCGCAACCTCAACAAGTTCCTTGTGCGGGAGAAGTTCAAAATGCTTACCCTTGGAATCCTTCTGCCCTACCTCCAGCAGGGAGATTGGCTATGCTCCTTGGATCTAAAGGATGCCTACACGCACATCCTCATCCACCCAAGCCACCGCCAATACCTAAGGTTTGTGGTGGCAGGAAATCATTACCAGTACAGAGTACTGCCCTTTGGCCTATCCTCCGCACCGCGAGTCTTCACAAAATGTCTCGTGGTCGTGGCGGCCCATCTCCGGCTTCACGGCCTCTATGTCTTTCCGTACCTCGACGACTGGCTCATCAGAGCAGCGTCCGCTCAGGAGGTCACCAACGCCACGTGCCGCACGGTGACTCTGCTGCAGCACTTGGGCTTTGTCATAAACTTCGCAAAGTCCACTTTGCTCCCCTCACAGGATCTCGAGTTCATCGGCACAAGGCTGCACACTCCTCGGGCACGAGCGTACCTACCGCTCGACAGGGCTCAACGGCTCATGGACCTAGCCGACCGCTTTCGCAGCCAGCCCCTGGTCTCCGCCAGGCGCTTCCTGAGACTGCTCGGCCATATGGCTTCCACCGTCCATGTGACCCCCAATGCCCGCCTGAATATGCGGTCTGCTCAATGGTGTCTCCGCCAGCAGTGGCGACAAGCCACAGGCGGCCTGGCAGACCTAGTGCGCGTCTCCGAGCCGCTGCTCTCGTCTCTCCGGTGGTGGCTCCGGCAGCCGAACCTGATATTCGGAATGCCTTTCCAGTCACCTCAGCCGACCCGGGTGCTGACCACCGATGCATCCCTCCTGGGCTGGGGAGCACATTGCCAAGAGGCACGTACTCAGGGCCTCTGGACCACGTGGGAGTCTGCTCAGCAGATCAACTTCCTGGAGCTCAGGGCGATCCGCCTAGCTCTCAAGGCCTTCTCCCACCTGACTTCCCAACAGTCCGTCCTTGTCCAGACGGACAATCAAGTTGCCATGTTCTACGTGAACAAGCAGGGGGGCACGGGCTCCTTCCTCCTCTGCCGGGAGGCACAGAAGCTCTGCTCTTGGGCCGTCAGTCACGGCATTCTCCTCAAGGCAGTTTATCTCCCGGGCCAAGAAAATTGCCTTGCAGACAAAACTCAGCAGGGTCCTCCAGCCGCACGAGTGGCGTCTGGATCCCTTGGTAGTTCAGAAGCTCTTCCTCAAGTGGGGTCTCCCCACGGTGGATCTCTTTGCCAGTCCTCACAACCGGCAGCTTCCTCGGTTCTGCTCTCGTCAGCCACACCTCCTGCGGGTTGCGGCGGACGCCTTTCTGATCTCGTGGTCGGGGAGCCTTCTGTACGCTTTCCCTCCCATCCCGCTGGTCTCTCGGACTCTTTTCAAGGTTCTCCGAGACAAAGCCTTCATGATCCTGGTGGCCCCTCGCTGGCCCAGGCAGCCGTGGTTTCCGCTCCTGCTGCAACTGGCGGTGGAGGATCCAATCCCTCTGGGGGTACGACCGGATCTCCTCACTCAGGATCAGGGGTCCCTTCTGCACCCCAACCTCAGGTCTCTCAACCTCATGGCCTGGCTGCTGAGAGGGTAGTCCTTGCTCCCCTTCTCCTGCCGGCGGAGGTGGAGGAGGTCGTCTTAGCTTCGCGTCGGCCTTCTACCCGCAAATGCTACGCCCTTAAATGGCGTCGCTTTGCAGTCTGGTGTACCCAACAGTCTCAGGATCCCTTCTCCTGCCCGGTGTCGGTGATCTTGCAGTACTTGCTGCACCTCTCTAATCTGGGACTTAAGTCCAACTCCGTCAAAGTTCACCTCAGTGCTCTTTCAGCACATCATGTGCCAGTGGACGGCAGACCTCTCTCCAATGACCCTCTCGTAGCGAGGTTTCTCCGAGGTCGTCTCCTACTTAAACCACCTCTGCGCCCGCCAGCGCCTGACTGGGACCTGAATGTGGTTTTGCAGCGGATCACCTGTCCGCCTTTTGAACCTATGGCTACCTGTTCTCTCCGTTTTCTGTCTTGGAAAACACTGTTCTTGATAGCCCTCACTTCCGCTAGACGCGTAAGTGAATTGCAGGCCCTCGTGTCTGATCCCCCTTACACTAGGTTCTACAAGAATAGGGTAGTCCTACGGACTCACCCAAAATTTCTGCCTAAAGTGGTCTCCCCTTTTCACATCAATCAGGAGGTGGTACTTCCAACCTTCTTTCCCAGACCACACTCCAGCCGAGCTGAAACGGTCCTCCATACCCTGGACTGTAGAAGGGCATTGAACTTCTACCTTGACCGTACGCGGGAGCACCGTAAAGCTGCTCAGCTTTTTGTGTCTTTTGACCCCAATAAATTGGGGCTCCCGGTCTCCAAGCGTACTCTGTCCATCTGGGTTGCGGACTGTATCTCTTGGGCTTATGGGGCAGCCGGACTCTCCTTAGAAAGTCGAGTCACGGCTCATTGCGTTCGGGCAAAGGCCACGTCAGTGGCTTACCTCCGCTCTGTTCCGCTGGCAGACATCTGCCGGGCCGCTACTTGGTCTTCGAGCCAGACTTTTGCGGTCCATTACTGTCTCGAGAGGGAGTCCCGTAGGGACAGTGCTTTCGGACAGGCAGTCCTCCGTAATCTCTTTGAGGTCTGAGCAACTCCTAGCCTCCATCCCGGATGTGGGCTACCGGTGGGTGATAATTCAGCGAAGATTCTATCCTTCTGTGCTGCTGAGCTAGAGGGAGCTCATTTTTGTGCTTAGGGTCTCCGGTAGCCTTGAGCTTGGGAGTCCCATAAGTGAGGACTGACTTCCTGCTTGGTCCTGGAGAAAGCGTAGTTACTCACCTGTAACAGGTGTTCTCCAGGAGCAGCAGGAATCAGTCCTCACTACCCTCCCTCCTCCCCTTGGAGTTGCAATCGTCTGCTTATGTTCTTTTTTGCAAATTTTTATGCTGTCTTTTTAGCTATGTCATCTGACTGGCTAAGATGGCACCCTCGGGCGGGAAGACGACCGCGCATGCGCGCTGCAATTCCCAAAGGCTTTCTTTGAAAGCTGGGGAAAATTGCTCCGCGAGGGCTCCGTCGGCGCCGACGTCACCCATAAGTGAGGACTGATTCCTGCTGCTCCTGGAGAACACCTGTTACAGGTGAGTAACTACGCTTTTGAGTTGTTCTTTCCTAGGTGCATAACTTTGCACTTGTCCACATTAAATTTCATCTGCCATTTGGATGCCCAGTCTTCCAGTTTATGAAGATCCTCTTGCAATTTTCCACAATCCTCTTGGGTTTTAACAACTTTAAATAGTTTTGTGTCATCTGCAAATTTGATAACCTCACTCGTTATTCCCTTTTCCAGGTCATTTATAAATATGTTAAAAAGCAGCGGACCCAGCACAGATCCTTGGGGTACTCCACTATTCACCTTTTTCCATTGGGAAAATTGGCCATTTAGCCCTACCCTCTGCTTTCTATTAACCAGTTTCATGATCCACAATAGTATATCACCTACTATCCCATGACTTTTTAGTTTTGCCAAAAGTCTCTGATGAGGGACCTTGTCAGAGGCTTTCTGAAAGTCCAGATACACTATATCAACCGACTCACCTTTGTCTACCTGTTTATTCACACCTTCAAAAAACATAAGAGATTAGTAAGACAAGATCTTCCTTGTCTAGAGCCATGTTGGCTGTCTCCCATTAAGCCATGACTATCTACATGCTGAGTAATTTTGTTCTTTATGATGGTTTCTACCATTTCTCCCGGTACTGACGTCAGGCTCACCGGTCTGTAGTTTCCCGGATCATCCCTGGAACCCTTTTTAAAAATTGGCATTACATCGACGATCCTCCAATCTTCAGGTATTACAGATGATTTTAATGATATTTCACAGATTACTAAGAGCAGGTCTGCAATCTCATATTTCAGTTCTTTCAACACCCTTGGATGTATACCATCTGGTCGAGGTGATTTGCTACTCTTCAGTTTATCAAATAGTTGTAATACATCTTTCCGGTGTAGCGATATTTCTTTCAATTCTTCTACGTCATAACCTTTAAATACCACCTCAGTCATGGGTAACATCCCTACATTTTCCTCAGTAAAGACCTAAGCAAAGAATTCATTCAGTCTTTCCGCTATAGCCTTGTCCCCTCTTACTGCCCCTTTTACCCCTCTATCATCTAATGGTCCAACTGACTCTCTCACAGGTTTTTTGCTACGAATGTACTTGAAAAAGTCTTTATTATGCGCTTTTGCTTCCACAGCAAGTTTATTCTCTAATTCTCTTTTTTGCCTGCCTTATCAATGCATTGCATTTAACTTGCCAGTGCTTGTGCTGTTTCCAGTTTTCGTCATTTGTCTCTTTCTCCAGGAACACGCAGGAATGAGTCTTTACATATGGGTATCGTCGGTACCGACAGAACCTGCGCGGGAACGCTCCCCAGCGTCCAATAAGAAAGCTTTTGGGAGCATCCCACAGCACCTGCGTGCTGCCTTCCCACCTTTCCCAACTGCCTCTCTCCAGTTCTTCTTTTCCACGGAGCCAGCAGGTCGTGTTCCTGTCACCGCAGAAGAAGTTCTTTATTTTTTCTTTATTCTTTTGTCGCGTCTGCCTTCTTCGACATCGGACCGGTACCGCCGGTCTTTCATTTCTTTCTTTCAAAAAACCCCCCAAAAAAACGCTTTATCTTTACTGTGCATTTTCAGTTTTTGGGCCCTAGGCCTAAAAATATTTTCCTCATGGAGAAGCCCGCTTCTGGGTTTAAAAAATGCACAAAATGTGGCGGTACTATTTCTGTCACCGACACCCATGACTGGTGTCTAAAGTGTTTGGGACCTGACCATTCCATCATGGATTGTATGTCCTGTACCATGATGTCTAAGAGAGGTCGGCAGAACCGAGCAGCCAAGCTCAGTACCCTGTTTCCCTCTGATGCAGCTTCGGTAGCATCAACGTCTTCCAGGGCCTCTTCCTCCTCCCATGGATCTCAGGTAACCAAGCATAAATCTGGCCGGTCCTCGAAGGGCAGATCTCCCTCCAAGCATCGGGATGCCTCCGGGCTTGCCCTCGAGGATTCCGCACCGGCAAAATTACCCCGGCGGGAAGCTCCGGCTTCCAAAGCATTATCTATGGGGTCACAGGTTGACATCGATGGCTCGGCCTCGACAGATCACCTGTTGCCGTGTTCTGGGGTACCGGTGGCTCCCACTGGTACCGACATCCAGACTCTGGTGGCGTCAATGGATCAGAAGATTCTGACCATGCAGCGCACCTTAACGGCTTTCATACAGGCTGCGACGCCTCCGGTACCGCAACATTCCCCGTTGCTGGTACCGGTACCGATTGCATCGACATCGGCTTCAGTGTCGACTGCAACGGTACCCTGTCCTATGATGCCCATCGGTACCGAACCGGTACCGATTACTCCCAATGTCGATCTCACTCGATACGGTTATCGGGCTTTACAGGAGCATCCAGACAGGCGATACTTCGATTCCTCTGAGGACTTTGAGTCTGAGGGTTCTGTAGAAGCATCGATACTTCTTCCTCAAGAGTCTTCTTCACCTAAACGAAGAATGTCTCCTCCAGAAGACTTGTCTTTTTAAGACTTTGTTAGGGAAGTGGCTAGGGGCCTCTCTATCACAGTGGCCCCTGAGTCAGAACCCAGAGCCAAGGAGTTGGATATTTTACAATATCCTAAAGCGCCTAAGGAGGCAGCTACTATCTCTAGGAACAAGCAGGAATGAGTCTTCACATATGGGTATCGTCAGTACCGACGGAGCCTGTGCGGAAACGCTCCCCAGCGTCCAATAAGAAAGCTTTTGGGAGCATCCCACAGCGCCTGCGCGCTGCCTTTCCCAACCGCCTCTCTCCAGTTCTTCTTTTCCATGGAGCCAGCAGGTCGTGTTCCTGTCACCGCAGAAGAAGTTCTTTATTTTTTCTTTATTCTTTTGTGTCACATCTGCCGCCTTCGAATTCAGACCGGTACCGCCGGTCTTTTCTTTCTTTAAAAAAAAAACAACAACAACTTATACTTCTCTGTGCATTTTAGTTTTTGGGCCTTAGGCATAAAAAGTTTCTCCTCATGGAAAAGCCCGCCTCCAGGTTTAAAAAGTGCACAAAATGTGGCGGTACTATTTCTGTCACCGACACCCATGATTGGTGTCTAAAATGTTTGGGTCCTGACCATTCCATCACGGATTGTGTATCCTGTACCATGATGTCTAAAAGAGGTCGGCAGAACCGAGCAGCCAAGCTCAGTACCCTGTTTCCCTCTGATGCAGCTTCGGTGGCATCTACGTCTTCCAGGGCTGCTTCTTCCTCCCATGGATCTCAGGTAACCAAGCATAAATCTGGCCGGTCCTCGAAGGGCAAATCTCCCTTTAAGCATCGAGATGCCTCCGGGCTTGTCCTCGAAGACTCCGCACCGGCAAAGTTACCCCGGCGGGACGTTCCGGTTCCAAAGCATTGTCTATGGGGTCACAGGTTGACATCGATGGCTCGGCCTCAACCGATCACCTGTTGCCGTGTTCTGGGGTACCGGTGGCTCCCACTGGTACCGACATCCAGACTTTGGTGGCGTCGATGGATCAGAAGATTCTGACCATGCAGCGCACCCTGACGGCATTCATGCAGGCTGCGACGCTTCCGGTACTGCAACATTCCCCGTTGCCGGTACCGGCTCCGGCATCGGCATCATTCCCAGTGCCGGTACCGATTGCATCGACATCGGCTTCGGTGTCGACTGCAATGGTACCCTGTCCTATGATGCCCATCGGTACCGAGCCGGTACCGGTTACTCCCGATGTCGATCCCACTCGGTACGCATATCGGGCTTTACAGGAGCATCCAGACAGGCGATACTTCGATTCCTCAGACTCTGACGAGTCCGAAGGATCTGTCGAGGCATCGATACTTCTTCCTCAGGAGTCTTCTCCTAAACGAAGAATGTCTCCTCCAGAGGACTTGTCTTTTCAAGACTTCATTAGGGAAGTGGCTAGGGGCCTCTCCATCACAGTGGCTCCTGAGTCAGAGCCTAGAGCCAAGCAGCTGGATATTCTACAATATCCCAAGGCTCCTAAAGAGGCAGCTACTTTACCTGTTCATGAGATTTTGTATGATCTCATGTTGAGCTTGTGGGCGACACCTCTTACTACCTCTCCTCATTCTCGCAGGTTAGACACCATGTATCGTGTCCCTCCTTGTCCTGGCTTTCATAAGACTCGGCTTCCTCACCACTCTATTGTGGTAGAGTCTGCCATGAGAAAGATAAAGAGTGCAAAAAGACACTCATCTAATCCTCCAGGACGTGAATGCAGGACCCTAGATGCTTTTGGCCGTAGGGTTTTTCAAGCTTCTATGCTAGCTGCCAGAATCAACTCCTATAGTCTCTATATAGGGATGTTTCTAAAGGAAATCACAGATCATCTGCAGACTTTAACCCCTTTTATTTCAGAAGATAAAAGGCAGGAGATTCTCACTTGGCTCAAACATGCCCAGGATGTTTCCAAATTTTCCAACCGTGCAGCCTTTGACTCTTTTGAGTGTGTAAGCAGAGCCTCAGCTATTGCCATAGGTGCACGCAGAATTGCTTGGCAAAAAGCTTCTGATTTGGAACTCTGGGTCCAAGATGAATTGGGAAATCTTCCTTGTACAGGTGAAAACCTTTTTGGCAAGGATTGGCAAGCAAAGGCCACTCAGATGGATGCTGAGAACTCCGCTTTGGATCGACTTTCAAAGTCCACCTCTGCTCTTGCTAAGAAAAGATTGTTCAAAAAGACATCTTTTTCTAAAAAGGGAAGATATTATCCTGCTTATGGTCAGCAGTCATCTTCTGCAAGTCGTTTTGCTACAAAACGTCAGCAACCACCTAAACAGGCCATGTCAAAGGCTGCTAGGCCTTCCACGGCCCAGCAGCCTCAGCCTCCTCAGGGCCTTTGACTTGCAACTAGAGAACTTAGCCTTTCTAGCTCTGGAAGAACCAGAGCCCCTCACCATTCCAGGAAGGCTGGCTTACTTTGCTCCCAGATGGGAACAAGTCACAGCAGAGCAATGGACCCTCTCCATCATAAGGGAAGGGTAAAAGCTTCATTTCTTAAGCCTTCCTCCTCGCACCATAGTGAAACAGTTCAATTCTCCAACATCTCTCCTCAACCTTCTGGGTCAGGAGATTGCCACCCTTCTTGCCCAAGGGGCAATAGAAGAAGTACCTCTTCTTCAACAGGGCTCAGGGTTCTACTCCCCTTATTTTCTTATCCCAAAGAAAACAGGGGGCTACAGACCCATATTAGACCTCAGAGAATTGAACAAGTTTCTATTCAAAGAGAAATTCAAGATGACTTCTCTCGGTGCTCTGCTTCCATACCTTCAGAGTCAGGACTGGCTTTGTTCTCTAGATCTCAAGGATGCGTACACCCATGTCCTCATCCATCCAACACACAGAAGGTTCCTTCGGTTCCTTTTTCAGGGAAAGCACTACCAATACAGGGTGCTTCCGTTCGGTCTGGCCTCTGCACCAAGGGTGTTCACGAAATGCATGGCAGTAGTAGCTGCATTTCTACGCACTCTGGGAATATTTGTCTTCCCTTACCTGGACGACTGGCTCATTCGAGCTCCATCCCAGTCAGAGGCCCAGAATTGTCTAATCTGCACAATGCATGTTCTCCAGTATTTGGGACTGGTAATAAACATCCCAAAATCAAATCTCACCCCTACTCAGTCTCTGGAGTTTATAGGGGCCTTGCTGGATACCACAACTGCAAGGGCCTATCTTCCTCAGGCCTGTTGCCTACGCTTAGTGCAGTTAGCCTCCCGGATGCAGTTAGTCCCATTTAACTGCTCGAGAGATGTTACAACTCTTAGGCCACATGGCATCTACCGTGCACGTGGTTCCATATGCTCGCCTTCACATGAGGGCAGCTCAATGGACTTTGTCCACCCAATGGACTCAGGCATCAGGTTGCCTGTCAGACAAAATAGCAAACTCCAGTCGCCTTTTTTGGTCTCTCCAGTGGTGGAAGTCCTCCCCAAATCTGTTGTTGGGGTCCCCTTTTCAGCAGTCACTACCCCAAGCAACTCTTACAACAGATGCTTCTCCAATGGGTTGGGAAGCTCATCTGCAGGATCTCTCCACCCAGGGTATCTGGTCTCCACAAGAGACTTCTCTTCATATCAATCTCTTGGAACTCAGAGCAATATTCTTTGCTCTCAGAGTGTTTCACTCCCTGCTCAGCTACAGGACAGTCCTCATCCATACGGACAACCAAGTAACCATGTTCTATGTAAACAAGCAGGGCAGGACTGGCTCTGTGCTTTGCAACAAAGCTTTGCGACTGTGGGCCTTCGCCAGAGAGCATCACATTCATCTTCTGGCAGTATATCTTCCAGGCGTTCAAAACTCTTGGGCAGACTGACTCAGTCGAATTCTTCTTCCAAACGAGTGGTCCCTCCACATGGACCAGGTAGCCAGGATTTTTCGAATTTGGGGAACCCCGGACATAGACCTCTTTGCAAGTCTGTGGAATGCCATACTTCCCCGGTTCTGTTCCAGAATTCCGTGTCAGGGAGTTCAGGCCAAGGATGCCTTCCTCCTTCATTGGGGTCAAGACTTCCTTTATGCCTTTCCACGCATTCCCCTAATTCCCAAAACACTATTCAAGCTTCAGAGAGATCGAGGAACCATGATCCTCATAGCACCACATTGGCCACGCCAAGTGTGGTATCCTCTACTTCTGCATCTCTCTCAAGCTCCTTCCCTGGACTTGGGCTGCATCAGACCTTCTATCCCAGGAGGAGGGAACGTTATGGCACCCAAACCCCCAGTCTCTTCATCTCGGGGCTTGGTTGCTGAAGGCCTAGACCTTCAAGATTTTCATCTCTCTCAGCAGGTCAGAGATATTATTCATGCCTCTAGAAAGCCTTCTACTAGACGTTCCTATGCTTTCAAATGGAAAAGAATTACCATTTGGTGTGCAGAGAAGGGTCTTAACCCTCTTGCAATACCTTTGAATTCTTTACTAGAGTATCTCCTGCATTTATCCCATGCAGGTCTTATGTCAATTTTCTTTTATTAGGCAGACTCCAAATCCAAATAACATTATCATATTATATCAAAATGTACATGGTAAACCATTCATGAAAAACATATACAGACCATTCTCTAGCCTATATCATTTATTTTACCCCTCCACCCTTTTGTCCCATGCAGGTCTTAAAACGAATTCAGTAAGAGTCCACTTGAGTGCTATTGCAGCTTCCCTCAAGCCTCTCAATGGACAGCCTATTTCCTCTCATCCTCTTATAACAAGATTCATGAGAGGCCTTCTTCTTACTAAACCTCCCATTAGACCACCTCCAGTGGCATGGGACTTAAACTTGGTTCTTGGCCAGCTTATGCAGCCACACTTTGAACCTTTAGTCACCACCTCCTTGAAATTTATTTCTTGGAAGGTTATCTTTCTCATTGCAGTCACCTCAGCACGCCGCATCAGTGAATTGCAAGCTTTGGTGGCTAATCCACCTTATACAAGGTTCCATCATGATAAGGTAGTCCTCAGGACCAATCCACACTTTATGCCCAAAGTGGTCTCGCCTTTTCATCTAAACCAAGAGGTATATTTACCTGTCTTTTTTCCAGGACCTCATGCATCAAGTGCAGAGAGGAATCTTCATACCTTGGATTGTAAGAGAGCTCTTGCTTTTTACTTACAAAGAACACAGCAACATAAAAAGTCTTCTCAACTCTTTGTTGCGTTTGATCCTTCTCATTTAGGACTTCCAGTCTCTAAGAGAACACTGTCCAACTGGATTGCTCAGTGTATTTTTTTTGCCTACCAGAGTAGGAACCTTTCTCTGGAGGGCCATGTCACAGCTCACAATGTGAGAGCCATGGCAGCCTCAATGGCTCATCTAAACTCTGTGTCCATCGACAAAATCTGTCGAGCGGCCACCTGGGCCTCGGTTCATACCTTCACAGCCCATTACTGTTTGGACAAGGACTCCCGCCGGGATGCCTCGTTTGGTCAGGCTGTTCTCAAACACCTGTTCCATTCCTAATCAACTCCTACCCACCTACCCTGGTTGGATGCCAGAGCTCCATGTGGGGAGGTAGAGTCCTTTTCAAGGACACATAACCTGGGGTCTTCCCCTGGCATCTGCAGCTAGGGAGTCCCCATATGTGAAGACTCATTCCTGCTTGTTCCTGGAGATAGCACAGTTACTTACCTGTAACAGGTGATCTCTGGGAAACAGCAGGAATAAGTCTTCACAACCCACCCACCTCCCCTAGGAGTTGTATCTCTCTATCTATCTTTCCTTTCCTCTCTCTCTCTTTGTCTCAGCTTTAAAGCTCGAACTGGAGAGAGGCGGTTGGGAAAGGCGGGAAGGCAGCGCGCAGACACTGTGGGATGCTCCCAAAAGCTTTCTTATTGGATGCTGGGGAGCGTTCCCGCACAGGCTCCGTCGGTACCGACGATACCCATATGTGAAGACTTATTCCTGCTGTTCCCAGAGATCACCTGTTACAGGTAAGTAACTGTGCTTTACCTGTTCATGAGATTCTGTATGATCTCATGTTGAGGATGTGGGAGACACCGCACCACCTCTCCTCATTCTCGCAGGTTAGACACCATGGGGCATGTTTACTAAACATTCCTAACATGCGGGGCCGCGGTAGTGTGCCTGTGCCATATAAGGAGTGGGCGGTTCAGGCCGAAAAAGGAAAAAAAAAGACCGTATGTGTGCGCGTCGCGTTAATGTGCGGGGCCCACATTAGCGCGTGGGAAGGCTGAGTGGGGCGCAGCTGGGCACATATAGGAACAGAGCCGTAGCACAACGGTGAAGACAATAACCAATGGTGCAGGGGCCACGGGTTCAATCCCCCAGTGTGTGCAGCCCAAAAAGGCTGGCTGAGGCACCACCTTGAATGTGGAAATGTGTGTCAGGAGGCACAATAATTTTGGGGCGGCATAAGGCGGCGCACTGTTCATTTTGGGGCGGCATAAGGCGGCGCACTGTTCATTGTGGGGCGGCATAAGGCGGCGCACTGTTCATTGTGGGGCGGCATAAGGCGGCGCACTGTTCATTGTGGGGCGGCATAAGGCGGCGCACTGTTCATTGTGGGGCGGCATAAGGCGGGGCACTGTTCATTGTGGGGCGGCATAAGGCGGCGCACTGTTAATTGTGGGGAGGCAGAGGGCAGAGCACAGTTCATTGTGGGGCGGCATAAAGGGCGGCGCACTGTTCATTGTGGGGCGGCATAAGGCGGCGCACTGTTCATATTGGGGCGGCATAAGGCGGCGCACTGTTCATTGTGGGGCGGCATAAGGCGGCGCACTGTTCATTGTGGGGCGGCATAAGGCGGCGCACTGTTCATTGTGGGCAGCAGGATGCGGCGCGCTGATGGCCACAAGGCGGCGCGCTGATGCTAAAGCAAAGGAACACAGCCACAGCACAATGGTTAAGACACTGACCAATGGTGCAGGGACCAGGGGTTCAATCCCTCACAATGCCCATTGAAAAAGGCTAGCTGAGGCAGTATATTTTATGTTGTGGAGTGCTTTAGGAGGCTTTTTAATTCTATTTTGTGATAACTACTAGCAAACGCACTCTCACAGCATGTTAACATAAGGCGGACCATAAGGCACATGTTACAGTGCACCGTCCGCCAAGGCACCCTAGAATGTCCCCTATAGGGCAGCATGTATGTTGCGACACAGGATAATGTATAATGCACCCTATATGGATGCCAACCATAAAGTGCCCTATAGGGCGCCCAATAAAGCACCCTCAGAGGCACCTTATGGGTACAGTACGCTGAGGGTGTTATTGCAGGCATCAACATATGTACAGTAAATGTAAAAAATGCTTTGGAAAACCCTATCACAGAACCCCACTGTGGGTATGAACCCATGACCTCTGGCTGCACAGGCAGTGGCGTAACCATTGGGCTACACCTCTATAGCTGTAAGCAAGCTCCTGCCTGGCTGCAGATAGCCTGCACGTCACTTCACAGACAGTCTGCTGGTGTAAACAGGATAGGGTTAGGCCACCCGTACCCATGATGCACTGCACATGCAAATAAGCTGTCCACAGATGCACACAAGATGGGAACTGCACCCCTAAAGCTACCCGGCCTGGTAGGGGGAGGTGTCCTTGTGCACCCACACAGCACCTCGGCCTGGTAGGGTGTCCTGAGTGGGTGGACAAACGGCAAAGAGTAGCTAAACACCATCACATTGTGCGGTTACTATGCCCACCCTGAGTGTGTGATGATGCGCCCAGGACCAGGTGCACAACACCTTGCATAGATGAATGCGGCCATGCCAGAGCTCCAAAGCAGCAATAACCTGTGAAATAGGTAGGTGCTGCATAAACATCTTGGAGATCGCTGTCTGCCACAGTTAGTGGAACACCCCCCCCCCCCCCCCGGTAGATTAAACAGGGTCTCCCACCAACAGATCCCCATACTATCTTTTCCTCCCCTTCCCCTCCCCCCCCCCCCCATGGCAGTAGAGTCGACCATCAACCCCAGTCCTGCTGGGGATGTAGACCCCCCCCCCCCCACACACACAGGGCAGTCCAAGCAGCTCCACACACATCCATAACACAATATCAGACGGACATTAGGCCTGGATATTCATAGATGCACCCCACCACTATCTGATATTCTCCTGCAGCAAGCCATCGGCCACTGCACCCTGCAAGGCATTCCATCAAGACACATACCACCTGTGCTCAGTCTGCTGGTTAGTCCTGATGGAAATGCATGCACCCACAACTGGGGTGGCAGCACACACAAGCAGATAAGTCAGTGAAAAGACCCCAACAGGAAACCCATATATATCACATGAGAGAAACACAATACAGCACTATAGGTGTGCCTAGCCATGCTGCCATCACTGCACACTCAGGGTGAGAGTGATCCCCCAGCAGCACATACAGAGGTCCCCCTGTCTGTGTAGGTGGTGGCCGGGCACTACCATGTCCCTGCCAGTGCCCTATGCCCTGTGCAGCTGCATCCTGGTCAGCCCACCCTGTCTGAGATATACCCATGGTCCCTTGCTACTCATTATGCACATTAGCAGGCCAATACTGGCAACAGTGCTGGCAGTGTGGGCTGTGGAAGGGGCTTGCAGCCAGCACCCACTGTATAGACAGACACACACTTCCACACCTATGCCAGCATGGTGCTACTATTGAGGAGGTAATTAGCCTTGGCCACCAAACCTGTCCTAGGCACGGCAAGGCATGGATATGGTACGCAGTACTGCTGGGGGTCACTCCCCAGGGTGGTAAACACCGTCAGAGGCCAGTCCTGGAGCACGCCCCGCAAACACCTAACAGATTGTTCTGATGGGGTCAACTAGCAGTATGTGCGTAACGTATGGATATCTATCTGCCAGTACTCCTAGCAAACGTCTCAGAGCTGTGTACCGTATACCTCAGGTGTAGGGTGACATTGCTAAGGTATGCAGGTGCTAGTATTGGGAGATGCATGCAGGGTCCACTGTTCTGCCTCTCCAGGAGACATTGGCCAATGGGGCCTGTGGGTGTGGGTGTGTCTGCCCCTGTTGGCTGCTGCTTTACGGCAGAGATTCCCAACCCCAGTCCAGGTCTGCATCACACTGTTCGTGTTTTCCTGCTGTCCCTCATGAATATGCATGAGCTACATCTACATGCCATGGGGGTGGTGCATAGATATACAGCACAGGCATTTGTATGAGTGGCAGCATGGAACCTGACTGGTGTGTGGCACACCAGGAATGCATTTGGGAGAGTCTGCTCTAGGTACTGCCCCTGTTCATGGTGTCTGTGCTCAGTGGGGTAAAAGATAGACGTATTACCATTGCATATGTCCTCGACACGAAAGGTGTGTCCTTACTATCACTGTGTAGGTGTGGGAAAAATATGTGGCTAGGATTGGCGGAAGCCCCAGCTGGGCTTTGAACCTGTGACCTTCTGTTCTTGCATGCACTGTCTGTGTGCACTGCACCACCGTGTAGCCACAGAGTGGCTGGTTTCCCTGGAACGTCCATGACTGTGGATCCGGCAGGGCCTGTCTGTTGCAGTGGACTGT
This sequence comes from Ichthyophis bannanicus, assembly GCA_033557465.1. Lineage (NCBI taxonomy): Eukaryota > Metazoa > Chordata > Amphibia > Gymnophiona > Ichthyophiidae > Ichthyophis > Ichthyophis bannanicus. The sequence goes on from CM066034.1 coordinate 928,195,434, forward strand.
GCCAGCCTGCACATGGCTAGGCCTCTGTCTTCTGTGGCTAGCAGCCACTGCCCCCTGCACCACATGTACTCGTCCGCCAACATGCTGGCATGAGCTTCTCTCAGAAACAGCAGATGACCAGATTGCAATGTGGCAGTACGGGACTGCATTTGGGGGATTTGGCTGTAGGTAATGCCCATTATTGTTGTGTTTTTGCAGTGTTGTGTAAAATATGGGTATTTTCCCCATGCTTATGTTCCCTGCAATACAGGGGTGTCTGCGCTATCTTTGTTTAGTGGTGGGTAAAATATAGGGGCTGGGCTGGCATGTGCCCCAGTTGGGATTTGAACCTCTGACCCTCTGGTCCTAGAAGTACTGGCTCTGTCCGCTGCACCACACTATGGCCACAGAGACAATGCAGCCCCTGGAGGTAGTATACCTGGCAGGATGGAGTCACAAACCCTGCTCTACGCATTTTTACTGTGGGCACATGCACTCTGTCTGGTGACAAACGTGCATATAAACCCCGGAAATTACCACAGACACTGGGGGACAATATATCACCACGCTGGGCAAAAGTGATATTAATGGGCAACCATAGCAAACACTCCCAGGAAAGCTCCAAAAAGGACATTTGTTTTAGATGAGTCTCCGCTCCGTAGACCCTTCCAATATTCATTTCTTCTTTCTGGAGCTTTCCTGGGTGTGTTTTCTATATTTGCCCATTACTATAACTGTTCCCCAGCTGCATTACTATTTGTGATATTTTTGTTGTGGTCACTTTCTATTTTTTATTTTCACTTTTGTGCTGTGCACATGTATCACACTGCTCACGTTTTGCAGGTTTCCCCGATTTTGCTGTACATTGCTGACGGAAATGGTTTCTCTTCCCTTTAAATGCCCTCTACCGCGAGTGTTTCACTCGAGGTAGTTTTGCTTTGGGATTCGGCCCCGATAATGTGCGGGGAGCCTCTCCCCTCCCCTTCCCCGCCCATTAAACCCGTCTCTCCGCCCCTCAGGAACCTTCCTCCGTTAGCCGTTCCACGCCTCTATCGGACATTTGCGGGCCCGTACTTGTGCGGGGCCCGTTATTGTGCTGCGCACCTGTGCGGGGGTGACACGCACGATTGCGGGGCGTTTAAGCACTCTTAAGTACCGCTTTTAGTGCGCTATTTTGCGGCGCGCAAATTAGCGGTTTTTAGTAAACATGCCCCCATGTATCGTGTCCCTCCTTGTCCTGGCTTCCACAAGACTCAGCTTCCTCACCAGTCTATTGTTGTAGAGTCTGCCATGAAGAAGATAGAGTGCAAAAAGACACTCATCTAATCCTCCAGGGCATGAATGCAGGACCCTGGATGCTTTTGGCCGAAGGGTTTTCCAAGCTGCTATGCTAGCTGCTAGGATCAATTCCTATATATGAATGTTTCTAAAAGAAGTCACAGATCATCTGCAGACTTTAATCCCTTTCATTTCAGAGGATAAAAGACAGGAGTTTCTCACTTGGCTCAAACATGCCCAAGATGTCTCCAAATTTTCCAACCGTGCAGCCTTTGACTCTTTTGAGTGTGTAAGCAGAGCTTCGGCTATTGCCATAGGGGCACGCAGAATTGCTTGGCTACAAGCTTCTGATTTGGAACTCTGGGTCCAAGATGAATTGGGAAATCTCCCTTGTACAGGTGAAAACCTTTTTGATAAGGATTGGCAAGCAAAGGCCACTCAGATGGATGCTGAAAACTCTGATTTGGATAGACTTTCAAAGCCTACCTCTGCTCCTGTTAAGAAAAGATTGTTTAAAAAGACATCTTTTTCCAAAAAGGGAAGATGATACCCTGTTTATGGTCAGCAGGCATCTTCTGCAGGTCGTTTTGCTGCAAAGCGTCAACAACCACCTAAACAGGCCAAGTCAAAGGCAGCTAGACCTTCCACGGCCCAGCAGCCTCAGCCTCCTCAGGGCCTTTGACTTGCAACTAGAGAACTTAGCCTTTCTAGCTCTGGAAGGACCAGAGCCCCTTACCATCCCAGGAAGGTTGACTTACTTTGTCCCAGATGGGAGCAAATCACAGCAGAGCAATGGACACTCTCCATCATAAGGGAAGGGTACAAGCTTCATCTCTTAAGCCTTCCCCCTCACACCATAGTGAAACAGTTCAATTCTCCAACATCTCTCCTCAGCCTTCTAGGTCAGGAGATTGCCATCCTTCTTGCCCAAGGGGCAATAGAAGAAGTACCTCTTCTTCAACAAGGTACAGGGTTCTACTCCCCTTATTTTCTCATTCCAAAGAAAACAGGGAGCTACAGACCCATCTTAGATCTCAGAGAATTGAACAAATTTCTATTCAAGGAGAAATTCAAGATGATTTCTCTCGGTGCTCTGCTTCCATACCTTCAGAGTCAGGACTGGCTTTGTTCTCTAGATCTCAAGGATGCGTACACCCATGTCCTCATCCATCCAACTCAAAGAAGTTTCCTTTGGTTCCTTTTTCAAGGAAAGCACTACCAATACAGGGTGCTTCCTTTCGGTCTGGCCTCTGCACCAAGGGTGTTCACGAAATGCATGGCAGTAGTAGCTGCATTTCTACGCACTCTAGGAATATTCGTCTTCCCATATCTGGACGACTGGCTCATTCGAGATCCATCTCAAGCAGAGGCCAAGACTTGTCTAACCTGCACAATGCGTGTCCTTCAGTATTTGGGACTAGTAATAAACATCCCAAAATCCAGTCTCACCCCTACTCAGTCCCTCGAGTTTATAGGGGCTTGGTTGGATACCACAACTACAAGGGCCTATCTTCCTCAGGCCCGTTGCCTACGCTTGGTGCAGTTAGCCTCCCAAATACAGTTAAAGCCCTTTTTAACTGCTCGAGAAATTTTACAACTCTTAGGCCACATGGCATCCACTGTGCATGTGGTTCCATATGCTCGCCTTCACATGAGGGCAGCTCAATGGACTTTGTCCACCCCGTGGACTCAGGCATCAGGTTGCCTGTCAGACAAAATAGCAAACTCCAGTCGCCTTTTTTGGTCTCTCCAGTGGTGGAAGTCCTCTCAAAACCTGTTGCTGGGGTCCCCTTTTCAACAGTCACTTCCCCAAGCAACCCTTACAACAGATGCCTCTCCAATGGGTTGGGGAGCTCATCTGCAAGATCTCTCCACCCAGGGCATCTGGTCTCCACAGGAGACTTCACTACACATAAATCTCTTGGAACTCAGAGCAATTTTCTTAGCTCTCAGAGTGTTCCACTCCCTGCTCAGCTACAGGACAGTCCTCATCCACACGGACAATCAAGTAGCCATGTTCTATGTAAACAAGCAGGGAGGGACTGGCTCTCTGTCGCTTTGCAACGAAGCTTTGCGACTGTGGGCCTTCGCCAGAGAGCATCAGATTCATCTTATGGCGGTATATCTTCCAGGCGTTCAAAACTCTTGGGTAGACAGACTCATTTGAGGTTCTGCTTCCACACGAATGGTCCCTCCACAGGGACCAGGTAGCCAGGATTTTTCGAATTTGGGGAACCTCGGACATAGACCTTTTTGCAAGTCTGTGGAATGCCAAACTTCCCTGGTTCTGTTCCAGGATTCCGTGTCAGGAAGTTCAGGCCAAGGATGCCTTCCTCCTTCACTGGGGTCAAGACTTCCTTTATGCCTTTCCACCCATTCCCCTAATTCCCAAAACACTGTTCAAGCTTCAGAGAGACCGAGGTTCTATGATCCTCATAGCACCACATTGGCCACGCCAAGTGTGGTACCCTCTACTTCTGCATCTCTCTCAAGCTCCGTTCCTGGAGTTGGGTTCTGCTCCAGATCTTCTCTCCCAGGAAGACGGAACGTTGTGGAACGCTAACCCCCAGTCTCTCCATCTCAGGGCCTGGTTGCTGAAGGACTAGACCTTCAAGTTTTCCATCTCTCTCAGCAAGTCAGAGATATTATTCATGCTTCTAGAAAGCCTTCCACTAGACGTTCCTATGCTTTCAAATGGAAAAGATTTAGCATTTGGTGTTCAGAGAAGGGTCTTAACCCTCTTCAAATACCTTTGAATTCTTTACTAGAGTATCTTCTGCATCTTTCCATGCAGGCCTCAAAACAAATTCGGTAAGAGTCCATTTGAGTGCTATTGCAGCGTCCCTCAAGCCTCTCAATGGACAGCCTGTTTCCTCTCATCCTCTTATAGCAAGATTCATGAGAGGCCTTCTTTTAACTAAACCTCCCATTAGACTACCTCCAGTGGCATGGGACTTAAATCTGGTTCTTGGCCAGCTTATGAAGCCACCCTTTGCACCTTTAGCCACCACCTCCTTGAAATTTCTTTCTTGGAAGGTTATCTTTCTCATTGCAGTCACCTCAGCTCGTCGCATCAGTGAGTTGCAAGCCTTGGTGGCTAATCCTCCTTATACAAGGTTCCATCATGATAAGGTAGTCCTCAGGACCAATCCACACTTTATGCCCAAAGTGGTCTCGCCTTTTCATCTGAACCAGGAGGTATACTTACCTGTCTTTTTTCCAGGACCTCATGCATCAAGTGCAGAGAGGAATCTTCATACTTTGGATTGTAAAAGAGCTCTCGCCTTTTATTTACAAAGAACACAGCAACATAGAAAGTCTTCTCAACTCTTTGTTGCTTTTGATCCTTCCCATTTAGGACTTCCAGTTTTTAAGAGAACACTGTCCAACTGGATTGCTCAGTGTATTTCTTTCGCCTACCAGAGTAGGAACCTTTCTCTGGAAGGCCATGTCACAGCTCACAATGTGAGGGCCATGGCACCCTCAATGGCTCACCTAAACTCTGTGTCCATCGACCAAATCTGTCGAGTGGCCACCTGGGCCTTGGTTCATACCTTCACAGCCCATTACTGTTTGGACAAGGACTCCCGCCGGGATGCCTCGTTTGGTCAGGCTGTTCTCAAACACCTGTTCCATTCCTAATCAACTCCTACCCACCTACCCTGGTTGGATGCCAGAGATCCATGGGGGGAGGTGGAGCCCTTTTTAAGGACACACAACTCTTGGGTCTCTCCCTGGCATCTGCAGCTAGGGAGTCCCCATATGTGAAGACTCATTCCTGCTTGTTCCTGGAGATAGCACAGTTACTTACCTGTAACAGGTGATCTCTGGGAACAGCAGGAATAAGTCTTCACAACCCACCCACCTCCCCTAGGAGTTGTATCTCTCTATCTATCTTTCCTTCCCTCTCTCTCTCTCTTTGTCTCAGCTTTAAAACTCGAACTGGAGAGAGGCGGTTGGGAAAGGCGGGAAGGCAGCACGCAGGCGCTGTGGGATGCTCCCAAAAGCTTTCTTATTGGACGCTGCGGAGCGTTCCCGCGCAGGCTCCGTCGGTACCAACGATACCCATATGTGAAGACTTATTCCTGCTGTTCCCAGAGATCACCTGTTACAGGTAAGTAACTGTGCTTTATTCCATTTCCTGAAAGATGCTTTTTTGGCAACACAGCCTCTCTGACCTCACCTTTAAACCATGCTGTCAGTTTTTTGGAATTCCTTCCACTTTTCTTAAGGCATGGAATGCAACTGGTTTGGGCTTCCAAGATAGTATTTTTAAACACCCAAGCTTGATGTAAGTCTTTAACCTTTGCAATTGCTCCTTTTAGTTTTTTTTTCTTAACTATTTTCCTCATTTTCATAGTCCCTCTTTCGAAAGTTAAAAGGTAGTAATGTGGATTTCCTTACCATCCCTCCTCCATTAATTAAATCAAATGCGATCATGCTATGATCGCTATTGCCAAGTGGCCCCAACACCCTTATCTCTTGCACCAGATCTGGTGTTCCACTAAGGACTAAGTCCAAAATGGGTTCCCCTCTGGTCGGTTCATGAACCAGCTGTTCCAAGAAGCAGTCATTTATTTCATCTAGAAACTTTATCTCCTTAGCATGTCCTGCCGTGACACTGACCCAGTCAATACCAAGGAAAGCATTTCCAATACAGGGTGCTTCCTTTCGGTCTGGCCTCTGCTCCAAGAGTGTTCACCAAATGCATGGCAGTACTAGCTGCATTTCTACATACTCTGGGAATATTTTTGTATTCCCATACCTGGACGACTGGCTCATCCGAGCTCCATCTCAGTCAGAGGCCCAGACTTCCCTGGACCGCACAAGGCGCATTCTGCAGTATCTGGGACTTGTGGTAAACCTCCCAAAGTCCCAGCTCACCCCTACTCAGTCTCTAGAGTTCATAGGGGCCTGGTTAGATACTACCACTGCAAGGGCCTATCTTCCTCAGGCCCGTTGCCTACTCCTAGTGCAGTTAGCCTCCCAGATTCAGTCAAAGAGCCATTTAACTGCCCGGGAGATGCTTCAACTGCTAGGCCACATGGCATCCACAGTGCATGTGGTCCCCTATGCTCGCCTTCACATGAGAGCAGCTCAATGGACTTTGTCCACCCAGTGGACTCAAGCATCAGGGACTCTGTCAGACAAAATAACGACCTCCAGGCGCCTCTTTTGGTCTCTCCAGTGGTGGAAGTCCACCCAAAATCTGTTGCTGGGGTCCCCCTTTCAACAGTTGTTGCCCCAGGCAACCCTCACAACAGATGCCTCCCAAACAGGTTGGGGAGCTCATCTACAAGACCTCTCCACTCAGGGCACTTGGTCTCCACAGGAGACCTCTCTTCATATCAACCACTTGGAGCTTCGAGCATTTTTTCTAGCTCTCAAGGTCTTTCATACCCTGCTCAGCTACAAGACAGTCCTCATTCATACGGACAATCAAGTAGCCATGTTTTACATAAACAAGCAAGGAGGAACTGGCTCTCTGTCGCTTTGCAACAAAGCTTTAAGATTGTGGGCCTTCGCCAGAGAGCATCAAATCCATCTCCTGGCCGTATACCTCCCAGGAATTCAAAACTCTTGGGCAGACAGACTCAGTCGAGTTCTGCTTCCACATGAATGGTCCCTGCACATGGACCAGGTACTCAGAATCTTCCAGGAATGGGGAACCCCAGACTTAGACCTCTTTGCAAGTCCGTGGAATGCCAAACTTCCCCGGTTCTGTTCCAGAATTCCGTGTCAGGGAGTTCAGGCCAAGGATGCCTTCCTCCACTGGGGTCAAGGCTTCCTGTATGCCTTTCCACCCATTCCCTTGATTCCCAAGACTCTGTTCAAGCTCCAGAGGCGCTGGCCACGCCAAGTGTGGTACCCTCTACTTCTCCATCTCTCTCAAGCCCCCTCCCTGGACTTGGGAGCTGCTCCAGACCTTCTGTCCCAGGAGGAGGGGACTTTGTGCCACCCAAACTCCAAGTCCCTTCACCTCAGAGCTTGGTTACTGAAGGCCTAGACCTTCAAGGTTGGAATCTTTCTCAGCAAGTGAAGGATATCTTCCATGCTTCCAGAAAACCTTCTACTAGACGTTCCTTTGCTTTTAAATGGAAAAGGTTTTCCATTTGGTGTACTAAGAAGGGTCTTGACCCTCTAGCACTACATTTGAATTCTCTATTGGAATATCTCCTGCATCTCTCCAATGCAGGCCTTAAGACAAATTCAGTAAGGGTCCATTTGAGTGCTATTGCAGCATCCCTTAAGCCTATTAATGGACAGCCTATTTCCTCTCATCCTCTTATTGCAAGATTCATGAGAGGCCTAACTTTAACTAAACCTCCCATTAAACCTCCTCCGGTGGCATGGGACTTAAATCTGGTTCTTGGTCAGCTTATGAAGCCACCTTTTAAACCTTTAGCCACCACCTCCTTGAAATTTCTTTCCTGGAAGGTTATTTTCCTCATTGCAGTCACCTCAGCTCGTCGCATCAGTGAACTGCAGGCCTTAGTGGCTAATCCACCTTATACAAGGTTCCATCATGATAAGGTAGTCCTTAGGACCAATCCACACTTTATGCCTAAAGTGGTCTCACCTTTTCATCTTAATCAAGAGGTGTATTTACCTGTCTTTTTTCCAGGTCCTCATGCATCAAGTGCAGAGAGGAATCTTCATACTCTGGATTGTAAGAGAGCTCTTGCCTTTTACTTACAAAGGACACAGCAACATAGAAAGTCTTCTCAACTCTTGTTGCTTTTAATCTTTTATTTATAAACAAATTTCAATTTACAAAGAAAACAATCATGTAGCATAACATAATTTGTAATAAGAAACCATTAAAGAAATACATCAAATGATAGACCACTTCAAGGAGGAATGCTGCACAATTAAGCAAAAGCTGAATGGCTCCCAGAGGAATCTAAAACAATACTCCTTTTAAAGAGACTCTACTCAACTTTATCCCTAAGAAAATCAATCAACTGTTTAGGATCAAAAAACAAATATCGATTACCCTGAAAAATGATAAGACATTTACAGGGAAATCGAAGATGAAAAACCACGCCAGCGGCCAACACGCGTGGACGCAACTCTAAAAAAGCTTTGCGCCGCAGCTGTGTGGCCCTAGACACGTCAGGGAAAATTTGGATTGTTTGACCACAAAACCTTTCAGACTTTTTAGGAAAATAAGCCCGCAATATTTTATCTTTATCCAATTCAGAGATTAAGGAGACCAATAACGTGGTTCTAGAAGGGATATCTTCAGAAGTAGTTTCCAAAAACGCTGAGATATCTAAAGTGGAAGAAAGAACTTTATCAGTAGTAACTTTTTCAGACGGAGAAGGAACTTCCCCTTCACACCCCTGTCGTTGATTTAAATTCCTCAAAGGAACATAATAAATCTTAGAAATAGAAGAAGCTTGAAAGTCAGTGATCAACAATATCTCTTTTAAATATTTTTGAAAAAGAATCACAGGAGATAGATAGTGTGTACAAGGGAAATTCAGTAACTGAAGATTCCTAGATCACATCAAGTTCTCTAAAACCTCATCTTGACGGTGTAAGGAACTAAAATTGGGAACAAAAGAAGCTAACACATCTTTATTTGTTGGTAACAAAATAAATAATTGTCACTTCTCGGAGCTGATCGCTGTTAGGCTATGTATTATGGATAAAGCTCCACTTTTTAACCAATCTTAAAACTAACTTACTATGAATAGTTTAAATTAGCGACTGGGTCTCAGAATATAGACTATTCACTCAGCCTCATCAACGGGCATTGTGAAAACGTCATTTATACATCAATGACCCATACTGTTTTTGTCGCTTATGTATTCCTTATTTTTTTTATTTGTTATCTTTTTATTTCTTTATCCGATTTTTTCTGGAATTTTTTATTGATGCATCTTGAATGCCACGTTTCTTAGACTGTCTTCTAAAAGTATTAGATATACTAGGAATAGCAAACAGGTAGAAATGAATGAAACTTTATAGCTACTTAACTTAGAGTTGGGCTGCAGCAATATCGTCATTCCAGAAATCCTTTTCCTTACATGTAGAAGCTGCAATTTCCAATTCTGTTAGAAAAACTTCAATTATGCCATCTGTGCTATTCAAACCGTGTTATCTATTGTTGAATATAGCAATTTCTTGCTTTCACATTGCCTGCTTATGGTGGCGGCTTGTTGCTTTCATACTTCCCAACGCATTCAATGGGCGCCGTAGCGTTTCACCATAGACGTTTCGTCAGGGGATTATCTACCAAAGATGAACATATCAATCTTAGTAATGCATCAGTATTACTAAAACTAAAAACTAAAAAATAGTAGTTAGTCTAGCAGGCTCCCCTGGTCGTTACTCACAGTAGTCTATAATATGTATCCACCTCTCACCAAAACGCCGCGCATGCGGGTTAGAGTTCACCGCGGGATTTAAACCCTTGGGTGAAAAATAGGGGGGAGGGGATTGATTTAATCGTAAACTGCAGGGAAGCTGCTCTAACAAGCTCCCCATTCTATTGAAGAATTAAGACCATTCGGGCTTAGAGTGTTTAATCGAAAGATCCATTCTTGCTCTCGACGTAATAATGTGGAATCTCTTGTCCTCCCTTTCATACCTCTTGTGATTTGATCTATGCAAAAACATTTTAACGCAGTGAACGGATGTTGTTCTTGTAAACAGTGAGATACTATTGGAGCTTGGATTGTTTTGCAATTTAGCCTACTGCGGTGTTCACTCATTCTAACTCGAAATTCACGAACAGTTTTCCCTATGTATACCAATGAGCATGGACAGACTATAGCATATGCTACATATGAGGAATTACAGGTTGTCCGATTCCGAATGGGATAAGTCCTTCCTGCATGTGTAAATTGTTGTAATTCACTAGTTATATCACAAATAGAGCATGTGCCACATTTAAAGTGACCTGGTGTTTCTATTGGTTGTTTAGGAGAAGGCTTACGCAAAACTGTGGGACTTAGAATTTCTTTAAAATTGTTATGGCGTTGCCAAACGCATCGAACTGTTTGGTTTTCCAACCCCGGTATAGTATGCAGAATATTATTATGTTTTTTTATTATCCGCTGGATTGCATGACTAAAAGGGGAATATTTCGTCACTAAATGGATTTTCCCTGGTGGCGTCGCTAATTTCGCTTTAGGATGAAACAATAATTCTCGATTCAGGTACTTGGCTCGTTTATAAGCTTTTCGCACCGTGCTGCGAGGATATCCTCGAGAGAGAAATTTTGCTTGGAGTGATTTAGCTTGTTGTTTGTAGTCACTTAGATCAGAGCAATTTCTACGATAACGTTGAAATTGAGAGAAAGGAAGACTATCTTTGAGACCCCGTGGATTAAACACTCTAAGCCCGAATGGTCTTAATTCTTCAATAGAATGGGGAGCTTGTTAGAGCAGCTTCCCTGCAGTTTACGATTAAATCAATCCCCTCCCCCCTATTTTTCACCCAAGGGTTTAAATCCCGCGGTGAACTCTAACCCGCATGCGCGGCGTTTTGGTGAGAGGTGGATACATATTATAGACTACTGTGAGTAACGACCAGGGGAGCCTGCTAGACTAACTACTATTTTTTTAGTTTTTAGTTTTAGTAATACTGATGCATTTACTAAGATTGATATGTTCATCTTTGGTAGATAATCCCCTGACGAAACGTCTATGGTGAAACGCTACGGCGCCCATTGAATGCGTTGGGAAGTATGAAAGCAACAAGCCGCCACCATAAGCAGGCAATGTGAAAGCAAGAAATTGCTATATTCAACAATAGATAACACGGTTTGAATAGCACAGATGGCATAATTGAAGTTTTTCTAACAGAATTGGAAATTGCAGCTTCTACATGTAAGGAAAAGGATTTCTGGAATGACGATATTGCTGCAGCCCAACTCTAAGTTAAGTAGCTATAAAGTTTCATTCATTTCTACCTGTTTGCTATTCCTAGTATATCTAATACTTTTAGAAGACAGTCTAAGAAACGTGGCATTCAAGATGCATCAATAAAAAATTCCAGAAAAAATCGGATAAAGAAATAAAAAGATAACAAATAAAAAAATAAGGAATATATAAGCGACAAAAACAGTATGGGTCATTGATGTATAAATGACGTTTTCACAATGCCCGTTGATGAGGCTGAGTGAATAGTCTATATTCTGAGACCCAGTCGCTAATTTAAACTATTCATAGTAAGTTAGTTTTAAGATTGGTTAAAAAGTGGAGCTTTATCCATAATACATAGCCTAACACATCTTTATTAGCAGAAACATAGGCTTCAAGAGAAACAACTCTTCGTTCAACAGACATCATTCGTTTATCATGGTCTGCAAGTTTCTGGACCGTTGCCTTGGAGAATTCAGAAACAAGCTGCAGAGAAGTCCCCAATACTGATTCAATACGAGAAGTAACCATCCATATATCTTTTAGGGACAAATCTGCAGGCGGAGTTTGAGGTTCCCCAGGCAATGTAAAAGACACTACAGAAGGTAAGGGGGGAGAAAGTTCACTTTCTACACGCAAAAAGGAACCCAAAAGCATATCAGTCTCCTCAACCTCACAGTTTTTGTTCATACTAGACGATTCTAAAGCAGGCAATTGTTTGGCCTCTTGAATGGGAGGAGATAACCCCATTCCTCGGGAATCATCGCAGGAGGAAACAGTACTTACAGATAGAATATTCTCAACTCCAACGTCCACCAAGGCGGCTGAAGAAGACAAGGCAAGATTATCTCCCATGACGACATGGGCATCCATCGGGCCTACCACTTTTACTGCCTTAGACTGGACCGATTGAGAGAAGTGTTTTCGTCTCTTCCCCATCACAGAGATCCTCCTGCACCGAACTAGCACCAAAGGGGCGGACCTGCCCCTTTGGTCACGCCCCCACAGGATGCGCCCGCTTCGCGTCCCGCGAGCAGGGCAAGCTGATATAGCCCTTGTAAGGCTCCACCCACCGCAGGGAGCGGCCTCCAACCTCCAGGAACCAATCAGAGAACAGGTAGTAATTGCAGGGACCAGACAGCACTCCTCGGCGTCCCGCGAGCAGGGTAAGCTGATATAGCCCTTGTAAGGCTCCACCCACCGCAGGGAGCGGCCTCCAACCTCCGGGAACCAATCAGAGAACAGGTAGTAATTGCAGGAACCAGACAGCACTCCTCTTTGTTGCTTTTGATCCCTCTCATTTGGGACTTCCAGTCTCTAAGAGGACACTGTCCAATTGGATTGCTCAGTGTATTTCTTTCGCCTACCAGAGTAAGAACCTTTCTCTGGAGAGCCATGTCACAGCTCATAATGTGAGGGCCATGGCCACCTCTATGGCTCATCTAAATTCTGTGTCCATCGACCAGATCTGTCGAGCGGCCACCTGGGCCTCAGTTCATACCTTCACAGCCCATTACTGCTTGGACAAGGACTCCCGCCGGGATGCCTTGTTTGGTCAGGCTGTTCTCAAACACCTGTTCCATTCTTAATCAACTCCTGCCCTCCTTCCCGGAATGGATGCCTGAGATCCATAGGAGGAGGTAGAGCCCTTCCCAGGGTCTCATAACCTTGGGGATCTCCCAGGCATCTCTAGCTAGGGAGTCCCCATATGTGAAGACTCATTCCTGCTTGTTCCTGGAGATAGCACAGTTACTTTCCTGTAACAGGTGATCTCTGGGAACAGCAGGAATAAGTCTTCATAACCCACCCACCTCCCCTAGGAGTTGTATCTCTCTATCTATCTTTCCTTTCCTCTCTCTCTTTGTCTCAGCTTTAAAACTCGAACTGAGGAGAGGCGGTTAGGAAAGGCGGGAAGGCAGCGCGCAGGCGCTGTGGGATGCTCCCAAAAGCTTTCCTTTTTTGGGAAGCTGGGGAGCGTTCCCGCGCAGGCTCAGTCGGTACCGACGTACCCATATGTGAAGACTTATTCCTGCTGTTCCCAGAGATCACCTGTTTCAGGTAAGTAACTGTGCTATCTGGATTTTCAGAAAACCTTTGACAAGGTCCCTCATGAGACTTTTGGTGAAATTAAAAAGTCATGGGATAGGAGGCAGTATACTATTGTGGATCAGGATCTGTGCCAGGTTGGCGAGGAGAGCATGATTCTGAGATCTGATGCGACTCCTGCAAGCGCTACCTCTTTGTTTGCCTCCGTCAGGGGCCCCTTGTTCTGGAGGACCCAGCTCGCTTCTCGCTTTTGACTTGGTTCCTGTAAGAAAACGGTTAGTGCGTACGGGCTACTCTCCAGCAGTGGTTTTCCACTCTGCTCAGACTCTGGAGGAGGTCTACCAACCTAACAAAAGTATAAGTCTGGTACCTTGAGTTGTTGGTATGGTACACGGCAGCTAGCTCCTGAGGTGGCCAAGGTGCCATCTCTTTTGGCCTTTTCTGCAGGATGGTCTGGAGAAGGGTTTCTTCCCTTAGCTCCCTGAACTGTAGGTGGCAGTTTTGGCCTATGTCAAACGGCCATTGGCTAGCAAGTATCTAGCTTTACAGACAGATGTTTCACGCCTTCCTCGGGAAGTTCATTGTCTGTATCCTCCCCTACGGTCTGTGGACCCTTCCTGGGATCTCTCTTTGGTGCTCAAGCCTTGATGTCTGAGCCCTTTGAGCCACTGAAACATGCTACTCTGAAGGATGTGACGCTCAAGACAGTGGTCTTGGTTTTAATTTGTTCTGCCCAGAGGATTCTGAGGTGCGGCCTCTGTCTTGCCAAAATCCTTACCTATCTTTTTCTGAGGAGGCCGTTTCCCTTTGGCCTGTGCCTTCCTTCTTCCCTGAAGTATTTTTTCCCTTTCATGTTAACCAGGCGGTTTGCCTGTCATCCTTCTCTAAGGCGAAGTATTGGGGGAATGGTCAGGATCTTTGCCTTGTAGATGTTTGGAGAGTGATTCTCCAGTTCTTGGAAGTTACAAATTCTTTTGTAAGTCAGACCATCCTTTTGTGCTATTTGCTGGTCTTCGCAAGGTGACGTGGCAGCTAAGTTTGCATTGAGGCGCTGGGTTAAGGAGGGTTTGCACGCCCATTCTTCCCGACTGCAAGTTTCCTCATCAGCGGAGTGGAGCTCGTTAGCCCCTGCGGACATTTGTTGGGCAGCAACATGGATATCACCTTACACTTTTGTCAAGCATTACCGCTTGGATGTCCACATTTGGGTAGACACAGCCTTTTGCTCCAAGGTATTGCGAGCTACTGTATCTTCTACCCACTCAGTGGAGGCATAGCTTTGGTACATCCCAATTGTCTGAACTGGTCTAGCAGGACGATATGGAAGGTGACATTTACTTTACTTAATGTCCTCTCTTTGAGTCCTGGTAGACCAATCCAGGACCTGCCCCCTGGAACTGTTTGCACTGTTCTTCTGCGGCAATAGTACCCTTCGATCCACTATGATTTTTATACTTGGCTCCGCAGATTCATATTCTACAGGCAACCTTCTGTTTATGCTTTCCTGTATATAGTTCTCTGCTGTTTGATTACTCATTGTTGCCCATGTTGAGGTTGTGTGAAGCTTGCCATGTTTTCCTATATACTTTGGGACGAATACTGAAGAGACCTCTGGTGGCTAAGACGGATAGAAGCATGGGAGTGATGTCACTGAAGCATGGGCATTTCATTGGTTCTTTGTCTCCACCAATCTGTTGGTAGGGGAACACAACCTACTTGTCTGGACTGGTCTAGCAAGACTTATAAAAGGACATTATCTGGTAAGTAAAATGTCACCTTTTACGTGTGTATGTACCCACATCCATATGAAAATGACTGTAAAATTACTTTTGTAAAGTACAAAGATGACTGCCAGTGCTAAGCTGAAAGGAAGAGAGACTGGTAGGGCAGGACTGAGAGAGAGAAATTGCTGTGGGGAAGGCTGGAGAGAGAATGGTAGTGTGGGAGCTAGAGGGAAACAGGGACTAGTGAGGATATACTGGAACGAAAGATGGGGAATGATGGAGAGGACCTGGGAGTTGACTGGTAGGTTCATTCTGAGCAGGAGTAGGGGGGGAAGACACTTGTGGAGAGGGACTGTAAGAGGGAAGATAGGCTGATATGAGAGACTTCGGAGGGAGACTGGTAGGGAGTTGCTTTGGAGAGTGAAAGAGATGTTGGTTTTGGGCTAGATAGGGAAGGCTCTCTATATGCCAGGGCTCGATAAGGCCCAGGTCACCATGGCAACCAGAAGTGTATATCTGACACCTGGGATTTGCTTCTCTCCCCCCCCCCCCCTACAGAGACAGGCAGAAAACCCCTCCTGTTCTGCCTGTGTAAGATCAGATCCCCGTGGGCAGAACAGAAGCGATCTTTGCTGAAATTGGGGATTAGATGTGTCAAAGATCCCTCCTATTAGGGATTGGAGCCTTCAGGGAAAAAAAGAAGAAAAAGCAAGATGGAAGAAAAGCAGCAAAAATTTAAAGGGACGGTACCTTAAAAAAAAAAAAAAAAAGGATAATGGTGAAGTGGAGGGCAGGGGGTGTGAGTGCTGTGGGGAGGGAGAAGGAGAGAGTCGGGGAGGGGAACAGAGTGGGAAGGAGTTGAAGTGGAAAGGAAAAAGTGTAAGGTGGAGGTTAAAGGAGTGAATGCAAGGGGACAAAAATTACAATCTGTATATGCCAAAGGGTGCATCCCCTCCCCTTTCCCCCTGAACATATATGCAAGCACCTCACCCCCACACTACACACAGACATGTACCCCACCCCATGACAAACATACACACACTCACACACATACAAACATATACATTTCATCTCCACACCACACATGACATACACACACACACAGGCTCCCCTGCTCTGTAGCGCGCACACAAATTTTCTCCACAGACCTGCACCACACCCACACAGTGTCACCTACTGTCACATTCCATGCACAGAAGGCACACCACCATTGCACCACACACCCATGGAAACACTTGCTATCTGAAGCTATAACTATTGTTATCCAAAGATGACACATGGTATAGGAACTCTGGTACTGATCTTACGAGAACATGAGACCAGCGTGAGAGAACCGGAGTGGGGTGGGGGACGAGGAGGTTACAAACATTGGCTCCAAGATTTTGACCTGGCTCCTAAATATGCACAAAAGTTGTCAAGGCCTGTTATATGCTACTTTATTTCCAAATGGCAAATTGAATACACTCTTCATCATGTGTCCATGGCTACCTTCCCACACCCTTCCTTCACCTTGCTGCGTTGTTCTAGTGCAATGGTTCTTGGGACACATCTAGACAGGTTTTTAAGGTAACCACAGTGAATATGCATGAGAGCAATTTTGATGCACTGTCTCCATTGTATGCAAATCTTTATCATGCATATTCATTGTGGTTATCCTAAAAACCTGAGTGGGTTGAGAACCCCTGTTCTAGTGGGATGAGGATAAGAAGCTAGCAAAAGCATTGACTCGATGGTGCACACACAGTTTCATTGATTTAACAAGTTGGGGTTTTTTATCCCGCTTTATCCTTCAGTTAAAGTGGTTTACATTGTAACTTAAACTTGGTAATGTATATTAAACAGGGACATTGATAACTTGGACTTTTCTGAGACAATGGAGGGTTAAGTGACTTGCCCCAAGGAGTGCCAGTGGGAATTGAACACTGGTTTCTTGGCTCTACTTTGCTATGTCATGGGATGAGTAGATGCTTGATAGGAGTACAGAGAGAAGCCATGGAGTGTCACTTCACAGAGCTCATTACGTGGCATATTTACAGTTGAATCACTGGAAAACAATTTTGCAAGTGGAAATACTAAAAAAACTGCTTTGAGCAAAGTTAATGAGATTCCATTTTCTAACTCCGGTAATGAGGAGGGAAATGTAATTTTCCATTGTCTTGCTGCTGTAAGCACATGTACTTAAAGCATAATTCACGGGAATTAAACTTCCTAAAATGTAACTCTACTATCAAGCTTTCTGATGACTAGTTGTGTCAGCATATGAATATAACCTAAGAATGGGAGAGGAAATGTTAGCTGGTTCAAACCATGTTATCCTGTTTACTTCCCTCTAGAGTATTGAGGGGTGGTACATAGAATGAGCAGAATGACATTCATCCGAAGCATGTATAAATACTCTCACCCTATGCACTTGGAGACTGTGCTAGTAGAAAAGCCTTTAGACAGCCGAAAGCAGCAGGTTATATTTGCATAGGTTATTGGTTATAATCTTTTTATTTTTGTTTACAAATTGTTACCATAATGGCGAAGCCGAGTATGTTGTGCTGGAGCTAATTTTATTGAGCAATATAATAGTCATTTCCTCCAAGTCTGCCAATTGATCTTGCCAGTAAAAATGCCAGGTTTTGGATTAATTCTGTGACTCTGTGGCAAGTCTAAAACGCTGCTGTGAAGTGGACCGGATTCCATGCCAGTGCCAGGATACTGCTGCTCAGACTAACCAGGGCTGAGGATGCAATGGAAGCAGTGTTTGCACCTCTAGGATGTGAGGGGGGGGGGAGGGGTTTCAGTCATTGTAACACAGCAACATTTAATGGGCAATTCCATCTGGGCATCCCCGACTGTGTGTGAGCCTGAAATATGTACGTGCTCCGGTTGCACCCGAATCTGATCCCATGAGGGCTAGATGTGCCTACGGAATCAGAATCGGGCGCAACCAGCCCGGACATGCAAGCTGTGGCCTGATTGTGGGCCCCAGATGTCCAGCCCACTGCATGACTGGCCCAGCCATGCTCCTGCATGGAGCGGCGGTGGCATTGTGTCCTGTCACCATGCCATCACGGCTCCATGCAGGAGCCATAATCCGCAGCTGACAGTCAAAATCTTCCTTCCCCACAGCCTGACCCCCGAGCGGGCTATGGGGAACCCCCTCACCTTGCTTCTCCACGCCTGCTGCTTCAAGTGCCCCCATCTAGGGGGACTTTGGTGGAATAAGTCTCCCATTCACAGTTCTGATCTCACAATCGGCCCTGTACATCTGGGGTCAGGTACCTGCCCATTCCCTGCCCTCGGGACCACCCACTTCCACTCACAAGCAGAACTCCCTGCACAAGCTGCCTATACATGTGGGGAGCTCTGCCAGCGGAATATCCATCCCAGGTGTTTAGCGGGTCTGGACATCTGAATCGGACATCCAGATCTACTAAACGCAATTCAGAATGACCCCCTAAGTGTCCAGACTTAGGGCCCATGATTGCAGAATTCCAGAGGGTGCTGTAGTGTGCGACTCCCAACTGAGCAACGGAGCTAGAAGGGCTAGACGCAATGAATCAGTGGGAAGGTGTAGAATATAGGGGGAAATCTCTAGAATCTCCATATTCTGATAATGTTGGAAGCCCAAAGGATTTAGAGGATACTGCCAAGCCAACCCCTCCTCCCCTCCAGAAAACAACTTGATTTAGGCTGATAAAACATCATATTAGCAGAGTATGGGAGGATCAGTTTTGTAGGTCAGAATTACCTCATTTTTTAAAAATTATAAATTGTTTTCTTTTTCTTCCTAGGTCCATTCAGCACACCAGTGCCGTTCCTCCAGAGCATCCCAATGTACCCCTGCAGTGTAAGCAACTCTGGAGCTGAGAAACGCAAGCACTCCACCGCCTTCCCAGAAGGCAGCTTCCTAGAGCCAGCATCTGGAACTGTCAGTAGCCAGTACATAAGCCAGAGTGCTTCAGCTGGGGAGGGCCAGTCTGCACAATCCATGGTGCCTTGTAGCTCCACACAACATGTAGTAGGACTACCCAGCGGCCCACAAGCAGTCCACTCCAGTTCTGTCTTCAACCCATCTCACTACCCCAATAGCACATCATCTCAGCAGTCTGTGCTCTCCCAGTATGGTGGGCGCAAAATTCTTGTCTGCTCAGTGGACAACTGTTATTGTTCCTCTGTTTCCAATCACAGTGGGCACCAACCCTACCCCAGGTCCAGCCACTTTCCGTGGACAGTGTCCTCACAAGAGTACTCACACCCACTTCCTCCCACACCCTCTGTACCTCAGTCGCTTCCAGGACTCGCAGTCAGAGATTGGATTGACGCTTCCCAGCAGCATGGCCGCCAGGATTTTTATAGGGTCTATGGTCAACCTTCCACAAAACACTATGTCACCAGTTAACCATGAAACAAAATACAGTCCTGTTAATTATGCATTCAGAGAGAAACCCAACTCTGCTGTACTCTTCTTCCTCATCTCCTCTGGCCTACCTTCCTTTTCAAATCAGAACAAAACTAAATTCCATTTACTTAGGATTTATGAGGTCAAATTGAGTATCTTCTGTTTAAGATTTTTCCTTTTCCCTGTCTCTCTTCCAGCAAAGGAGGAAACAAATGTTCATTTTACTTCCCAGCTACTGTATGTAGTTTGTATTTACGTATGACCACTATTTTCATTTTAAAAGGACATCCCATCCTTAATCTTTTTAGAGTGGGTCTCTTCTGGCTACCCCCTTTTTTGTTCTCATATTTTTATTTTCCTGTCTCTGGTTTTGTAAGCACCAAATCCCATACATTTTCATGACTGGGTTTTGAGTTAAAAGGCCACTTATCATTCAGACTGGAATCATGTTTTGTTTGCTTTTAGAAATCTGTAAATACATAAAGACAGGAAACAATGCACCAAAAAAGGGAAAAGACACTTCAGCAAATTTACTAGCAGAGGTGCTGCCATGCTTGTTCCTTCCTGGGTTTTGATGATGCAACTTCTGTAACGGGCACTTTGTTGAAAATATGATTTCCTGTTTAAGGTGTGGAGGTATTTATTCTAAAAGCAATTTTAGAACACAAAAGTGTTCAAATAAATGTGGTAACCTAATGGCAAAGAATTGTTGTCCTTGTCGTCGTCCTCCTCCATCATCCTTGTCTATGGGAGAAGCTGAGTGGGGGGAAACATGTACTTGAATAGAAATCTGACCTATGAGAAATAGACTATTTTATATCTTTCAGGTGTTGGAAGTTATCTGACTAGACATGCAGGGATCAGGAAAAACGTGTTTGATCGAAACACTCACTCTTTGTAAATAAAGAAGAAATACAGGGTATTTGTTTTTTAACTGTAATTCTGTATCTTTAACATTTTAAAATCAGTAAGAGGTAAACATGAGTTGTTCACCTAAAAAATTAATGTATGGACCAAGTTTAGAAGCAGTAAGATGATTAATGTGTGCATGTATAATATATTATACACACACAACCTCTTCAATGGTAAATGGTCTTTTAGCTTAAAATTAGAGTAATTTCTTAAACTTTATTTAAAAATATTTTAGAACATTCCAAATCTGAAACATGTAAGCAGAAGTGCAATTCAAAATTTCCTTTGCAACTAGTAATTTTATTTACAGATTGACAGTATAATTATTTTTTTCCTTTTTTATTGAATTTTTATTTTTAATCTGGCGTACCACAACCATAGCATGAAGAAAAAAACTGTATGTATATATGGTGTAACTAAAGTCCAGGCACTTTTTTCTTTTTCTGATGAAGCATTAACTAATCTTACAATGCCATAATGTAACACAACAGCAATAAGATGTGGATGTGTATGTTTTTTCATGGACAACTGTCACACGGAAAGCAGTGTGCGCCAGGCTTTGTGGAATAAGGTGGGCTTTAAAGCTGGGGTAAGGAGGTGATCCAAAGCTCTTCAGGCTGAGTAGGTGCTTGGAAAAGCAACACTATAAAGAGTCAGTGGGAGGGTTGCTGATGCCCCTCCCATTTATAACAAAATGCACTTCAGAATTATGTTGACTCTGAAGGGATGACTTGTTTAATCTTTTTCCTCTTCTCCCCCTTTTATACTCCCACTTCGTAAAGTTGTTTTCTTTTATTCCTCCATCATTCTTTCAAATGACAGACATATGGAGCCAACACTGACCAAGCTGTTTGGAAAAGGAGAAGCTGTAGCTTTTTCTACATCATGATTGCTCAGATTTTTTTTTTTTCTTACAGGGGAAAAGGATATCTTTGTGTTTGGGTGTGTTTTTTCGGGGGTGGGGCGTATTCATTTGTTCACATCTCCATTTGTGGGTTAGGGAATCAAAGCTAGTATTCAGTCCTGGGATTTAGCAGCAGAGGCCCTTCCCCGCACATACTGGTAAATACATGGCTGATTTAAAAGAGTAGTTAGTTATTCATCAGCCTGGTATATGTGGTCCTTGCCAAGGTATTTCTTGCCTAAAGTGGGCTTTTTATTTCAAAAACTATTTTCAATAAATAGATTGTAAACTGCTGTGATATTGCCATTAACAGTGGTATAAAGAGTTATAATAAACATAA
Organism: Ichthyophis bannanicus; assembly: GCA_033557465.1. Taxonomy (NCBI): domain Eukaryota; kingdom Metazoa; phylum Chordata; class Amphibia; order Gymnophiona; family Ichthyophiidae; genus Ichthyophis; species Ichthyophis bannanicus. The sequence goes on from CM066034.1 coordinate 928,216,882, forward strand.
ATTCTTGAACTATAAAAGTATTTTGTCTTCAAATTGGCAAACTGCACAGATTTCCAGACTGAAGAGGAAAGGAATGAGAGAGAGCTAAGGGTGGTAAAAGGACAATATTTTTATTTTTACATGCTTCATTCTAGAAACCAAAGTCCATAATTGCTCATGTGCTGAGGAGTAGCCTTAAGCTAAACTGCTCATTTTAGATGTAATATTAGTCCACGCTGTTTTCCCATTTATAGGGAATGATCTATTGCGTCATATCTTCTTGTGGCATTGCTGCAGGGAACTTAATGGAATGTTGTAACTGATACAACTTCTTATTTTGTTTTTAATAACTGTATATTCTTTGGACTGCCAGGCTTGGGTGTGCATGGATTAGATTATTTAGGTTAATAAAATCTAAATGTTTGGATTGAAAAGGTATGTAGAAGGAATTGCAAATTAATTTATAAAGTGCTTTGGGATATTCTTATAGCCAGCTTTCTTAACTGGCTGAACATTTCAGCATGTCTAAGTTTAATCATGTCTCAATGCAGTGGGAGAGTTTCAGTTGTCGACAGGAAGTATTTTCAGACTAAAATTTGGTCATGAGCTTTCTAATAAGCCTTCTGTGAGAAGCTTATCGCCCTACTTGCATGTTGTCTTGTGCTTCAGAGAAGAAACTAGCCCACACCCAAAAGACTGTTTAACTGGATAATTTCAGTTTGAGTGCAGGAGTGCTTATCATGCACTCTATCCATCTTAAATTTCAGTACTAACTTTTGATGCCCTCACCCGTGGAAGGCCACAGAGAAGCCCTTCCTCTCCCAACCAAACCTTGCTGCAGCTATTGGATATGACAGAACAGAGCAGATGTACTTGATAACCCCTAATGAAGGGGTGGAGAAAAAAGTGAATGTAGATTGTGATTAAGCAAGGAGCTGAAAGTCTGGCTTTACCCAAGTAGCTTTTTTTTTTCTCTCAAGTGGCATCAAACTGTCACCAGGTTAGTCAGAGCACGAGAGCTGATCTGGTTTAAACTGTAGTAAGCCACAAAACCATCACTAGCTGGTCTACTGCAATTGTGTCGCTCTCTTCCCATCTTGAAAAGAATGGAGAAAGGGGAGGGGGGAAGAAAATGTCATCCCTTCACTGTGAAACGTCAAAGGGTCATCAGTATCCAAAGTTATAGAAGTCTTGAATATTCTAAACTTTTGTACAAAAACAAAAGTGGGGGTGGGGGTTAAAATGTTGAGGGAATTAAATTGTAAAAAGGTTTAAATAGCTCTGACAGATTTTTGTTTAATTTTTTTCTTCTCTTTCTTTACATTTAAAAATAGCAGGTTATGCAGGACTTATCTTCGTAATCTGGATTTCATGTCACTTTATCAATATTCTTTAAATAAACATGTATACACAACAATGGAATGTTTTCTCTTCTGTTTTTTAATACTTTATGTAAAAAAAAATTTGTTTATAATATTTCTCTGCTTGTGTTCATCTCCTTCATATATATATAACCTTCATTTGTTCCTGTGCTTTGAACGCTTAAGTAAGTTTTCAGGACCAGAAAGAACTTATGTGGTCTTAAGGGTTCATTCAAGTACTCTACCATCTTTACTATTGCCGCAATAAAAATGTCCTCATAATCTAGAAAGTCTCCAGTTTTCTCCAGAATTAACATAGCTACTAGAACTCTGCGCTAGAAACCTTTTTTGAATAGAAACATTCTTTTTTTTCCCCCCTTTGTCTTAACTTTCTCACTAAGCAAATTTTGAAGAATTAATAGGGCTTAATATTTCCATTACTTTACAGAAAAAGCACATCTGTGTGGAAGGATGATCTGACTTCTTTCCAGCTGCAGAAACCTTAAAAAATGCCTTTAATTAGAATAATATTAAGCTTTTTAAAAATTGGCAGCAGAAAATAGTCCATTTACTAAGTAGTGCTAATGTTTTACTTTTAATTCACCGTTAATGTGCTTTATTAGTAACTGGGTCAGACTAGATAGGCCATGTGGTCTTTTTCTGTCATCATGTTTCTATTGGATAACATGGTCTGTGGTAAAATAATGTGTGTTATGGTGAATTAATGTGCTAATGTTAACATTAACTCTACTTTGTAAATGATTGGCCATTAGATTTATGGGATTTTGTGCGTGTGTTTTTTAAAGTGAAATAATCATTTTAGCTTTACTGTGGTTCTTGTTCCTTAGTTGCTGCTATCCAACTTTCCCAGTACTTTGCAAATTCAGTAGACCTTTCTATACTTCTACATTTTGCTATGGTGAGCCTATTATGCTGATGTTTTCACTTAGCTTAGGATCAGGAGAGGCTTATCTGTAAACACGAGAGGAGAGACAGAGAGTGCATTCTCCACAGATGGGTACAGTCCAAGAATCAGGCGGAGAAGAAGGACCAGGCCACACTGGGAGAAAACCTAAAAAGCCTTTATTGAGGACCCTTATACTCCTAGATATGTTTCTTTACCTTTCGTATTGTTTTACCCACATAAAGAAGATTACAGGGGCAAATAATAACATAAACCCCATGTGTGGACCTACAGTCAATCTGGACTTTTTTGAGCACCCTAATACCAAAAGGAAATATAAGTTACAATACCAGACTGACTGTAAACACACAAATTATAAACTCAACTTATATTTAAATCTTTTTATTGCTAATTTGTGCAAACCATCAGTAAATCCTGCCTGCTTAACCAGATCTGCATCATCTAAACGCATAAATATATTTTAACATTTTTCTCCCATACCCCCCTCCTGTATATTTATTAGAGAGAAGTCACTGCTTCTGCACATTGAGAATATGTCCAAGACTTTCACTGAACTCCTAATCCAGCCCCCTTATTTCAAAGGAAACCACAGGCATTTGTTGAGTGTAAGGTCCTTACGAAGACCTCACGTCCTAACCCCAGGCTCTCTGGAAGGCACACTCTTGCTCATCACCATGCAGTCATTCAATATTCCCTGGGTCCCCAGATATACTCAGTGTCCCATAATGAACTCTGTGAGGTAGAGAATGACTATATGGATCCTAAATCAAGGAAAGTCTACACCTTCTCTGGGTCAGTAGTATTGCCCCCTGCTCCATCAACATCATGTCCTAGAGAACATTGTCATAGTCAATTCTCCCCCCTACAATTAAGCAACACCACCTTCCTGGCCACAAATAGTGCATTACAAACAATCTTTAAGCTCCATAATCATACTTTCATGAGAGAACTCCCTTTTGTTAAAGTTATGAATTTTAGTATTCAAAACATTGATGTATGCTGCTTCTATTCATGGGCCAGATGTACTGAAATTTTGCCAAAGTACTTTGTATCAAGTCTACAAAAGTATTACTTCTACAGTTTAACTCCTCCTGTATTTGCAAAGCCCCCATTATCATTATAGAATCTTATAGTTTACATTATGTTGTGCAAGACACTCTGTATTCAGAATAACAAAACATCATGCCCGACACCATTAACTATGAAGTGGAAATGTAGTGTATAGAATTCTCAAATGAGACCATGTAATGAATATTCAGGGATAAGCATCTCATAAACGCTAGTAATAAGATTGCCAAATAGCACCTGGGTACCATGGACAGGCTGAGCCAGTCATGAGATATTTAATGCTTAGGCCAGGGATCTCCAACTCCAGTCCTGGAGGGCACCAAACCATTCAGGTTTTCAGGCTGTCCCTAATGAATATGCATGAGATGAATTTGAATACAACAGGACAGTGCATGCAAATATATCTCATGCATTTTCATTAGGGACAGCCTGAAAACCTGAATGGTTTGGTGCCCTCTAGGACTGGAGTTTGGAGACCCCTGGCCTAGCATTGGATTATATGTTGTCCCTAAAAAAAAAAAAACTATGGTGGCAAGGTCCTTTGTGTGGTGGATTGCAAAATCTCGCACTTGGTTATCCTGTTTCTGTGAGCCATGCCACCTGACCATGCCCCTCGGGGTTTATATGAAATATTCGTTTTTAGGGAGGCTTTGTTTTGGTGCAAATTGGGGCCCTTTTACTAAGTGTGTTAGTGGTTAACATGCACTATGTGCTTAACATGGGCCTGAGATGCTAGCTACTGCATGGTAAAAATTCAATGTTAACTGCTTGATGCATGACAGGGTGGGAATTGACTGTATGGTGCATTTAGCATGGGGGTTGTTGCCAGTGCTAATTGTCAATGCTGCAGTTAGTGTGGGTGCAGTGAACGCCACCTCAGTGCGTGCCACTAGGTGCACATGCATTAATTGTGAATGCCATTGCTAGGTGTTAGATAACCTTTCAATGCAGTAACTGCAGGGAGCATTCTGGACATGCCTTTATCAATGCAGGGCCATTGTACTTATTGTGCATTATTTACAGCTTATGCTAAATGCAAAAACTTAATGCACTTTACGGAAAGGTCCTATAGTATTTGGTGTACATTTGATCTGTTTCTCTATAATTTTCCTTCAGAAGATTTGCTTGGATGTACTCAAAATTTTTAAGATTTGCTATATTTAACAGATAACTGCATACACATTTTTAAAGAAGACATTGCATTTATCATCCGTTCTTGTCTACCATAAAGGGCTTTAGATAGATAACTCTCATTGCTAGGCGCAGCAGATAGGTTAGTTGAATTTCATTGCTCAGGGTCCTGATGAAGACTTTCTGGTGGAACTAAAACATAGTTAAGCCAATTTAGTGACATTAACATTCTTTGTTAGCATAGATCCTTGTTCTTTACTCCCAATCTTTGATGGTAGCCAATGGGCCAGATTTTCATACCTAATGAAAATACCTAATGAATATACATGAGCAATTTGCCAATTTCACTTATGCATATTCAGTAGAGATATCCTGAAAACATGGCCCATTGGCTGCCCTGAAGGATGCAGAGGGAAGACCAAGGACCTAGATAATATTCATAATAGTGGTTACTGCATTGATTTATTCATAACAAAAGTACCACACTACTGTTTGCCTTGAGATAAAGGGCCAGAAAAATACCTTAAGAAATCTCTGTAGTTAAATAGGAAAGGATTATAAAATCTAAATGTAGAGCACATTCTGAAGAAAGTAGTTTCAAATCCTGTAATGCAGTGAGGATGATATGGAGTCTTGTTTGGATGAAAGAGATCCATGCACTGCTAATAACAAATAGTTTGGTGGGTGAACAAACTGGTTGGATGAAACAATAGCTTGTAATTTCATTCTACACCTAATGCTAATATAACACTGGTCAACATTGAAATCGTTACTGACTTTAAAACATCAAACATCACCTGTTCCTCATGCACTTTACACAGCCTGGTTTTTCCCCGCCCCCCCCCCCCCCCCACTCACTCATATATGGCAAGTGAAACCACATTCACAATAAAAATATAATCTAATTCTATCCCACACTATATCACAGCTCTCTAATTTCTCTTTATCAACAGAGTACAAACACGATGTAAGCTAAACTTGACAGCAAACCCTGTTATGAGTCCAGTCTGTTAATTACCAGTAGCTAAATCTCAAATGTATATAGTTTCCCCAGTTATCCCATGTTCAAATCCCTGTTTTCTGTAAATGTAGGACTAGTTGTATGTCCAAGTGTTTATTGTTTCGATGTAAACCGCACTGATGAAAAATAGCGCGGTATATAAGAATTGTTAAATAAATAAATAAAAGGCCCTAATCTGTAGTATCTTGGTGAGCTGAACATGAATATAACATTAAAAAAATTTTATTGGCTCTCGTTTTGAAAATATTGCATGTAGTTCATTTTTGACGTTTCACCGTGTAAATTTATCCATTAGGACATCAACAACATTCCAAATAAGCCTTGAATGATGTAATATTGCATCACATTGCATAATACCAGCATGCACACATCATCCAGAGTTGATTGCATCATTTTCTGATGCAATGCAATACTACTGCCAGATGGCTGCTGAAGCCATCAGACATCATCAGTGTACTATACGCAGTCGAAAAGGAAAGTAATCTTGTATTCTGTTCCGATATTGAAAGCCTCATGAATGCCCCATGACCTACAAGACTGGAGACTATTTATAGACTCTTCGAAAATGAGTCTGAAGGCTGTGCTTTTGAACAATGAAAACCGTCTTCCATCTATTCCAGTAGTGCATGCCGTCCACATGAAAGAGACATATGATAATGGAAGTCAGTAGATGCTTTAAGTTAACTATAACAAGTACAGCTGGCACCTCTGTAGTGACTTGAAGGTAGTTGCCCTTTTAATGGGACTGCAGCAGTGATATATAAAATACGTGTGTTTCTTATGTGAGTGGGATAGCCGAGCAAGGGATTGGCACTACTTGCCGAAGGAATGGAATCGCAGACAAAATGTAATTGTTGGAGAGAAGAATATCCAGCACCCAGCTCTGCTTGAGGCTCACAAAATCCTGCTACCACCCCTTCACATCAAAGTAGGTTTGATGAAAAACATTGTGAAAGCCATGGACCGCACTTCGCCAGCTTTCCGATACCTGCATGAAAAATTCCCTCGACTCAGCAAAGCAAAGATTAAAGAGGGAGTTTTTGTGGGTCCTCAGATTCGAGAGCTCTTCAAAGATGAGTGGTTCAACAACTTGCTGCAGGATGATGTGAAACAAGCATGGAAAGCATAGTTACTCACCTGTAACAGGTGATCTCTGGGAACAGCAGGAATTTAGTCTTCATATATGGGTATCGTCAGTACAGACGGAGCCTGCGCTTTTGGGAGCATCCCACAGCGCCTGCATGCTACCTTCCCGCCTTTCCCAACTGTCCCTCTCCAGTTGAGTTTAAAGCTGAGACAAAGGGAGAGACAAAGAGAGAGATAGAGAGATACAACTCCTAGGGGAGGTGGGTGGGTTGTGAAGACTAAATTCCTGCTGTTCCCAGAGATCACCTGTTAAAGGTGAGTAACTATGCTATCTCCAGGAACAAGCAGGAATGTAGTCATCACATATGGGGACTCCCTAGCTACAGATGCCAGGGAGAAACCCCAGAAGTTGTGTACCCTTTTGAAAGGGCTCCACTTCACCCCATGGATCTCTGGCATCCTACCAGGGATGGTGGGTAGGAGTTGATTAAGTATGGAACAGGTGTTGAAGACCAGCCTGACCAAACAAGGCATCCCGGCGGGAATCCTCCAAGCAGTAATGGGCTGTGAAGGTATGAACCGAGGCCCAGGTAGCTGCTCGACAGATGTCGTCGATAGACACAGAGTGAAGACGAGCCATAGAGGCTGCCATGGCTCTCACATTGTGCGCTGTGACATGGCCTTCAAGAGGAAGGTTCTTACTCTGATAGGCAAAAGATATACACTGTGCAATCCAGTTGGACAGTGTCCTTTTGGAGACTGGAAGTTCTAAATGACTAGGATCAAAAGCAACAAAGAGTTGAGAGGACTTTCTATGTTGCTGCGTCCTTTGCAAGTAAAAGGCCAAAGCTCTTTTACAGTCCAAAGTATGAAGATTCCTTTCTGCATTAGAGGCATGAGGCCTTGGGAAAAAACAGGAAGGTAAATTGCTTGGTTTAAATGAAAAGGTGAAACCACCTTTGGCATAAAGTGAGGATGAGTCCTAAGGACTACCTTATCATGATGGAATCTTGTATAAGGAGGATCAGCCACCAATGCTTGCAATTCACTGATGCGACATGCTGATGTGATTGCAATAAGAAAAGTAACCTTCCAGGAAAGGACTTTCAAAGAGGTAGTAGCTAATGGTTCAAAAGGCGGCTTCATGAGCTGGCCAAGAACCAGATTTAAATCCCATGCCACCGGTGGTGGCTTCACGGGAGGCTTAGTTAGAAGAAGGCCTCTCATAAATCTCGCTATGATAGGATGAGAGGAAATAGGTTGCCCATTTAAAGGCTTGAGAGAAGCTGCAATAGCACTCAAATGAACTCTCACTGAATTGGTCTTAAGCCCTGCATTAGACAAATGAAGGAGATATTCCAGTAATGAGTCCAGAGGTATTGCAAGAGGGTTAAGACCCTTCTGCAAACACCATATGGTAAACCTTTTCCACTTGAAAGCGTAAGAGCGTCTTGTGGATGGTTTCCTGGAAGCATGAAGGATATCCTTTACTTGCTGAGAAAGATTAAGACCATGAAGTTCTAGACTTTCAGCAACCACGCCCTGAGATGTAGAGACTGGGGATTGGGATGCCATAGCATCCCATCCTCCTGGGATAGGAGATCTGGAGCAGATCCTAACTCCAGAGATGGAGCTTGAGAGAGATGTAAGAGCAGAGGGTACCACACTTGTCGTGGCCAATGTGGGGCTATGAGAATCATATGGCCTCTGTCTCTCTGAAGCTTGAATAAAGTTCTGGGAATTAGGGAAATGGGTGGGAAGCCATACAGAAAGTCCTGACCCCAATGGAGGAGGAAGGTATCCCTGGCCTGACAACCCTGAGCCGGAATTCTGGAACAGAACTGGGGAAGTTTGGCATTCAGTGGACTTGCAAAGAGGTCTATGTCTGGGATTCCCCAAAATTGGAAAATTTTGGCCACCTGGTTTGCATGGAGAGACCATTCGTGTGGAAGCAGAACGCGACTGTGTCTGCCCAAGAGTTTTGAATACCTGGAAGATACACTGCAAGGAGATGAATCTGATGCTCTCTGGCAAGGGCCCAAAGTTGCAAAGCTTCGTTGCAGAGCGACACAGAGCCTATTCTGCCCTGCTTGTTCACATAGAACATGGCTACCTGGTTGTCCGTTTGAATCTGGACAGTTTTGTAGCTGAGCTGGGTGTGAAACACTCGAAGAGCAAGAAAGATTGCTCTGAGCTCTAGGAGATTGATGTGTAGATCGGTCTCCTGTGGAGTCCAGGAACCCTCGGTAGAGAGGCCTTGCAAATGGGCTTCCCAACCCACCTGTGAGGCATCTGTTGTTAGAGTTACTTGGGGTGGGGGTTGCTGAAAAGGGGACTCCACCAACAGATTCTGGGGTGACTGCCACCATTGGAGAGACAAGACTATCTGAGGTTGTTATTTTGTCGGACAGGCAACCTGACGCCTGAGTCCACTGAGTGGATAGAGTCCACTGGGCTGCTCTCATATGGAGGCGGGCATAAGGGACCACATGCACAGTGGGTGACATGTGGCCTAGTAATTGTAACATTTCTCCAGGACCAAGCAGGAAGTCAGTCCTCACATATGGGTGACGTCGGTGCCGACGTAGCCCTCGTGCAGAGCATTTCCCCAGCTTTCAAAGAAAGCCTTTGGGAATTGCAGCGCGCATGCGCGGTCCTCTTCCCACCCAAGGGTGCCATCTTGCTCAGTCTTCTTTTTTCCGTGGAGTCCGACGGACGTAGTTGGTTTTTCCCCGAGGAAAAAGTTGATTTTCCCTGTTTTTCTCTTTTTTCTCCAGTTCGACGCTGGATCCTTTTCCCGCTCGGACCGATACGCCGGTATCGAGTCCTTTTCTCTCTTTTTCGTTTTTTGTCCTTTGTGACTGGCGTTCGCGCCTTTTTTCTTTTTTCCCTGGCAGACCGGTCTTTTGACCTAGCAGGGGCCCTTTTTCCCTCGATGGCTGCGAGCGGGTTTAAGAAATGTGATCGGTGTAAGAAACTTATGTCTCTTACCGACACACATGACTGCTGCCTCCGTTGCCTCGGACCTGATCATGACCCGATGATCTGTGGTCCGTGTGGCAAAATGTCCTCGAAGGCGTTGAGGAGTCGGCAGCACCAGAGGGATAGAATTTTTTCTGACTCCGCGTCCGGTCAGGCCCAGACCTCGTCAGAGGCCTCGACGTCTCGGGACTCCGGCCCCGAGCAGCGTCGGGGTTCCTCAGAGCGGGGGTCTCCTTCGCGGGAACATCGCAGGAAGAAGAAACCCGCAAGGGCGGCATCGGTGGACGCTCCTGGTTGTCAGAGTTCACCTGAGTGCTCTCTCAGCACACCACTCGCCGGTGGATGGCAGGCCTCTTTCCAACCACCCTTTGGTGGCTCGTTTCTTCAGAGGCCTCCTTCTGCTTAAGCCTCCTTTGCGTCCACCAGCCCCTGAGTGGGATCTGCATGTGGTATTGCAGCAGCTTACTTGTCCGCCTTTTGAACCTATGGCTTCCTGCCCTCTCCGTTTTCTCTCCTGGAAAACCTTGTTTCTGGTAGCTCTCACCTCTGCTAGGCGAGTGAGTGAACTGCAGGCACTAGTGTCTGATCCTCCTTACACTAGGTTCTACAGGAATAGGGTAGCCTTACGGACTCACCCTAAGTTTCTTCCTAAGGTTGTCTCACCTTTTCACCTCAATCAGGAGGTGGTTCTTCCAACCTTCTTTCCCAGGCCGCATGCCAACCGGGCTGAGATGGTCTTGCATACCCTGGACTGTAGGAGGGCGTTATCCTTCTACCTTGACCGTACGTGGGAGCATCGGAAGACTGTTCAGCTTTTCGTTTCTTTTGACCCCAATAAGTTGGGGCTCCCTGTCTCCAAGCGTACGTTGTCCATATGGGTCGCTGACTGTATCGCCTGGGCTTATGGGGCAGCCGGCCTCTCGTTGGAGGGTCGAATCACGGCTCATCGTGTCAGGGCGAAGGCTGCATCAGTGGCTCATCTCCGCTCTTTTCCGTTGGCAGACATCTGCCGGGCCGCTACTTGGTCTTCAAGCCAGACTTTTGCGGCCCATTACTGCCTTGAGAGGGAGTCCCGCAGGGACAGTGCTTTCAGACAGGCAGTACTCCATAATCTCTTTGGGGTTTAGGCAACTCCTACCCTCCGGCCCTGGTGTTGGGCTACCGGTCGGGGGCGTTCTCAGAGAAGATTCCTTCCTTCTGTGCTGACGAGCTAGAGGGAGCTCATTTTTCCGCTTGAGGTCTCCGGTAGCCTTAAGCTAGGGAGTCCCATATGTGAGGACTGACTTCCTGCTTGGTCCTGGAGAAAGAGTAGTTACTCACCTGTAACAGGTGTTCTCCAGGAGCAGCAGGAATCAGTCCTCACAACCCTCCCTCCTCCCCTTGGAGTTGCAGTCATATGATTTATTTTTGCTAAATTTTTGCTGTCTTTTACCTATGTTGTCAGACTGAGCAAGATGGCACCCTTGGGCGGGAAGAGGACCGCGCATGCGCGCTGCAATTCCCAAAGGCTTTCTTTGAAAGCTGGGGAAATGCTCCGCACGAGGGCTCTGTCGGCGCCGACGTCACCCATATGTGAGGACTGATTCCTGCTGCTCCTGGAGAACACCTGTTACAGGTGAGTAACTACTCTTTCCCGAGCAGTGAGGTGAGACTTTAGTATTGTGCACAATGCGAAGGCAGCAGGACTGTGGAAGATAGGCCCTTGTCTGTCTGGTATCCAGCAGGGCTCCTATGAACTCTAGAGACTGAGTGGGAGCTAGGTTAGATTTTGGGAAGTTTATGACAAGTCCCAAATATTGAAGGATACGCATTGTGTGAGATAGAGAAAACCTGGCCTCTGGTTGTGATGGGGCTCAAATGAGCCACTCGTCCAAGTAAGGGAAGACAAATATTTTTAGGGTGCGGAGAAATGCTGCCACCATAGCCATGCATTTTGTGAACACCCTTGGTGCTGAGGCCAGGCCAAAAGGAAGAACTTTGTATTGGTAGTGCTTCCCTTGAAATAGAAAGCGAAGAAACCTTCGGTGAGTTGGATGGATGAGAACATGAGTGTACGCATCCTTGAAATCTAGAGAACAAAGCCAGTCCTGACTCTGAAGGTATGGCAGTAGAGTTCCCAGAGAAATCATTTAGAATTTCTCTTTGAAGAGGAATTTGTTCAATTCTCTGAGGTCTAAAATGGGTCTGTGCCCTCCTGTTTTCTTTGGAATAAGGAAAAAGGGGGAATAAAACCCTGCACCTTGTTGATGAATAGGTACTACTATTGCCCCTTGGGCAAGAAGCAGACTGACCTCGTGATCTAACTGGGAGTTGAGAGAGGTCTGAGAATTGAACTGTCTTACCATTGTAGGAGGGGGCATGCCGAGGAAGTGAAACTTGTATCCCTCTCTTACAGTGAACAGAGTCCAGCTTTCTGCTATTATCTGCCCCCATCTTGGAGCAAAATAACATAACCTTCCTGGGATGGTGGAAGGCTCTGGCCCGTTCAGGGCCAAGAAGAAAAAGTTGTCTAGATGGGAGTCAAAGCCCCTGTGGAGGCTGAGTCTGATGAGCCAGTTGAGGCTTAGCAGCCTTTGTTTTTCTTTGTTTAGGTTGTTGCTGACCCTTTTGGGCAGACTGACCTGAACGATGCCCTTGTTGGGTATAGGAGGGGCAGAACTTCTTCTTTCTAGTGAAGAATGGTTTTTTTGTAGGTCTTTTTCCTTGCAGGATCAGCTGTAGATTAATCTATCCAAGGTGAGATTATCAGCATCTAGCTCATTAGCTTTCTCTTGCCAATTTTTGCCAAAGAGATTCTCCCCTGTGCAAGGAATATTCCCCAGTTTGTCCTGTACCGAAAGTTCCAAGTCAGATGCCTTGAACCAGGCAATCCTATGTGCGCCTAATTCAATAGTAGAAGTTCTGCTTATGCACTCAAAACAATCAAAAGCTGCATCATTAACAAATTTGGAAACATCCTGAGCATGTTTGATAAGTGCAAGATAATCTTGTCTCTTATCCTCAGGAAGGAGAGGGCTCATAAGCTCTAGATCTCCTGTAACTTCCTTAAGGAACATTCCCATATATAAAATGTAGGAACTAATCCTGGCAGAAAGCATAGAGGCCTGGAAGGTTCGACGCCCAAATGCATCAAAAGTTCTACATTCATGTCCTGGAGGATTAGATGCATGTCTTTTTGCACTCTTGATCCTTCTCATAGCTGATTCCACCACCATGGAATGGTGGGGCAGCTGAGTTTTTTGAAATCCAGGACAGGGAGGGACTCGATACATGGTATCGAGCCTACGAGAATGAGGCGAAGTGGTGAGAGGTGTTTCCCACATCCTTAGCATGAGATCATGCAAGATCTCATGAATAAGCAAAGTAGCTGCCTCTTTGGGAGCTTTAGGATATTGTAAAATCTCCAATTCCTTTGCCCTAGGCTCTGTTTCAGGAGCCACTGTAATGGAAAGACCTCGAGCCACATCCCGAATAAAATCCTGGAAGGATATATCCTCTGGAGGAGACATCCTACGTTTAGGAGAGGAAGAATCCTCAGGAAGAAATACTCTGGTATCGACAGAGCTGTCAGTCTTCAGACTCTTCGGAGGATTCAAAGTATCTCCTGTCCGGGTAATCGTGCAGCGCACGATACCGGTACCGATCGAAGTCGGTATCGACAGGGTCTGGTACCGACTTGTCAGTACCGGAGGGCAGAGCATGTGTCGGTACCGGTAGTCCATCTGCTAACGTCGATGCAGTTGGCCCCGGTACTGATTTAGGTGCCGGTACCGGTTGAATTGTCTGAAGCGGTATCGAGGGCATCGATGCCGAGAGAAGAGCTGCCAGACTGTGTTCAATAGCCAAGAATCTCTGGTCTATCAATGCTGCCGATGCCTGGGTATCGGTACCGGACAAAGCAGCCGGTACCCCAGAGCATGGCACCAGTAGTTCTGCCGAGGTTGGGGCCTCGAACATCCTGGAGCCCCGATGATGCTTTGGAAGCCGAAGCCTCCTGCCGGGGCAATTTTGCCGGTGTGAGTCCCTCAAGGGCAACGCCAGAGGCATCTCGATACTTAGGAGATCTACCCTTTGAGGACTGGCTAGACTTATGTTTAAATACCTGAGATCCTTAGGAGGAAGACGAAGCCCTGGAAGATGTTGATGCCACAGATGCTGCATTGGAGGAAAAAAGGGTGCTAAGTTTAGCAGCTCGGTTTTGCCGACTCCTCTTCGACATCATCCCACAGGCAACACACTCTGAGATAGAGTGGTCAGGACCTAAACATTTGAGGCACCACTCATGGGTTACAGAGATGGTACCGCCACAGTTGGAATACTTTTTAAAACCCGAAGCGGGTTTTTCCATTGTAGAGGAAAGTTGGGCCTAGTGCCCAAAATGGCGCATGGCACCAGAGGAGAAAAAAAGCTGGAAGACTCCAGGAAAAGATATAGATAAAAATATATATATATATATATATATATATATTTTTTTTTTTTTAAAGAAAAGAAAGAAAGAACCGGCATTACCGGTGTAGCGTCGAAGGAAGGCAGACGCGACCACAAAAAAGAAGAATAAATGGGATATTTTCTGCGGTGACAGGAACTATGACCTGCCGGCTCCGCGGAATACGAAGAACTGGAGAGAGACAGTTGGGAAAGGTGGGAAGGCAGCATGCAGGCGCTGTGGGATGCTCCCAAAAACTTTCTAATTGGATGCTGGGGAGCGTTCCCACGCAGGCTCCGTCGGTACCGACGATACCCATATGTGAAGACTACATTCCTGCTTGTTCCTGGAGATTGCTTTTCGCCTAGTGTCAACAAACTTTCTCAGGAGTGTTAGGGCAGAAAACTACAAGGAACTAGTAGAAGACATGCTGATGCAGTATCAGAAACTTGGCTGCAATATGTCTCTAAAGATCCATTTCCTTGATTCCCATCTCGATTTCTTTCCTGACAACTGTGGCATGGTTAGTGAAGAACAGGGCAAACGTTTTCACCAGGATATCACAACGATGGAGCAAAGATACCAGGGAAAATGGTCCACTACAATGCTGGCTGACTACTGCTGGACACTTCCCCAGAGAAGCTCCCGAACAGCTGTACAAGAGACAGGTGAAAAAATCTAAGTAGTCGTCTATGACTTGGTTTTTTACAGGTATTAACCAAAGGCCTATGATATTTACTATTGACATGCATTTTGTGATGTAAACATTAATTCTTGTAGATTGCAAAAAAACTAGAGCCAACTTTGCAGTTTCACTGTCATATTTGTGTTCAGCATATAAAAAATAATAAAAAATGACTTTTTATTTCAGTAGCATGACTTTTGTAAAAATTTGTTGACCAGTGTAATATAAGGCTACAAGGTGTACACAGTACTGTACAGAGGAACATATGAGATGGTTTAATGCCCCTGTACAAGCCAATTGGGGAGGCATCATATGGAGTATTGTGTTCAGTTTTGGAGACCATACCTTGCAAAAGATATAAAAAGACTTAAAACTGTTCAGAGGAAGGCAACCAATATGATTTAGAGCCTGCACCAGATGTATGAGACAAGTCTTAAAGATCAAAATATATATATACACCAAACCTGTTAAATAAATATACCTGAGAGGAGGGATGGGAGATATGATACAGATGTTCAAATACTTAAAAGATATTAATGAACAAATCTTTTTCAAAGAAAGAGAAACTGTAAAACCAGAGGGTATGAAATAAAGCTGCAATGAGGTAAACCTAAAAGCAATGTCATGAAATACTTTTTCATGGAGAGGGTGGTTGATGCCTGGAATGCTCTTCCAATGGAGCTGGTAAGGGCAAAAGTAGTGAAAGAATTCAAAAAAGCATAGGACAGACACAGAAGATCCCTATATAGCAAGAGAATGGAAGCAGAACAAACTTTAAAAACGTTTATACTTCAACAGAGAGGAGTAACCTGCATGGAGTGGTGGGTACAACGCTAAACAGAGGCAGCAAGGGGGGTAATGTGCATGGAGTGACAGGTAAAACCCTAAACAAAGACATCAAGGATGTAACCTGCATGGAGTGGCAGGCACCACACTAGCCATCTTACTGGGCAAACTAGATGGTTCCTACTAGGTTGTCTGCTGTCATTTACAATGTTACTATGGTTTGCGCTCTGTGGAGCTTACAGTCTAACCAACTAAATAAAGTTCAAATAAGGTTATTGACTAATGAACCTTAAATAGCTATAACCCACACTATTATATAAAGATTTTTTGGGTGGACTAATACAAGTGATGAACATGTTATTAAAAGTTGCTAGTCCCCTTATGGTTCTTTTTACTCTTATTGAAGTATTTAATACTAAATGTGTGTATTTTATAATTAACCACACAGTCCATTATGTTATGATCTCCCAAAACTGTGATAAATATTGCCAACCCAGTGCTGCATTTCAAATTTTAACTTACATAACTCAGTTCTGCATCAGGGCACATCTTTTCTACTTATTTATTTAACTGGTTTTGGTATACCATTTTTCTACCAGTTAAAACAGTTTACAAACAACAATGTGCACAAAGGTGTAAACAACGAGAGGTGCATGCAGGTTACAATGAACTTTGGGGGGAGGAGGGGAGAACTTGTATCTGGTGGGTTACTTCAGCAGAAAAGGTGGAATGCAGGGGGGGGGGGGTTAGGATGTTCCATTCTTGTGTTGAGTGCTGTTGTTGTGGGTGGACTTGTTGATCTGTGCAATAGTGTTCTCAGAATAAGTGGGGTTTTCAGGCTTTTTCTGAAGTCTTGAGGTAATTGGATAGTCCTTAAGGAGGGAGATAGAGTATGAAGGCCCATAGGCGAGTATTTTGCGTGTTTTTGTGGATCTGGGATGGCAGGTAGAGTACATTTTGGGTACTCTGCCTTCTTGGTCTGTCATTGCGGGGTGCGCTGATTAGTGTCTGGAGGTGTTCAGAAGTGAGATTATTCCAGGCCTTGTGAATGATGGTGAGGACTTTATGTTTAATTCTGGTGGCTATGGGTAGCCAGTGGAGAGATTTCATTATGGGTGTGATGTGGGAGTACCTAGGTGCTCTGCAGATAGTGTGGGCTGCGATATTTTGCATGAGCTGCAGAGGTAGGATGTTTTGTTTACTGCAACGCCATGTACCAGGATTTCCTAATCTAGAAGGGGGGTGATGTTAACTTCCGCGCCGTATGCTAAGCTTTCTTGGGAGAGGAGGGGACGTGGGTTTCATAGAGTTCTGAGCTTGAAGTAGATTGTCTTGGTGGTGTACCTGATGTTGTCTTGGAAGGTCAATTGCTGATCCAGAGTGATGCCAAGATATTTTACTTGTGTTCTGATTTGGAAGTCGGTGTTCCCAATTTTGATGGAAGTAGGGGGTGCGAAGGCGGGGTCTCTGGTGATATGGAGAGTTTTAGTTTTGCTGAAATTAACTGCCAGGTTGCGGAGCTGGAGCCAGTTGACAATTTCGCTGCAGCATCCTGCAAGGTTGGTGTAGTCGGGTGCAGTTGTGGAGAAAGTAATGTAAATCATTATATCGCCGGCATGGATTTGGTAGCTGACATTGAATCTCTGGATGACTGTACACAGGGGCTGAATGTAGATGTTAAACAGAAGCGAGGAGAGTGCAGATCTCTGGGGCACCCCTTGAAGCAGAGTATAGGATGCTGATATGCGGTGACCAATTTTCACCTATTGGGTGCGTTGCGAGAGGTATGAGCGGAACCATTCGAGGGGTCTCCCTTGAACTCCGATGCTGTGAAGTTGGTTGAGAAGTGTTTGGTAGGATACCGTGTCAAAGGCTGTGGAAATGTCTAGAAAAAACAGAATGAAGTCGCTGGAGGGTGTTTCTGTTCTGGTGATGAGTTCAATAAGGTGGTCAATAGGGTTTCAGTGCTGTGCGATGGGCGAAAGTCATGTTGGTGTTTGTCAATGTGTTCTTGGAGCTGGGTCTGAACAGCTTTTTCTATGATTTTCACAAGGAACGGTATGCTAGCTATGCATCTGTACAGGGTGGGTGAGCTGGGATCCAAGTTGGGTTTCTTTAAGAGTGGTCTGATGGAGGCTTGCTTTAGGGAGGGGGAGACTGGCCTGTGAGAAGGATGGCTAGAGGATGGTTGTTATGAATGGAGGTGTGCCCTTGCAACCCATGCAACAGGACAAGAGGTCTAGTGGGGAGGTGGTTGTGTTGATGTATGTGATTATGGTCTTGAGTTCTTTTGGGGGGGGGGGGGCGGAACATCTCCGAAGGAGATCCATGAATGTGCAGTGATGGGTGTTTGTCTGACGTAGGTATAGAGAAAGCGGTGGGGTTGGAACATCTGTGCTTGACTACCAGGAAGTCAGCCATATCCTGGGTTTTGGGGTGAGGTCCTGCTGCAATTTTGTGGGGTCTCTGGTGAGGGACCTCACCAGATTGAAGAGCTCTCGGCTTGTTGAGGGCTTGGAGGAGGGTGTTATTGTAGTTATTGCATCTGATGCTGTTACTGCAGTACGTTCTGAATACGTCAAGGTTATGTTGTCTTTAAGTCTGGGTTCTTAGACTTCCTCCATTTGTGCTCAATACGGTGCAGCAAATGCTTCTACTCTCTTAGCTTCGCGGAGTACCAGGGTGTGCGATGCTGCTTCTTTGCAGGTGTGGAACGTGGGGGTGCAGTTACGGCCAAGGAATTACAAAGTTCCAGTTGTCAATTAGTAAGGTTAAGTTTGCTTCAGAGGGTGCATTCTTCAGGGCTGGGAGAGTTTTCTGAAGAAAGGTGTGTTCATCAAAGGCGATGAATCTTCTAGCTACGGAGACCTCACTTTGTGGAGGGTAGGCCACGTGTGCGTGGGGTAGTGAGAATGTTATGAGGTGGTGGTCTGACTATGGGATGGGAGTTATGGTGAGTGAGAGGTAATCTGGTTTTGTGTGGAGGTGGTTGGGGAAGAAGACAAGATTGAGGATTCCCCCTTTAGAATGGGTTGGGGCTGTGTGTAGTGCAAATTGCTCATTACCTGGAGGAAAGCAGTGGCTTGGCTGCTGATGGGAGGTTCAGGTCTCCGAGGACATTGAGTTGTTTCTGATGTGATGCATGGGAGCATGTCTGAACGTTCCATTGTGAGTCTAAAAATTGTTCTTGACAAACTTCTTCAACTGTATCTCATAATTTCAACATGGTTTCTACATAAGTTGCAACAAGATTCATAATGATAGACTATATAGAGCTGAAAAAGTTTGTCGAGTGCAGGACAATTTTTGGACATACAGTGAAACATGCAGATAACTCAAGTTCTACAGCATTCCCCTGGTGCAGTGCCTGTTTGCCTCCGCAGGATCATTTTTTTTTGTTTACCACATCAGAACTGCCCTGGCTCTCCCCTTTTCCTCCCAAGGACTCTTTTTCAAAAAAAAAAAATTAAAAGCCACAATTCCCAGATTGTGCAAACACCTCTCCCCCCCTCCCCCCCTCCCCCCATGTGATCACTGTTTTCAAATGGAAAGAAATCAGCAAATTTCAGGGAAGCTCTACTATGGGTCTCAGGCAGGCATGTCTCTCCAAGCCAAGATCGCTCCTCACTCTGGGGCTGTCTCCTGATTGCAACTCCAAATCTCTCCCTCTCCCTCCTTTCATCGGGCCCAGTTCAGACATGATTGGGCAGCATGAGGGTGCAGGCCTCATCCACAGAGGGTCAAGCTTGCTGATTACACCAGCCAGCCCCCCGCCTCCAGAGCTCTCTTCACTTTGCCCCTCCCCCAAACTGCTAAAGGCAAGGGTCTCAGGGCAAGGCAAAATCTAAGCACTTGCAGCCCTAAGCTAAATAAGGGGAGGTTCCAAGTTGTACCAAGCCCTCAGGAAAATCCAGTGTTGCCAAACGCCAGGGGGGCCACATCAGAATCAACCAATCCCTAAATCAGCACAGACCTTGAGGAATGCTACCGTGCCGGCCCAGACCTCTGAAAGTCCCCCTCCCAGAGCCTCAGAGGTCCCCAGTTCCCACTCCTGACTAATCTCCCTACGATGGAGATTTCTGCAGGATAGCTCTAACATTCTGCAGACGATGGTCCTGGAAGCCCACCATCCACCCATTGCCATCATAGATGATCCCGTGGACCTTCATCCCATTCCCCCCCCCCACCACCACCTCTCGACGATGATATGGGCTCCCTTTGCTTCTACAACCTCCACTGGGAGACAACAGATTCCGTAACGGAAGAGGATGCCTGCTCTCCATGTCACAACACTCCAGAAGATCCCGTGGATGATCTTTCCTACCCAAAGTTCCCTCAGAAAGTCTCCCGGGTGCTAGCCCTCCATGACTCTCAAATGCCTACCAACAAGCACAACTTCCAGTCTATCTTTAAAGCATGTAGTTCCCTGAAGGAAGTGGTATCTCTGCTAGTACTCCAGAACTACATCCCTGGACTTAAATACAAAGTTCTGCTGGCCCCAGACTTCAAACACCAACAACTTCCTCATCAGTTCGTGATATTAGAATCTGTACAAAAGAAATCCAAGAGCTCTAAGCCACTATTGTAGGCGCTACCAGGGAGGAACTGTGGACTCTGGATACCATTGGCCAGAAGGTCTATCAGAGTAGTATGCTAGTCATGCGGGTCCTGGCTTATCAGCTTCAGATCCTTCACTGCCATCCTGATACTCTTCTCCAGCTTGAAGAATCCTCCGCAGAGGACCTAGTACTGCTGGTCACTGATCTTCAGGAGTCCCTTTATTACATCATCCATGGCATCTGTGACTTGGTGGCTTGTTCAGTGGCCACCACAATTTCAGCCCAGTGCACAGCTTGGCTCTGAGTGTCTGGTCTCCAAAGAAGACCTGCTAGCAGATTCACCATGTCAGGGAGACAGCCTCTTCGTTTCCAAAGTGCAGGAGGCAGTCTCCAAGTTAAAGGATCATTCCTCCACAGTTAGAGAACTGGCGGCCCAATCTGCGGAACCCGTTGCACAAACAGGTCGATCTCAACTCCCTAGATACCACTGGCCCTACCACTATCAGCATTTTCAGCAATTCTATCCACGCTGCAGTTACCAACCCTGCCCCAAACCACCGATGCAATGTCTCTCCACTCAGGCTTAAGCTCAGCATCCTCGACAGCGAGAGAGGAAACCACAGCACCTCTGTCAAGCCCCCATCCCCAAGCCCACACTTAGCTTTTGACTATTTGTCAGTGAGCAGCCAGATCCGATACTTCAGAGAAGCTTGGCAATCTATAACCACAGACCACTGGGCATGCAACATCATCCATACCAGATACCAAATCAATTTATTCATGCTTCTGCCCGGCTCCAGGCAACAAGCACCTGCCGGGACATCAGATCTCTCAGCTGATTCAAGAAATTTAGCAACTGTTACTCAAGGAAGCTATCAAGCCAGTTCCTCAAAACAAGATCGGTCACGGATTGTATTCGAGGTTCTTCCTTATCCCCAAATGTTTTGGAGGTCTCCGACCAATTCTCAATCTGCATCATCTCAACCTGTTCATCAAATGAGAAAATTTCAAAATGCATTCCCTAAGCATTATCCTTCCACTCTTCAGCCGCAACAATTGGTTAGCCTCTCTGGACTTGATGGGGATGCCTATAGATGCATCCCCATCAACCCTCAACACTGGAAATATCTTTGCTTTCAGTTCCTCCAGCACCACTATCAGTGCAAAGTCCTACCCTTCAGTCTTTCCTTGGCTCCCCGCATCTTCACAAAGTGCCTAGCGGCAGTTGCCGCTCATCTCAGACAGCAGAGACATTGTGTCTTTCCTTACCTAGATGACTGGCTCACCTTGGCTGCTTCATTTTTTTTTATTCATTAATGAAGTTTTCAAAGAAAACAAGTATATAAACCTTGCACGGAAAGTAGCAAACAGGAAATATCTCATTCACAAAAGAGAAAAATAAAAAATTACATTAGGAAATTCAAAACATGCTACCCAGACCCACTAACATGGGGGAAGTATAATAACACAATTTCATGAAATATATATAAAAAGAAAACACACAGTGAAAAAATGAACTGGTCATACATTACAACACGATACCCTCATAATTAACCCTTAACAGGGGAAACTATAGGAAAAGATGATAAAGTCCCAAGAGATTCATGTGAAACCAGGAAAACTGTTAAATGCTGGGGATCCACAAAAATGTATCTTAACACCCTTATACTTAAGAATGCATTTACAGGTAAAATTTAACCAAAATTGGGCACCTGTCTAAAAAATTTAGGCCTCATCGAAAGAAACTTTCTCCGTCTCTTCTGCCTTTCCTTAGAAACATCAGGAAACATTAATTTTAGCACCCATAAACTGTTCCAATCTCCTGCAAAGAAATAAGTGCAAAATCCAATCACATTCAGTTTCTAACACAAAATCAACAAAGTAGCTTGCTGGATCTCCAAGTTTCTAGAAGTTTCCAAAACATCCAAAGGATCCAATGAATGTAGAAAATTTCGATGTACATCTCCATCTAGAGCAGAAAAGGCAACCTTTTTTGAGGAAGGCAAGTAATAAGCTCAAGAGATAGGTGGACATCAAGGGGTATGTTTACTAAACCTTCTTAACGTGCGCGCTGTGCAATTAGCGCGTGCTAAGGTACCTTAGCACACGCTAATGATGCTTTACAGGGCAAAAATGCGCTTTAGTGCGCGCTCATGCGCGCAGCGGCGCAAACGAGCGCTGAAGGCGTGGAAAGGCTCCCGGAGGGCGGAGGAAGCTCCCCAGGGGCGGAGAGAAGGGGTCAATGGGTGCAGAGTGGGAGGAGAGAGGCTCCCCGCACACTAACGATGTGAAATTCGAGGCCAAAAATAACGCAAGTGAAAACCTTGCGTTAGAGCTGATTTAAAGGGAAAAGAAACCATTTCTGTCAGCAATGTACAGCAAAACCAGGGAAACCTACAAAAAAGTGATAAGTGTGATACATGTGCACGGAACAAAAGTGCAAATAAACATTGAAAATGACCCCAACAAATTTAAAAAAAATCATAATCAAGCTGGGCAATAGTGATAGTAATGGGAAACATCAAAAAACACTCCCAAGAAAGCCCCAAAAAATAAATATGAATTTTGGAATGGTCTACGCTCCGTCCCCATACAAGGTGAATGATCCCACAGTGAAATAGCACTGATCAGGATTTCCCTCTCCATTGGACAGGTTACCTATGGCATGCACATGTTCCACAACAGCAGGGCGGGCATGTCGGAATGGGCAACTGGACAGATGCTGGGAAAGGGGATACAGAGGGCTGCAGGCGGCACATGCTGTGGTGCAGCTGGGGCACAGTGCGGACTAGGCCGATGCCTAGGTGGCACTTAGGAATGCTGAAACTGAACAGCAGCCAGACAGCAACTGATGAGGGCCCAACATGGGCACGAGAGTGTTTATCACAGTGTCACAGGGGATAGTACCCAGCAGGTACCCCCAAGGGCACAGAACATTGGCAGGCGGTGTTGGGGGAAGCGTGGACGCCCATGCAGGCACACCTACCCCAGAACACGCACCATAGGCAGCTGCCTACCTGCACATTGGATGGCTTGAGACTGCACACCACCAGCAGAAGGGCATGTCAGAATGGTGGCAGAGGGGTACTGGTGGTGGAGGGGGGCAGTGGCAGCTGCCCAGAGCAGACCATGGCCTAGCCCTGTGTAGGTGGGTGCCATGCACTGCAACAGACAGGCTCTGTCTGACAAACAACCATGGTATCTCTAGGGACTGCACTGTCTCTGTGAGCACAGTGTGGTGCGGTGAACACAGCCAGTGTGTTCATGAGCAGAAGGTCACAAGTTCAAGTCCCAGCTGGGGCTACTGCCAATCCAGTCCCCATGTTTTACCCGCTACTAAACCGTGATAGTAAGGACAAACCTTTATTGCAGAGAACATACGCATGGTTCAAACGCCTATATTTTACCCCACCGAGCACAGACACCAGAAACATACGCATTACCTAGAGCAGAGTCCCCCAAATACAGTCCTGGAGGGCCACAAATCATTCAGGTTTTATGCTGTCTCCAATATAAGGCCATGTCAGCATGGTGGCGGAGGGGTACTGGTGGTGGAGGGGGCAGTGGCAGCTGCCCAGAGCAGACCATGGCCTAGCCCTGTGTAGGTGGGTGCCATGCACTGCAACAGACAGGCCCTGCCGGACAAACAGTCATGGTATCACCAGGGAATGCACTGTCTCTGTGGCAACACGGTGGTGCAGTGCACACAACCAGTGTGTTTGGAGGCAGAAGGTCACAGGATCAAGTCCCAGCTATGGTGCCTGCCAACCCAGTCTCCATATTTTACCCAATACTACAACGTGCTAATACAGACAGAACGTTTATTGCAGATGACGTAAACATGCCCAAAACACCTACATTTTCCCCTACAGAGCAAAGACACCATAAACAGGCGCATTACCTAGAGCAGAGTCTCCCAAATGCAGTCCTGGAGGGCCAAACAGCATTCAGGTTCCATGCTGCCTCTAATAAAGATGCCTGTGCTGCATATCTATGCACCACCCCCATGGTATGCAGATGTATCTCATGCATATTCATGAGGGACAGCATGAAAACCCGAACAGTGTTTGGCACACCAGGACTGGAGTTGGGAACCTCTGCCGTAAAGCAGCAGCCAACAGGGGCAGACACACCCACAGGCTCCATTAGCCAATGCCTCCTGGAGAGGCAGGACATTGGGCCCTGCGTGCATCTCCCAATACTAGCACTTGCATACCTTAGCAAAGCCACCCTACACCTGGGAATACGGTACACAGCTATCAAACGTTTGCTATGATTACTGGCAGATAGCAATTCCTACCTTAAGCACAGTTTGCTGATTGAGCTCCATCATAGCAACCTTTCTGATGTCTGTGGAGTGTGCTTCAGGTCTGGTCTCTGACAGTGTTTACCACCCTGGGGAGTGATCCCCAACAGTATTGCGTACCATATACATGCCTGCACTGTGCCCAGGACTGGTGTGGTGGCCAGGGCTGCTAAACTCCTCTATAGTAGCACAATGCTGGCATAGGTGTGGGAGTGTGTGTCTGTCTATCCAGTGTGTGGTGGCTGCAAACACCCTCCACAGCCCACACTGCCAGCACTGTTGCCTGTATTGGCCTGCCAATGTGCATAATGAGGAGCAAGGTACCATGGGTATAGCCCGGACAGGGTGGCCTGGCCAGGATGCATCTGCACAGGGCATAGGGCACTGGCTGGGACATTGTAGTTCCCGGCCACCACCTGCACAGACAGGGTGGCCACAGCATGTCCTGCTGGGAGATCACTCTCACCCTGACTGTGCAGTGACCACAGCATGGCTAGGCACCCCCATAGTGCTATGTAGTATTTCTCTCATGTGATATTTATGGGTTTACGTTTGGGGCCCAGTCACTGACTTATCTGCTTGTTGTGTATGCTGACGTCCCAGTTCTGGGTGCATGCATTTCCACCAGGAACATGCACTATGGACTAGCTAGCAGACTGTTTGCAGCTGGTATGTGTCTTGATGGAGCGCCTTGCAGGGTGCAGCGGCTGAAGGCTTGCTGCAGGAGAATATCAGATAGTGGTGGGGTGCAGCTTAGCATATCCAGGCCTAATGTCTGTCTGCTATTGTGTTATGGATGTGTACAGAGCTGCATTGACTGCCCTGTAGGGTGTCTGTTCCCCAGCAGGACTGGGGTTGATGGTCCCCTCTACTGCCACTATTGCAGGGAGGTAGAATGTGGATCTGTTGGTGGGAGCCCCTGTTTACCACCCTCAGCCCTGGAGGAGGAGGAGGTTGGTGGTACATAATCCCCCTAGGAGTCAATAGGAGCTACACCTGACTGAGACATACAGATATATCCAAGGTGTGTCTGCAGAAACTACCTATCTCACACATTAGCACTGCTGGGGACCTGGTGCTGGGCGCCCAACCTCACCCTCAGGGTGAGTGCAGTACCTGCACAATGTGACGGTGTGTAGCTACTCTGTGCCAGTAGCACACACGGTCAGTTCCCCCTACCAGGCCGAGGTGCTGTGGGGGTGCATACCCCATCTTGTGATCATCTGTAGACTGCTGATTTGCATGTGCAGTGCATCATGGGTATGGGTGGGTTAACCCTATCCTGGTGACCACAGCAGACTGTTTGTGTGGTGACTTGCAGTCCTCCTGCAGCCAGCCAGGGGTTTGTTAGCAGCTGTAGCCCACTGGTTACTTCACTGCCAGTGGAGCCAGAGCCAGCAAAAACACCCTCAGCGTACTGTACCCATAAGGTGCCTCAGAGGGCGCTTTATAGGGCACCCTTTAGGGCACCTTATGGTTACTGTCCATATAAGGTGCACTATACAGTATCCTATGGAGCGACTGATAGGGTGCCCTATAGGGGACATTATAGGGTGCCGTGGCGGATAGTGCACTTTATAATGTGCCCTATGGAGTGGCTTATAGGGTGCCTTATGTGGCACCTTAGGTTACGGCACATGAGGGTGTGTTTGCTGGCAGCAATTAATAAAATACAAATAAAGTGCCGCAGGAAACAATACTTACATGTCAAAGCTGATGTCTCAGCCAGCCTTACGTATTAGGCACACTGGGGATTGAACTCATGACCCCTGTATCATCAGTCAGTGCCTTAACCATTGTGCTACACTGCTGTTCCTCCTTGCAAATCAGCGCACCTACTTAAGATTTCCATGCGTTTAAATGCACAGTGCTGCCATCAAAAACAGTGCTATGACCTTGCTGTGCCTCATAGGGCACCCTATATGGCGCCCTATAGGCCACCCTTTAAGCAACATTGTAGGGTGCCGTGGCAGACAGTGCACTTTAAAATGTGCCCTCTGGGGTACCTTATGGGGTGCCTTATGCAGCACCTTATGTTACAGCGCTTTGAGAGTGTGTTTGCTAGCAGCAGTAATTAAAATAAAATTAAAAAGCCTCATAATGCAATATTACACATAAATGGTAGTGCCTCAGCCAGCCTTATTCATTGGGCACAGTGGGGGATTGAACCCAAGACCCCTGCACCATCTGCCAGTGTCTTTACCATTGTACTACAGCCCTGTTCCTCTGTTTGCACATCAGCGCGCCTGCTTATGCTTCCTGCACGCGTTACTCGTACGCTAATGTGTGTGGCGCACAAGAGCGCGCAGCGCGCGCTAATCACGTTTTGCTATTTTTGACTGGACCACCCACTCCTTTTATGGCATCCTGCAGACTAATGCGGCGCGCACGTTAAGACGGTTTAGTAAATATACCCCCAAGTCTCAGGAATTTTCAAAATCTCAACAAAATATCTTTTGACATCATCAAGAGGAGGAACTAGGGCCAATCTGGGGAAATGAATAAACTGCAAAGTATGTTTACATTGATTATTCTCTATAGTTTCCATCTTGCTATATAGAGAACAATTATCTTTCATGATGGCAAAATTTTCAGCTTGTAACCTATCCACTTGTTGCTGATCAGCCACTAACTTGTTATCAACAATATTGCAAGTTTATTCCAGTTTATTTATCTGCACAGCTGAAGTAGCCAGTAGCAAACCCAACTGCCCGTTCTGTCTGCACAGAACTTTTTCCAGAGAGACCACTGCCTCCCAGACACATTCCAATGAAATTACAGCAGGCTTAAAGAGAATAGGCACAAAAGTTGGAAGACTTACCTGAGCTGGAGTTGGTTGTTGAAGACAAAGAAAATCCTGCGGGAGACCTTTTCCCTCCTGGGTCTCCCAGCTCTTGTTCATGGCAGTCTTTGCTCCCCTTAGAGTTTTATGGCCGTGTTTACCCTCCGTAGGTCACAGGATACCCCCACCACCTACAAGGGACTGAACGCCAATGACTTCTGTATATGCAGATCCCGCAGAGAGCACCTGCTTCTGCATTGGCTGCTTGGGCCACCTCATAAGACCGGACAGCACACACTATCTCAGCCACTGTCGACCTTCTGCATGCTTTGTAGTAAACTCATAAAAGTCCAATCCCATACCTCAGCAGCGCTTAGACTTCATCAGAGCTTCCATTGGTATTCCTCGGGCCAAGACAATCTTCCCCAAGGCCAGGGCACAGACCATTCACCTCCTAACCATGAGGCTCACTTCACACACATCTGCATCTGTCCACATGCTACCGTGGCTGCTAGGGCACATGGCAGCTTGCATCCATGTTGTTTGCAGGGGCGCATATGTAGATATGCTAACCAATGGCACCTCCGATTGAACTGGAATCAATGATCCCAGTCCCTCTGGACCAAATGTCCCATATCCAGCAACATTCTCACGCAGTTTTGCCAGTCTTCGATAGTAGGTCATGCCGTCCCATCTCAAGTGGCTGTGTCTTTCAGGTCCTGCCTCATCATCTTACCCTAATGACTGATGCCTCTTTCTATGGCTGGGGAGCACACCTCCTAAGTCTTTCGACATAAGAGGCATGGTCACTGCAGGAGCGGCCCCTTCACATCAATGTGCTGGAACTGCGAGCGATCTTCTGTGCTCTCACTGTCTTCTGCAATTGGGCCCAACAAAAGATCATTTGTAAACCGCCTCATTGGAACACTGAGAAGCAGTGTATAAAGTGCAATAAACCATCATCTTGGTGCAAACTGACAACAATTATCGTAACAAGCGAGTGGATACTGACTTGTTACGATAATTGTCGTCGGCCTCTGCCTCTGGACTTTTTCCCTCTCCATTAATGCAACTTTCTGGGCGATATATCTGCTGGGGTCACTCATCCAGTTTGCAGACACGCTCAGCTGGCAACTGGATCTGCACGAGTGGTCCCTCGATTTGACAGTCCTGCACAACATCTTCAATGCATGGGGCACACCGGATATCAACCATTTTGCATCGGCCGAAAACACCACATGCCCCTTCTGCCCCATCCAACCCAGCCAATGCCTCTGGGCACACAATACATTTGCAATAGACTGGTCACAGAGGCTCCTCTATGCATTTCCTCTATTTTCGCTCATCACTTTTGTGTTCTGCTCAAGATCAAGCAACATCAGTCATTCTTATACAGTAGTGCCCCAGTGGCCCTGAAAACCTTGGTTTCCCCATCTTCTAGCACTACTACAGGAGCTACCCATTCATCTAGGACTCCAATTGGCCCTTCTCACTCAGAACCACAGCCTTCTCTTTCACCCCAACCTCAAGAGCCTCTCGCTCACTATTTGGAAACTACAAGGGACCTAACACAAGACTCCTCCCTGCCGGATGATGTCAGGCAGTTATCACAGCCTCCAGGAGGCGCACGACACAGCATTCCTACCAACACAAATGGTCTCCCTTCTCCAGCTGGATGACTTTGCATGGACAAAACCATGTTTGCTGTCCCTTGAGGCAAGCACTCGCCTATCTATTTTACTTATCCACCTCTCACCTTCTGACCAACTCTGTTCGCTGTCACCTGTCTGCCATTGCATAGAAACATAGAAACATGATGACAGAAAAAGACCACATGGCCTGTCTAGTCTGTCCTTCCATATCAACAACTACAACAGTCCACTTTTTACCTTTAGAGATCCTCTGTGTTGGTCCCATGCTTTTTTGAATTCAGTTACTGTCCTCATCTCTACCACCTCCACTGGGAGACTATTCCATGGATCCACTACTCTTTCCGTAAAGAAATATTTCCGCATATCACTCCTGAATCTATCTCCCTTCACCCTCATCCCATGTCCCCTTGTAGCAGAACTTGCTTTCAATTGAAAGAGGCTCTCTCCCTGAACATTTATGCCAAGGAGGTATTTAAACATCTCAATCATATCACCTCTATCCCGCCTTTCCTCTAAGGTGTACATATTAAGATCCTTAAATCTGTCCTCATATGTTTTATAATGAAGCCCACTAATCATTTTAGTAGCCACCCTCTGCACCGACTCCATCCTGTTCACATCCTTTTGAAGGTGCGGTCTCCAGAATTGCACACTATACTCCAAATGAGGTCGCACCAAAGACTTATACAGAGGCATTATCACCTCCTTTTTTCTGCTAGCCATTCCTCTCCGTATGCACTCAAGCATCCTTCTAGCTTTTGCCGTCGCCTTTTCTACCTGTTTAGCTACTTTAAGATCATCAGACACAACCACGCCTAGGTCCCGCTCTTCTTTAGTGGACAAAAGTACTTCACCTCCTATACTGTATTGCTCCCTTGGATTGCTGCAGCCCAAATGCATGACCTTACATTTTTTAACATTAAATCCCAGCTGCCAAATTCTAGACCATTCTTCAAGCTTAGCTAGATCCCTCCTCATGTTATCTACACCTTCCTGGGTGTCTACTCTATTGCAGATTTTGGTATCATCTGCAAAGAGGCAAACCTTACCCGACAGCCCTTCCGCTATATCACTAACAAAAATGTTAAAAAGAATTGGACCGGGACTTCCGGTGGCATGGTGAGCTGAGTAGGACGCTTCCTTCTTAGCTCCGGAGCCTGCTCCTTCCCTCCATCGATTTTATTAGTTTTGGCTGATAGTTTACTGCTCCAAAGTGGGGGAGCTACTTTGCAGGGTACGGGGGTTCCTTTGAGTCGCCCACCTGCTTCGAGGAGAGAACCACATGGCGACAAAAATTTCTCGCCGAGAGCGCACACGTGGAGGAGAGACCAAAATGGCGGAAGGCACTCAAGATGACCCGGTGCCAATGACCACGGCGGCGATGGTGGCAGAGGTCTCTAAGGCGGTGGTGGAAGCGTTAGAAGATCGCCTGGGGGGCTTGGCTACACATATCACTGCGGTGGCCCAGGCGGTCTCAGA
Source organism: Ichthyophis bannanicus (assembly GCA_033557465.1). Classification (NCBI taxonomy): domain Eukaryota; kingdom Metazoa; phylum Chordata; class Amphibia; order Gymnophiona; family Ichthyophiidae; genus Ichthyophis; species Ichthyophis bannanicus. The sequence continues at coordinate 928,247,110 of CM066034.1, forward strand.
CTTTACCCGCTGAGTGGAGCACGCGGAGAGCCGCATTGGAGCCCTCGAGGATACGTGGGTGCAAGATGAGGCTCGGATTAAGAAGTTGGAGGAGGCCTTGGTGAAACAGCAGGACAAGTTGGAGGACTTGGAGAATCGGAGCAGACGCAATAATTTAAGGTTCATTGGCATAGAGGAGTCTGTGCCTGAGAAGAATTTGCGACAACACCTGGAAAAGTGGATGCCTGCTAACCTGCCCCTGGCTGCTGATATGGGGGAGATTGTTTTGGAACGAGCGCACCCGTTGGGGCCTTACCGGTCTGGAGATCGTAGGCCGAGGGCGGTGATTGCCCGTTTTTTGAATGCGGCGCAGAAAGACTGCATTTTACGTGCATCGCGGCAGTCGTGCCGTACTGGAGCCAATGCCTGCAATGTATTGATCTTCCAGGACTATTCGGCAGGTGCATCATTGCGGCGTAAGGCTTTCAAGGAGGCTTGTAGCTGGCTGATTGAGCGCGGCCTCCGATTTACTTTGGCCTATCCCGCGATCCTGCGAGTGAACTGTGACGGTGGCAACCGTGTATTTTCTTCCCTGGCGGAGGCGATGGACTACTGCAACAGCCTGGGTTGAGTGTTGAAATCACGAGGGCGGTGAATGCGGCGTTCCTTCTCAGGTTATGGCTCCCCTGAATACAGGCCTGTGGATACTGTCTCTTGGTGCTTGCAAGATCCTGCATTTGGACTTTTAGCCAGCGAGGAGTATTTCTCCCTTGTGGGGAGCCGGCGTACCGCCCGCCCTCATGCTGGTAGGGGGCCTCAGGAGGATTCTGACATTGTTGGACTCAGTATCATGCTCTATAATTTGACATAATTTGACTTAATTTTATGTTTTGGGGACTTTGGTTGTCCCCTTCTACGGATGTGTTGCAGTCTATGCTGTGGGCTGGATGGTAGCGGGCATGGGTTTTCCTTTTGTCTGTTGGGGGGGGGGGGATTACGTTCCTTTATTTTATTTTCTTTTATTTATTATATACTGTACTTGATTTTATTCGATTATATTTATTTTTTTATGTAATTCCAATCTGTTGCCTTGGTCTCCTTCTGTTTTTGCTTTTTCTTTTTGTTTTTGATTATTTTTCTCCCCTTACGCACTTCTTACTCTCTCCTTTCCACTCCGCTCAACTTAATTGTAATTGCACTGTCCTACTTTGAAGTTATGTTACACATGCATCTACCATATAGTGCCAGATGTTTTTCTGTTATGGATAAGTGGGTATGGTGGACCCTGCCTTGGAGAATCGGGGGGGAGGGCTACTCCAGGTCCCGCCAGCTCCGTGTGAGGTGTGGCGATATGGCCCCGGGGCCCCCTCTCCAAGTCCGGGCCAGGGACTTTCTGTTATCTCGCTGGGTCTCGTTCTTCTCTCCTCCATACCGCTGGAGTTAGTACATTGGGAGCGGTTTCTTGGGACTTGCCATATCGCTCTGGCATGGAAGTAGGAGAGACGAACGGTAGTCTGGGTAGCGAACCTGGGGAACATGAGCCACAGACCTGTATGCCCCTGATTATTGGGGCTGCCCCTATTCTTATTGCTAGTATTCTTCTTGTTAGGGTAATTCCCTGGAGGGGCTCAGTGTGGAGGTTTTGCGGTTATGTTGTTTGGGGGGGCGTTTATGACTGTTGTCTACTTCAGGGGGGCAGGTTAGCTGGGGGTTTAGCATGGGGTTGGGGTTGATCTAAGAACTTCCTAGGTTTGGTAGCTGGCAGGGAGCGGTTGTGTGGATGGGGGGTGGGAGGGGGGGGCTCTGCATGTCCAGGGAGTCAAGGTGGGGCCAGAGGTGGTAGACTGGCGGAGGGTGGCTGGTAAGGCTGCTGGCTTGTTTGGGGGGGGAGGAAAGGAGAAGGTAGTTGGGGTAGTAGGGGTACTGGGTTGGTAGAGGGGAGGGTTGGGGTAGGGGGGGGGTTAGGAATGAATGTTGCTGGATGGGTTTGCTTGAGACGATGGACGGAGGTTGGTATTTTTGTGTGTCGGCTTGGCTGCTTTGGGGTGCTTGGATATTGCTGGTGTGGAGGGGGGCCCTTGGCTGGGGGGATCTCCGTCTAGCGGAGTCGTGGATTCTTGTTTTATGGAGCTTCTGTAATATCTTGTGTTATGAGTAGTGGTACTCGGTTAGCATCTTGGAATGTTTGTGGTTTGGGATCTCCGGTGAAGCGCTATAAAGTGCTTCAGCATCTGAAACGTCAGCGGCTTGGTGTTATAATGTTGCAGGAAACACACCAGACGGCAGCGGAGCATGCGAAGTTGGGTAGGGGTCACATAGCTCATGTCTATGGGGCTCCCGCTGTTGGGAAGAAGCGGGGTGTGGTCATACTAATTGCCAACTCGGTTAACTGGATTGAGGAGCGCGTGGTTTCGGATGTGGAGGGTAGATATGTTTGTGTATGGGGGCTGTTAGATGGCAGGAAAGTTGCATTGTGTTCTTTGTACAGACCCAATGTGTACGAGGCCCGCTTTTATCAGGCTATCACCCGTGTCTTGGCGGACACAAGCGGGTACCAGGTCATACTGGGAGATTTTAATGAAGTAATGGATGTCGGCATAGATCGTTCGGGTTTGGCTGTGAGTGGGAGCAAGCGGGCCCATCGGCGCCTGTGGGGGATCTGTGAAGCGCATAAGTTATTGGATATATGGAGAATTTTACATCTGGGGACCGGGATTATACCCATATGTCTAGAGCTCACGGAACATGGTCCCGCATTGATTATTTTTTGATTTCGGATTCGCTATTCAGCTGTGCATCGAAGGCAGAGATTGGGCCTTCCATTCTTTCGGATCAAGCGATGGTAATCTTGGAATTGCGGGTAGTAGTCCATCTCGGAGTCGGCTTTGGAGATATCTGTTGGACCTTTGTGGGGATGTGCACTTTGAAGTGCATTTGCGGGACCGTTGGGGGGAATATGTGGCTTTTAATGCTCAACCGGAGATATCTCCCGCCCTCCTTTGGGAAGCGGGCAAGGCCGTTCTGCGTGGGGAAATCATTAGCTATCATAGTCTCCGCCGGAAGCGGCTGAATCAGAGGATTCTCTTGTTAGAATGGGATTTGGGCAAAGCACAGAGGGTGGTGGCTGGGCTTAAAACGGTCGCAAATCAACGTAAGCTGCGGGAGCTTCAGACTGAACTGGAGATGCTCCTCCATCGTAAGGCCCAAAAATCCATGTTGTATTATCGATATAAGTTGTACCAACACGGGAATAAGGCGGGAAAGCTGATGTCTACTCTGGTGAGGCCCGCAGGGGGTTCTCGGGAAATTGGGGCCATTCGGCATGTTGATGGGACACTTCGACGGGAAGCGGTGTATATTGAGAATGTCTTTACTGAATTTTTCAGGCAGCTCTGTGCGAGTGATGGGGATAAGGAGCTGTTGTTGTTAAGTGCCGTTGAGTCGGAGTCGACTCATGGCGACCCTCTGGATAGCTATCCTAAATTGTGTTGGGTCTTCAGTCAGGCGGCTCATTGTTGACAGACTGGTACCCGTAGCTGCTGTTATTGTATCGATCCATCTCATTGCTGGCCTTCCTCTTTTGCGTTGACCTTCTATCTTGCCAAGCATGATGTCTTTCTCTAATGATCTCTCTCTTCGCATGATGTGTCCAAAGTATGAAAGTCGAAGTCTTGTCATCTGAGCTTCTAAAGAAAGCTTAGGTTTGATCTCCTCTAGTACCGACTGGTTTGTTCTTCGGGCAGTCCATGGTATACACAGTATTCGCCGCCAGCACCATAATTCAAAGGCATCAATTTTCTTCCTGTCTGTCTTTTTCACTGTCCAGCTTTCACATCCATATGATGTTATTGAAAATACCATGGCTTGAACAAGTCGAATCTTTGTATGGAGAGAGACATCTCTGCTCTTGAGAATCTTATCTAGGTCTTTCATAGCCATTCTGCCAAGAGCAATGCGTCGTTTGATTTCTTGACTGCTTGTTGCTTCTTTATTGATAGTTGATCCAAGTAGGTTAAAGTTGTTCACAATTTCAATTTCTTCTCCTTCAACGATGAACCTGTTGATTATGCCAGTTGTCATGATCTTTGTCTTCTTTACATTAAGGTGCAGGCCCATTTTGAGATTATGTTCTTTGATTGTGAGAAGCAAATGTTTCAGATCATCTTCACTTTCAGCCATTAATGTAGTATCATCAGCATAGCGAAGATTGTTGATGAGTCTTCCACCAATCTTCACACCTCTGCTGTCTTCATACAATCCTACTTCTCTGATGATTTGTTCTGCATATAAATTAAACAGGTAGGGGGAAAGTATGCAGCCTTGTCTTACACCTTTGCTTATTTTAAACCATTCTGTTTCTCCTTGTTCCGTTCGAACTGTTGCTTCTTGATCAATGTACAGATTGCGCAAGAGAACGATCAGGTGTTCTGGTATACCCATGCTTCTTAATATGGCCCAGAGTTTCTCATGGTTTACACAGTCAAAAGCCTTGCTATAGTCGATAAAGCACAAATAGATATCCTTTTGGTATTCTTTAGTCTTTTCAAGGATCCATCTCACATCCGCAGTGATGTCTCTCGTTCCTCGCCCTTTCCTGAACCCTGCTTGCACTTTAGGTAGTTCTTGTTCCAGGTATGGTTGTAGTCTCTTTTGAATAATCTTCAGTAGAATCTTGCTGGCATGTGGGATCAGAGCGATTGTTCGATAATTTCCACAGTCAGTTGGATCACCTTTCTTTAGTATTGGTATAAACACAGATCTTTTCCAGTCAGTTGGCCATGATGTTGTCTTCCATATTTCTTGGCAGAGCCTTGTAAGTATGGTAACAGCTGCATCAAATTGCTGCAATACTTCTATAGGAATGCTATCAATGCCTGGTGCTTTGTTCTTTGATAAGGCTTTCAATGCTGCTTCAACTTCTCCTTTCATCACCAATGGTTCCCGATCATAAGGTACAGGTTGAAACGGCTGTTGGTCCACTTGATCTTTATCATATAAAAACTCTGTATATTCCTTCCACCTTTTCTTGATCTTCTCAGCATCATAAAGAGCTAGAGGGCCGTAATTTTCTTGACGGCTATACCTTGCTGCGGCTCTGCGCGGAGCATTTGGAGGTTCTTAATCAGCCCATCATGGGGCGGGAGGTCCAGGTGGGGATCAAGAATCTGAAGAATGGGCGGGCGCCTGGGGTCGATGGATACCATAGTGAATTCTATAAGGTTTTGGGTGATGCCATCGTGGCTCCACTGGTGGGGTATTTCGAGGAATTGGTGCAGAGGGGAAGGTTTCTGTTTGAGGCCAACAAGGCCTTGGTCACTATCTTGCCTAAACCGGGGAGGGACCCACTTCTGCCGGGCTCCTATCGTCCTATTTTGCTTCTTAATGTCGATATTAAGCTCCTAGCTAAAATTATGGCTGATAGGCTAGCACTGTACTTGCCGACTCTGATCCATCAGGATCAGGTGGGCTTTGTGGCTTTGTGCGGGGGCGCCATGCGGCGTATAGTCTACAACGTATTTTATTCTCTATCGGTGCGGGACGGGTGGCGGGGGACCAATCTTTACTTATCAGTTTTGACGCCGAAAAAGCATTTGATCGGGTAAATTGGGGCTTCATGTATCAAGTACTAGAGGTGATGGGGTTCATGGGTTTCTTTGTGGATGTGGTACGACTATTATATGCAGACCCCATAGGGGCCGTTATGGTTAATGGGGTTATGTCCACTGACTTTAGTATTCAGAAAGGTACTCGTCAGGGTTGCCCGCTGTCCCCACTTTTATTTGTTCTGACGCTGGAACCCCTTCTGATTCAGATTCGGAACACATCGCAATTCTGCGGCATTCGGATGGGGCGGGAGGAGTTCCGTGTGGCAGCTTTCGCTGATGATTTGTTGGTGCATTTGGGGGACCCCTATACTGGGTTGCCTAGATTGTTGCAGCTCATTCGAGACTATGGGATGCCCTCTGGGTTTAGACTTAATCTTGACAAGTCGGAGGCATTGTTAATAGGGCCTGAAGGACAGCCGAGCTGGCAGGGCGAATTCCCTTTGAAGTGGGCAGTGGGGTATTTCAAGTATCTGGGAATCTACCTGCCGGCGAACTTAGGGGATCTCTATCGTCTTAATGTCTCCAAAATACTTAGTGCAGTGACGGTCAGTGTTGATAAATGGCGTGACCTGCCGTTATCATTAGGGGGTCGGGTAGCTTTGTGCAAGATGGCAATCTTCCCTAAGATACTATATCGGCTTCAGATCCTCCCATTGTTTTTAAAGCGTTCGGATCTTCGCCAGTTGACGTGCCTATTCAACCGGTTCCTCTGGCAGGGCCGTAGGCCCAGGGTGCGCTTGGAGATACTCCGGCAACCTTGGTCATTGGGTGGAATAGGATTCCCGGATATAAGGAAATATAATATTGCTTGCTTACTGCGATATGTTCGGGACTGGATGTGGGACTTGGAGGATTGTTCCCCACTAGGGTTGCTCAGGGCTGCGGTGAAACCTTTACATTTGCGATACCTTTTACATGCTAAAAACGTTAGGGGGGTGCCTGGTGACTTTTGGGGAATCATATTGGATCCTATGCGGAAAGCGTGGAGATATTTTTGCTCAGGGCGTCAGATCTCGGCGAACCATACACCCTATCTTTCCATTAGGGGTAATGCCGAGTTTGCGCCGGGCATGGGAGGGTCTTACTTTGCTCTGTGGGAAGAGTTAGGAATGGTAAATCTGGAGCATGTGTTGATCTCGGACGGGGGGATGATTGAATTTTCCGTGCTCTGTCAACAATACCCTTTGGGGGGTAAGGATGTTTTTCAGTATGCGCAACTCCGGAGTTACATTCGCAGGGTTCCTGTGGAGGCTTTACGGGGGCAGGTATGCTCGGCAATTGAGTTGGCGTTCTTGGGGGGAGAGTCTGGGGCGCGAGTGTCCGGGTTATACAAAATGTTATGGGACGGGGTTTCGCCCATTGCTGTGGATGCGTTGGCGGTGGCTTGGGCTATGGATCTTGGCAAAGGGGTTAGTGCTGAGGAGCTATTAGGTGGTCTGACCGCTATTCCGTCCTTAAGCGCGATGGTGCTCCATAAAGACACCCAGTATAAGATACTGCGTCGACTATACTTTGCCCCTCTTCGGGTGTGGCTTGCAGGGGTGGGTGAAAGCCATTGTTGTCTTCGATGTGGCGAACCCAGAGCCACATTGGGACATATGTTTTGGCGTTGCTCGCGGGCTCAGGTTTTTTGGGGGCAGGTATTGACTTATCTGACCAATTGTTTGCAGCAGCCTATACTTTTGAAAGCTAAAAATATTGTGTTAGATCTTTGGGATGATACGTGGGGGGGAGATTTGGGGCAAGTGGGCTTGAGATGGCTACGGTTAGTGCTGGTGATTGCTCGTATGACTGTGTTACAACAATGGTTAGATGCACGGGGACCCACTTATGGCGTTTGGAGGGTACAGCTGCATAAGGTTTTGATTATGGAGAAGCTGCATGCTTGTGGGAAGGTGCGGAGATGGCAGTGTTTCCTGGAGGCCTGGGTACCCCATCTAAATATGCTACCTTGGAGGGCTCGTAGCCGAATCTTGAGTGGGCTCTGAAGGATTAGGGGTTTTTTTTGTTTTTTTTGGGGGATGGCCTGCCGGTCCAGGGCTGGATGCAAACCCTGTTGGGTGGAGAGGCGGAGGGTCAGGGGGGTGGGGAGGAGGGGGGGATACAGTGGGAATCACTCAGTAGAGCAGCTGTTCAGCTGATGGTGATGGGCTCAGGAGAAGGGTTCACCCTGGGCCTGTCCATGTTTCTACTTATATTATATTACTCTGTTGGGCTTGCTGGGACATGTGCGCTGGTATGCTTGGGATTGGGGAGAAGGGAGGGGGAGGGATGGGTGGGGGGCCTGTTACAGTTGTATTTTTGTATCCTTTGTGCTTACATATTTGCGTCTCTGTTTCCTTGTGCTCTGTATTCTGCCTTATTGCACTATGATTCTTACTGCACAGTTGTGTCTGTTTTCTGGTTGGTTGAATAAAAAGATTTAAACATAAAAGAATCGGACCAAGGACAGATCCCTGGGGCACACCACTGGTAACATCCTTCTCCTCAGAGTGAGCTCCATTTACTTGTACTCTTTGTCGCCTCCCACCCAACCAATTTCTAACCCAAGCAGTAACTTTAGGGTCCATCCCTAGGGTGCTCAGTTTGTTTATAAGTCGCCTGAGAGGAACAGTGTCAAAGGCTTTACTGAAATCTAAATACACCACATCTAGAGCTCTCCCTCGGTCCAATTCCCTGGTCACCCAGTCATAGAAATCAATCAGATTTGTCTGACAAGACCTGCCTCTGGTGAATCCATGCTGCCTCGGATCCTGTAATCCGCTGGACTCCAGAAACCTCACTATTTTCTCTTTCAGCAGCGTTTCCAATAATTTACTCACCACCGAAGTTAAACTAACTGGCCTGTAGTTTTCAACCACATCCTTACTTCCGCTTTTGTGTAAAGGCACCACATGAGCCTCTCTCCAGTCCTTTGGCACCACTCCCGACTCCAACGAGGCATTGAAAAGGTCAGTCAGTGGAGTTGCTAGAACGTCCCCAAGTTCCCTCAGTATTCTAGAGTGTATCCCATCCGGTCCCATCACTTTGTCTACTTTAAGTTGAGTTAGCTTCTCACAAACACAGTCTTCTGAAAATTGTTCAAGATGTCCCTCGCTTCTGTTCCTATTTGTGGGTGTTTTCTGAGGTCCTGCTCCTGGTTCTTCATCTGTGAACACAGAACAAAAATATTTGTTAAGCAATTCCGCTTTATCCTTATCAGCTTCTACATATTCCCCCCCCTGCACCCTTGAGTCTGACAATACCACTTTTGCCCTTCCTCTTCTCACTAATATATATGAAAAATGTCTTATCCCCCCATTTTATTGCATTGGCTATTTCCTCCTCCTTTTGAATCTTTGCCTTCTTGACTACTTTGCTAGCTTCTCTTAAGTTTTTCCAAATACAGATGCCTGTCTTCCTCTCTCTGTGATCTCTTGTATTTCATGAAGGCCTCCCTCTTTTTCTTCACTTTTTCAGCTACTTTTTTCGAAAACCATAGCGGTCTCCTTTTCCTTTTATTTACCATTTTAACAAAAAGGTTGGTTGCCCTTAAAATACCCCCTTTCAGTTTTGCCCACTGTTTTTCTACATCCCCCAGCTGTTCCCATCCCACTAACGACTCCCTGAGGTATTGGCCCATCTTCACAAAGTTAGTCTTCCTAAAGTCTAAGATCCTCACCTTGGAATGGATTCTAACAGCCCTAGTCCTAATACTGAACCACACCATCTGGTGATCACTGGATGCAAAATGATCTCCCACTACAACATCAGAAACACTTTCACCATGCTCCATGCACCATGCAGCTTTCCATGCTCCCATCAATGGCAAACCTATTTCCTCACATCCTTAAGTATCGTGATTCATGAAAGGTCTCATGAATACCAAACCACCGGTCCGGCCTCCATTATCAGCTTGGGATGTGAATATTGTTCTTGCCCATCTCATAAGGGAGCCCTTCAAACCCCTAGAGAATGCCTCTCTCAAACACCTATATGGAAAGCAGGTTTTCTGATAGCCATAACCTCAGCAAGACGAGACAGAGAAGCTCAGGCTCTAGTGCACTATCCTCCCTACACGCAGTTCCTGCATGACAAGGTTTTCCTTCAGACTTGCCTCAAATTTTTGCTGAAAATTATCTCAGACATTCACATCAATCAGCCCTTTGTCCTGCCCGCATTCTCCCAAACCCACCAAGGGGCTCCCCAAAGGAAAACCTCCATACCTTGGACTGCAGAAGGGTCCTCCTCTACTATCTTTATTGCACCACATTCCAGAGCTGTTCCTCCCAGCTCTTTTTTTTTTTCTTATTGAAAATTTTAATTTATTACATACCGAACAGTATACAGAAACTAAACACTACACATCTGAAAATAATCAATCTCCCATCTCTTCCTAACATTTAATCCTAACATTCCTGGGAAATCAGCTTCCAAGCACACTGTCGCAGCCTGAATCACTGACTGGATCTCCTTCTGCTACCAGTAAGCTTAAACTACATTCTCCAGAACGCATAGGGCCCCATAATCTCCAGGCCACTGCAGCATCCATAACTAGCTTAGCATCCATTTCCGCTCTAGACATCTGCAGGACACCACATGGACATCTCTTCATATATTCACAAAACACTACTGTTTGGACTGCTCCTCAGCACAAGACTTTACCTTTGGACAGGCAGTCCTTTGCAGCCTCTTTGCAACCTACTGTGAGCTATCTCCCATCTCCATGCTCAGGGCGCAGTAGAGGAGCCACAGGAAGACGGCCCTTAGCTCTGGATTCACCAGCAGAATGTGCCTGCATCCCCCTATTGGTCTCCAGAGAAAGCGTAGCTGTTTACCTGTAACAGGGGTTCTCCATAGACAGCTGGGGTTTGCAGCCACACTCACCTGCCCACCATCTCCACAAAAAAAAAAAATCAAGCAAGAAGGAAAGCAGATGAATGATCGCCAGCGATCCTTCCAGAATTATGGGATTCACAACTCCAAACTCAACTAGTACATCACATGTCACCACTCTCTGCTTTGTTATCAACTGATCTTGTGGAGGCAAGCAAGTGGGAAGGGCACAAATGTACATACTCTGAGAGGTCCAAAGACTTCTCTGAGATAGGGGAGAGCCCAACATATCTGTTCAGTAGGCACTTCACCAACAGAATGTGGCTGCATGCCCTGCTGTCTACGGAGAAACAGGTAAGCAACTATGCTTTCTGCTTATGTATGTTGAAGTTTGAAATGCAGCACTGGATTGGCAATATTATTTATAGCACATTTTTTGGAGATCATAGCATAATGGACTGGTTCATGGATAATTATAAAATATGCACAATTTTTAATATTTAAATCCCCCCCAATGTTCTGATCAATCAATGCAGAAATATTAAAATGTATATAAGTTATGCTTCCGAGCATGTCCTGCATGCCACCTCTACCTATTCCATGAATTCTTTGAAAAATTGTTGAGTTCTACTGTAAACCGCTTTGAGTTTTTATGATAAGGCAGTATAAAAAAATTGTTAAAATAAAAGAATAAAAAGAACCATAAGGGGACCGGCAAGTTTTAATAACATGTTCAGGATTTGTATTTGTCCAACAAAAAAAAATGTATACAATAATAGTGTGAGTTATAGCTATTTAAAAGTACAATCTAATCAATAAGTGGTAAGAATAAGGGATAAAGATTGAAAATTTGAAAGTTGAACTAATAAGTGGAGTTTAATCATGTAATTGAAGAGAGGGATCATTGGGTAAAGCTGAAAAAAATGGAATTATTGAATTTTGCACAAAAATCTTTATAAGAAAAGTGGAAAAAGTGGTGGGTGAGATGCTGGGTAGGACCAGCAATTTTATCTCTTCAATGTCGTTTACTGTGCATGTAAGCAATATTATAGCAGATGTTCTAAACCCAGTCCTCGGGACACACCTAGCAAGTTCGATTTTTAGAAACATGACAGCAGATAAAGACCATATAGCCTATCTAGTCTGCCCTTCCATATCAACTACTATAGTCCTCTTTTTTCCTTTATAAATCCTCTGTGTTTGTCCCATGCTTTCTTGAATACAGATACCGTCCTCGTCTCTACTACTTCCACTGGGAGACTTTTCCATGGCATCTACCACTCTTTCTGTAAAGAAATATTTCTGCATATTACTCCTGAATCTATCCTCTTTCACTCTTATCTTATATCCCCTTGTTGCAGAGCTTGCTTTCATTCGAAAGAGGCTCTCCTCTTGTGCATTTATGCCACGGAGATATTTAAACGCCTCTTTCATATCTCCTCTATCCCATCTTTCCTCTAGTCTAAAGTATACATATTAAGATCTTTAAGTGTCCTCATATGCTTTATAATGAAGACCACTAACCATTTTAGTAGTCACTCTCTGCACCGACTCCATCCTGTTTATATCTTTATGAAGGTATAGTCTCCAGAATTGCACACACTACTTCTAATGAGGTCACATCAAAGACTTATACAAAGGAACTATCCTTTTCTACCTGTTTAGACACGTTAAGGTTATCAGAAACAATCTTGCCCTGGTCCCACTCTTTTTTCATGGGCAGCAGTACTTCGCACCCTACACTATTCTGCTGCCTTGGATTTTTGCAGCCCAAATGCATGACCCTGCATTTTTTAGCATTAAACCATTTTTCAAGCTTCGCTAGGTCTCTCCTCACGTTATCTAATCCTTCCTGGTTGTCTGCTCTATTGTAGATTTTGATATCATCCTCAAAGAGGCAAACCTTACTTGACAGTCCTTCCGAAATATCATTAACAAAGATGTTTAAAAAAATCAAAACAAGGACAGATTCCTGTGCCACACCACTGGTAACATCTTTCTCAGAGCAAGCACCAAATATTTACCTGTACACTTTGCCTCCCATTCAACCAATTTCTAACCCAGTCAGTCACTATAGCATCCATCTCTAAGATGCTCAATTTATTTATAAGTCGTCTGTGCGTAACGGTGTCAAGGGCTTACTGAAGTCTAAGTACACCACATCTAGGACTTTCCCTCTGTCTAACTCTCTGGTCACCCATTGAAAGAAATCAGATTTGTCTGACAAGACCTGCTTCTGGTAAACCCATGCTGCCTCTGATCCTGCAATCCATTGGACTCCAGAAACCCACTATCCTCTATTTTAGCAGCATTACTATTAATTTACTCCCACAGAGGTCAGACTAACCGGCCTGCAGTTCTCAATCTCATCCTTACTTCCACTTTTGTGTAAAGGGACCACATGTGCATTTCTCCAGTCCTCTAGGGACCACTCCAGACTCTAAAAAAGCATTGAAAAGGTCAGTCAGTGGCTTGATCATCCCCAAGTTCCTTCCATATTCTTGAATGTATCCCATCCATTCCCATTTCTTTGTCTTTATCTTTATTTAAAACTTATTATACCGCCTAAACCAAGAGGCATGCAGCGGTTTACAATAAAAACAAAGGAGACTACTGAAAGGAAACAGAAAGGAACGCCATTCATTTACAAAAGGGACAGCAGTAAAAAAAAAGAAACAGTACAGCGATAAACGCAAAACAGAGGAAGGGATAAGCAAAAAACAGAGGAAAATAAGCGCAACAGTGGAAAGCAATAAACGCAAAACAGAGGGAAGGGAAACAGTCAGTTGCTGGCAGGAGGAGAAGGAGGAGGAGGAATGTCGAAAGCTGTGCAAAAGAGGTGGTTCTTGAGAGAGGCTTTAAAGGTGCGGAGGGAAGATTCCAGATGTAAAGCTTGTGGAAGTGAATTCCAGAGACGGGGACCAAGGAAAAAGAAAGCAGAGGAACGTGTAGATTCAAGACGAGCCCTAGAAGGAGGTGGAAGAAAAAGGCGATTAGCATGAATCGATCGACGAGCTCTAGAGGGGCAATGGAAGTGAACCAAATCAGAAAGATACAGAGGGACACCAGTGTGCAAAGCCCTGTGAACAAAAATCAGAATCTTATATTGGATACGAAAAGGGATAGGCAACCAGTGTAAATGAATGAGAAGGGGGGTGACATGGGCAGATCGGGATGTATTGGTAAGAAGACGGGCAGCAGTGTGATGTACTAGTTGGAGTCAGCGAAGCTGAGTGAGTGGGAGACTTTTAGTTCAGGTAGCTCCTCAAGAACACAGTCTTCTGAAAATTGTTCAAGTCCCCTTCACTTCTGTTCCTATTTGTGGGTGTTTTCTGAGGTCCTGCTCTTGGCCCTTCATCTGTGAACACAGAACAAAAATATTTGTTAAGAAATTTTGCTTTATCTCCATCAGCTTCTACATATTCCTCCACTTCACTCTTGTGTCTGACAATACCACTTTTGCATTTCCTCCTCTCGCTAGCATATCTGAAAAATGTCTTATCCCCCGATTTTATTGCATTGGCTATTTCTTCTTTTTGTATCTTTGCTTTCCTGACTACTTTCCTAGCTTTTCTAAGTTTTTCCAAATGTTTATGCTTGTCTTCCTCTCTGTGATCTCTTGTATTTTATGAAGGCCACCCTCTTTTTCTTCACCTTTTCAGCTACTTCTTTTGAGAACCAGTGGTCTCCTTTTCCTTTTACATTTATTTACCTTTCTAACAGAAAGGTTTGTTGCCCTTAAAATATCCCCTTTCAGTTTTGCCTCTTGCTTTTCTTCATCACCCAGCTGTTCCCATCCCACTACTGACTCCTTGAGGTATTGTCCCATCTTGGCAAAGTTAGTTTTCCTAGTTTACTATTACTAATAATCATTTGTATGGTGCTACAAGGTGCACGCAGTGCGGTACATAAAGATGTAAGATGCAGTCCCTGTCCATCGGAGCTTACAATCTAATATAGATAAAAAACATTTCAAAACTGGGGACCAGAGTATTGTAAGATACATATAAGTAGTGAACGAGAGAGTGAGGGTCATCAGAATTCAAAAGCAGCCTCAAAGAGGTAGATTTTTAGACTGGATTTGAATAGGCCAGAGAAGTATCCAGATGCACTGACCCAGGTAGTTTGTTCCAGACATATGGAGTAGCAAGGTAGATTGGATGAAGTATAGAGTTGGCAGTGGCAGAGAAGGGCACAGATAAAAGGGATCTGCTAGAGGATCCGGAGGTTCCGAAAAGGAGTGTAAAGTGAGATAGAAGAAAGGTAGTGAGGAGAATGAATGCACTTGTAGGTCAGTAGAAGAAATTTGAACTGGATGTGGAAATGGATAGGGAGTCAGTGAAATGACTTGAGAAGAGGGTTACATTAGCATAGCAGCACTTGCAGAAGATAAGAAGTGCAGCTGAGCTTTGAACAAATTGAAGGGGTGAAAGATGATTCAGAGGGAGATCAGTGAGGAGCAGGTTGCAATAGTCAAGACGGGAGGTGTCTAGTGAGTGGATGAGGGTGTTAGTAGTGTGTGTAGAAAGGAAGGGACAAATTTTACCAATGTATTAGAGAAAGAAGCGACAGGTTTTAGCTATCTGTTTGATGTGTGCAGAGAAAGACAGAGAGAGTTAAAGATGACTCCGAGGTTGCTCAATCTCAAAACTATCAAGCACCTTAAATCTCTTCTAACCAACTACGACTTTCGCTCAGTCCTCCAGGCAACTATCTTTCTGCATTTTGACTATTGCAATATCATCTTCCAAGGCCTTCCAAAAGCAGCTCTCCACCTGCTCCAACTTGCACTCAACACTGCAGCACGAACCCTCTTCAACTCAAGGAAAACAGAACACATAACACCCTTACTCAGACAGCTCCACTGTCTACCTATAAGAGAGCACATAAAATACAAGGCTGTCCTCATGACTTTCAAGATCATCAACAACTGTTCCGCACCACACTTGGTCCAAACTTCAAATCATACCTGATAATAGAAAGAGACAAACTGACTCACAAAACATGCTATGCACACCAGCACTAATCATGAAAACCAGCTCCACCACCGCAAAGAGAGCCTTCTCGCTTTAAGCTCACAATCATGGAACTCTATACCTGAGAAACTATGGACACAACAACATTCAGAAGAGCCCTAAAGACACACATATTCAAAGACTGCTTCTCCGACAACCAGGGCCGGATTTACCTTGAGTGAGGCCCTATGCCAACAAAAATTGTGGGCCCCCAGCAGGGGCGGCCCAAGGGGGGTGTGGGGCCTCATTTGCATAAGGGGCCTCATTGCATAAATATTTGCATAATGTTACCATATACTAACTTTTAGTAAACGTGCCTCTTAATGAGTGTATGGATAAAGAAAGACTAAAAGATTTCTACATTA
The DNA here is from genome assembly GCA_033557465.1 of Ichthyophis bannanicus. Lineage (NCBI taxonomy): Eukaryota > Metazoa > Chordata > Amphibia > Gymnophiona > Ichthyophiidae > Ichthyophis > Ichthyophis bannanicus. The sequence continues at coordinate 928,262,890 of CM066034.1, forward strand.
CTATAATCCAGTGCCAACTGCCAGACACATTAGGAACTACTACAAACACTGCCCATTTAGAACCCATAGCAAACCCGCCGTATCCTAACAGCACTACCAGGACTCACAAAGCACCATACTCTACCAATCAAAAGGCAACACTGCAAATATTAAACCAATACATTTCAGAGAACAACAATACATGACCTACTGGGGAAAGAGAACAAGTGGCACTGTCAAATAGGAATTATATAAACAGAACACCTCAGCTCAGTTACACATGCACAACATAGACCGTCACCAAACAAGGAATCACAATTTAGAAACAGGAAGACAATAATTAAACTGGGAATCCCAAAAGCCAAACTTGGAATGTACAACACTGTAGAAATAAAACTATACATTAATTTGCTCTTGTACTAAACAAAGCGCAGACGTTAATGATGCACATTTACCAGAGCTGACATATTCCAATTAATAAATTCAAAATAAAGAGATATTTTTCTACCTTTTGTGCATTATTTTCAGCTGCAATTGCTCCAGCCACTTTCTTCTGGTTTCTTCGTGTCTTCTGCTAACTCTCCATCGTCTGCTGTCCATTTGTCCTTTCTTCTCTCTTCTAGTTTTTTTCCATTCTCTCTCTACATCTGCTTTAACATACTAATCTTTCTCCTTTTGCTCTTTCCTCATTCCTATTTCATCCACTCAAATTTTACCCCTCCATCCTCAATCCCCACTTACTCTCCCAATACCCGGCCAATTGTAGATTTTTTATCCCTCCCACACAAAATATTTTTCCCTTCTCCATTTTACTCTTCCAGCCCCATCCCATTCTAATCCTCCCCCAACATCAGCTCCCTTCTAGTTCCAGCCTCACCCAGCATCCATTCCCTTCTAGTTCCTGCATCAGCCCATTTCCAGTCCTAGCCACCCATCAGCCCATTTCCAGTCCTAGCAACCCCCCAACCCAATACCAGTCCTAGCCCCCCCATCAACCCACTTACAGCCCTAACCCCCCATCACCCCATTTTCAGTTTAAGCCCCTCCTATAACCCATTACCAGTCCTATCCCCCCATCAGCCAACTTCCAGTCCAAATCCCATCAACCCTTTTCCAGTCAGCCCCCCATAGCCCATTGCCAGTCCTAACCCCCCCATCAGCCCACAGCCCATTACCAGTCCTAACCCCATCAGCCCACCTCAAGTCCTAACCCCTCCCCATCAGCCCATTTCCTGTCCTAGCCCCCCCATAGCCCATTAAAGTCCTAACCCCCCCATAGCCCATTACCAGTTCTAACCCCCCCAACAGCCCACAGCCCATTACCAGTCCTAACCCCATCAGCCCACCTCCTGTCTTATCCCCCCCAGCCCATTTCCAGTCCTAGCCCCCCCATAGCCCATTACCAGACAGCCCCCATCAGCCCACAGCCCATTACCAGTCTTAACCCCTTCCCTAGCCCATTACCAGTTCTAAACCCCCCTCGGCCCACCTCCAGCCTTAACCCCCCCAGCCCATTTCCAGTCCGAGCCCCCCCCATAGCCCATTCCCATACAGCCCACATAAGCCCCCAGCCCATTACCAGTTCTAAACCCCCCCCAACAGCCCACAGCCCATTACCAGTCCTAACCCCATCAGCCCACCTCCAGCCTTAACCCCCCCAGCTCATTTCCAGTCCCAGCCCCCCCCAATAGCCCATTACCAGTCCTACCCCCCCCCAACGGCCTAAAGTAAAATTTAATTTAAAAAAAAAACGCTGGCTGCCGCCGCGGCAGCATGGACTGTTCCTGCGGGGCCCCCTCTGCTGCCGCGGCAGCATGGATTGTCCTGCGGGGCTCCCTATGCCCGGCTGAATCCCCTCTCTCCCTGCCGGCTTTGAGAGGCGCGAAGGGAGCGTGTCTCCCTCGCGTCTCTGTTAAGCCCGCAGGGGCTGATGGGAAATTTCCCATCAGCCTCTGCGGGCTTAACAGAGACGCGAGGGAGACACTCTCCCTTCGCGCCTCTCAAAGCCGGCAGGGAGGGAGGCAGGGAGGGGATTCAGCCGGGCATAGGGAGCCCCGCGGGACAATCCATGCTGCCGCGGCAGCAGAGGGGTCCCCGCGGGAGCAGTCCATGATGTCGCGGTGGCAGCCAGCGTTTTTTTTTTTTTAATTTAATTTTAAAAAGGCTATTTTTGTGGGCCCTTGTCAGCTGTGGGCCCTACGCCACGGCGTAGGTGGCGTATAGGTAAATCCGGCCCTGCCGACAACCTCACGCAGTCAGCCACTAGCTCAACTACACAACCCCACCCCTCTCCCCCTCCCTCCCAAGTTTGCATCCCCCTTTACTCTCTCCTCCCCCGATCACTTACATCTATATTGACCTTCCAAACCTGAACAAATTGTTAAATGTTACCTCCAAGTTGACTTTCCCATTTAATGTATAGCGATCTGTTACAATGTAAACCGCTTAGACTGTAGGCTAAAGCAGTATAGAAACACTGTTAAATAAATAAAGGTTGTGAGCTGAGGAAACAGGGAGGAGTGTAGTGTCATCCACAGAAACAGAGGAGGAAAGGAGGAGGTGGGTTTAGGGGGAAAGATAAAGAGCTTAGTTTTGGCCAGTTTCAGTTTCAGATGGCAGTGAGACATCCAGGCAGCAATGTTGGATAAGCAGGCAGAGATCTGGGCCTGGATTAGTGGAGAGATATGAGACACAAAGGTAGATCTGAGAGTCGTCAGCATAAAGATGGAACTGAAAACCATTGAGTGTAGAGATAGGAAAGGAAAGGTCCCAAGACAGAGCCCTGAGGTGCACCAACTGAAAGTGGGATGGCGGTAGAGGAGGATCCACCAGAACATGCACTAAAAGTGCAATTGGAGAGAGAAGACAAAAGCCATGACAGAACAGAGCCCCTAAATCCTAGCGAGGACAGGGTATTGAGGAGAAGCTGGTGATCAATAGTGTCAAAGGCAGCAAAAGGTCAAGAAGGATGAGAATCAAATAGAGGCCTTTGGGTCTGGCAAGGAACAAGTTGCTGGAGACTTTGGCGCCTGAGAGGAAAGAACATCAACCACTCATTCAAATAATTTTGAAGCAAAGGGGAGGGGAGGAGAGAGATAGGCCGATAACTGGAAAGACAGGTAGGATCTAGCGAAGGCTTTTTAAGGAGAGGTTTAACCACAGCATGTTTGAAGGCCACAGGAGCAGTAGCAGTGGAAAGCAATAGGTTAAGGATATGACAGAGCGGAAGAGATAGAGCTTACTAGATGGGTGGGAATGGGATCAGAGGAGCAAGTAGTTAGTTTGGAGGAGGAGAGAAGATTTGCAGTTTCTTCCTCAATGATTTTAGAAAAGGAAGAAAGGGTGACTGAAGGTGAGGGAAGGATTTGGGATTGAAGAGGGAGAAAAAGGTGGAGGTGATCCTACAGAGAATTCAAGGATAATCTTCTGGACTTTGTTGTGGAAGTAGTCAGCCAAGGTCTGCGCAGACAGTGAAGGAGGGATTAGGGGAGGAGGGACCTTGAGGAGAGAGTTGAGTGTAGCAAGAGATGGTAAGGGCCAGAGGCAAGAGAGTTAGTCAGATGGACATAATACTCTTGCGTGACGAGTGCTACAGCCGACTGGAAAGAGGTTAGCATGACTTTGAAATGTAGGTAGTCAGCAAGTATACATGATTTAAGTCAAAGGCACACAGCTGAGTGGGGACAGGAACGTAGGTAGCAGGTTGTCGAGGACAGCCAGGGTTGAGGTGTGGTATGCATCACAGGCATGGAATGGAAAGAGTAAGTGCATCCAGAGCAGAGGATAGTATAGTGTTATAGGAGGATACTGTCCCATCAATGAACTCAGATGACATAGTGGAGGAAAGAGTTGCTAAGACAGCAGTGGAGAGAGCTGAAGGGTCAATAGTGTGAAGATTCCTAAACATGTTGGTGGAGATAGGGTGAGACCAAGATGGGGGGTAGTTAAGGATGAAGGTTTGCAGGTGATGGTCAGATAATTGCAGAACTGAGGTGGGGAAGTTTAAGAGTGAGCAGTTGGAGGAAAAGATGAGATCAAAGCAGTGGCCATGCTTGTGAGTAGGAGCGGTAGAGCACAACTGGAGGTTGAATGAGGAGGTTAGGGAAAGGAGCTGTAAGGCAGAAGCATCATCAATGTGAATGTTAAAATCCCCAAGAATAAGGGAAGGGGAAGATGCATCCAGAAAGGAGGAAAACCAGGAGTCAAAGTTGGTGAGAAACATAGAGTCTGATTTGTTGGGGGGGGTCGATGAATGCCAGCTACCCGGAGAGGTAGGGATGAAAATAGGCGGATAGCATGGACTTCAAAGGAAGCAAAGGAATTAGATGGAGGCAGGAGGGGCTGGAATTGGCAGGAATGGGAGAATAGGAACCCAACACCGCCACCATGGCCGATGGGCTGAGGTGTATCAGAAAATAGGTAGCCTCTATGACAGAAGGCAGCAACTGAAGCAGAATCTTCAGGGAGAAGCCCAGTTTCAGTAAGATCCAGGATATGTAGAGTATTGGAGATAAAGAGATCATGAATGAAGGCAAGTTTATTGGAGACAGAATGTGCATTCCACAATGCGCATGAAAAAGGGAGAGGAGAGGAAGAGAGGAGAAGGATATGAACAAGATTAGACAGGTTATGCATTGATCTGCCCTGGGAGTGTGAACAAAGTCTAGGGAGGCCAGCGTTGGGGTTGATATCTCCAGATGAGAGAAGGAGAAGAACAGGGAAGACAGGAGGCGGCACGATGGAAGCGAGTGTGAGGTTCCCTCAGTGAGTGGAGATGGTTGAATGCAAGGAAGAAAATGGTGAAGCTCAAGGGCAGATGATAAGGTACAAGACAAAATGGTAGGGGAGGTAGTGACAGTAAGGAGTGGGTAATGATAAATAGGACCATGGAATTGTGGGAATGAGGGGAAAAGATTAGGGACAGTTAACATCAAGAACACAAAGTGATGTGGAGCCATAGGAGAGGGAGAAGAGGAGAGAATGCAAATCAGAGGAGACACAGGTGACGGAGAAAGTTCTGGTGGTTTCAGGTGCTCCTAAGTAATTGCATCAATGAGCAGAGGAAAGCTATGAAAGTGTGTTACGCGAGGAGTGAGTGGGCTGAGTAATAAAGTGTTGAGAAGGGAAACACAGCACTGCAGATAGCAGGAGAGCTGGGTAAAGGACAAACACTGACAAAACAGAAATATAGACAGAACAATAAATAACAAGCTAGACTCTAAACAGGCACAGGAAAATGCCTGAACAGAACATACAAAATTAGCAGAGGCTTGCAATGAGGGTACTCTCAGTCTCAAGCAAGAACCACCAAATGGAGGATCAGTAGCTCATGTGCTCCGAGAGGAAAGTTTCTGAACAAAGCCCCTGGTAGGGGGGAGGGGGGAGGGAGTGCTGAAGACAAATATCAGGAAGCAGGCAGATTCCACGGGAAGTGCCCTAGTAAAACTCAGGCAAGGTATAAAAAAATTAAGACTTTAAATATCTATAAGACAGGCCTTGTAGAGGAATAGGGAGAAGGAGAAAAAAGAAGGAAAAAGCACTCTTAAATGTGCAGTCAGAGAACAGAGGCAACAAAGTGTTGAGAAGGGAGACACAGCACTGCAGAGAGCTGGGTAAAGGACAGACAGAAGATAAGACACACACTGACAAAACAAAAATATAGACAGAACAATAAATAACAAGCTAGACTCTAAACAGGCACAGGAAAATGCCTGAACAGAACATACAAAATTAGCAGAGGCTTGCAATGAGGGTACTCTCACAAGCAGGAACCGCCAAATGGAGGATCAGTAGCTCATGTGGAGATCACAGGGGATTAGGTACACCTGTGAATAATTGTGGTAATGAGCAGAAGATGAACGACAGAGGGGTGGGATAAAAGTTATGAGGATATGTACGAGACAGGTACGAATGGAGAAAACTGAACAAGCTTACACATAAATAAATAGCACACTAACAATGATAAAATAAATATACCAATGGACACACAGGGCTCACAAGATGGTAGGTAAATATGCCCAAACTGGCAGCAAAGAAGGTAAGCAGCTTCTTGCTGCTGATGCAGAGAGAAATCAGTATACACGGGAAACAAAACAGGAAGAGGGGGGAGGGATTAGTCACTCAGGGAGATTTAAGCAAGGGCAGGAAAATGGAAAATGCTGGATAAAACACCAGGACAGAGAAGAATAGGTAATGGATTAAATGTTAGCTTGGCCTCAATAGACAGAGACTAGAAAGTTGCAAAAAGTTATGAGGCTATGTAGGAGACAGGTACAAATGGAGAAAACTGAACAAGCTTACACATAAATAAATAGCACACTAATAATGATAAAATAAATATATCAATGGACACACAGGACTCACAAGCTGGCAGGTAAATGAGCCCAAACTGGCAAGTAAGCAGCTTCTCGGTGCTGAGGCAGAGAGAAATCAGCACATATGGGAAACAAAACAGGAAGAGGGGGTTAAACAAAGCCTCAGGGGTTAGTCACTCAGGGAGATAAAAGCAAGGAGAGGAAACCACACACCTTCTTTCCTCCTCCAAACTCACTACCAGCTAATGATTTTATTCCCACCTGTCTTCTAAGCCCCATCTCCTCCACTGTTGTCCTTTCCATCTCTCATATCCTCAACCTATCACTCTCCATTGCTACTGTCCCTGCAGCCTTCAAGTATGCTATAACCGGTTACACCTATCCTCAAGAAACCCTCACTAGACCCTACCTGTCCCAAATATAAACCCATCTCTCTCCTCACCTTCATTTCTAAACTACTTGAACATGCGGTTCACTGCCATTGCCTTGACTTTCTCGCCTCTCAAGTCTTCTCTACACCAGAAATCTCTCCGGCAATCCACGCCCAGATCTTTGCCTGCTTTTCTGACATTGCTGCATAGAAGTCTCACTGCCACTTGAAACTGAGCGCTTCTCAGGTATGCCTTTGGCATCTACCGAGAAAGTGAAAGTAAAAAAGTAAAACACCAGGAGGAGCTTTTTGAGCTTTCAACTACTGGCTCTTGTTACAATGTCCTGACTGCTATTGGAATATATATGCAATTGCATCTTAATTGGCTAACTGCCGGAACTTGGCCAAGTCGGGTCCGTACCTTTGAAGGTTTTACGAAATAAAAGGTTTCTTTGTTTTAAGAGGTGTGGCTGTGTCCTCCCTGCGCTGTTCTAGTGACTTTCATATTACCCCTCTTCTCAAGTCACTTCTATGGTTCCCTATCCGTTTCTGCATCCAGTTCAAACTTCTCCTGCTGACCTCACTACCTTTCCTCTCTTATCTCTCACTACACCCCTCCTTGGGAACTCTGCTCTTCTGGCAAATTGTTTCTATCTGTGCCCTTCTCTTCTATTACTAATTCCATACTGTGCTCTTTTCACCTTGCTGCTCCTTATGCCTGGAACCAACTACCTCAGTCAGGCACCTTCCCTTGCCCTTTTCAAATCCAGGCTGAAAACTCACCTCTTTGCTGCCGCTTTTGGATCTTAACTCACCTGGTCTCCTTTATGTTTCCTTACCATTCCCCCTAGATATATCCTACTGTATTGTCTGTCTTGACTAGATTGTAAGCTCTGAAGAGCAGGGACCGTCTTTTACATGTGTCTGTGCAGCGCTGTGTACGTCTTGTAGTGCTATACAAATGCTCAGTAGTAGGAGTACTTCTAGATGACACTGCAGCAGTTTTTAGGATAACCACAATAAATATGCACGAGGGAGATTTGCATGCACTGCCTCCGTTATATGCAAATCTCTCTTGTGCATATTCATTGTGGTTATCCCAAAAATCTGACTGGCTACTGTCTCCTGAGGATTGGACTGAGAACTCCTGCATCATACATTATAGGGAGAGAGAAAAGATTAAGGACCTGGAAGGTGGTTAAATAGCTAAAAATAAATCACCACTAATTTGCAAATAATCAATACATGAATATACCCACAATGCAAAAAACAGCTATAATAACTCATCCAATTTACTTATACATTAATATCTTAAAACCACAAGGATGTATAAACTACTCAATTATTAGTGTGTTTCAAAAATATTTGGTATTCACCAGTATACATTTATAAAAAATCGTTATCATATTTAATATTTTTATATTCAATTATTCAATAATCTCATATATAATTCACAATATACATTTAATTTACCCAGTCTAGAAAATTTATTTATTTATTTAATGTCTCTTTTATACTGCGCTCTTTAAAATCAGTGTGGCTTACAGGTAACAGATTTGTGCAGTGCAGGCAGGCCTGCACTGGATTTACAATAAACAGGGGATTATATACAGGGCTAACAGGGTAACTATGTACAAATTAACTGGCTGTCACAAGCTATGTGGACAGCTTGATACTATTTACATATTGGCTCAGCTATATATAGGGTGACAAGGCATGGGTGTATACCTCGACCTGTCGAGGGGATCGGGATCTAGCGGGCTGGGCTGCAGACTCGTGGAGTGGCTGCGTTGGGGGTATCAACCTGGGTCCTGAGTGTGACTGGCTGTGGGTTGTCATCTGGTTCGGTATAGTGCTGGAGGAAAAGATAGTGCTTCAATGCCTTCCTAAACTGGGCAAGGTCATTGATGGCACGGATGGCAGGGCGTTCCAGCATGTGAGTGCATACAGCGCAAAGGCTCTGTTTCTAGTTGACTGAGAGCATTTTGTGATCGCCTTTGGGAGTTTCAGAGTATTGGCGGCGGCTGATCTCCTTACTCTGCTGAGGGGGGTGGTCTGGATGAGATCTTTGAGGGAGGTGGAGGAGCACTTGTTGATGGCTTTGTAGGTCAACATTAGAATTTTAAAAGAGATCCTGCAGTGGACCAGCAGCCAGTGCAGATGCTTCATAATTGGGGTTATATGTTCCCTCCTGGAGGCTCCATGCAGGATTCTAGCGGCTGCATTCACTGCCAGCTGCAGAGGGTTCAGTGTGTTCTTCGGGAGACCATGTGGTATTGCGTTCGCATAGTCAAAGTGTGGAATTACTAGTGCTTGGTAGACTGTCCGGAAGTCTTCTGGCTCAAGCAGCTGTCGCAGGTGGCGAAGTGTCCGAATTTTGTGATAGATCGCTTTGACCATGTTGCTTATCTGGGCCTACATATTGAGCTGTTGGTGCAGCGTGACCCCTAGGTACCAAACCGTGGGCTTGCTGAGGAGCTCTGCATCTCGTACCTTCAGCGAGGTGGGCGGAGTGAATGCTGGGTTCCTGATGATAAAGAGGACCTCCGTTTTGTTAAAATTTATTCTGAGTCTCTGCGTGTGTAGCCAATCCGTGACAGCATCGAAGCAGGTGGATAGTGGTGAGAGGTCTGGATGATCTGTCGAGATAGGCATGTATAGCAAAACTTTGTCGGCGTAGATCAGGCAATTGATATTGAAAGAGCGGATGAGGTCGCAAATGGGCTGCATGTAAACGTTGAACAGTAGGGCTGAGAGCTAGGACCCCTGTGGCATGCCTTTCTCTTGTGGGAAAGGTGTGGAGGTGGAGGGGCCGGTACGAACATGCTGCCATCTGTCTGTTAAGTACGACGCACACCAGGTTAGCGCAGTGCCATGGACGCCCTTCTCCCTGAGGCTTGTCAGAAGTATTTCGTGGCTCACAGAGTCAAAGGCTGCTGCAATATCCAAGAAGATCAGGGCAAACCCTGGTCTGATGTTGTCCATCCAAATGGTTAATGTGCTAAATAGTGTGGCCAACAGCGTCTCCACACCATGTGACTCCCGGAATCCATGCTGGCAGGGGTCGAGGGGTGCGCTGGTCTCGATGTGGTAGTGAAGTTGGTGTTGTACGACCTTCTCAATACTTTTTGCCAGAAGAGGGATGCTTGAAATTGGCCTGTAGGAGTCCATCTTTGCCGGGTCCAACTTGTTGTTTTTTAGTAGCGATCTGATGGCTGTTTGCTTCAGGCTTTGGGGGAAGGTCCCAGTTGAGAATGATAGTCCTATGAGTTTGGACAGAAAAGGGCTGAGGTCAGCACACAGGGATTTTATCCAAAATGCTGGACAAGGGTCGTTAGGTGCTGTGGTGGTGTTTATGACGGTGATGATGTCTTGGATGCCTTTTTCAGTTGGGGTAGAGAAGGCGGTAATGATGTGCTGGGTGTCCTTCGTGGCTGGCATCAGGGTGGGTGAAGGGGTTGGGTGGGGTGCCCTGTATGAAGTAGATATGCTGATCTGGCTTGTTTTGACCTGCAGGTAGTCTGCATATTCCTGTGGGTCAGGAAAGCTTGGTTGCGCGGGGGAAGGCTCCTTCGTTAGGGTCTTAATTAGGCTTAAAAACGTGTGTGGTTTATTTAGGGAGCGCTGTAATATCTCTGCGTGGAATTGCTTCATTCTCTTTGTGACTGCTGAATGGTGTCTTCCCAAGTGCATGTTTCATGGTTCTCAGGTGATCGTGAGCGACTCCAACGTCTTTCGAGCTTTCTAAGGTGGAGAAGTGACGTCCGTAGCTCAGGGGAGTACCAGGGAGCATTCTTTCTTCTTTCTGCTGACTTATTAATGGGAGGTAGGCAGACAATATACATATAATTTATACATTCTAGAAGTCCCCACAATTTCCAAATCATACAAGAATCTTTTTTACATTTATCAATATTCTTTAATACATCACATGTGTGATATTCAAATTTAATTGATCCACATTACCTAAAATTACCTCAACATCAATCAATAATCAATTTTCCTCAATAAGAGTAGTTTATTCATCCTTGTGGTTTTAAGATATTAATGTATAAGTAAATTGGATGAGTTATTATAGTTGTTTTTTGAATTGTGGGTATATTCAGGTGGTTAAATAGCTCATCGAAATGGGCAAAGTTGTAAGAAATCATGTCTGCACCATTAACATTTTAAGAAAAACAAAAAACGGGGCAAGGTAGGAGAGCAGCTCCAAAATCTCAATCCCAGTTCCTCTCTCAATAGACATGCAACTCTAAATGAAAAGACAACAAACTGTCAAAATTTTTCTGAATTTCATGATTTCATTAAAATACCATGTTCCATCACACTTCTATGATTTTCATTAGACTTATTACTACTTCTTTCATGAGTCACTTTATATAATAATGATTGATTCTGTGCTAGCCTGATGCAGAAATGCCAAAAGGACCTTAATTATGTCTGTGATTAAGTCATTGCTGCTCTGGTATAGATTTGAAAAAAAATGTGTACTGAGTTTAGCTGGATTGCACTTCCAAAATCTTCAGACTGTTTTCTTAGGTACAATACTGGCAATGTATTTTAGCACAGTACAGTGGTGGTCTAATTGAATTACATACTATTCATCAGTTAGTCATTAGGGGGTATGTTTACTAAACTGCGCACTTGTGCGGGGCGCACTTGAGTGTGCGAAAATGATGCACTTAAGTGCTCTTAAGTGCCCCGCATGAGTGCGTGTCACACTAACGGGCCCCGCACACATGCGACGAACACGCGCACGTGTGCGGTGCGCTACTGTGCGATAGAGGCGGGGAAAGGCGAAAGGAGGGTGGAGGAAGACCCCCGAGGGGCGGAGAGATGGGGTCAATGGGTGGAAAGTGGGAGGGGAGAGGCTCCCCGCACAGGAGCGGGGCCGAATTTACAAGTGAAAACTACCGCGAGTGAAACACATTTAAAGGGAAGAGAAACCATTTCCGTCAGCAATGTACAGCAAAACCGGGGAAACCTAAAACACGTGAGCAGTGTGATACATGTGCACAGAACAAAATGTCAAATAAACAATGTAAATGACCACAACAAAAACTTTACAAATTATAATCCAGCTGGGCAACATTGATATCAATGGCCAACAATAAAAAACACTCCCAGGAAAGCTCCAAAAAAAGGAATGATTTATGGAAGGGTCTATGGAGCGTAGACCCTTCCAAAAATCTTTTTTTTTTTTGGAGCTTACCTGGGAGTGTTTTTAATGTTGCCCATTGATATTACTGGTGCCCAGCTTGGTTATGTTTTTTTTCCCCTTTTTCCGAGGTCATTTCTGAGGTTCATTTGCCCTTTTGTCACCATACAAGGTGAATGAGTCCACAGTAAAATTGTGCAGAGAAGGTTTTCTGAGCCGTTCGGTCAGGTTATCTATTTCCAGGGACTGCACTGTCTCTGTGGCCACAGTATGGTGTAGGACCAGAGGGTCACAGGTTCAAATCCCAGCTAGGGCTCCTGACAACCCAGTCCCCATAGTTTTACCCACCACGAAACAGTGATAGTGAGGACACCCCTGTATTGCAGAGCACATAAGCATGGTGCAAACACCCATATTTTACCCTACACCACACACAAACCATACCAATGGCCATTACCTACAGCCAATTCCCCCAAATGCAATCCTGGAGTGCCACAACTAGGGTTACCAACTGGCTCCAGATGCGCCCGACAGGCTTGATCCAGTCCTGGGTTTACCCCATTGCATGCAGGGACATGTAGTTCTGATTTCTCTATTGCACTCCATAAGAAAACCAAGACTACATGTCCCTGCATGCAATGGGGTAGACCCAGGACTGGATCAAGCTTGTCGGGCGCATCTGGAGCCAGTTGGCAACCCTAGCCACAACTCAATCCGGTCACAAGCATTTTCCAAGATAAGAACATGTCAGCATGTTGGCGGAAGGGTACAGGTGGCGGAGGGGCCAGTGGCTGCAAGCCACAGCACACAGTGGCCTAGGCCTGTGCAGGCTGGCACGGTCCACCGCAACAGACATGCTCTGTCACATGTACAGTCATGGCCTCCCCAGGGAATGCAGCACATCTGTGGCAATGCAGTAGTGCAGTGCACACAGACAGTGTGTGCAAGAACAGAAGGGCACAGGATCAAAGCCCAGCTGGAGCCACTGCCAATCCTGTACACATATTTTTCCCCACAACTAAACCGTGATAGTAAGGACAAAACTGTATAGCTGAGAACATATGCATTGTTAATACGCCTATATTTTACCACACCAATCACAGACACCATAAACAGGCGCATTACCTGGAGCAGAGTCTCCCAAATGCAGTCCTGGAGGGCCCCACACCATGCAGGTCCCATGCTGCCTCTAATAATGATGCCTGTGCTGCATATCTATGCACCACCCCCATGGTATGCAGATGTAGCTCATGCATATTTATGAGGGACAGCATAAAAACCTGAACAGTGTTTGGAACATCAGGACTGGAGTCGGGAAACCCTGCCGTAAAGCAGCAGCCAACAGGGCCAGACACCCCCCCCCCCCACAGGCCCCATTGGCCAATGCCTCCTGGAGAGGCAGGACATTGGGCCCTGCCTGTATCTCCCAATACTAGCAGTTGCATACCTTAGCAATGCCACCCTACACCTGGGTATACGGTACACAGCTATCAAACGCTTCCTATGATAACTGGCATGTATCAATTCCTACGTTAAGCACATTTTGGTCATTGAGCTCCACCATAACAATCATTCTGATGTTTGCGGTGTGTGCTGCAGGTCTGGTCCCTGACAGTGTCTACCACCCTGGGGGGTGACCCCCAACAGTATTGAGTACCATATCCATGCCTGTACTGTGCCCAGGACTGGTGTGGTGGGTATGGCTGCTGACCTCCTCTATAGTAGCACAATGCTGGCATAGGTGTGGGGGTGGCTGTCTGTCTATCCAGTGTATGGTGGCTGCAAACACCTTCCACAGCCCACACTGCCAGCAATGTTGCCAGTATTGGGCTGCCAATGTGCATAATGAGGAGCAAGGTACCATGGGTATAGGCCGGACAGGGTGGCCTGGCCAGGGTGCATCTGCACAGGGCATAGGGCACTGACTGGGACATTGTAGTGCCCGGCCACAACCTACACAGACAGGGTGACCTCAGTATGTCCTGCTGAGAGATCACTCTCACCCTGACTGTGCAGTGACCACAGCATGGCTAGGCACCCCCATAGTGCTATATAGTATTTTTCTTGTGTGATAGATATGGGTTTCCTTTTGGGGCCCAGTCACTGATTTATCTGCTTGCTGTGTATGCTGACATCCCAGTTCCTGGTGCATGCATCTCCACTGGGAGCATGCACTATGGACTAACTAGCAGACTGTTTGTAGCTGGTATGTGTCTTGCTGGAGTGGCTTGCAGGGTGCAGCGGCTGATGGCTTGCTGCAGGAGAATATCAGATAGTGGTGGGGTGCAGCTTACCATAAGCTGGTCTAATGTCTGTCTGCTATTGTGTTATGGATGTGTATAGAGCTGCATTGACTGCCCTGTGGGGTGTTTGTTCCTCAGCATGACTGGGGTTGATGTTCCCCTCTACTGCCACCTTTGCAGGGAGGTAGAATGTGGATCTATTGATGGGAGACCATGTTTGCTGCCCTGGGGAGGGGGGTGGAGGGGGGTGGTGGTGGTGGTGGTGCATAGTCCACCTGGGGGGTCCATGGGGGCTGCACTTGACTGAGACAGACAGACAGAGATATTCATGGTGTTTGTGCAGAAACTACCTATCTTACACATTAACACTGCTTTGAGCCTCCATCAGCCATGGAAGGTGTTGTGGACCTGGTCCTGGGCGCCTCATTGCACACTCAGGGTGAGCACAGTACCCGCACAATGTGACGGTGTGTAGCTACTCTGTGCCAGTAAAACACCCGGTCAATACCCCCTACCAGGCCAAGGTGCTGTGTGGGTGCACCCGGTCACTTCCTCCTACCAGGCCGAGGTGCTGTGGGGGTTCATTCCCCATCTTGTGTTCATCTGTGGACAGCTGATTTGCATGTGCAGTGCATCATGGGTATGGGTGGGCTAACCCTATCCTGGAGACCACAGCAGACTGTCTGTGTGGTGACATGCAGGCTCTCTGCAGCCAGACAGGGGCTTACTAGCAGCTATAGAGCTGTAGCCCAATGGTTGCTTCACTGCCTGTGAAACCAGAGGTCATGGGCTCAAACCCACAGTGGGGTTATTTGATAGGGTTGTCCACAGCATTGTTTTTCTTTAATGTACATATTTTGATGCCAGCAAAAACACCCTCAGCGTACTGTACCCATAGGGTGCCTCTGAGGGCGCTTTATAGGGCACCCTATAGGGCACCTTATGGTTCCCGTCCATATAAGGTGCACTATACATTATCCTGTGATGCAACTTATAGGATGCCCTATAGGGGACATATTAGGGGTCCGTGGCGGACAGTGCACTTTATAATGTGCCCTATGGAGTACCATATAGGGTGCCTTTTACGGCACCTTCCATTACGGCACGTGAGGGCGTGTTTGCTGGCAGCAATTAATAAAATAAACATACGGTGCTGCATGAACAAATATGTACATTGCAAAGCTGATGCCACAGCCAGCCTTACGTATTAGGCACCCTGGGGAGCTAACTCATGACCCCTGTATCAGCAGTCAGTGCCTTAACCATTGTGCTCCACTGCTGCTCCTCCTTGCATGTCAGCGCACCTACGTATGCTTTTCATTCCTTAAACTGCACAGTGCTGCCATCAAAAACAGTACTCTGACCTTGCGGTACCTCATACGGCACCCTCTAAAGCGCCCTATAAGCAACATTCTAGGGTGCCTTGGTGGACAGTGCACTTTAAAATGTGCCTTATAGGGCGCCTTATGTTAACACGCTTTGAGGGTGCGTTTGCTAGTAATGATAATTAAACTAAAACTAAAATGCCCCCTAATGCACTCTTCCCCATAATACGCAATGCCTCAGCCAGCCTTGTTCATTGGGCTCTGTGGGGGATCAAACCCCTGATCCCTGCATCATTGGTCAGTGTCTTAACCATTGTGCTGTGGCTCTGATCCTGTACTTACACATCTGCGCACCGCCTTATGCCTCCCAATAATAGAACAGCCTCCTAAATCAATAGTGCACTGCCTAATGCCCATCTGTGTGCCACCTTATGCCGCCCATTATTTGTATGCCTCCTAAAATATCTCCTCAGCCAGTGTCATTTAGCACAGTGGGGGATTGAACCCCTGATCCCTGCACCATTGGTAAGTGCCTTCACCATTGTGCTGTGGCTCTGCTCTTCTGCTTGTACATCAGCGCGCTGCTTATACCTCCCAGTATTAGAATGCCGCCAAAAACATCAGCGTGCTGCTTTATGCTGCCCAGTATTTCTCTGCCTCATAAATTAACACCTCAGCCAGTGTCATTGAGCACTGTGAGGGATTGAACCCCTGATCCCTGCACCATTGGTAACTACCTTAACCATTGTGCTGTGGCTCTGTTCTTCTGTGTGCACATCAGCGCGCCACATATGCCTCCCGCGCAGCTATCCGATTCCGCTAAGGTGCGGGGCGCACAAGGGCGCCGTGCACCGTAGCGCATATGTCAATCATGGCTTTTCTTCTTCAGGACGGAACGCCCACTCCTTATATGGCACCCGCACACTACCGCGGCCCGCACTTCACCGGGGTTTTAGTAAACATACCCCTTAGTAGAGAGATTTGAAAAGATAAACCTGCATAAACAAACCTTTACAATTTTGTTAACCTTTACTTTAAAAGTTTTTCTTCTACATTCTTACTATTTCACTATCTTGTTTTCTGTAATCTGTTAATGAATGTCATTCAGGTCAATCTGTTCCTAGCCACCTAGAAGCCAGGCCTGAGGGGAAGGCTAATGTTCTGGAAAGACTCTGTCCATTAACGGAGTTACTGTATAATCTTGCTGAATAGTTCAGAACCTTCTCGGCAACAATATACAGGATAATATACTCCTGGTAACTTAGAATTCAGACATGGTTTTTATCGGCTGCATTCCATGGAACACAACAATTGAACCCTCATTAGATATATGGTTGGGGTCTTTGTAAAATGAATCAGCACTCCTCCCATGATGCTGTTGTCCTTGACATCTCAGAAATATGCCTGTGTTTGGTTAGAAGTCACTATTGAAGACACAATCTTCTGCTGTTCATCAATATTGCTCCCAGGAATTCAAGTTGTATAGAGGGAATAATGAAAGCCTGTAATCATCTGCCAGTTCGTTTCTATTCATACAGAGCTTTCACTTTAAAATTCAAAAGACAAGAGAGTGAGAATATAGAAACCCCAGGAAATGTATTAATGATTTCTAATATAATGCCCTACAGGTAGTGTTCACTCAATATTTCTAACTGATACTGTATTCTGTACTCATACTTCCTAGCTCCATGTAAGTGGGGTTATCGGATCCTACACATTATCACAGATGAGATGTTCAAGTGAAATTAATTTCTATGGAAATATGTTTACTGCTTGTAGAATATCTCTTTAAAACATCCTTACTATTCACATAAATAAAATATTCTAGTAGTGGGGCTGCTTTCTATGAAATGAAACATTTTATGAAATCATTTTTAGGAAAACCTCAAAAGCTGTTTTTCTAATTAAAACAGAGATTTGGAGAAATACAGTAATTATAGAACTGCTTCTTTGAGGTGTTAAATTCCTCCATCAGTACTCTTACCTTGGCCCGTCTGAAACTCCAGAGCTCTTATCCAGTGTGTTGTGGAAACATTTATCAGAACTCGAGATACTTTGGGTATGCAAATTATGCTTTGGTCATTTCACATACATCCTCCTAAAACCTCCCTGTACCAAACAATTTGTTTCTCCTTACACCTTAGAGTTAAGGGTATTGCAGAATGGAACAAATATTTCATGTTCATGCGTTGACGGTCATTTAATCTCTTTTAATATTCCTTTTCACACTACATAATGTAACTATTCCGATAGGCTGATTTGATAGTAGAGCAGCAGCGTAAATGTTGAATAGTAAGTAACGCTGGGGCAGCTTGGACTCCTATTGGCCATCCTGGGGAGTGTGTGAGTACAATGGGTGTTCCTCTTTTTCCTCTGGAGTAGTAGACAGCTCTTCTTTTATCATTTAAGAAGATAATTTTATAACAGGGTAGCCTAGACACCAAGAGCAGATAGGTGCATATGTTGCTCCTATTTTATAAAGGCAATATGAACCTATGGGGCATGTTTACTAAGCAGAGCTAAAGGCACGTACTATTTGAAACTAGGTCCCCTAGTTATAACATGGGACCTAGTTACAAACAGCACTTGTTAACCGTTAGCCCAGCTTAGTAAACATGCCCCATGTACCTTTATAAAATTACCCCACAAAAAAACCCTACTCTGGGAAAAGTATAATTGTGTGACAAGCAGGATAGAAAGTCCTCACAGATGGGTAATGTCAGTGATGGAGCCTGGTGCAGACAAAGCTTCTCCAGCTTAGACGTTTTTGAGAAGTTCACTGCACATGTGTGTCACTTCTGCCTTCTGTTACTGCATGAGGCCTGCCTCCGTCTTTGTTTTAACTCTGAGCCAAATAGTTGCATCATCATTGTCTCGCTTCAAAACAAATGTTTTCAAAAATGTTTCCCTCTTGGGTTCAAGTCTGCTGCTATCATATACGAGTAGGTTCACAGTGTCCTTTGTAGTTCCTTGGGTGGGTCTTCGGTCCCCTTCTAAATCTTATTTCTTTTTTCACGTTCACCAAGTTAGGCCTGTTTTTAAGGGCCTTGGGTGTTCCGGTTAGAGTTAATTTTCAAAATTGAGTCCTTTGACTTTGCTGTGGCTTTTTCAGCAACATGGCTCAAAATAAAGCTCCTAGTGGCTTTAAGAAGTGTAGTCAATGCAGAGGTGCAAGGTTATATCCATGATCAATAATTATAATTGTGCTTGCAGTGCCTAGGGCTTCACCATGAACCCTCTCATTGTTTGTGTTCACAAATGTTGAAGAGAGGACTTCATGGCCAAGAACAGCACTGCAAATGACTTTTTGGTGCTTCTAAGATCAGTCCATCGACATTGGCATGGAGGAATCAGTTCCTATAGGTCCAGGGATGCATTGACATGAGTGCATCAACCACTCTTGACATCAAGCATTGAGAGAGACCATTGGGATCAGACATCCACTTGAAGAAGAGAAAGGATTCCCCTTTTCTTCACTGTTGTCAAGAGTTTATGATGTTGAACACCAGGCAGATGCTGGAGTGCATCGACATTGCACCTCTACAGAAAACTATAGCGAGAGCATTAAGGCAGAAACTTCACCAGTGCTCTCAAAATGTCCCATCAAACTCATTCTCTTCAGTACTGGCATGACTGCAAGGACGGAGAACCAGCCACCAGTATATCCCAAGTGACTCAAGAGGACATGCCCATCTCTGCTGGGTTCCCCTGTGCTTATAAATATTATAGAGCATATCATATATTACTTCCAATAATAATTTTTTGGTCGGGCTTTGTTCCAGAAACCCCTTAGCTGGGTGTTTTTATCACTTAAGATCTTTTTAATGATACATAGTTTTATTCTAAAAATAAATCGTCACTAGATCTGAACAAGTCATTCAAAATATTTTTTGTTTTGCTTCAAAGCAATTAAAAAGTTAAATTCATCTCTTTCACTTATTTGGGGCGTTCTGTCAGCGGCACCTGGAGATAACCGGTCAGCAGCGATATTTATTTATTTATTATTTATTACAGGCTTTTATATACCGCACTATTTAGCATCAGCGCGGTTTACATTATAACAATAGACCAGAACAACAAACTGTTTGGTTTTACAGAGAACAGGTACGATAACTTGGATAAACATAGGGAATTGTTAGCCGCTGCCTAGTTATCCTTTAATGACAAAAGTTCAACACATTAAAAGCTGAATATCGCCGCTACCTGGTTAGCGTCCTGCTTCGCTCGCTGATCTGGATCTTCAATGTCGGTCATCAGGTATGGCTGCAGCATTGAATATTCAGGCTTAGTGTTCTGTGACAATGGCTAGCAGCTGTAATTGGTCTAGCCGCCACCGCTGAATATCAGGCCCTCCGGCTATTCACGCTACTGGAGTATTGTAGCAGCTATATTTTAAACACTGAGACTGCCCACGATCCTTCAGTGTTCCAGCAGCCTGCACTTGCAATCAATCAATAGCTCTCAGCTTTTTATTATTTCTTTTACATTTTAACATTTCTTATTTTTAACACGAGTGTTGCTGAAGGCACAAAATAGCTTTTGTTAAGGCACTCAATCACCAATAGAAATCAAAGAAGCGGACTTGATCAAATTCATGGTCATATTGCACTTAACAAGTATATATTGCACGTAACTGAACTTGATAAAAGTCCAGCGGGGGAGTTCATTCAAAACCTTGCCCATTCCTGAACAGGACTACTATGCCACTTGCTTAAATACAGTTCAATGCCTCCACAGGTCTCATGCTGCCTTCTCAAAAATGAAGGGGTTTCTGGAGTGAGGAGTGACTACCTAGAAGACAGACACCCAATGCCAAGGCATCGAATAACCTTGGGTTTGATGTCAGCTGCACTGGTGTCCATCTCCAGTCCAACTTCACCAAGACTCTGCATATCTTCAGAGTCTTATCAATCTCCTTCGAGGTCTGCACACACTGCAATATGGAGAATGAATCAGTCAGAAAACCGGACATTTCCCTTAGAGGATTTCTGAGGAACAGAAACCGAACACTCAAAAGAGAAACTACATTCTAGCAGAATGATTCATCTTGGTCATACAGAAAAAGTGACCGTACATTAGAAACAGAAGCGTGCACACAAAATCTGAAATTGACACTCCAAGAGGTCAGGCTGTGTAAGTGCAATACTGGACATACAGAAGTATATTTCCCAAAGATGATATGCTCTAATTTCTAGAAATTAAAAACACTGGGCGGCATTTTCGAAGGCATTTACATGGGTAGTGTCTTTGGAAAATCCCAGATAAATCCCTAATGCACCCAAATGCTATGCAGTTAGCATCAGGGCGTGTTGTGGGCCTTCTGGGGCAGAGGAAAGGGCTAAGTGGGCAGCAGCGATTTTCGATGCTACCCGCTTAGCCCTCTGTGCCTTAAAGATAGGCAAGGTTTTTCCTTGCCTATCAGGCAGAGGGGCTAACAGGTAGCATTGAAAATCGCTGCTACCCGCTGAGCCTCAACGACTGCTGGTGCATCCAGCCAAATGAAAATCCGGGTTAAGGGGGTTGGCGGGCAGGCTATGCACCAACCATAGCCTGCCTAATTGAAAAATGGGCCCATTGTTTTTATGTTCAGCCTTTGCTGTCTAGACATCCTATTATTCTCATTGCACTGATCCCAGCCTCTGTTGTTAACTTTCCTCTTGTTAAAGTCTTCTCCTAAGGCCTTTTCCATGGTCTTCTTTCCATATTTTCTTTCTCATCCTGCTGCCTTCCCTTGCTCTGCTACATCTGTCTTTGACATTGATCTTTCCTTTTATCTCTTTTCTTCATTTCTCTCTTCTCTCCTCCCTATCCACTTGCCTCTATTTTATCCTTCCTCTTTTCACCCTCCAGTCTTTTTCTTTTCACCTCTCACCTATGTAGCAGCTTTCTGTTTCCTACTCACCCCTCTCCACTTTCCCCATTCCACTTCTCTTACAATTTCCCCAGTTTCCTATTCTCCCTCTCTTTCACTCCTTAATCCCCCATTTCCACCTTCTGCATTCACACATTTCTTAGCTCTTATCTATCTTACTCTGACTTTCATTCCAATCCCAGATCCTTCCTTGTCCTTCACCCTTTTCTTGTATCCAAAGCTTTCTTCTGTCTCTTGCCCCCTACTCGGCTTCCCATGAACCCTTTTTCACCTCCCCAGCCCCAATTTCACACCCTTTCATAGATCTGTCTCTTTCCTCTATCTCTTACCCTCTCCATAGTTCATCCAGGTCCTTCACATCATCTCTGTATCCCACTCCTTTTTCTCAATTTTCCTTCTTCTCAGACACTTGCCTTTTTACACCCTATGCTTGCCCACACTATTTTCTTCTCTATATCCCTTCCCTCCACACGCTTACCCCCATTTCTCAACCTTCTGTCTTTTTCATGCTCATCTCCCTTTCTCATTCTTCCAGACACTCCCTTTCTCGACCTCTTTCCTGCTTTCAGATGCACTTTTTCCTTTGCTATCCTGCCAGACACTTCCCTCTTTCTCACACCCTCCCTCTAGACACTCTTAATTCTAAGGACAATGCGTCCTCACAACATGGGTAATGCCACCGATGGAGCCTGGTATGGGAAACAGCTATCGAGCTTAGGATTTTTCCCAAAAGTTTTGAAGTGTTTCACTGCATATGGGTGTAATTTCCTGCCTACTGCTGTCTTGTGGAACCACCTTGGTTTTCTTCTTTCCACAGCGGTGAGAGGTCATGTCGCCACAGGCTCACTAGCCAAAAATGTAGTATTTTTCACAAATATTTGGTATTTTTGCCTTTTTTTCAGATCTATCACTATTGTGTAGCACCAATTCTCATTAGCATCTTAGTTAGGTTTTTGGGCATCTTTTAAGTTTCCTTTGTTTTTGTGTCCATCCAGTACAGGCCTCAGAAGAAAGCTTGGGTGCCTCAGTTGGGAATACTTTTCAAGATCTAATCATTTGATTTTTCTGTAGCTGTCTTTTTTGACATCATATCACAGAAGAAACTTGTCACCAGCAGAGGCTAAACTAGTGTTATTTAGCTTAGTTCACTACTGGCCCTGACCTTTCTATAAAAAGAAAGTGTAGTTGCAAGTCGAGGGTCAGGTTTAAACAAGGATTTATTCCCCTCCCGGGGTTTTGCTGGACTTTCAAAAATAATACACTTCCAAACTCAAAAGATAACCATACTTCTGGTATAAACAAATGGATAAAGAAAAGTAGCTTCTTGCTTCACAAATCAAATAACAAAACAAAATATCATCAAGGTAAACACCTGGGCAGTTTCCACTGTGCAGACCTGTCTCTCTAGCAGGCTTATTAGCTCTCAGCGCAGAGAGGTCTCTTCAGTCATCACTAGAGAACAGTCCATCTTTTCCTCATAAGATAAACCTTCATTCTGGTCAGTACACATGGGCTCCTCAAGTGACTCGTCTTCCCTCTGGCAGAGAGTTTGTAACCTCCCCCAGTCAGTGACTGGTCTCTCTTCAAAACTCTCTTCCTGGTCAGGGAGATAATTATCTGAGCCTTGATAAAATGCTTTTCAGCTTTTCTGTTACACCTTGCTCTTGTCAGTTTGCTGCCAGGCTTCTCACACAAACATTCAGGCTCTGCTCTCATACAAATATCCTGAAGCAGTTCACTATCTCTATTATAAGGATGTGAATACCTTAAAAGCTTCTGGCTTTCATTAGCAAAGGGTTTTCTGTGGTTAAACTCACGGTTGGAGAATGACTGCCTGTTATGTCTCCCAGCCCTTCTTGGCTTCTTATTCCAGGCCTCAGAATACACAGGGTTAGGCTGACAATACTCTGACCTTTTGTTGAAGGGTTTTAGGTTCTCTCTAACCTGCCAGGTTTCACAAATGCTTGCAGCTTCTGTGTCATCAAAACCTTCGTCAGAAATCATACAGGAATCCCATTCAGCCTCTCTTCCTGGATTCTCTCTCTCCTGGACTCGAGCATAGTAAGGATTCTCCTTTCTGGCCTGCTCCCAAGCTGTGGCCCGTTCCTGCTCCTGCACTCGAACTAACTCTGTTTGCCTGCCTGCTTTCTTATGCAGAGTTATGGGCGTTTTCCTGCACATGTGCAGAGTGTTTCCCTCAGTGTTTGGGGAGTGTCTGTTGGCTGGGCGTGCCTTCAGGTCTCGTGCCTCAGCCTGCTCCGGTTGCCTATAGCAACTAGGAAGCTTTTTCTCTCCCTTTCTGTCAGAGTCTGTGCCGTACTCTTCAGCTTTTTGTGTCTTAAAGTTACAGGGCACATTTTCGGTGTTACAAACTCCCCAATGGATTTAAAAAGTGCACCTATTGCAGCAAGCCCATATCCATGATGGATGCTCATAATTAGTGTTTGCTGTGTCTGGGGCCTGACCACAATCCCTCTCATTGTTGTTTGTGTTCAGAGATGTCAAAGAGTGCTCAAAGGTTGTGAAAATCAGCACACCTGAATTTTTGGCAATGATAAGTTTGGTGAATTGGCATTAGAAACATTGGTTTCTAAGGGCCAGGGAACTGTATTGGACACTAGGGATGCATCGATATCAACGGTGCATCGATCACCCTTGACATCGAGTATCAGTAGAACCCAAAAGGAACCTTTCAGTTCCTGTCCAAATAAAAGGAAGGATTTGATCATATCTTCATCAATGTCGAGGACTTGCAATAGTGAACACCAGGAGGAGGTTAAAATGCACCTGAGCTGTACTTCATAGGAGCGAGATTTTGAAAGCATCAAGGCATTGAGGGAACTAGTGTCCTCAAAGCATCCCTGACATGAGAACTGTTTATCCTTCTTGACACAGGAAAGAGCACAATAGACTGCAAGGACCCAAGACCAGGCATCCAATATACTCCAACCATCTCAGAAGGATGTGGCCACTGACCCACCTTTAACTAAGCATTACAACAATAGGGTGGTTCAGTGCACTCATCCAAATTTTCTTCCTAAGGTAATGTCAGATTTCCATCTTAACCAATCATCCTGCCAATATTTCTTTCCAGGCCTCATACCCAGAAAGATGAAATGCATTGCACATTCTGGACTGCAAGAGAACCTTAGCCGTCTATTTGGAGCAGACTACAGCCCTTAGAAATGCACTTTAATCCAATAGATTCGCAGACAGCATTTCTTTTGCTTATTCCCAAGCAAGCTTGACTCTTAAGGATCATGTCACAGCTCATGATGTCAGTAATGACTGCTTCAGTAGCCCAGTAGAGATCAGCCTCTATAGAGAAAATTTGCAAGTCTGCAACATGACCTTCTGTTTTTGCATTCACATCACACTACTGTCTTCAAAGAGACTCCTAACGTAACAATAGTTTTGTCCATTCATCCTCTTTGGGGATTAGAATCCAAATTCTCCCCCCCCCCCCTCCAACCAATTTATTTTCATGTCCAGACTACCTTTGTGCTGCATACACTTTGTAGCGCTATATAAATGATTAACAGTAGTAGTAGTTGTGAGGACTTGCTACCCTGCTTATTCTTGGAGAAAATCAAATTAATTACCTGTAGCAGCTGTTCTCTGAAGACAGCAGGACACAAGTCCTCACATACCCTTCCATCTTCCCAAGAAGTTGTAGTCTATTCTCAGCTTTATTATTCTTCAGACTCTTTATTAGTACAAAAACTAAGTCACAACAGAGCCAACATACAGCCTCTAGTCAGCGTACAGAAGGAATGTATCTTCCATTTTACACCTAAAAGAACCTATTTCCCACCTGCCCTTCCTTCAAACTTTAGCTCCATAAAAACAGTGACAAATTCAATTAAACAGGTAGCAAACAAAGAGGAAACATTTGGGAAGGAGTAGATAACATGAGGAGGGATCTGGCTAAGCTTAAAGAATGGTTGAGAATTTGGCAGCTGAGATTTAATGCTAAAAAATGAATGGTCATGCATTTGGGCTGCAAAAATCCAAGGGAGTGGTACAGTGTAGGTGACAAAGTACTTCTGTCCACAAAAAAAAGAGCGGGATCTGGACATGATTGTTTCTGATGACCTTAAAGTGGCTGAACAGGTAGAGAAGGCGACAGCGAAAACCAGAAGGATACTTGGGTGCATAGGGAGAGGAATGGGCAGCAGAAAAAAGGAAGTGATAGTGCCTCTGTATAAGTCTCTGGTTCATCCTCATTTGGAGTATTTTGTGTAATTCTGGAGACCGCACCTTCAAAAGGATATAAACAGGATGGAGTCATTGCAGAGGGTGATTACTAAAATGGTTAGTGGTTTTCATTATAAAGCATATGGGGACAAACTTAAAGTTCTTAAAGGTATACTTTGGAGAAAAGGCGGGATAGAGGAGATATGATAGAGACCTTTAAATATCTCCATGGCATACTGTAAATGCACAAGAGGAAAGCCTCTTTTGATTGAAAGCAAGCTCTGCAACAAGAGGACAAAGGATGAGGGTGAAAGGGAATAGACTCAGGAGTAGTATGCAAAAATATTTCTTTAGGGAAAGAGTGGTAGATGCTTGGGATAGTCTCTCAGTGGAGGAGGTAGAGACGAGGACAGTATCTGAATTCAGAAAAGCATGGGACAAACACAGAGGCTTTCTGAAGGGAAAAGGGGGACTATTGTAGTTGATACGAAAGGGCAGACATTTGTTGTTGTTAAGTGCCGTCGAGTCGGAGTCGACTTATGGCAATCCTCTGGATAGCTATTCTAAATTGTGTTCGATCTTGAGTCAGGCGGCTCATTGTTGACAGACTGGTACCTGTAGCTGCTGTTATTGTATCGAGCCATCTCATTGCTGGCCTTCCTCTTTTGCGCTGACTTTCTATCTTACCAAGCATGATGTCTTTCTCTAATGATCTCTCTCTTTGCATGATGTGTCCAAAGTATGAAAGCCGAAGTCTTGTCATCTGACCTTCTAAAGAAAGCTTAGGTTTGATCTCCTCTAGTACCGACTGATTTGTTCTTCGGGCAGTCCATGGTATACACAGTATTCGCCGCCAGCACCATAATTCAAAGGCATCAGTTTTCTTCCTGTCTATCTTTTTCACTGTCCAGCTTTCACATCCATATGATGTTATTGAAAATACCATGGCTTGAACAAGTCGAATCTTTGTATGGAGAGGGACATCTCTGCTCTTGAGAATCTTATCTAGGTCTTTCATAGCCATTCTGCCAAGAGCAATGTGTCGTCTGATTTCTTGACTGCTTGTTGCTTCTTTATTGATAGTTGATCCAAGTAGGTTAAAGTTGTTCACAATTTCAATTTCTTCTCCTTCAACGATGAACCTGTTGATTATGCCAGTTGTCATGATCTTTGTCTTCTTTACATTAAGGTGCAGGCCCATTTTGAGACTATGGGGCATGTTTACTAAAAGCCGCCAATGTGCGCAGCCGCACAATAGCGCACTAAAAGCGGTTTTAAGAGCGCTTAAGCGCCCCACACACGTGCGATGAAGCCCCGCACCCTTGCGCGTCACACTAACGGGTGCCGCAAAAGTACGGGCCCGCAAATGTCCGATAGAGGCGTGGAAAGGCTAACGGAGGGCGGAGGAAGGCCCCGGAGGGGCGGAGAGACGGGGTTAATGGGCGGGGATGGGGAGGGGAGAGGCGCCCCGCACATTATCGGGGCTGAATTTCCAAGGAAAAATAGCGCGAGTGAATCACTCGCGGTAGAATGCATTTAAAGGGAAGAGAAACCATTTCCGTCAGCAACATACAGCAAAACCGGGGAAACCTGAAAAACGTGAGCAGTGTGATACATGTGCACAGCCCAAAAGTGGAATTAAAAATAGAAAAGGACCACAACAAAAATTGTAAAAATAGGAACTCAGCTGGGGAACAGTTATAGTAATGGGCAAAACTAAAAAGCACACCCAGGAAAGTTCCAGCAAAAAGAAATGATTTTTGGAAAGGTGTACGGAGCGGAGACTCTTCCAAAAAACATTTCCTTTTTGTTGGAGCTTTCCTGGGAGTGTTTTCTATGGTTGCCCATTAATATCACTGTTGCCCAGCGTGGTGATATTGTGTCCCCCATTTTCCGTGGTCATTTCCGGGGTTTATGTGCACGTTTGTCACCAGACAGGGTGCATGTGCCCACAGTAAAAATGCGTAGAGCAGGGTTTGCGACTCCATCCTGCCAGGTTTACTACCTCCAGGGGCTGCACTGTCTCCGTGGGCAGAGTGTGGTGCAGCAGACAGAGCCAGTACCTCTAGGACCAGAGGGTCAGAGGTTCAAATCCCAGCTGGGGCACTTGCCAGCCCAATCCCTATATTTTACCCACCACTAAACAAAGATAGCGCAGACACCCCTGTATTGCAGGGAACATAAGCATGGTGAAAACACCCATATTTTACCCAACACTGCACACACACCACAACAATGGGCATTACCTACAGCCAAGTCCCCCAAATGCAGTCCCGTACTGCCACATTGCAATCATGTCATCTGCTTTTTCTGAGAGAAGCTCATGCCAGCATGTTGGCGGACGAGTACATGTGGTGCAGGGGGCAGTGGCTGCTAGCCACAGAAGACAGAGGCCTAGCCATGTGCAGGCTGGCACAGTCCACTGCAACAGACAGGCCCTGCCGGATCCACAGTCATGGATGTTCCAGGGAATCCAGCCAATCTGTGGCTACACAGTGGTGCAGTGCACACAGACAGTGCATACAAGAACAGAAGATCACAGGTTCAAAGCCCAGCTGGGGCTACTGCCAATCCTGCCCACATACTTTTCCCACAACTAAACAGTGATAGTAAGGACACACCTTTCGTGGCGAGGACATATGCAATGGTACTACGTCTATCTTTTACCCCACTGAGCACAGACACCATGAACAGGGGCAGTACCTAGAGCAGAATCTCCCAAATGCAGTCCTGGTGGGCCACACACCAGTCAGGGTCCATGCTGCCACTCATACAAATGCCTGTGCTGTATATCTATGCACCACCCCCATGGCATGTAGATGTAGCTCATGCATATTCATGAGGGACAGCAGGAAAACCCGAACAAACCTGGACTGGAGTTGGGAATCTCTGCCGTAAAGCAGCAGCCAACAGGGCCAGACACACCCATACCCACACCCACAGGCCCCATTGGCCAATGTCTCCTGGAGAGGCAGAACATTGGACCCTGCGTGCATCTCCCAATGCTAGCACCTGCATACCTTAGCAATGTCACCCTACACCTGAGGTATACGGTACACAGCTCTGAGACGTTTGCTAGGAGTACTGGCAGATAGCTATCCATACGTTACGCACATACTGCTAGTTGACCCCATCCGAACAATCTGTTAGGTGTTTGCGGTGCGTGCTCCAGGCCTGGCCTCTGACGGTGTTTACCACCCTGGGGAGTGACCCCCAGCAGTACTGCGTACCATATCCATGCCTTGCCGTGCCCAGGACTGGTTTGGTGGGCAATGCTAATTACCTCCTCAATAGTAGCACCATGATGGCATAGGTGTGGAAGTGTGTGTCTGTCTATACCAGGGGTGGGCAAACCTGGTCCTGGAGGGCCGCAGACCAGTCAGGTTTTCGGGATATCTCTAATGCATATATATCTCATGCATGTTCATTAGGGATATCCCGAAAACCTGACTGGTCTGCGGCCCTCCAGGACCGGAGGTGCCCACCCCTGGTCTATACAGTGGGTGTTGGCTGCAAGCCCCCTTCCACAGCCCACACTGCCAGCACTGTTGCCAGTACTGGCCTGTCAATGTGCATAATGAGTAGCAAGGGACCATGGGTATAGCTCAGACAGGGTAGGCTGACCAGGATGCAGCTGCACAGGGCATAGGGCACTGGCAGGGACATGGTAGTGGCCAGCCACCACCTACACAGACAGGGTGACCTCTGTATGTGCTGCTGGGAGATCACTCTCACCCTGAGTGTGCAGTGACAGCAGCATGGCTAGGCACCCCCATAGTGCTGTATTGTGTTTCTATCATGTGATATATATGGGTTCCCTGTTGGGATCTCTTCACTGACATCTGCTTGTGTGTGCTGCCACCCCAGTTGTGGGTGCATGCATTTCCATCAGGACCAACCAGCAGACTGTTCACAGCTGGTATGTGTCTTGATGGAGCACCTTGCAGGGAGCAGTGGCTGATGGTTTGCTGCAGGAGAATATCAGATGGTGGTGGGGTGCATTTGTGAATATACAGGCCTAATGTCTGTCTGATATTGTATTATGGAGGTGTGTGTATGTATGTAGCTACTTGGACTGCCCTGTGGGGTGTCTGTTCCTCAGCAGGACTGGGGTTGGTGGTCCACTCTACTGTCATCAGTGCAGGGGGTGTAGGATGGGGAATCTGTTGGTGGGAAACCCTGTTTTATCCACCTGGGAGGGTTGTCCCACTAACTGAGACAGACAGAGCTTTCCAAGATGTTTATGCAGCACCTACCTATCTCACAGGTTATTGCTGCTTTGGAGCTCTGGCATGGCCACATTTAGCTATGCAAGGTGTTGTGGACCTGGTCCTGGGCGCAACATCACACACTCAGGGTGAGCACACTTACCGCACAATGTGATGTTGTTTAGCTACTCTTTGCCGTTTGTCCACCCACTCAGGACACCCTACCAGGCCGGGGAGCTTTAGGGGTGCATTTCCCATTCTGTGGACAGCTGATTTGCATTTGCAGTGCATCATGGGTACGGGTGGCCTAACCCTATCCTGTTTACAACAGCAGACTGTCTGTGAGGTGACGTGCAGGCTATCTGCAGCCAGCCAGGGGCTTGCTTACAGCTATAGAGCTGTAGCACAATGGTTACGTCACTGCCTATGCAGCCAGAGGTCATGGGTTCAAGCCCACAGTGGGGTTCTGTGATAGGGTTGTCCAAGGCTTTTTTTTTAATGTACTGTACATATGTTGATGCCAGCAATTACACCCTCAGCGTACTGTACCCATAAGGTGCCTCTGCGGGTGCTTTATGGGGCGCCCTATAGGGCACTTTATGGTTGCCATCCATATAGGGTGCACTATACATTATCCTGTGTCGCAACATACATGCTGCCCTATAGGGGACATTCTAGGGTGCCTTGGCGGACGGTGCACTGTAACATGTGCCTTATGGGCCGCCTTATGTTAACATGCTGTGAGAGTGCGTTTGCTAGTAGTTATCACAAAATAAAATTAATAAGCCTCCTACAGCACAAAGCATACTGCCTCAGCTACCCTTTTTCACAGGGCACTGTGAGGGATTGAACCTGTGGCCCCTGCACCATTGGTCAGTGTTTTAACCATTGTGCTGTGGCTGTGTTCCTTTGTTTTAGCATCAGCGTGCCGCCTTGTGCCGCCCAAAATTAGCAGCGCCTTAACATGCACTGCGTCCTACAGCAATAATGCCCATAACAGGTCATGTTTCATCAAGCCGTGTTCATTGGGCACAGTGGGGGATCAAACCCATGATCCCTGCATGGGTGGCTGGTGTCTTAACCATTGTGCTATGGCTCTGTTCCTCTTCTTGCACATCAGCGTGCCACTTCTTCCACACACTATTAAACTGCCTCCTCACACATCAGCACGCAGCCTTATGCCCATCAGCGCGCCGCCTCCTGCTGCCCACAATTAACAGTGTGCCGCCTTGTGCCGCCCAAAAAGAACAGTGCGCCGCCTTGTGCCGCCCAACAAGAGCAGTGCGCCGCCTTATGCCGTACAAAATGTACAGTGTGCCGCCTTATGCAGTCCAAAATTACGTTGCCTCCTGAACCACTTTTACACATTCAAGGTGGTGCCTCAGCTGGCCTTTTCCGTTGTGCACAATGGGGGATTGAACCCATGGCCCCTGCACCATTGGTTAGTGTCTTCACCATTGTGCTATGGCTCTGTTTTTGTGTATGGACATTTGCGCAACGCCTTATGCCGTCCACAACTAACAGCGCACCGCCTAATGCCGCCCAAAACGCACAAGATGAACAGCGCGCCGCCTAATGCCGCCTAACATTTACAGCGCATCGCCTAATGCCCCCCATATCTGGCAGCGAAACGCATAATGACGCACAAAATTAGTTACTGCCGCCCAAACGTTACAGCGCGATGCCGAAGGCCGCAAAAAAAGTGTGCCTCCTAAAACACTTGTTAACCATTACTATTCATGCCTCAGCCAGAGGTTTTTGGTTGCGCACACTGGGGAGTGGCCCCTAACCAATGGCCCCTGCACCATTGGTTAGTGTCTTCACCATTGTGCTATGGCTCTGTTCCTATATGTGCCCAGCAGCGCCCCACTTAGCCTTTCCACGCGCTAATGTGGGCCCCGCACATTAGCGCGACGCGCACACGTACGGTCGGTTTTTTTCCCTTGTTCTGCCTGAACCGCCCACTCCTTATATGGCACACGCACACTAACGGGGACCCGCACATTTTCGGAGTTTAGTAAACATGCCCTTATGTTCTTTGATTGTGAGTAGCAAATGTTTCAGATCATCTTCACTTTCAGCCAGTACTGTGGTATCATCAGCATAGCAAAGGTTGTTGATGAGTCTTCCACCAATCTTCACACCTCTGTTGTCTTCATACAATCCTGCTTCTCTGCTGATTTGTTCTGCATATAAATTAAACAGGTAGGGGGAAAGTATGCAGGCTTGTCTTACACTTTTGCTTATTTTAAACCATTCTGTTTCTCCTTGTTCCATTCAAACTGCTGCTTCTTGATCAATGTACAGATTGTGCAAGAGTACAATCAGGTGTTCTGGTATACCCATGCTTCTTAATGTGGCCCAGAGTTTCTCATGGTTTACACAGTCAAAAGCCTTGCTATAGTCGATAAAGCACAAATAGATATCCTTTTGGTATTCTTTAGTCTTTTCAAGGATCCATCTCACATCTGCAGTGATGTCTCTCGTTCCTCGCCCTTTCCTGAACCCTGCTTGCACTTCAGGTAGTTCTTGTTCCAGGTATGGTTGTAGTCTCTTTTGAATAATCTTCAGTAGAATCTTGCTGGCATGTGAGATCAGAGCGATTGTGTGATAATTTCCACAGTCATTTGGATCACCTTTATTTAGTATTGGTATAAACACAGATCTTTTCCAGTCAGTTGGCCATGATGTTGTCTTCCATATTTCTTGGCAGAGCCTTGTAAGTACGGTAACAGCTGCATCAGATTGCTGTAATATTTCTGTGGGAATGCTATCAATGCCTGGTGCTTTGTTCTTTGATAAGGCTTTCAATGCTGCTTTAACTTCTTCTTTCATCACCAATGGTTCCCGATCATAAGGTACAGGTTGAAACGGCTGTTGGTCCACTTGATCTTTATCATATAAAAACTCTGTATATTCCTTCCACCTTTTCTTGATCTTCTCAGCATCATTCAACATAGAACCTTGAGCATCTTGTAACATTCCAATTCGAGGCTGGAACTTTTTCTTTAACTCTCGTAGCTTTAGGAAAGCCGATCTTGTTCTTCCTCTAATAGTTTCTGCTTCTATTTCCTTGCATGCGTCATTGTAGTACTTTTCCTTGTCCTGTCTTGCTGCACATTGGAAATCTCTGTTGAGTTCTGTTATTGTCTTTCTTTCTCCTCTGGCTTTAGCTTCTCTGCGTTTCTGGGGAATTTTCAGAGTTTCCTCTGTCATCCATTTTGGCCGTTTTTTGCTTTTTCACCTTTTGTAGAGACTTCTCGCTTTCTTCCAACACAACCTTCTTGATGTCATTCCATAACTCTTCTGGAGCTCTGTCATTTGTATCTAAAGCAGCAAATCGATTTTACAGGCAGTCTTTAAATTCCAGTGGTATATTCTCAAGGTCATATTTTGCTGCATTTATGAGTGGTTTGCTCTTTTTCAACTTTAGCTTGAGTTTGCATACTAGTAGCTGATGATCGAGTGGAGGAGTGTCCTAGTGGTTGGGGCAAGGTACTTCAGGCCGGAAGGTTGGGGGTTCAAATCCCACTAGAGGACAGCAACCTTGGGCCAGAAGGACTGGGGTTTCTAGTCCCACAGGTGCTCCTTGTGGTCTTGGGCAAGCCACTTAACTCTCCATAGCCCATGTTCCCTGTAAAATAGTTATCTCCAAGTTATAATGCCCTGTTCAATGTAATTTCAGTTTGTTCAATGTAAACTGCACTGATGCAGAATAGCGTGGTATATAAGAGAATGTAAATAAATCTGTACCACAGTCAGCTCCAGGTTTTGTCTTTGTTGATGTTATAGAACTTTTCCATCGTTGACTTCCACAGATGTAGTCAATTTGATTTTTATACAATCCATTGGGTGAAGTCCATGTGTACAGTCGCCGCTTGTGTTGATGGAAGAAGGTGTTTGAGATGAATAGATCGTTGGTCTTGCAGAATTCTATCAGTCTTTCTCCAGCTTCATTTCTGTTGCCAGGTCCATATTTTCCAACTACTTTGCCTTCTTCTTTGTTGCCAACTTTTGCGTTCCAGTCACCCATGACTATCAGGATATCCTGTTTGCATGTTCTGTCAATTTCAGCTTGTACTTGTTCATAGAACTCTTCAATTTCACTCTCTTCTGCAGCTGTTGTTGGGGCATATACTTGAATTATAGTTGTGTTGATAGGCATTCCTTGTAGACGAATAGAGATCAAGCGTTCGCTGACTGCATTGTATTTCATTACAGTTCTTGCAAGTTTCTTCTTTATTATAAATGCAACACCATTTCTTCTTTGTCTTTCATTTCCTGCATAGTAGACCATGTGATCATCTGATGCAAAGTGCCCGATGCCAGTCCATTTCAGTTCGCTGACACCCAACAGATTAAGTTGTACACGTTCCATTTCATTCTTTACCACCTCCAACTTCCCTTGGTTCATGCTTTGTATGTTCCATGTTCCAATGCGTAAGACATCTTTATAGCTTCTGACTCTCATTTCATGCACAACTACATCAGCAGTCAGATGTCCTGAGGGTTTTGATCCAACCACATCATAAATACTGGCTTTACTCTGAGAAGTCTTCAGCTCTTCCCCAGTAGCTAATTGAGTGCCTTCCGACCTGGGGGTCTCATCTTCCAGCGTTATAGCACAATTTGTTTTGTTGTAACTATCCATTGGGTTTTCATGGCAAGATACAGAAGTAGATTGCCGGACCTTTCTTCTGCGCAGTTTAAGTTTGGTGTTGTTACCGTTGTCACAGAAATGTGATCCTCCGCTGTCAACACTATCCCATTCTGCTGCTGCCCAGATGGGTGGTTTGTCTTGGTCTGGCACCTTAGCTGAGACCTGTCCATCTTGGGAGACCCTGCCAGTAGTTAAACTACCGATAGTTTAGCTCTCAGCATCACTGATGCACACAAGCCCTCACAGCACGACAAGCTGCAAACCAAGTGAGGGAGGGCAGACTAGAGAGGTCATATGGTCTTTTTCTGCCGTCATGTTTCTATGTTTCTAATAATCAAAAATGAGAGCCAATTATTCTAAGGCCTTCCCAGATCTTCACATTTTGTTTCTACAAAGTGATTCTTTAAATAATGGAAAACCCCCGTAAACACACAGGCTTACTGATTAAGGAGAAGGCTCCAGGCCCTATGAGATAATGTTGCCCAATGAGGCTCCCATACATCTTGAAAAATTTTCTACCCTGCTGCTTTATCATTTCACACTGCCTTTTTCTCAAAAAGTAATAGTTCAAAAATTAGGCCTTTGAATTGGTCCAAGCAAGGGAGATGGGGCCTCCTTCATGCAATAAGAATGGCTTTCATGGCTAAGAGTAATACTTTAGACAGAAACAACTTTTTCCCCCTTCACAAAGATGGACATGATGCAGAGTGTGAAAATAAAACTACTTCCCACTATCCCAGACAAAAAAGCGAGAGACAAGCCTCCAATATTTTCTAACAAGTGCACAAGACCAGAACTTATGTCCCAGCTGTGCTTTCACATCCACACACTTACTGCAGGGACCACGGTCTGCAAACTCGTTGCAAAAAGCATGACAGGAACATTACATCTCCGGGAACAAGCAGGAATGTAATCTTCACATATGGGTACCGTCGACACCGACGGAGCCTGCTCCCCAGCGTCCAAAAGGAAAGCTTTTGGGAGCATCCCACCATGCATGCATGCTGCCTTCCCGCCCAACTATCTCTCTCACTTCAGTTCTTCGTTTTCTGCGGAGCCGACAGGACGTGTCCCCTGTCACCGCAGAAAATCTTCTGTTATTTTTATATTTTTTGTGGTTGCATCTGCCTTCCGTTGACGCCTACCGGTAATACCAGTGCTTTTCTTTCTTTTCTACTAAAAATATTTCAATTTTAGTGCTTTTTTCTCAGGGATTTTTTCCCTGCTCTGGTGCTTGGCGCCATTTTGGGCATTAGGCCCTCTTTTCTTTTACCATGGAAAAACCAGCCACTGGTTTTAAAAAAATGTTCAAAATATGGCGGTACAATTTCTATTACCAACACCTATGACTGGTGTCTTAAATGTTTAGGTCCTGACCATTGCCCTGCGGAGTGTCTCTCCTGCAGGAAGTTGACTAAAAGAAGTCTTCAGAATCGTGCGAATCAACTCTGTGCCCTTTTTGCTTCAGACACGATGTCTGTAGCATCAATGTCTTCCAGGGCTTCTACTTCTTCCCAGGGATCTCAGGTAACTAAACACAAGTCTTCTAAAACTAGCCGGTCCTCGAAGGGTAGATCTCCCTTTAAACATCAAGATGCGACTGGCGTTGCCCTTGAGGATATTTCACCGGCAAAACATCCCCGGTGGGAGTCTTCAGGCTCCAAAGCTTTATCGGGGCTCCAGGATGTTCCCGAGGCCTTGGCCTTGATGGAACTACTGGTGCCACGCTCAGGGGTTGTGGCCGCTTCCACCGGTACCGACACCCCGGCATGGGCAATGGACAAAAGACTCCTTGCTATCAAACGCAGTCTAGTGACTCTTTTAGCTACTTCGGTACCGCTAAAGTTGCTGCAGACGGTTCTGCAGGCACCGGTACTGGTACTGGTGCCAGTGCCCTCGGTACCTGCTTCAATAGGCATGCTTCCCCCGATGCCGAGTTTGGAATCTCTCTGCAGCATGGGGGATCAGGTACCGACATCGAACGGTACCGACGCCATCTGCTTCGGGAGAACCTGGTGCTTCCTCCTTTTGAGTCTTCTGATTCCGATGACTCGGATGATTCCACCGGTACCAGAGCTGAACTTTTACAAGATTCAACTCCTTCTCCTCAACGCAGAATGTCCCCTCCTGAGGATATGTCTTTTCATGATTTTGTACATGATATGGCAAAGGGTCTTGCCATTACAGTAGTACCAGAAAAGGACCCTAGGGCAGAAGAATTGAGAATTCTTCAATATCCTTTGGCTCCAAAGGAGGCAACTATGCTTCCTATACACCAGATCTTACATGATCTAATGTTAAGAATGTGGAAAGCTCCTTTAACAGTATCTCCACACTCTAGACATCTTGACACTATGGGATATGTTTACTAAGCAGTCTTAACGTGCAGCCGGTGTTAGTGTGCAGGATGCCATATAAGGTAGTGGGCGTTCCGGTCTTAAGGTAGCATTTAGGGTTATCATGTGATAAGGTACGTTTTCGTGTGATAGAGGGAGCTGTGGCACGTTAATGCGCATTAGCCTTAATTAGGTGCGCTTACCTACAAACAGAGCAACAGAGGTGTAGCACAATGGTTACTGCATTGACTGATGAAACTGGGGTCATGACTTCAATTCCCCAGTGGGCTTGATGAGTAAGGCTGTCTGAAGCAATGCCCTTTACTTTAAATCAGTGCTGTCTGAGGCATTTTCTTTTTTAATTTAAATTAGTGCTGCCAGCAAACACACCCTCACAGTGCTGTAACCTAAGGTGCTGCATAAGGCACCCTATAAGGCACTCCAGAGGGCACATTATAAAGTGCACTGTCCACCAAGGCACCTTATAATGTTCCCTATAAGGCGCCTTATAGGGCGCTTTAGAGGGCGCCTTATGAGGCACCTTAAGGCTACAGAACTGTGAGGGTGTTTTTGCTGGCAGCACTAATTTAAATTAAAAAAGAAAATGCCTCAGACAGCCCTATCAAATAGCCCCACTGTGGGATTGAACCCATGACCTCTAGGCTCCATAGGCAGTGAAGTAACCAGTGGGCTACAGCTGCTAACAAACCCCTGGCTGGCTACAGAAGGACTGCAGGTCACCACACAAACTGTCTGCTGTGGTTACCAGGATAGGGTTAACCCACCTGTACCCATGATGCACCGCACATGCAAATCAGCAGTCTACAGATGATCACAAGATGGGGTGTGCACCCCCACAGCACCTCGGCCTGGTAGGGGGAACTGACCATATGTGTTACTGGCACAGAGTAGCTACAGACCGTCACATTGTACGGGTACTGTGCTCCCCCTGAGGGTGCGGTGGGCTGCCCAGCACCAGGTCCACAGCAACTTTCATAGATGAACTATGCTATGCTGCAGGCCCCCATCAGTGCTAGAGAGTGGGGGTGTGTGTGTGTGTATGGGGGGGTGGGGGGGGGGGGGTGGGGTGGTGTGGGGGGGGGGGGGGGGGAGGTGTGTGTGTGTGTGTGTGTGTGGTGTGTGTGTGTGTGTGT
Source organism: Ichthyophis bannanicus (assembly GCA_033557465.1). Classification (NCBI taxonomy): domain Eukaryota; kingdom Metazoa; phylum Chordata; class Amphibia; order Gymnophiona; family Ichthyophiidae; genus Ichthyophis; species Ichthyophis bannanicus. The sequence continues at coordinate 928,300,706 of CM066034.1, forward strand.
GGGTGTGTGTGTGTGGGGGGGGTGTGTGTAGGGGAGGTGGGGGGGGGGGGAGGTGGGGGGGGTGTGTGTGTAGGGGAGGTGTGTGTGTGTGGGGGGGGGGGGGGAGGTGGGGGGGGTGTGTGTGTAGGGGAGGTGTGTGTGTGTGGGGGGGAGGTGGGGGGGGTGTGTGTGTAGGGGAGGTGTGTGTGTGTGGGGTGTGTGTGTGTGGGGGGGAGGTGTGGGGGTGTGTTTGTGGGTGTGTGTGGGGGTTTGTGGGGGGGGTGGGGGGTATGTGTGTGGGTGTGGGTGTGGGGGGGAAGTGTGTGTGTGGGGGTGTGTGTGTGTGTATGTGTGGGGGGTGTGGGTGTGGGTCTGGGTGTGTGTGGGGGTGGGGGTGTGTGGCGTGTGTGTGTGGGGGGGTGTGGGGGTATGTGTGTGTGTGTGTGTGGGGGTGCGGGTGTGTGTGGGGTGTTAGCAGTTCCCAAAGCTGAGGAGGTTACTGGAGTTCAACCACTTACTGTGCTCAAGGAAAGTCCCACTAAAGCACCAAAAAGAAAGTAACCTTGCTTTAAAAATGTACAAAAAACCCTTTTAAGAGCTCCCAGTCAGAGAGCTAACAAGTTAATATAATAAAACAAACCCTTAAATCCTTACTGTTGATTGATCTGGAGAGCTCCTGTAGGAAAGCCTGAACAGGGCAGGGCACTGGAGCCTTTTATGCAGACCCTCAGCTGCTCTCAGGTAATCAGGCCCACTAACTCCTGATTAAGTGTTAGCAGTTCCCAAAGCTGAGGAGGTTACTGGAGTTCAACCACCTACTCTGCTCAAGGAAAGCCCCACTAAAGCACCATTCGAGCACCGTCAGCTCTAGAGGCAAGTCATGCTCTTTCCTGGGCAATGCACATACTGCAGTACTTGGGATGGATCATAAACCTTCCAAAGTCCCAGCTCACCCCATCTCAATCCCTCGAGTTTATAGGGGCTCGCTTGGACACACAGCAGTCAAAGGCTTTTCTGCCTCAGCCTCGCTGTCTGCGCATCATCGAACTAACATCTCAAGCAGTGCTACAAACCTTCCTCACTGCCCGACAGATGCTTCGACTTCTAGGACACATGGCATCTACAGTCCATGTGATTCCTTATGCACGCCTTCACATGCGAGCGGCCCAGTGGACCTTAGCTTCCCAATGGTCCCAGGCCTCAGGATGCCTGTCGGACAAGATCAGAGTTACCACACGCCTGATTGCGTCTCTGCATTGGTGGCAATCTCTGGAAAACCTTACAGTAGGATCTCCTTTACAGCAACCCCTACCTCAGGCTGTCCTGACGACGGATGCATCCAAGTTGGGTTGGGGAGCCCACTTGGGCGATCTGTCTACCCAGGGTCTCTGGACCCCACAGGAGGCTTCTCTTCAAATAAACCTCCTAGAACTAAGGGCCATTTCCAATGCTATTCAAGTCTTTTGCTTCCATCTCATAAACAAAACAGTTCTGGTGCAAACCGACAATCAAGTAGCCATGTTTTACCTAAACAAACAAGGTGGAACAGGCTCTCTGCAATTATGCAACGAAGCTTTGCAACTGTGGGCCTTTGCCAGAGAGCATCACATTCATTTATTGGCAGTATACCTTCCAGGCATTCAAAACGTTTGGGCAGACAGGCTCAGCCGAGTCCTGTTGCCACATGAGTGGTCTCTCCACTCATATCAACTTGCTCGAGTATTTCAAGTCTGGGGAACAGCAGACATAGACCTCTTTGCAAGTCCACAGAATGCCAAACTTCCCCGGTACTATTCCAGACTTCCAGCTCAGCCATTTAGAAAGTCTTCTCAGCTTTTTCTGGCTTTTGACTCTAGTCATTTAGGACTTCCAGTCACTAAGAGAACTCTCTCTAAGTGGATTGCAGACTGTATTTCCTTTACCTATCAGAGTAAAGGAATCCCTCTTGAAGACCATGTCACGGCTCATAATGTTAGAGCCATGGCAGCCTCAACAGCTAATCTTCGTTCAGTTGCTATTGATGAGATCTGCAAAGCAGCAACTTGGGCTTCTGTACATACTTTCACTGCCCACTATTGTTTAGACAAGGGCTCCCGTCGGGATGCCTTGTTCGGTCAGGCTGTTCTACAGCATCTCTTCCATTCCTAGATCAACTCCTTCCCACCATCCACTCTTGGATGCCTGAGGTCCCTGGGAGGAAGCATGGCCCATCTTAGATAGATCCGCAACATGCTGGGGTCATCCCTAGGCATTTTTAGCTGGGGAGTCCCCATATGTGAAGAGTACATTCCTGCTTGTTCCTGGAGATAGCGTAGTTACTCACCTGTAACAGGTGATCTCCGGGAACAGCAGGAAAAAGTCTTCACAACCCACCCACCTCCCCTAGGAGTTGTCTTTCTCTCTCTTCTACTTCTCTCCTTTGGTCTCAGCTTTCAACTCAACTGAAGTGAGAGAGGTAGTTGTGCGGGAAGGCAGCATGCATGTGTGGTGGGATGCTCCTAAAAGCTTTCCTTTTGGACGCTGGGGAGCGTTCCCACACAGGCTCCGTTGGTGTCGACGGTACCCAAATGTGAAGACTTATTCCTGCTGTTCCCGGAGATCACCTGTTACAGGTGAGTAACTACGCTTTAATGCATCATCATGTGCTGCTGTTCCTGGTCACCTAACCATAATTTCAGCCCTATCAAAATGTTCTGAATGTGCTGGAGTGGAGGAGTAGCTCTCTGGAGGCTGAAAACTAGGGAAGTTGGGGTTCAAATTCTGCTTCTCCCACTGCTGTTCTTTGAGACTTTGGGCAAGTCACGTCATTCTCCATTGCCTCAGGTACAACTTTAACTATAAGTCCTCTGAGAGAAGGGAAATACTGTATGTCAATGTAACTTACCTTCAGCTACCACTACAAAATAAGGAGCTAAAAATCCAAAATAAATTTATTCACGTGGAGGCCTATTCCCTTCTGGACATCCAGCCCCTTATGCGGCCAGGCAGAATCGGGGCGTACAGCATAGACCCAATTCTGATCCTGCGGAGGCTAGACATCTCCATGGGATCAGAATTGAGTCTACCGGCCTGGATATGCAGGGTGGTCACACGCCCAGCCCCATACCCAGCTAATTCAGCCAGGCTCCTGAATGGAGCTGCAGAGCCATGGTATTCCATCGCCATGGCACCGCAGCTTTATTCAGGAACCGTGAATGCCGGCCGCGTCCAAGAATGTCCTTTCCCTGCAGCAAGTCCTCTAATCCAGCCTCCCATGGCCAGGGTCCGGCTGCGGGGAACCTCCTGCATGCCTTCCTGCTTTGTCCCCACTGGTCCCCGCTGCTACCCCAAGTCCAGGAGACTTATTCCACCTCTGAGGTGGAATAAGTACCCCGTCTAACCGGCCTACCCTGGACGTACAGGGCTGAACTCAGAATCGGCCCTGTACATCTGGGGTGATGACCCACCCACAGCCCACCCTTGCTCTGCCTTTCGCCTGCCCCCTCTCGCCCCCATCTAAGGCTCCCCATACAACTCTGCTAGCAGGGATGTACATCCAGGCAGGGCATACATCCCCGCTATTCATGACTCAGAATGACCCCCATAACTTTAATCATGATTTTGGTATCCCTTGAGTCCAGCATCTACCAGAGTTTTGGCCTAAGAAAATGTGGTAAAAGTGCTGGCATCTATCACTTTTACTAGTAGGCCAAATTAGATCTTGCCATCTTTAGTTTCAAATCTTACAAGACCAATACTTAATCCTCTTCTATGTCTTATTCACAACTTTTGTTATAATTCCTCACAGCCAACAGAATTTGTGAAGCTATTGTCCAAAAAAGTTCAGCCTCCCACTTGCTCATTAAAGTTTGGGCTTTAACTATGGTCCTTTCATGTACATTCCTCCAGCCATCTTGGAAGTCTAGTGCATCGATATCCATTGCTGTTTGTGGCTATAATTGCCACTCTGTGCAGTTTATCCCAATGCCCTCTTGGAAGTTCGATGCACAACCTATCTCTTTAAAGGTACAAATATACCTAATGTGGACATACCACTGCAGTTTAAGGTTGTAGTTGCTGTTCTGTATAGGTTGCCCCATGTCTATTTGAAGTCTACCGCAGACTGTTGCTTGGGGTTATAATCATCACTGTGCAGTTTACCCCAGTGTTTCATTTTTATAATTTTTGGCTACTAGGGATCCTCCATACTTATCGCATGCTTTTTAAATTTCTGTTACTGTTCTTATCTTTACCATCTCTACCAGAATTCTGTCCCATTCAACTGTCACCCTTTCACTTAAAGAAGTATTTTTAGATGTTGGTCCTGAGTCTCAGTCCCCAGAACCTCATTCTCTGATCTGTTTATTACACAGAGTTCGTCCATCTGAAAAAGGTTTGCTTCTTATGCTTGATAATGAATATCTTTGAGGTATTTAAATGCCTCTGCCCCCTCCCCCATATCTCCTTTCCACTAGGATATATTTATTTAGATTTGTAAGTCTCATGACCTATGATTTATGTTTAGGTCTTCTGATACTATGGGATTCTAAATTGTAAATTTAGGAGTTTACTTTTAAGCTAATTAGGTGCTTTGAGAGGACATTTGAAAATCTGTATGCAGAGTACTTTTACATTGTAAAATTAAATTTTAGACACACTATTAGATAGATTCCATTAAAAATTTTATATTTTCTATAGAGGGCCAGGGGTTCAATTCCCACATAGGGACAAATAACCTCAGGCCAGAGGGACTGGGGTCTCTAGTCCCACTGCCACTCCTTGTGACCTTGGGCAAGCCACTTAACCCTCCATTGCCTCAGGTTCACTTAGATTGTGAGCCCTTTGGGGACCAGGGAATAAAAAGTGCCTGTTAGAATATATCTGTAAACTGACATGATGCACAAAGTAAAGGGCAGTATATCAAGTGCCTTAAAACCATACTCGCAATTTCTGTCCCCCCAGGACCTCTTTCTTAACACCACCCTTCCTGGACCAATACTTCCTCTCTTCACCCCACCATCCATCCTCCTCTCTATTTCAATGCCAATTCCCCTTCCTTTGGAGTAAGCTCTTCTCTCAGATCCCCCCCTGGTGCAATTTCTCTCTCTCAACAGTCCCCCACCCCTTCCCCTGCCCGTGCTCACTTCCTTTGATATAAAGTAGCAGGCAAGCAGACATCTTTTCTTTGGTCCATGCAGATACAGGTGCTGATGTCCTGGCTTCCTCCTGTCCTAGCTGCTAAGCCTGTCTGCTTCTCTTGGCCTTTGTATCCCTCTGATATGGATATTCTCTCTTTGAACTGGTTCACATAAGTGCTAACTGGTTGATGTCCCAGTCTGATGACATCATCCAGCTAGGTTGGCAACAACTGGATGATGTTATCTGACTGCCTTGAGTGAGGATGATTTGGGGAGTGTTTCAGTTTTAACTGGACAACTCAAATTCCCATCAGGGAGGGAAAGGATTTATCGGGTTTTTCCAGTTATAATTGAAAATCAGAAACCCTATTTATGTTTCAGACTCTATACCACTTTCGTAGCCTTTCTCTGGACCATCTCCAACCCATCTATACCCTTTGGGTGGAACAGTCTTCAGAACTGAATGCAAGATTCTAGTTGAGTCTTACAAATGACCTATATAGAGGCACTAACAGGTTTGCTTTATCCTACTGATTTTGCCTCTTCTTATCCACCCCAGCATCCGTCTGGCTCTGGCATCTTATTGCACTGTTTTGCTACCTTGAGATTATCAGACATGATCACCTGGAAGTCTCTCTCCTGGTAGGTGTCAAGATTAGCATGATCATTAGGCAAATTAGGTGGTTGCCTAGAGTGACAATGGGCAGGAGCACCCATTGCTGCTGCTGCCGCCCCTCTCCAGAGCGTACTGCAGGGGCTAAAAGGGCACCACGGCTTTGCACTGTAATGTCATTCATGCTTCTACATCCCTCCGATTCCATTGTCTTTAACAAGAAGGAAGTGGAATTGGAGAGGGGAAAAAGTGCAAATGGAACCACGGGTGCCAGAACAAATGGTAACTCCGGCAGTGCGGTGCCTTTTTAAATATATTGCTGCCACTGCATGTCCTGGAGAGGGGTGGCAGAGGTGGCAATGGGCACGGATGTGGAGCAGGGACAGTGCCGGGAATGGGGTTTGCCTAGGGCACCTCATATCTTGGTAGGTGTATATTAGCCCTCACCACCCTCCCCAGCCCCCAAATCATCTACTCTTCCTTTATCTTTATCTTTATTTCTTCACTTTTTTTTTTTTGTAACTTTTATTTAGTCATATGTAATACATGCTAACAACAATGAACTGCAGGCCTCCGAGGGGTGAACTCTTATCCCCTCGAAGGTTACTAATCCATACAACTATGGCGATAGAAAACCAGAAAATCATTCAAACACAGTTTTTTTTTCTTTTTTATGGTGTGGGAACTCGGCTAACCCCCACCCCCTCCCCATTACTCCCCCCCCCATCCCGACCCCCCACCTGGAATCCTATCGTCCCATGTTAGCTCATACCAGACTGCTTCCATCCTAGGTAGTACCCGTTCCCTATCAGCACCTTAACACCCTGCATTCAATATTTCATTACGGCAGAGTGGGCCCAAATTTTGGATATATGATTCCCAAATTAACAAGAAGTGGGACCACCTCTTCACATTACCCCGAGCCCTCCATCTTTCTGCCAACATCAGTTGATGGAGATTATTTTGCCACTCCCAAAAGGATGGTGGTTGCTGGTCCCGCCACCTCCGGAGTATGGGCCCCTTCCCCACCAGACATGCCTTCCTAACCCAAAGCCGCACCCACCTTCCCCGGGGGAGAGAAGGGTTTAACTGATCCAACACCACCAGGGGGCCTGACCAACGAACCCTCTGCCGTATGCGACCGGCAATCCAGGAACCTATCCGTGTCCAATATGGTCGGATATACTTACACTCCCACCACATGTGCAACAAGGTAGCCAGTGGTTCCACACATCTAGGGCAGGTCCCATCAGCAGTGGCAATGTGACTACGCAAAGCTCTTCTAGGGGAAAAATACGCCCGTATTATACATTTGAATTGAATTTCTCTCCAACGGGGCCCTTCTGCCAGCTCAGGTATTCGCCTAAGCGCCTCCCTAACTGAACCCGGTAGGACCTCTTGTCGTAGTTCTATAGCCCAGGCCCTTTCTACAGCTCCATAGTCCGGTAGGACTCCGTAGAGCTCCAGGCGTGCCCTCAGGGTAGCTATTGTCAGACAATTTTCCCCCCCAAGATCAAAAAATTCCAAAATCTGTGCAGAGCGGTCAACAGCAAGCTCTTCTGCTGGCAGTGTGGCTACGTAGTGAGCCAACTGCAAATAAGCAAAGTAGTATTTAGGCTGTATATCGTATTCCCCCCGAATCTGAGAGAACCTTTTACATTTTACGGCCACGTCGACCACATGCCCTAATTGTCGGATTCCCTGTGCCTTCCAAGCGCGAAACATGCTCGACTCCGAACCCGGGGAAAAACTCGCATTACCCTGGATCGGTAGCCAGCTAGAAACCCTCCAGTTTTGTTTCCAGTAAAGGTTTAGTTGTCGCCAGGCACGACGCATGGAGTTCAACAGTCCACTGCGCTTAACATGCATAGGCAGACTGGCACTCTCCATATGTAAAACTGCCAGGATAGTGTGGGGAGCCGCCAGGGCTTCTTCCAACGCCCTAGGGGTATAAATTTCCATCTCGCCCAGCCAGTCCGCCAAATGTCGTGCCTGACAGGCCAACGCATAGAGCCTGAAGTCCGGAAAACCAACCCCTCCCCTCTTCCATGTACCCACCAGCCGGCACAGAGGAATACGGGCTCTAGCCCCCTTCCAAAGAAATCTTTGTATTTCCTTCTCTAATTTGTGCAGATCTCTATTCAACAACCAAACCGGTAACATTTGCAACCAGTATAATAGCCGTGGAAGTATCACCATTTTCACCGCGGCCACGCGGCCCAATAAAGATAACGGCAGAGAATGCCAGGCATTCAATTGAGCACGCATTCTGGAGCTGACTCGGTCTAAGGGGCATGTTTACTAAAAACCGCTAATTTGCGCGCCGCAAAATAGCGCACTAAAAGCGGTACTTAAGAGCGCTTAAACGCCCCGCAATCGTGCGTGTCACCCCCGCACAGGTGCGGGGCACAATACAGGCCCCGCACAAGTACGGGCCCGCAAATGTCCGATAGAGGCGTGGAATTTATTTATTTATTTTATTTACATTCTCTTATATACCGCACTATTCAGCATCAGCGCGGTTTACATGGAACAGAAACGCTCAGTACAGTTAACATGTATGAGTTTACAGATAACAGGGCAAGTAACTTAGATAACAGGGGTAAACTATTTACAAAAACTTGCTACATAAGCTTGTAAACTATTTACAAATATTGCTACATAAGGTTGTATGATCATGAAAACCAGTCAGGTTTTCGGGATATCTCTAATGAATATGCATGAGATATATATGCATTAGAAATATCCTGCCAACCTGACTGGTTTGTGGCCCTCCAGGGCTGGATTTGGAGACCCCTGCCTTACACCTCTGTCATTTAAAATCGTGAGTGGGCAAGGTACAGATGTCCTAGACATCGAAAGGGTATATAGAATGTGTCACATTCCTCCTCGATTCTCACCACCACCAAAAAGTTGTCTAATAGACAATTTTTTGGTGGTGGTGAGAAGTGAGGAGGACTGTGACAAATTCTATCTAACCTTTTTGATGTCTTGGACATCTGCACCTTGTCCACTCACAATCTTAAATGACAGAGGTGTAAGGCCGGGGTCTCCAGATCCAGCCCTGGAGGGCCACAAATCAGTCAGGTTGGCAGGATATTTCTAATGCATATATATCTCATGCATATTCATTAGAGATATCCCGAAAACCTGACTGGTCTGCGGCCCTCCAGGACCAGGTTTGCCCACCCCTGATCTATACAGTGGGTGCTGGCTGCAAGCCCCTTCCACAGCCCACACTGCCAGCACTGTTGCCAGTATTGGCCTGCTAATGTGCATAATGAGTAGCAAGGGACCATGGGTATATCTCAGACAAGGTGGGCTGACCAGGATGCAGCTGCACAGGGCATAGGGCACTGGCAGGGACATGGTAGTGCCTGGCCACCACCTACACAGACAGGGGGACCTCTGTATGTGCTGCTGGGGGATCACTCTCACCCTGAGTGTGCAGTGATGGCAGCACGGCTAGGTACACCCATAGTGCTGTATTGGGTTTCTCTCATGTGATATGTATGGGTTTCCTGTTGGGGCCTTTTCACTGACTTATCTGCTTGTGTGTGCATGCATTTCCATCAGGATCAACCAGCAGACTGAGCACAGATGGTATGTGTCCTGATGGAGTGCTGTGCAGTGGCTGATGGCTTGCTGCAGGAGAATATCAGATAGTGGTGGGGTGCATCTATGAATATCCAGGCCTGATTGGGGGGGGGGGGTGGTGTGTTCTGCTTCCCCAGCAGGACTGGGGTTGATGGTTGACTCTACTGCCATGGGGGGGGGGGAGGAGAAAGAGAAAATGAAGGAGGAGGAAAGGGATAGTATGGGGATCTGTTGGTGGGAGGCCCTGTTTTATCCACCGGGGTGGGTGGTGGTGTTGTTGTTTTGACTAACTGTGGCAGACAGCGATCTCCAAGATGTTTATGCAGCACCTACCTATTTCACAGGTTATTGCTGCTTTGGAGCTCTGGCATGGCCGCATTCAGCCATGCAAGGTGTTGTGCACCTGGTCCTGGGCGCATCATCACACACTCAGGGTGGGCATAGTAACCGCACAATGTGATGGTGTTTAGCTACTCTTTGCCGTTTGTCCACCCACTCAGGACACCCTACCAGGCCGAGGTGCTGTGTGGGTGCACAAGGACACCTCCCCTTACCAGGCCGGGTAGCTTTAGGGGTGCAGTTCCCATCTTGTGTGCATCTGTGGACAGCTTATTTGCATGTGCAGTGCATCATGGGTACGGGTGGCCTAACCCTATCCTGTTTACACCAGCAGACTGTCTGTGATGTGACGTGCAGGCTATCTGCAGCCAGGCAGGAGCTTGCTTACAGCTATAGAGGTGTAGCCCAATGGTTACGCCCCTGCCTGTGCAGCCACAGGTCATGGGTTCATACCCACAGTGGGGTTCTGTGATAGGGTTTTCCAAAGCATTTTTTACATTTACTGTACATATGTTGATGCCTGCAATAACACCCTCAGCGTACTGTACCCATAAGGTGCCTCTGAGGGTGCTTTATTGGGTGCCCTATAGGGCACTTTATGGTTGGCATCCATATAGGGTGCACTATACATTATCCTGTGTCGCAACATACATGCTGCCCTATAGGGGACATTCTAGGGTGCCTTGGCGGACAGTGCACTGTAACATGTGCCTTATGGTCCGCCTTATGTTAACATGCTGTGAGAGTGCGTTTGCTAGTAGTTATCATAAAATAGAATTAAAAAGCCTCCTAAAGCACTCCACAACATAAAATATACTGCCTCAGCTAGCCTTTTTCAATGGGCATTGTGAGGGATTGAACCCCTGGTCCCTGCACCATTGGTCAGTGTCTTAACCATTGTGCTGTGGCTGTGTTCCTTTGCTTCAGCATCAGCGCGCCGCCTTGTGGCCATTAGCGTGCCGCATCCTGCTGCCCACAATTAACAGTGCGCCGCATCCTGCTGCCCACAATGAACAGTGCGCCGCCTTATGCCGCCCCACAATGAACAGTGCGCCGCCTTATGCCGCCCCACAATGAACAGTGCGCCGCCTTATGCCGCCCCAAAATGAACAGTGTGCCGCCTTATGCCGCCCCAAAATTATTTTGCCTCCTGACACACATTTCCACATTCAAGGTGGTGCCTCAGCCAGCCTTTTTGGGCTGCACACACTGGGGGATTGAACCTGTGGCCCATGCACCATTGGTTATTGTCTTCACTGTTGTGCTACTGCTCTGTTCCTATATGTGCCCAGCTGCGCCCCACTTAGCCTTCCCATGCGCTAATGTGGGTCCCGCACATTAACGCGACGCGCACACATACGGTCTTTTTTTTTCCTTTTTCGGCCTGAACCGCCCACTCCTTATATGGCACAGGCACACTACCGCGGCCCCGCACGTTAGGAATGTTTAGTAAACATGCCCCTAAGTTACGAGCATATAGCTCTTGTGGAAGCCTGGTAATCACAATGCTCAGGTAAATAAACTGGTTCACGGCCCATTTCAACGGGAACTCCCCTCCCCAGCTCTCTCGAAGTTTGCCAGAGACGTCCAAAGCCTCCGATTTATCTCTGTTAATACGGAACTCTGCGAAACTGCCAAACAAAGTAAATTCCGCCAGCAATCGAGGCAGAGACTGCCTCGGGTCTAGCAAGTGGACCAAAAGGTCGTCCGCAAAAGCCGAGACCTTAAATCCCTGTCTACCGACCGTCACACCTTTGATAGTATTATCCAGTTCCATCCGACGAATTAAGGGATCCAACGAAAGGATGAACAATAGGGGGGATAATGGCCATCCGTGCCTCGCCCCAAGGGAATAGGCTCCGAGAGCACCCTATTACACATCACCCGAGCCGTCGGGTCTAGATATAAAGTCTTCACCATTTCACAGAAGGGCACCCCGAGCCCGTACATAGGCATCACGTAATGAAGATAAGTCCAATTAACCCTGTCAAATGCTTTTTCAGCATCAAAACTAACAAGTAACGATTGCAGGTGATGCTCCTGGACCCACTCCAAGGAAGCCACAACCCTCCGCACGTTACACACCGCATATCTCCCCCTGACAAAGCCCACCTGGGAATCATGAACGAGGTCCCCCAGCACCTCTGCTAGACGCTCCGCCAGTATTTTAGCCAACAACTTTGAATCAAAATTCAACAAAGAAATAGGTCTGTAGGAGGCAGCCTGAGTGAGGTCTTTACCCGGCTTTGGTATCAAAACAATATGTGCCTGGTTGGTCCCCCACTTCGAGGAGCCCCCTGCCCTGCATTGGTCAAAGGTCGCGACTAATAAGGGGCCCAGCAACTCTGAGAAAATTTTATAAAATTCAGCCCCGAACCCATCGGGTCCTGGAGATTTATAACAGCTCGCTTTCGAGATAACATGGCAGACCTCTTGAAGAGATATCGGTCACCCCAATTGCTCCCCCTGCTCCACGCTCAACTTAGGCAAGTCAAGGCCCTGCAGATAATCCTCCATCCGGACAGGAGATCCCCCATCAGCTGTATATGTTCTGAAAAAAATCTTTAAACACGGCTACTATTGCACCCTTATCCTTCTGGAGGATACCTTGAGCATCACGTATGGCCGCCACCGTTCTCCCAGCCCTTGGGCCCTTCAAACACCGTCCCAGTATTTTACCCAGCTTATCTCCATAGCAATGTAATTTGTATTGGTAATACATCAGCGATTTTTTCGCTCGGCTATGTAGGAGCTCATTAAGCGCCATTTGCAATTCCCATAGCCTCTTCCTATTCTGGGCATTGGGGTATTGGGCGTTAACACGCCTTGCCTTTGTCATGCATCTTTCTAATTTAATAATCTGTTCTGTCATTAATCTCTTCCGCCGGGCTACATATCCAATGATATCACCTCTCAAAACCACTTTGGCAGTTTCCCACATCAATTCCGGATCATCTAAATGTCCTTGATGATTCGCCTCAAATTCCTGCCAACGCTGGCGGAGAAAACAAATGAATTGAGTATCTTTGTATAGATCTATGGGAAACCGCCAAATGTGGGTATAGGGACCATCCCCTCCCCCCAGCCAGTGCAAATCCAACCAGATCGGGGCATGATTGGAAATCTCTTTGGGTCCAATTTGCGCTTCTACTACAAAGGTGAATAGCGTCTCTGAGATCAATAAATAGTCTATCCTAGCACTAGTACCGTGTGCACGTGACAGATGGGTAAAATCCCGTTCGGCTGGGTGGAGCAGCCTCCAGGGGTCTACCAACCCAAGTCTATCCCGGAAACTTTGCAACACACGGGCAGTCACCTTCCGTTCCCGCGACCCAAACCCCCTAGAGGTATCCATATCAACATCCAAAACCCCATTGAAGTCTCCCCCCCAGGAGCATCGGCAGCTCGGCTAATTGCTCCACTTTTGCTGCCAGGCGATGATATAGTTCCTGGTCCAGGGTGTTCGGACTGTATAGGTTACCTAAAATTACCGCCTTACCTTCTAATTCTCCTTGTGTCAGCACAAAACGCCCACTGGGATCAGCGACCACTTTGTCCAACGTGAACCGTACCTTTTATGTACCAGGATGGCCACTCCTCCCTTTTTTCCTATCGCTGGGGCTCCCCACACTTGGCCCACCCAATCCCTACACAATTTATTATGTTCTTCGGCTGTCTGATGAGTTTCTTGCAAGAGTGCGATGTCACATTGCTGCCTGGCCAAAGCCTTTAGTATTTTATATCTCTTCACTGGACTCCCCAGCCCGCAAACATTCCATGATATGATCTTCAGAGTACAGCTACATTAACATAACTAAACTTCGGTGTTAAGTTCTTCTGCAGATATGGGTAGGGCCCCCCCAGCCTAGGGCCCCCCCATGTGTCCTCACCACCACCCAGTCTCTGCTCATCTTGGATTCCAGGAGTGCGATCCCCCCCCTTGAAAAACTATTCCTCCCAAAGCTCGTGTTAGTACCCCATCCCCCCTCCCTCTCCTCCCCTTCCCTCCCCTCCCCCTCCCCCAGCCCACCCCTCTGTCCCACCTCCCTCTCCCCCCTACAAAAACCTCCCAAAATCTGTAGGCCCCCCCTCCTCATAGTCACTGTAAATGTGACCAGGCCCCGCAGCTCCCCATAGACCAATGTTTGGCTCCAACCCCCTAGTTTGTTCTGTTAGATTAGCCTTACAACAGTAATTGTTCATATTCATGCATCCAACAGCAACAGACTTTGTACTATAAAACAACAAGAATAAACAAACTGTGACTATCACTCGATACAGGCAGTCCTTGACCCCAGTCTTTTCAATGAAAAGTAAGTCAGAGTGCAATGCGAGAGTGAGAAGGCAGGCCCGTTTGTGTTTCACCTCTGCTAATCCGCTCCCCCAGGGCAAAGCTGCCATTACCAACAGAAGACAAATCTCCCTCTCAAAGCCTTCCAGGCTCTCAGGTAGGCGCCGGCCGCGAGGGAGAAAGTTGCTTCACAAGCTGATCGATGTAAGGTGCCGCCTCCTCCGCCGACCCAAAGACCCGGCGCCCGTTCTCCTGCAGCACATGTAACCGGGCCGGGTATTGAACTGAAAACTTGATATTAGCTCCGAGAAGTTTTTGGCACAAGGGCGCATATGCCCTATGGCATTTGCTCACTGCTGCAGAAAAGTCCTGAGCAATTCGAATCCTAGCATTATCGTGCTCAACCATGCCCCTCTTCCGAGCCTCTCGCAAAACAGACTCCTTCTGCTGGAATTGCAGGTACTTCGCCAGCACTACTCTGGGTAGTGGATCCGCAGAGGTTTTCGGGCCCACTCTATGAGCCCGCTCAATAACCACCGGGGAAGTTTCTCCACTCACCCCTATGAGCGAGGCCGAGAGGGCTGCCACATACTGCCTTAAGTCCCTGTCCCCCACAGAGTCTGGAATGCCCAAGAATCTTAGATTACTGCGCCTCGAGCAATTCTCGAGGTCCTCGAGCTTCTCATCCTGGGCCCGGAGCGTTGCTCGCACATGCTGTAGCTCCTGGGAGAGCTTCTCCACCTCCCCTTCCGTATGGGCAATGTGGCCTTCCGCCTCCTGCATTCGGGCGCCGAACGCGTCCACCGACGACTGCAATGTGTCCAGCTTACTCCGCAAGGTTTCAAATTGAGCGGAGAGCGCCCCAGAGACCGCCGCTGAAATTTCCTCCGGCGAGACCGCTGTGGCCGGGGTTTGCAACGCCGCAGGGTGAGGTGGCGATTCCGCCATTTTCTGGCCTCCTACCACGCGGTCTTTCTCCCTCCTCGCACCTCTCACTGTTGTTGCCATCCTCCCCGTTCGTCTGCCGGCAGGTCCCGTCCGTCTACGGTACTATGTGGGGTTGAGAGTGCCGTTTTCGCACCTCTAAAGAGGTACTATATCACCGTTTTGGAGCTGTGGGTCCCGGAGCTCAGCGAAGATTCGTCCTCCCCAAGCTCACCACATCACGTGACTCCTTTATTTCTTCACTTTATAAACCGCTCTCGTCGAGAAATTAGAGCGGTTTACAATAAATGTGTCTACGCTACAGAAGAAAGGAAAAGGAACACCATAGCAATATAGGAAAGAAGTAGAAGCAGTAGTAAAATCAACATAATAGACAAACAAAAAACAAAAATACTTAGGAGGGGGAATCACAAAGGAAGGTCAAAAGCCTGTTGAAACTGGTGGGTTTTTAACAATACTTTAAACTTTGGGTATGAGGGTTCCAGGCGGAAGGAAGGTGGTAGAGTGTTCCAGAGTGAGGGGCCGAGAAAAAAGAAGGCAGAGTAGCGAGTCTGTTCCAAGTGAGCCTGAGAAGGGAAGGGTAAGGATAGACGATTAGCATGTAGGGAATGAAGTTGACGATATGGGGTATGAAGAGAAATAAGATTTGCTAAATAAAGAGGGTTGGATGTGTAAATGGCCCTGTGTGTCAATATTAGAAATTTATATTGAAATCTGTAACGAAGTGGCAACCAATGGAGGCAGAGAAGAAGGGGAGTGATATGGTCAGACCGCCGAGCATAAGTGAAAAGACGGGCTGCAGTATTTTGTAATAGCTGTAAGCGTTGGAGCTGATAGGATGATAAGTTGGCTAGAACCACATTACAGTAGTCAAGACTACTAGTGACCAAAGCCAATGCTAGAGTAACCAGTGAACTGGGGGGGAGAAGGGACTGAACTGCCCTGATCTGCCGCAGGGTAGCAAAAGAGCGGCGAGTAAGAGTGGATAAATGAGTAAGGAAAGAGAGAGAGGAATCCAAAGTTATCCCTAGTTATCGGAAGGAAGGCGTGAGAGGGATCGGAATGAGGTCAATTTGAGGTGCGATGATTGGACAAGGAGTACTCAAAGAGACGCACATTGCTGTAGATTTAGAGGGATTCAGATGGAGATAATTAGAGGAGAGCCAGGAAGCAATGTGAGAAAGACAATTATTAAGCTGTGAGATATCTATGTTTACTGGCAAAGTGTGGAAGAGGAGACAATGTCATCGGTGTAAATGTAAGAAGAAACTGGGTATTGTTGAATCAGAAGTGGTAAGGGAGAGAGGAAGATGTTAAATAGCAGAGGGGAGAGAACGGAGCCCTGAGGCACTCTGCATGCTAGAGGGAGAGGAGAGGAGGACTGATTGTTAGAATGGACAGTAAAAGTACGAGCTGTGAGGAATGAACGGAACCATTGCCAAACTGTACCCTGTAATCCAACATCGTAAAGGTGAGAGAGAAGAGTGTGATGATCAATTAAGTCAAATGCTGAAGATATGTCCAAGGACACTATGAGAGTGATATCTCCACAGTCATGGGCGACATGTATCTCATTTAATAGGGCCAAAAGAACAGTTTCTGTACTATGCCCTGACCGGAATCCTGCTTACCGAGGGTAAAGGGCATTGGTGGCTTCTACGTGAGATGCTAGCTGAAAAAATGCAAAACGTTCCAATATTTTGGCCAGAAAAGGTAGATTTGAAACAGGACGCCAATGAGATAAAATAGAAGGGTCAAGAGAGGGCTGTTTCAGGAGAGGATAAACCATTGCAAAGAAGACTCGGCCAGCCAACGAGATGGAATTGGGTCCAGCTGACAAGGTGACTTTCTGGACTTAGAGAGAGTCTTAAGCAGTTCTGCAGAAGTAATAGTATAAAAAGATGACCAAGTGTGAGCTAATGCTTGATTAAGAGGAGAAGAGGGTAAATCAAATGGTCCAGAGCTGATCACCTCATCAGAGGGAGCAGGGGGGGGGGGGGCAGGGGATGAGGGGGAAGAATGAGAGAATAGTAAGGGTGGGGGTGAGGGGTTAGTAAAAGAGGAACGCAAGTTCTGAATTTTCTCAGAGAAAAAAGTGGCCAATGTCGAAGTAGCAGAAACTGTAGTCAGCCAATTAGAAGTGGAGGTAGTAGAAGAGAGCTTGCGCAAAATCATGTGTAGCTGCCTTGAGGAATTCACAGCCTCAGAGATTTCAGTGGCATAAAAAGAACACTTAGCAGACTGTACTGCTAAGCAGTAGTCGGAATACAGTTGTTTGAACCAGGCCATAGTCTCGGGTGAAGGATGTTTAGACTAGTGGTGCTCTACTTGACGGAGTTGCGTACGCTGGAGACGTAACCCTGGATGGTACCTTGGGGAGTCAAGTAGTCGGAACAGCCTAGTGGAAGGATGGAGAGGGGCCAGATTGTCCAAAGCATCAGTAAGAAGAGAGTTCCAGAGATAGGCTTGAGAATCAGGTGAGCGTAAGGCAAAATCTGAAGGAAATAAAGATTGGGCAGGTGGAAAGGCACTAAGGGGTATGTTTACTAAACTGCGGTAACGTAGCAGTGGCTACGTTAAGGAGCATTATGTAACGTTAAGGCCTTAATGTTCCCGGCCACGGTAAGTCCAGAAAAGGGTGGAGAGAGGGCGGAGAGAATGGGTCAATGGGCGGGGAGTGGGCGGGGAGAGGCCTCTTCCACACTAACGTGGAGAAAGTAAGGGCTGAATCCTAACACAATTGAAAACCTGGCGATAGCACACATTTGCAAGAGAGAGAAACCATTTAAGTGTCAGCAATGTACAGCATAGGCAGGGAGCCCAAGAAAGGTGATAGTAGTGCTCCATTTGCAGCAACAGCATAGTGCCCTGGTATGAAAGGCCACTATGGTGATGGCGCAAATGGGGCATGGGGGCTGCAGGTGAGACATGCAGTGGGGGCTACTGTGGCACAGGGTGGACTAGGCGGTTGCCAAGGTGGCACATAGGAACACAGAAAATGGAAACCAGCAAGACAGCAACTGACCAGGGTCAGACATGCCCATGAGACTGTGGCACACAGTGTCCCATCCAGGAGAAACTACCCAGAAGGCACCCCAAGGGGCATATAACATTGACAGGCAGTGCCTGGGGAAGCGTGGACATCTATGTAGGCACCCCTACCCCAGAACCCACACCTTAGGCAGCCGCCTACCTGCCCCCTGGATGGCCTGGGATGGCGCACCACCGGCACCAACAGCATATGGTCATGGGGGCATGGCAGAGGGGGTGGGTAATTGTGCTGGAGGGAGCAGTGGCACCCACCTGCAGTGGACCTAGGCCATGCCCTGTACCAGTACGTGGTGTGCAGTGCAACAGTAGAGGTCTGGCTGAGGAACATAAGGGTAGCCCCAGGAACCACTATGCTGCTGTGGCAACAGTGTGGTGCAGTACACTCAGCCAGCATGTCCAAGAGCAGAGGGTTAGAGGTTCAGGTCCCATCTGTGGCTCCTGCAGAGCATCTCCCCATAGTTTTAGCCCACACTGCAGCCAACACAACATGGGCAAACCTCAACGCAGTGGTGCACAGGGGTACAGACACCCACTCACAAGGACTCCACTATCCACAGCTTCATGGAGTTTCAGTCTGTTGGCTCCAGCACAGAGCTGCAGTTATCACCAGAGCACTACTACTACCCCCTGCACAGTTTAGCAATGTTGGCACTGTGCTCAGGACCAGTGTGGTGGACAGGGTTGTCAACCACCTCCATCTCTGCACAATGCTGAGATAAGTGTGGGAGTGTGCGTATGTCTCTCCATTGTTTTGTGTCTGCCAACACCTCACTGAGCCCACATTGCTCACACTGCTTCCAGCGTTAGCCTGCAAATGTGCATAATGAGGAGCAAAGTATTGTGGGTGTGGTCCAGACAGGGCGGTTTGGCCAGGATGCATCTGCACAGGGTGGAGGGCAATGGCTGGGACACTGTAGTGCTCGACCACCACCTGCATGGACAGGGTGGCCATAGCATGTCACACTGGGGGGGGGGGGGGGGGTCACTCTCACTCTGACCGAGCAGTGACCATGGCATGTCTATGTTCCCACATAGTGCCACACATTATTCGTTTCCAGTGATACTTGTGTGTTCCTGGTTCTGGGGCCCAATTGCAGAGATACTTGCTTGGTGTCTGTGCTGTGCATCCTATCTCTAGGTGCACAGGGTTTTCCTGTGAACATGTACTATGGACTGGTTAGTGGGCTGTCTGCAGTTTGCTTGTGCATGGTGGGAACACCTTGTAGGATACTGCAGGTGTAGTCTGACTGTGCTGTCTGTTGATGACTAAACAATAAAACACCCCTCCTATGATGGAAAAATCTCAAAGAGTAACTATAGAGCCATCATAAAATTAAACCCAATTACTATATTATTTTGTCGGAGCCCACCGGGGGAGGGTTAGAACTGTTTTTCCTAACCCCTGCCAGACGGTAGAATACTTTTATTTTTTAAGATTTCACCCTAGTGTGATAAAGTAATTACTTATCTTCGCCAAACTTGCACTTATTCTTCTCAGCGTTGCAAATCTTATAGGTACACGACGTGCACGTTTCGGGTGCGTGCCCTGTATCAAGTGTGTTAATCCTTTCAAATATGCAACAAAAACTCCATCGTTGTGGCTTGGGCGTTCTGTCATTTAAGAATGTGAGTGGGCAAGGTGCAGATGTCCTAGACATCAAAAGGGTAGATAGAATGTGTCACATGCCTCCTCAATTCTCACCACTACCAAAATGTTGTCTAATAGACAATATTTTGGTGGTGGTGAGAAGCAAAGAGGCATGTGACAAATTCTATCTAACCTTTTTGATGTCTTGGAGATCTGCACCTTGCCCACTCACATTCTTAAATGACAGAGGTGTAAGGCAGGGGTCTCTAAATCCAGCCCTAGAGGGCCATAAACCAGTCAGGTTATCTCTAATGCATATATATCTCATGCATATTCATTAGGGCTATCCTGAACACCCGACTGGCCTAGGGGTTCAAGGAGAACTGGTTAAGAACCACTGACTTAGACCCATAGTGGCAGTGCTGCATCATTCTCATGCGAGTCTAGACACCCCACTGCCCTCATAACAGGTACCCATAGCAGCCAGACCCTAACACCGGGTGCACACTAATCTAGGTGGTGTCTGGTCTCACAGGGCCACATGTGACTATAGAACACAGCTGGAACAGATATACCTTCAGTTGCACAGCTGGGAACACCTGCCACACACTGGCAGTGCTGTGATGTACAGCAGGACCTATCTCTAGCACCACATCTACTGTGGACCTAGTGCTGGGTGCCCATCCTATCCCTCAGGATGAACACGGAGCCTGCACAATAGCATGGTCTGTAGCTACTCTGTGCCAGTATCATGCACTGTCAGTCCATCTTATCATGCTGCAGTACCGGAGAGGTGCAGACCCCATTTGGTGGTCAGCTGTAGGCTGCTGTTCTGCATGTGCAATGCATCATGGGTGCTGGTGGGGTTACCCTATCTTGGCACACAGAGCAGCTGGTTTGTGCAGTGACCTGTAGTCCTTCTGTACCCAGCCATTGCTGTGCAACAGGCCATAGAGGTATAGCCTCCTGGTTAGTACACTGATGTGCTAGGTGGAGGTCATGGGTTCAATTCCTCATTGTTCCCTCCTGTCCAAGGCAGATATTTTGCTTGCCTGTGACAGTCATATCTTTGCAGATCCATGCTGCCAGCCCATAGTACCCTCACCAAAGTTGCCAGCAATCCTTATAAGGCGTTATAAGGCTCTTAATTAGGCACATTACAAGGCACGTTACAAGGCACCTTATTAGGCACAGTACAAGGCACGTTAAGGCACGTGCCTTGTACTGTGCCTAATAAGGTGCCTTATAACGCGCGTTACCTGACATGCTTGCCATAATGATGCCCCGCCCACGCCTTTATATGGGCATCTGTACCTTTACCGCGGAACCTAACGCAAAGGACATTACCGCAGTTTAGTAAACATGCCCCTAAGTGTTAAAGGAGTGATACGACGCCACAAGCCAGGAAGGGGCTGAGTCTTAGACGGCCCGGCATTACCTGAGATTGAACAAGAAACAAAGAAGGAGACACAAGAATGGTCCGACCATGGGATGCAATGGGTAGTAGGAACAAAAATAGTAGAGCATAAAGACTTCTGTATTCCAGTTGCATGACTCAGCAAATATTTTGCCTTGCTTCTTAACTGCCAAGCATTACACCACTTCTCAAGCTTTCATAGATCACTTCTCTTTTCCGTCTACTCTCTTATGGGTCTTCATTCTGTTGCAGATCTTAGTGTCATCTGCAAAACGGCAAACGTTTTTCCTCTAAGCCCTCTTCAACATCACTCACAAAGATAATTCTATGGTAAACATTTGTCTGAAAAAGCCGACATGCATGCAGCTCATGAAACATTATTAAAGGTCTTTTGTTCAAGAAAAGCTTTCAATTTTGTTATAAGTGTTGAGATATCAATATAACAATAAAAAGCTAATCATAGACCCCTCAAGACAAATATATATTTGCATAGAGAGAAGAATACTCTGGGGAAAAAATCTCCATTCAACTGGCTCAATAAGGTGTTCACCAGAGTGTGACAGTGGCTATCAAGAGCAGACCATAGAGCATTTAATAACCCAATGTTGGATTCATAAGTACGAAGAAGATATTAAAGAAATACATTCAGCTATCCCTGGGGCCATCAGCTCGCTTCAACATCTCTGTAAAATTATAGTCGCTGCTTTGCTGTTATATCAACCATAAGCAAGAAGAATAAAGAATAAGTGAAAAACAGGAAAATAATATATCTTATTACTCTCTGGAGATTTGTATCTGTCTTGTCCTCAAATGAGGAGCCAACTACAATCCTAAACTATATTGTTTGCTTCCAGCTACAAAAGATGATATTCTTCCAGCTGACCAAACCATTTTAGAAATAAAACCAATGAATCATATTTTCTAAACTAAAGGCCCAGCCAGAGTCTACGTCAAGGGGAGCTACTTCCTCAAGCTAACCTAGTGCACATTGATATGAGTACACAAGGCTGGGTCCTATTGCCTAGAAAATTGTGCGATGTGTATTCATCACCAATTTTACTGACACAAACACCAACATAGCTTGCTATCTGGAAGCATCAGATTAATCATTAATTCCTGTATATCACCATGTGACTGCAGGTTCAATATATAGATTTTCTACATGTTATTGTTTAAAGGAAAGTCGTTTTTTATTTCTTTGAGTGCTTAACATTGCCTACTAGTATTCCCTCCCACTAGTTTGCATTAGCTACACTATTCCATCTCTGTGGCTTGCAACAATCTTAAAAGTTACTCCAAATTC
Organism: Ichthyophis bannanicus; assembly: GCA_033557465.1. NCBI lineage: Eukaryota > Metazoa > Chordata > Amphibia > Gymnophiona > Ichthyophiidae > Ichthyophis > Ichthyophis bannanicus. Next base: position 928,322,946 of record CM066034.1, read on the forward strand.
TGGAACCAATAAATAGGTTTAGATCACACCTTTTCATTAGCAGTTCAAAATACAGTAAATAGATAAATTGGCCAGCTACATCTTGGCTATATAGATCAGGGTCGTAAACAAAGAATTTTTGAAATTCCAAATGTGAGCATGTCGAGCTCTGAAGAAAGCCATTCTTCCTGGAAGAACAAAGCATGGCTTTACATTGGAATACTGCAGTCCCTCTCTCTCTTTTATGTACAATGATGGAATAAGCTGAAGTTGATATAATGAAGCATTTCCATTTGATTAAGTGAGTATTCTGCTTGGCTGATATTTTCTTTCAATTTGCATGGAAGCATGCTCTTGAAATATTTCACTCTGATGTCAGAATAGACCACATAACTAAGATTCAAAGGGGGGGGGGATATTTTATGTTTATTTCATATTTGATATACCGCCCTTTGTGGGACCTACAGGGTGGTTTACTACAAAATTTTTAAAAAAGGTATTTACACAGTTTGCAGACTTGCCAACTGTGTAAATGCTGCTTAGTGGGCAGGGCCGGATTTACCTTGAGTGAGGCCCTACACCAACAAAAATTGTGGGCCCCCAGCAGGGGCGGCCCAAGGGGGGGTGCGGACCTCATTTGCATAAGGGGCCTCATTTGCATAAATATTTGCATAATGTTACCATATACTAACTTTTAGTAAACGTGCCTCTTAATGAGTGTATGGATAAAGAAAGACTAAAAGATTTCTACATTACTATAATCCAGTGCCAACTGCCAGACACATTAGGAACTACTACAAACACTGCCCATAGTAAACCCGCCGTATCCTAACAGCACTACCAGGACTCACAAAGCACCATACTCTACCAATCAAAAGGCAACACTGCAAATATTAAACCAATACATTTCAGAGAACAACAATACATGACCTACTGGGGAAAGAGAACAAGTGGCAATGTCAAATAGGAATTATATAAACAGAACACCTCAGCTCAGTTACACATGCAGAACATAGACCATCACCAAACAAGTAATCACAATTTAGAAATAGGAAGACAATAATTAAACTGGGAATCCCAAAAGCCAAACTTGGAATGTACAACACTGTAGAAATAAAACAATACATTAATTTGCTCTTGTACTAAACAAAGCACAGATGTTAATGATGCACATTTACCAGAGCTGACATATTCCAATTAATAAATTCAAAATAAAGAGATATTTTTCTACCTTTTGTGCATTTTTTTCAGCTGCAATTGCTCCAGCCACTTTCTTCTGGTTTCTTCGTGTCTTCTGCTAACTCTCCATCGTCTGCTGTCCATTTGTCCTTTCTTCTCTCTTCTAGATTTTTTTCCATTCTCTCTCTACATCTGCTTTAACATACTAATCTTTCTCCTTTTGCTCTTTCCTCATTCCTATTTCATCCACTCAAATATTACCCCTCCATCCTCAATCCCCACTTACTCTCCCAATACCCGGCCAATTGTAGATTTTTTATCCCTCCCACACAAAATATTTTTCCCTTCTCCATTTTACTCTTCCAGCCCCATCCCATTCTAATCCTCCCCCAACATCAGCTCCCTTCTAGTTCCAGCCTCACCCAGCATCCATTCCCTTCTAGTCCCTGCATCAGCCCATTTCCAGCCCTAGCCATCCATCAGCCCATTTCCAGTCCTAGCCCCCCCCATCACCCCACTTACAGTCCTTAACCCATCACCCCATTTTCAGTCCTTAACCCATCACCCCATTTTCAGTTTAAGCCCCCCCTATAACCCATTACCAGTCCTAACCCCCCATCAGCCCACTTCCAGTCCTAACCCCATCAACCCATTTCCAGTCAGCCCCCCATAGCCCATTGCCAGTCCTACCCCCCCCCCCATCAGCCCACAGCCCATTACCAGTCCTAACCCCATCATCCCACCTCCAGTTTTAACCCCCCAGCCCATTTCCAGTCCTAGCCCCCTATAGCCCATTACCAGACAACCCCCATCAGCCCACAGCCCATTACCAGTCTTAACCCCCCCAAAGCCCATTACCAGTTCTAATCCCCCCCCAACAGCCCATTACCAGTCCTAACCCCATCAGCCCACCTCCAGTCTTAACCCCCCAGCCCATTTCCAGTCCTAGCCCCCCCCATAGCCCATTACCAGACAGCCCCCATCAGCCCACAGCCCATTACCAGTCTTAACCCCCCCCAAAGCCCATTGCCAGTTCTAAGCCCCCCCCCCAACAGCCCACAGTCCATTACCAGTCCTAACCCCATCAGCCCACCTCTAGCCTTAACCCCCCCCAGCCCAGCCCATTTCCAGCCCCAGCCCCCCAATAGCCCATTACCAGCCCTACCCCCCCAGTCCATTTCCAGCCCCAGCCCCCCCAATAGCCCATTACCAGTCCTACCCCCCCATAGTCCATTACCAGTCCTACCCCCCCCATAGCCCATTACCAGTCCTACCCCCCCCCATAGCCCATTACCAGTCCTACCCCCCCCCCCACATAGCCCATTACCAGTCCTACCCCCCCCGGCCTAAAGTAAAATTTAATTAAAAAAAAAAACCTGGTGGCTGCCGCCGCGGGGCCCCCTCTGCTGCCGCGGGGGCCCCGTCTACAAGCTGGTCGGGTCCGGTCGGG